>OZ038476.1:119751704-119824204 GCA_964036315.1 Acanthosepion esculentum | reverse complement strand
TTGGAATATATATATATATATATATATATATATATATATATATATATATATATATATATATATATATACCGGGTGTAATAGCATACTTGTCCATCCCACAAAATGTTTAATATCTAGAAAATAAAAACTAAACTAAGAGAGTTTCTTTTTTTCAGATTTTCAGATAATACATTTCCCCATCTTGATACGATTTTTGGTAAGAATTACTGATAAACCCTTTGAGTCAGAACGAGAAAAGGTTAAATCGTTTTCTCAAAGTCTCACTGTCTTCCCAAATGAGCAATAGTGAGAAGATCATTCAGGCCTTCAGTAATGGTACCAATATTCATAATGTATGTTCAATCTTCAAAATCCATTCAAGAACTATCAAGAGAACAGTGAATAAGTTTAAAAAAGAGGGAAACAGTAAAGAGGAAAACTGGATCAGGTGGTTACAACAGAAGGATCAACATTACAACTTAGAGCTAAAGAGATCAATTAGAAGAAATCCAACCCAATCCATGAGACATTTGGCACGCGAGAAAGAATGTTCACGTAAGAGAGTTCAAAGAGCAGCGAAAAAAGACATGGAAATGAAATCGTACGTCAATCCAGGACAGAAAGTTAGAAGATCATCTTGGATAAGTTGAAAAATAATCCTGGAATTATATATATATATATATATATATATATATATATATATATATATATATATATATATATGTATGTATATGTATATATGTATATATATATATATTATTAGTGTAAAAAGTCTACTAGTGTCATAAAAATCTCGGAGAATTCTACTGAGATATATTTTAATCATTTCTAAGATATAATCCTTCAAAGCTTAATCTAACAAATGGCCAATTTTGCTTTTACATGATTAGGACAATTTTGCTTTCGGCTTACATAAGCCATTATCAAAGATGACAATTACACAACATATATAAGCCGAAAGATTAGATTGGATTAAAAAAATATGTATCAATATTGTGATTTTCTTTCTTCATTTAATGATAATGTTATTAAGCTTATCAGACGATATGAAAAGAATTTACATAAAATAAATAGACAACACTTGTCTATATTATTTAATGAAACATGTATGAATGAGAAAATGCTGCCTAAATACACAGAATTTAAATATATATATATATATATATATATATATATATATGAAGAAATATACTCCTAAGGTCCGCTATATTTATGGGATAAAGTGTTCAATATCAGAGATAGACCGTGTGTATATATATATATATATATATATATATATATATATATATATATATATATATATATATATATATATATATATATATATGTATATATAAATATATATAGATATATAGATAGAGCGTGTGTAAATAAATAAATAAATTTATATATATATATATATATATATATATATATATATATATATATATATATATATATATATATATTTGAATTGGACATAGTCCGACAATTTATTCAAAGACATTTATAATATGTTTAACGTTCTTTTTATAGATACAAGTATTTAAGCAAATGCTCTGTTTTTTATAGAGCAGATATGAATAGAAGAGATTCATGGAAGATTTAAGTTTAAAGATAGTAAAATCGACCTTGCTAACCAGACGCTTCTCTGTGGCCGAACGGTTAAGGCACATCACGCGAAATGATGGTTCCGTATAGGATACTGTCGGAGAACGAAAATTTTCTATGAAAATTTCTCGGACATTCAGGCCGGTAAATGTTATTTAATACTGTTTATTATAAAAATCAGAGCATTTGCTTAAATACTTGTATCTATAAAAAGAACGTTAAACATATTATAAATGTCTTTAAATATATATATATATATATATATATATATATATATATATATAAACTCGAACACATACATTCTGAAAGTCATATACATATACAGACAGAATTAATTACAAACACTCTCAAGAATTGAGACACTCATAGGAATCACATTCTTACAAAACATACACAGCCATGTACAAACACTCACAAACAATGAAAAACACAAATACACATTATTATAAATCATACGCACAGAGCGACACGAATTGACAGAAAACCCACTCATGCAAATACATATATACATATATACATATGTATATATATAGAGAGTTTATGCACACAATGACTATCCACTAAAGCATACTAGAGTTCGACTATCAGGACAAACCCAGTTGTCTCAGGTTTTCATCCATTATTGATACCAGTTATTCCGTCCTGTCTATGCGTCCACCGATCATGTCTACCACTTAATGTGGCTGCATAAATTTTAAATCAACCACCACTTCCCTCGATCTAGAATTAAATCACTCTGACCACTGCTTTCGTATTTGTTTGCTTAGTTGTTGTTGTTGTAAATAAAAAAAAAGGTTCTTTTTATTCATATTTGTTTTTTTTTGTTCTCTTTGGCTCACTGCATTTTGTTCAAGGATTTCCTTTCTTTTTCCATCAATTCGTTCCCTTTTTTTTAATACAACTTGTTTCTTTCGTCCTCTCAACCCTACTTCCGGTTCCTTGTTTTCTTTTTCCCAATCCAAAGCGACCGTTTCCTTAAAATCTCTTTTTTCCATGTATGGAGTTTGTTGATATTTAAATTTTCATGCTCTCTTACGTGTTTGGCGTCGTCTTCCTTTGAATCAAACTTTTCTTTTGTTTGCTTTGATGCGAACAGTATCTGAATGGGGTCAAGCTTCATTGCTGTATTAACCATTTTGTATCGTATGTTTGGGGCTGCTTTTTATGTTTTTGTTTGAGAGAAATTATCACTGTTTTGTACGTGGTAAAGTGTATGCATTTTACTCACAAATACACGTCATCAATATTTCATGACATTTGTATTTCTTATTACATACCTAATCCTTATTTATATAAGTCAAATTTATTCAAATTCATGTACCATTCATATATATATTACATATAACAGAAAATAGAAACAAGAAAAAAAATCATACAATATTACATTGGTCCAACCATAGTAAATCTTACTCATATTTTTTTACATAAAAAAATATTAGGTTGTTCGGAAAATAATGGCCGACTTTTTAATCAACTTCGTTTCCTGAATTAATGTATTTAAACAGTGTTTAAATCCGTCAAAATAGGAACCATGAACATCTATACATTTCTGCCACAGAGTTACAAGATTATTTATGCTTTTACGATAAAACTCTAAAGGTTTGGACACTAAAAAATCTTTGACTGCAGTTTCTGCATCTTCTTTGCAACGAAGTATCTTTTGGCTCCAAAATGATCAAAATGGTTGCAAAAGTTTTAGCCAATAGACGAAAAATCAGGGGAATATGGCGGATGTGTTAAAGTCTTCTTTGCTGTGTTAATCATTTGTGTCATATGTTTTTTTTATGTGGGGCAGTGTTGTTTGAAAGAAATTAACACTGTTTTGTATGTGGTAAAGAGTATTTAATTTACTCGCAGATATACGTCATCAATCTTTAACGATATTTGTATTTCGTATTACATTTGGTCCTTATTTATATCAGTCACATTTCGTTAGATTCGCACACCATTGATATACGGGATGAAAATAAATGAATGTTAATATTAAAATTATAATGCAAAGTAAGCAATTGTGAAAACGACATATATTTTCAAACAAATGGGTTTATGAAATTACAAAAATTTTCAATTGTTCCGCCATTTTGTTGTGTAATCAAGGTTACAGGTTTGATCCAATTATTGACAGTCTATCCATAACTTGAAGTGTTCGCTTGGCTTCTAAGAAATTTCTCCCACTTGAAGAAATATCATGTATTGTCTTTGTGGTGTCAAACTTTTCTATCAGACAAGTACTTGTAAAAGGATCCTATTTTAAATTCTTCCTTGTTTTATAAGCATGAATCATGACAATGCAGCAGCAATTGCACACTTTGCATTATAATGATCTTAAAATGTGCTTTTCTTTATTTTTACCCTGTACATGAAATATAACCGAATGTAGAAAACAAGAAAAAAATCATCCCAAATTACAATGTTCCGTCCATAGTAAATCTTACTTAGATTGTTTAATATAATTTTATTCTAAAATATGTTTTCGGAAAATAATATCCGATTTTTTAATCAACTTCGATTCCTGAATTAATGTATTGAAACAGATTTTAAATCAGTCAAAATATGAACCCTGAAAATCTATACGATTTTGCCATTGAGCTAAAAACCTATACCCTTACGATAAAACGCTTTGGACGCTAAGAAATCTTTGAATGCAGTTTCTGTGTCTTCTTTGCAACAGACTATCTTTTGGTTTACAAATTATCAACATTTTTGCAAAAGTGTTACCCAGTGGCGAGAGATCAGGGGAATAAAGCGGGTGAGTCAAAGTCTCTGCAGAGTCTTCTGCAGTGTTATCCTGGTAACATGGGTCCGAGCATTCTCATGAAACAGAATAAGACTTCGATTAACCATTGCCGGTTGTATATTGCTTAACTGATTGTGAGTTGGTGCCAGTAAACTTTGACGGTGATGCTCTGTTTAGATTTAACAATATATAACAAGATATTTCAACAATATCGGAGAATCTCAACAGAATTGGCATGGTGAAGAAACCCGATAAATGGTTTCCACATGAACTCAAAGTGAAGGTCAAAGTTTTAAAGTGTGTTAGATACTGCACCTGAGAAATTCGAATGATCCATTTCTTGATCGAATAGCGATTGTGATGAGACATAGATCTTTTATGACAATCGTAAACGATCGGCCCAATGGCTTGATCATGATAAAGGATTCAAACACTTTCCAAAATTGAATTTGCACCAACGGCAGTTTATGACGACTCTTTGATGGTCCGACTGTTTGAATCAAATATTGCCAATGACGGACCATCAAACAGTCGTCATAAACTGCCGTTTGCTGCAAATTCAATTTTGGAAAGTGTTTGAATCCTTTATCATGATCAAGCCATTGGGCCGATGAAGCCATTGAGCCGATGAAGCCATTGAGCCGATGAAGCCATTGAGCCGATAGTTTACGATTGTCATAAAGGATCGATTTCTCATCACAATCGCAATTCGATCAAGAAATGGATCATTCGAATTTCTCAGATGCAGGGTCTGACACACTTCAAAACTTTGACTTTCACTTTGAGTTCATGTGGAAACCATTTATCGGGTTTCTTCACCATCCCAATTTTCTTGAGATTCTCCGATATTTTTGAAATGCTGACACTAATCATCTGAGAGATTTCTCTGATGTAGGTTTTGTTCGACTATTATTTCCAGATGTTGATTTTCAATTGCAAATGGATGTCTTCTACTACCTTGATCTCCAAGACTCGTAACCCCACTGCGGAACTTCAGAAACCAGCGCCCTATTCTCTGTTCACAAGTGGAGTCTTCACCCCATGCTCTGTTAATGTTGTCGGCAATTTGAGAAGCATTATGGCCAAGCTTGAAATCAGACCCAAAAAGTAAACACATCTCTTCATTTTTTCATGTTCATAATGAGGGATATATAATGTCTTAAGTTAAATTCTGAAAGGTATTGATATACAATTATCAAAGGGGACACTTTAATAATTAGAAATAAGTAATATATCTTTGTGTAACTATTATAATAACATAGTAAAAGGGTTATTTTAAAATTGGACATTATTTTCCGATAAACTAAGAGTTTAATGAATGGAAGGTAAAACAAGGATAAAGATGGATGGTAAAACGTAAAAACATATCTAAAACAGCAAAAGACAAAAGATTGTGGGGTGCCATGTTAGTATTTACTTGACCTTATCACTAAGGAAGGGTTTTATACTGTTTTTATTTCATGTGTTGAATCCATATGCATACATATGGGGCATAAATACAAACTATTCTCTCCCTGCAACTCCTGTCACACTGTCTTCGATATTAAAACGACCCTATCTTTCTTAGTTCAATAAGGAATAGTGTTGCTACAGGCTTGCACCAGGCTTGCACCAGGCGCCTTATTCCATCTAAAATGAGGAGAACAGATAACAAGCTTTTGATCCCGGTTGGACATCAATTAATAAGTTTATTCTAAAATAGTAACATAAATCTGAGGCTATTTTCATATATGTTTTTATTTATTTTGTTCCTCCTGCTTCGCCGGAATCATTGGGTTCGATGCAGTCAGTCTCTTGCTTTGTCACACGCTTGATCCGGGGTTAGGTTCATCTCTATGGAATCTTCTAGTATTGTCTTCCGCCACCTTTTGACAGGCCAGACTCTCATTTTTAACCCTCTCTCTGGCTTCCATTTCAGAGACGCTTTGGCTGGTCGCCCTGTGGGTATTTGTAGTCGGTGGTCGGGCATCTTCCGCTGTTTTATATTAATCGTATCCTGCGGTTTACATAAACAGATCCATAATCCACGAATTGCTAGAACGTCTAAGAAAAGATAATAAGATAGTTTCGATTTACTTTTCACATATTTTCAAATTCAGATTAATTCCATCCATAGCTAAAGGATACAATCTATTCGCTATTTAGAAGAAGATGAATTCGTGCCATTCCCAAAGCCAGTAGTGTAAAAATGAACACAGTCGGTAAGAAGCTGTGGAGAGTCATGGTCGCCTATGTCCTGAAGAGCTGAGCTATTATATATATAGTATATATAATATATATAGTATTAAGAATCTCATTGATTTAATTTTTATGATAACGAGTCTCATTGAAACGAAAAAAATATCACAGCGAGTTATTTTTAAAAAATGATGTCACCTCGAGCAAGGCAATGATGCCACTAAGACGCAAGATGAAGAAAACAGAATAAGATTGTAGTAAGTAAAAAACAAAACAAAAAAAACAGGATTCAGGTGGACAGAAGACAGAAGATGGCGATTGATGTTGCATTTAAATTTTTCAAGATCGTGGGTGACAGGGAAGTAAGAAACCGGAAGAGAGTTCCACAAGCGGGAAGTACGAGAGAAGAAACTATTATAATAGAACTTACGGTTACATTTAACTATTTAAACAGTAAAACGATGAGACCTAATTGCCAATCTAGTATTATGCTTAAATTCATGCGGTCGAGGTACTAAGGAGGAGAGATCATTAGAATAACAGCCATGAAATTTTTTACAGAAAAAACAGAAGGAAGCCATGTCGCATCAGTGGGAAAGTGACTTAAATTGAAATGCCAGCGCAGGACCGATTACATTTCAGATCTTTCTTTGGATTTTTGTCACGAATATCGAGATATATATCAAGAGCACCAGACCAGATATGGCAGTAAATATTCAATGCATGGATGAATAAAAGATTTATACATGTGCAAGACGGATTCTTGCGAGAAAGATTATGTACGGCATCAGAGTGAAGCAACTTTCATAGCGGCAAACAGACAGACAGACAGACAGACCTAGCAATTGATTCAATATAATCACTCCATAGATGTCAGTATAAAACATGAGGTCAAGAAGGTGCAATGAGAAAGTGTGTGTGGTTGTGTCTGGGAGAAAGAGAAAGAGAGAGAGAGAGAGAAATAGAAAGAGAAAGAGAGAAATAGAAAGAGAAAGAGAGAGAGAGAAATAGAAAGAGAAAGAGAAAGAGAAAGGGAGAGAGAAATAGAAAGAGAAAGAGAGAGAGAGAGAAAGAAAGAGAGAAATAGAAAGAGAAAGAGAGAGAGAAATAGAAAGAGAAAGAGAGAGAGAGAAATAGAAAGAGAAAGAGAGAGAGAGAGAAATAGAAAGAGAAAGAGAGAAATAGAAAGAGAAAGAGAGAGAGAAATAGAAAGAGAGGAAGAGACAATAATTGTCTATCGATATTCAGACAATCTAGCCAAAGAAAGTTTTTAGTTATCTTAACTAGAAGAATTTAAATTTCGATTATTGTTTAGTTAAATTTAGTTATGAAATGGACAAAGTCCGACGATTATTTGAAGACATTTTTTATGTTTATACATTCTATTTTTATAGATACAAATATTTAAGGAAATGCTCTGTTTATAATAAACAGTATTAACAACATTTACCGGCCTGAATGTCTGAGAAATTGTTATAGAAAATATGCGTCCTCCGACGGGAATCGAACCTGTGTCCTATACAGAACCGTCATATAGCCTGACGTGCTTTTACCGATTTCGCCACAGATGAGTGTTCGGTTAGCAAGGTCGATTTTACTGTTTTTAAACTACAATCTTCCATGATTCTCTCACGTACATTCTTATCTGCTCAATGTGTATCCAAATGTAAACAAATGACGTCACACATTATGAAAGTCCGACAATTATTTTAAGACATTTTTTTAATGTTTAGAGCATTTATTTAAATATTTGTATTTATAAAAAAGAATGTATAAACATAAAAAATATCTTAAATTTAGTTGTTTATTTCGCTAAAACATCAAGTAGAGAAGTAGATTCACTATACAAAAGACATAAAACACTTCAACAATTTCAGTTTCCCACAGACGAAACAACACAAGCCTTTCGATATTATAATCGCTATTTCCATGGGAAATCTTCCGAGGAGCTACATTCAGAAGTTCACCCCAGTTCAGACCTTTAAAGCTAAGACCCGCAGTGTCACTTGAACGAATCATCCCCATTCTCTTCGTATTCCATTGGTAAGGAGGAAGTTCTTTTCGGACCGCTTCTACTCGAGAGCCGCTTCTTTATGGAACAGACACCCGAAAAGATGCTTCCCTGATCGCTACAATCTTAACCTCTTCGAGTTCAGAGTCAACCATTAGCACTCCTGCACATCCTCATCAACCGCACTTCTTACCTCCTCTAAAGTTTGTAAAATAATCTAATTCGGTATCACTCGAACTTGAGTGGCACTTGGGCCTACTATTGAGTGAACAATAATAAAAAAAACAACAACAAAAAACTAATAATTTAATCCTGGTCGTTACCACTAATCTCCCGAAATCAACTCAGTTAGGGGTAAGGCATTTAACATAGTCGCCATATTGCTCTAAAATATAAATGGCTCCACAAATATATACTCTTGGTTCACTCCCAAATGAAAAGTTGTTTAAAAAAAAAGTTAACTCGCAAACCTCTGAAAAGAATAAAATATGAAAAACCGCTACACCAGGGAAAATCCATTAAGGGGCTGAATGATTACTTGCCTCAAGCGTCGCTATTTTGTAATGAGACGCCATCGATATGCATGGCTAAGCATTCGATCCCATTTATTTTGTGTTTCTGATCAATCGATACGGTTCGCTGATGAAGACGTGTGGATTGTAACTGGTTGTAAAGGAATGAGTGATGAGTCAGTTAATTAGTGGAATTCTTGATTAAGCTGACGTAGATTGGTTGGCACAGAGCCCTCTCTTTATATTCCACAGTAAGGATCGAACCCGCGACCTGTGAGGCGAACTCATTGACTATTGTACAGCCACGATGGCTTCTTGCATGATGCATGTATTTCACTTAATGAAGGTACTTCGTTGTTGATCTAATTGCTTATCCAAGTGGCACAAGCGGTTGGTGTTCAAGCCCAGGAAAAATGAAAAAAATTGAAATGATAATAACAGAATAGAATTACCTTTACTTAAGTTTTTATTTTTGCGCATAAAATGTCTGGTTACATTCAAGTTTGAATAATCTTTTTTCTTCCATTTATAAACCTCGATCTGAGTAATAATAGCCGTTTCTTTATAGGGAAACATTCGGCATTTATTGACCGACCAGCCAATGATACATGTGTTACGCTTGGACACCTCGACGTGGTGTAATGTTTAGAAAGCTTGTCTTGCTAGATCAATTACGACTGAGTAGTGAGTTCGATCCTCACTGGGTGCCCCATACTTTCGGCCTTCTGCCACATCTAAGCCGGGCTTAGAAAATCACTATATGTGTTACGCTTTTCTTTACTCCTTGGCAGTCGGGTTGGGATCAAAGTGTAGTATCTGTTCTACTCATGTCTCATGATAATGGTAATAGCCGTTTCCTTATAAGGTCATATTCGGCATCTGTTGACGGAGCAGTCGGTAATACTCGAGTTACACTTTTCATTACTCCCTAGCAATCAGGCTGGGATCAAAGTGGAGTATCTGCTCTCAAGCGGGTAAACTAAATTTCATCTCTTGATTGTGTTTCTGTCTGCAACTCTTCTGTGTCTTTGTCTTCGGCCAGAGCGCAACTAAAAAAATATTGAAAGGTTCCCAGTGTCGGGACAGTACCTCCCTCATTGCACAAAACAGTGATGGGGATCGGTAGTAATATCGATGCCAGTGCCACCAACGGTCGCTGACCTGGGATATTTTTTGGACCTGGCCTGGATGCACGCGTCGAGCTCCCTACATTAAACTAACCTTGTGTCACATCCTACCAGAGTGGGGCGACAAGTAATTATTAAGTGTAGTATCTATTCACCTCATCTATAATGGTAATGGAATTATTAGCCACTTCCTTATAAGGAATTAATTGACTGAGCAGCTAGTGTTGCCTTCGGTTGAACGTTATAAAATATTTCTCTGTAAATAAATTTCAGGAAAATCAGCTTCTTTTATCACTCTTTCTAGAATTGATGGGAGTTGACTACCTAAGATTTTGCTTTAGGTAGTGTGGAAAGTCAACACGTTTATTACATCAATTTAAGTCTTTTGATTTCTTGTGCTATTCATTTCGGTCTTTGCCGCTGTTGGAAGTCTTCAAGTGATTTAGATTTTTGCAATTTGGTAAAGTAGCGACAGTCTTTCAAATTTGATAAAGGATTGTCTACATTAAGACCTACAGAATTTATCCTTTATTTTTAAGCAATGCTCCGACATACAATCGTTATTTTTAGTGGATATTCGTATTTGAGTAGACGCTTAGAGTTTATTTATTAAATAATATATTTATTTCTTTTCGTCTACCGGCCTGAATATTTGAGCAGATATGTCTATTTCACGAGTTAGAGAAAAATCTGTGTTTAAAGGAACGATTCAACTTTGCTTGTTCATCGACACATTCTTCAGCCGAGAGGTTAACACACATCCGATCAAATGACGGTTTCCCCTAAAGGAACGCAGGTTCGAATCCTGTCGGAAAACGCATATTTATCTCTAATAAGATTTCTCCAATATCCAAGCCGGTAGGCGAAAATAAATAATTATACTGTTTAATAAATGAACGGAGCGTCTACTTAAATACGAGTATCCACTAAAAACAACGTTTAACTAATAAAAATGTGTCGGATTAATAAATAAAAAAATCCATCTCTCTCTCACTCTCTCTCTCTCTCTCTCTCTCTCTCTCTATATATATATATATATATATATATATATCAAATATTCGGTGCAGTTCAATTTATATTACATGAATCATTCATACAAAAAGCAGATAGTGAAGTTAATGATATAAATGGCGAGAATACATCTTCGCAAACAAATTTATTATGATACATTGACCCCGAACCTGTAGATGAATGTTATGATGCCTGTTTTTAATAAATTCCAGTTGCATAAGGTCTTTTTATACGAGTACTTTCGTCTGTTCATACAGACATCATCAGGTATGGAAATAGATTTGTTTTTTACATCCAGGTAATAACAGGACAACAAAAGATTTTTGTATGAATGATTCATGTAATATATATATATATATATATAAATATATATATATATATATATATATATATATGTAAAAGACAAGAGGAAAACTGTAATAGTAGCAGACTTCTGTAGGCTTCCCAGGCCTGTCTTCATCCTCAACACTGCTCCGTCCTTCTTTAAACAATTTAGCCCACTTGTAGAATTTTTTTTGGCTGAAACATGTGGCACCATACACAGTTGACATTCTCCTATGAATTTCAACTAGTTTGCAACCTTCAGCAACCAAAAACTTGATAACTGACTGCTGTTCAATCCTGGAGCATGCTTCTTGGTCGGCCATCTTTGTTAATCGCCAAAACTCTCAAAGTTTTTTTTTAATCTGCAAAAGAAATTAAATCCATGTGAAAAAGAAGTAAAACAAAAAAATAAAAATAAAAAAGAGTAAGCTTCTATCTGTATTAGACATCCTTATACCGAAAAATTCAACTTATTTATTGAATGACCCTCGTATATATATATATACAATATATATATATATATATATATATATATATATATATATATATATATATATATATATATATATATATATATAAAATAATTATTTATTTAAATATTATAACATAAATATGTTATAAAATCACTAAAAAAATAGCCATTTTGTTTCAACACTTCTGGTGTCTTATCAAGTGATGATGTTGAATGTAGAATAAATGGTTTTAAAAGTTTCAAATTAATTAACGATCCTTCGCTAGGGGTAAACGCTGTTACATAAGCTAGAATGACCAATCAAAATACAGGTATATGGTAATTCAAAACATTTGACAACGAAGCAAGGTTATCATAGATATTAAAAGATTTATAAAATTTGAAATTAAAATTAAAAGTAAAAAATTACCTATTTAGAAATCTAAATCAAATATCTATTAAGTTTAAAATTGTAGAATTACCGAGGAGAAAAAAATAGATATGCTGTTTAATTTATTTTTTCATTGAAGGATGTTGACAGCTCCAGACAAAAATGTATCCATTTTACAGTTTAACTTCAACATGGTGGCCGCTTCTCACGTAAAACAATTCAAACACACTCAGGTTATAATACATAAGTGCCCAGACATATTTAGATATATATACACACACACACAAAAACGGTGACGAGACACAACCCTTGATAAAAAAAAACAAAAAAAACAATACACACAAACACGCAACCAAACGTGTATGCACTTTCCTTACACATAGACATCGATAAACACTGGCACATACATCCACATGCACATTGTCCTAGACAATCAGAAGCAATAGCCAAAACATATTCGGGGCTTAATATGTTATTAAACGAATTCTAACTTGAAATATAACTAATCTGGGCAAATATATATAGATAAAATTTAAACAAATATATATATATATATATATATATATATATATATATATATACAAGTTTAGGATTGGTATATACGGAATGAAATCCAATAACCAACAATCAATATTCTTTAAAGAGTGCTCAATACAGAGTAGAGCAGATATAATTATTTATTTGAATATTACAACATAAATATGTTATAAAATCACGACAAAAGTAGCCATTTTGTTTCAACACTTCTTGTGTCTTGTCAAGTGATAATATAGAGTATAGAAATTCTATACTCTATATTATCACTTGACAAGACACAAGAAGTGTTGAAACAAAATGGCTACTTTTGTCGTGATTTTATAACATATTTATGTTGTAATATTCAAATAAATAATTATATATATATATATATATCTTTAACCATATAGTTTTCCACACACTACATGAAAAGGTAAATAACTACCTCCATATATAATCGTACATTCACACATATACACATACAGATCTGCACATGTACCTACATATACATATATACGTATACAGATACGCATATACACACATACACACATACACATACATATAAGCACGTATAAATATATCGACCCATACAGCAACGTAAAAAAGTAAATAAAGCAAGTAAAAATATATATATACACAAAGATGCACATATATACAAATACATACATACATACATACACATACATATTTACATATACATACATACGCACGTATACATATATGTATATAAACTAAATATATAAACAGATATTTACAAATACACGCATATACATGAAAAATCAAACAAACGTAAATTAAAACTATATAAATATAAATATGTATATACACACCCACGTATACACATATACACTCATACATACACATATACACAAATATATACATATACACATATACATATACATACACACATATATATATACATATATATATATATATATACATATCCATATAGACACACATACTACGACATACGAACATACATCCATATATACATAAATATATAATCACATATAAATACCCATATCAACGCATCCAGATACACACACACACACACACACACACACACACACACACACATATATATATATATATATAAGTACACCCACATCCGAGCGCATACATATAAATACCTACACATATATATACCTATATACAAACACATATACATACTTATATACATATTTAAACGAATACATTTACACATACATACATACACACACACACACATATATATATAAGTATATATATGCATACATATATACATACACATATACACACATACGTACACTCACATATACTTATACATACATATACATATATATACACATTTACACACACAAGTACACATACATATCCATATGCACATACATGTACTTACACACGTAGTAGTAGACACCTACCAAAGTTTACATCCCTACTCGTACACATAAACAGGTTAACATATGATAGGTGTCAATATGCACACATATATATACCTTCATATAAAAAAAAACAAAAAAAACTACTAACATATATATACCCCTATATACACACATACACATCCAACGGTACAAACACATATACATAACATACAAATATATACATACAAATACAGACACGTATAACACTTTGTAAGTACACAATACACATTCATATCGACCAGATGACCATCATGTTATAAAGGTAATATTCTATTAAATTTAACTTATCATTATCATTGAAAGTTTATGATCTCTATACTAAGTTAAATTTAAAACGGTGTTTACAGTTAACTGTTAGTTCATATCTTTGATTTAAAAGATCAGTCTTATTTTTAAATCTAATTATTTCAAATTTTTCGTTAAGGCATAGGTAACACGGGGCATATAGGGAGTTACATGCCCGGGCTTTCTTAATCAATTTCCATTTAAACGTAGGTGTTTTATTCTTTTCTTTTAAACTCCAAAAGTATTTGGATAATGAAGTCATATACTTATAGTTACTGTTATTAAAAGATTGCATATGACCCCGCCAATGTTCCTTGAATGGTTTCATGGTGCTACCAATGTAAAGTTTCTTTATATTTGGATTTTCTAGTGTTGATATTGTACTAAGATAAACTACAGAACTAGTCAAACAATTATTTTTTAGTGGACAATTATTAGGATTCCTACAATTACATATTTTATTATTCGTGTCATTATGCTTAGTATTGCAGCTTGCAACCTGGTGAGTTATCAAGTTTTCTGAGTCCCTATACTTGTTAAAGACTCTGTTATGTTTTTTAATTATTTTCTCTATGTTATCTGCACAACTATAGCTTAACTTAAGAGTATTAGGATTAAATATTTTACTAAGTGGGTTAGTTTCAGAGTTGGGGAAATGTTTTTTGATGAGGTTTAGAAATATGCGCCCCAATCTAGTTTTAACCATAATATTAAAAGGGGGAGTAAATCTTTCTAGATCTCTTTATATATATATATATATATATATATATATATATATATATATATATATATAAACAACAGCACAATATACTACATCGGTGCCACTGAGGGAACATTCAAGAAGAGAAAAAAACAACCACGGCCTTTCATTCTCCAACAGAAAATACCCAAACAGACACTATCCACATATATATGGCATCTAAAAGACAGAAATATTACACCAATAAGCAGGAAAATATTGAAAAAAAAACACCTGCCTACAACAACATTACAAAGAAATGCCTACTTTGCCTACGCGAAAAAGTAACAATAATTCCTCATACCCAACAAAAGAATTTACTAAACATAAAATCAGAAATAATTTCCAAATGCAGCCATGAAAATAAATATCTATTACCAGAATTTATGCCAAACGGATAAAAAAATACCAACAAACACTACTACATAAACCACCACTGACCCTATAACCCCGAAACTAGAAACCACTGACACCATAACACCATCAATTATTATCTTGTTCAAACTACCATCATAATAATTACAATTATTGTTATTATCATTCCACCACCATTACTACGATCACTTCTACCACTTTACAATAACTATTTGCTGCTACAATTGTTATTATCATCACCCGCTCCCCCCCCACCATTACTACCACATCACAATTACCATTGCCGTATTAATCCACAATTACCATTAGCGTATCAGTCCGCAATTATACTTCTCCCTCCCACAGAAAAATTAATCCCCAAAAAACAAGCAAATAACCGACTTTAAAATAACAAGACAGCCTTAAAATAATTAAAAATAATAGTAATTTTTACCTATCATAGTCTTACACAGACCCCATCATACGTATATACGTACGTGCGAGTAAATATTATTCAGTGAACATGGAACCACCTCTTAATTGCTGGTGTTCCCAGGTCCACCGTGACCCGGGGTGGTAGCACCTGTTAGGGGTCCCAGCTATGGGCAAATAGTTAATCCCGAGACTGTGGTAAAAAGCCTTATGACAGTGTAAAAATAGGTTTTAATACCAGAAATAATTGGTAAAAAAATTATTGCCAGAAATAAATTTTTCAATGAAAAAACAAACTATTACCAGCAATATATATATGGGAAAAAAAGTATTACCAGCAATACATTTTTTAAAATAATATTACTAGCTATACATTTTTAAGGAAAAATTTTTTACCAAAAATAGATTTTTGACAAAACAAAATATTACCAGGAAAAAAAAGTTGTCGGTATTAAGTAACCCATTGGTGTTGATATGCCATAAAACGAAACAAACCAAACCAAACCAAACCCTTTATTATGCAGATATACAGATGCGTATATCATAACCATTGTATATATAAATATATATATATATATATATATATATATATATATATATATATATATATATATATATATATATATAAGAGTCAGAAATTTGGTGGGGGGATTTCAATAATCATTCATAGTAATTGATCGAGTCTATAGGAATACTCAGCAGAATGGAGAAATCATTGTACGGCCGTTTCACCTTATTCGGTCTCATCATCAGTGAGCATCCACTAACTCATACCAAAACAAGGTCCATATAAACATATGACTGTAATGCCTTCGTTTCTGAGTTATTCATTTTGAAGAAGGTTTACGTTAGATGGCGCTATGGTGGCATTCCAAATGTCAAAATTGTGGTCTGTTTTATTACAGCGAACAATCAATGCGTTGTTAAATAGAAAAACAAAAAACAAATTGGTTGTTCACCGTCACAAAACGAACCACAATTTCGACATCGGGACTGCTATTTTGATTAAAAGAGAATATAATGTACTGAAACTAAAATGTCTGGAAATCGCTAGTTCAGTCGCAAATGAATTTGCGTCCAGGCTCTTGCAATATATCACCGTTCTTGGTAGATTTTATTTTGTCACAGTATATGGGATAGTCAGGAACAAAGATGATGGAGAGAAAAAGAAAAAAAATTACAGATGATTTCGGCTAGATTGAGGAAAAATATCTCTCAAAAATTTTGAAACTACGTGCGTCTCTCGTTTCGTGAGTATGTGTAGGCAGGACAATGTCAATAATGCCAAGTTGAATGAAATCCTAACCGATCAGAAAAACACATTTCTAGTTTGTCATATTTTTCTCAGCACACACACACACACACGCACACACGCACACACACATATATATATAGATATATATGTGTGTGTTTGTGTATTTAGGCAGCAATCCTTCTTTCATGCACATTTCATTAAAAACGACAGACAAGGTGCTTTTATTTAGTTTTTCATACAATTTCTCATGCGATCTAATAATTGTTTTCTTTTCGGATGATAAATTATATAAAAATTGTTCGAATGTTCTTTTTATCCGAGCGCTTTCGGCTATACATTTAGCCATTTTCAAGGATTATATTTTAACTGTTAAAATTAGAAATAGTTTGTTGTATGTATGTTATATAAAATGTTTTCAATTTTTTCATTTCAAGTACGGTCAAGATATTATGTCCATGTTCAAAGTTAATATTATTAAGTGTTGGTTTGTTTGTTTTTATTAATAAGGCTTCCATTATTTTTAGCCTTTTTTTGCATGTGGATGATGCTATTATATTAGTGTTGTCGACAAGTACGTTCCGAATAGTGTCCGGTAGGTCTGCATGAATATTTAAATGAGATCTAATTGAGCTATTGTCAGAAAGGTGTAGAGTTAGTCTGCGTGTTAAACATGTTGCAGTGTGGCCGATATAATTATTTACGAAAGTTGATTGTTGAGGAATACAATTCCTTAATGGGCATTTGAATTCGTAAATAATATTTGCCCTAGTTCTAGGAGGTGAATTATTATTTTTAACTATAAGGTTAGAGGTTTTAAATTTTTTGTAATAAATAATTAATCTAATTTTTTTGCTATTGTCAACTGGTGCTATGCATTATTTTATAATGTTTTTAATTCTGCATTCATCCTGTTTATAATTTTCGTTCATCTGATTTTTATAAAAAATATTAATATTATTGATTATGTTTCTATTCTCGCCGTTACTATTAGTTACCAAGATTTATTTAGTAAGAATACAAAATTGTGGCACAAGGCCGAAGAAGGGGAGGGTTTGAGGCTGGTCATCACTAACAATCTTATACCTAGCTAATCAGATTCACGACCCTTTCATACATTACAATTTCTACAAGAAATGCCTAATGTGGAAATCCAACAATTGATTAGGAAATCCGTTATTAATCAGCGTTTGCTTTATATTTTTTAATTCCTTAAAGAAAAGCATGCGAGATGATGAGTTCTCGTGCGCTCTCGTGAGGAAATTTTTCATAACACCTATTTTATATCTAAGAGGGCATTCACTAGAGAAATTAAGATATGCAAGAGTCTTTACTAGTTGGTTATAAACATAAGTTTTAAAAGTATTATTACTAAAATCGACTAGAACATCTAAGAAAGGAAGTTTATTTTTTTCACTAAGTTCATAAGTAAAATTTAGGACGGAATTTTGTTGAAATGTAGCTTTCAGATTTTCTATTTCTTTCTTGTTTTCAGCCAAAATAAAAATATCGTCTACATAACGAACATATATTTCAGGTTTAATAACTTTAGTAAAAACCTTGTTCTCAACATAGGACATATAATAATTGGAGAAGCACGGCCCGAGAGGGTTTCCCATACTTACTCCAGAAGAAGGAAATTACTGGAAAGTAATTGAAACTCACCTGAAGCGAGCTGAATGTGTAATGCTCCTCATGCCAATGACATTTCCACCGAGCTTCTCTACGGCATATGACTTCACTGAATCTCTTTTGATATGTTCCTCTCGAATTTATATTTAAATTGGGGTCATCAGGAGAGAATGTGCACCGTTTCGGGGCCTTCCTCTCAACGGTTTCACATGCACACCGCCCCACTCACTGATGTGAGGCCCCATTCTAACGATATACAAGTGTGTTGTAGTTAAACTAGTTCAAATATC
Organism: Acanthosepion esculentum; assembly: GCA_964036315.1. NCBI lineage: Eukaryota > Metazoa > Mollusca > Cephalopoda > Sepiida > Sepiidae > Acanthosepion > Acanthosepion esculentum. The sequence goes on along the minus strand of OZ038476.1, from coordinate 119,804,993 downwards.
TAACGGTGAAATTTGATTTACGAAAAATTCCGAAAAACGGCAAACCTCGCGTTCTGAGAATGCAACGTGAACCTCGTTACGCATTCACAATCATTCATATCATACCGCCATATTCGCTGAAACACTCCGCGGAATATATTCTTTTTTCCATATCCACATGGAACTATTTTCCGTTACTTCTATTCGGCGTTTTATGCTTTTGGCCCTTTGATTCCAATTTGGCCCAGAAATTGATACAGAGTGCCTGAAACGAAACCCCTCGCTCCAATTTCCACTGTTCTAACAATTACATTATACCCCTCCTTTATTAGCTCTGATTTTAGATTTTCATATTTACTAGTTTTATAATCGTGGCTTTCTTCCATCCGGCTTTCGTATGGTACTTTTAATTCAGCTAGGATGATTTTATGGTTCACCCTTGATAGAAGACAATATCTGGTCGCGGACCTTTACTTGCTATTCTTTTGGGGTAATCATTACGCCAACAAGGAAGGTCTGTTGATATATCCCAGATGCCAGCAGAACTAAGGTTATTTTTTCAGGGTATAGCTTGACATTTGCTTGTTTGCTTAGAACCGACATATCTTTTTCCTTCTGCAACAAATTTCTAGGTTGAATTAGATGGCTCAGACTTCATATATTTCTTTACAATTTTGACCAACTCATCTAAAACACTATTGTGCCTCCATGTATATCTTCCATTGGCAAGGGCTGTTTTACATGAACTAAGGACATGTTCTAATGTTTGTGGCTTTACCTTACACAGGGGTCAAGTCGGATCACTCTCTTTCTTCCATTTAACCAGATTGCTCTTAGGTGGTAGCAGGTCATATGTGGAACGTATTAAATAACTCAACCTGAGTGGAGCCATCTGCCAAATGTCCTTCCAAGTAATAGATTTATGCAGAGCCTCCTCCCATTGTCCATTGGCCTTGTTGGGATTGTTGCACACCTTTTACGTAGGGATGTCCACTATTTCGGCATACATTTTCGATAAATAAGTTTAAAATGATTTTTGTTAAATGAAAAAACATTCTTGAAGATTACATTTAAACTTTAATTGAAAGTTTAATGATTAAATTTATTATTTCCATTAACTAAACAATTCTGGTGTTTTTCAGATAGAAATTATATACATTGGAATGTGAAATTTAATTTCAAATTCTTAAATTTTCTTAAAAGCGGCCATTTTCTTAATTTTAAGAAATTTGTAAACAAACACAAGTTTATCGATTTTAAAAATATTTAAAAAAATTTCTGACACATTACTTTAGTAAAATTAGAAAATTTAAAGTTAAATTAATCTGATTTAAAAGAAATATTACTTACTTATAGCATAAAAAAGTACTATACAAACAATTATTAACGATCGGTCGTGTTCATTTGATCTAACGATTGATGGATTGTTGAATGACGAAGCGATGACAGCTACTACGGATGACCATAAATGACATAATTTTTAGAAATTTGAGTTAACGCTCTTTGGTGGGGTTTTAGCTACCTAGTAATTGTTAGAAATGAACATATTTTCCGCAATTTTTATTGACTTTTATTTACCTTTCGAAGCTGCAAAAATAATTTTTTTAAAATAAAATACCATGATAGAAGTAACTTAATAATTTATGAAATGGTAATTTAATTATTATTTAATAAATCAAAATTAAATGTGACTTTCCAATCCAATGTAGTTTCTATCTGAAATACACCAGAAATTTTAATTAATGGAAATAATGAATTTAATCATTAAGCTTTTAATTAAATCTAAATTTATGCTGAAATAGTAGAGATACCTACCTAATTTATATATTTTTAAATATTTTTCATTTTATTTCTAATTATTGTTATGACAATTATTTTATTAATTACATAATTACTAAAACTATTATTAACCCAATAAACATTACTGAAAAGAAATTGCTACTATGTGTAACAAGGGAAAGACTTTTGGGAATATTTTGTGGCCCTGAAAAGGGCCGTTTTGGGGGGGGTTGTTTTCTTCTGCTGCCTCTTCAATCATCATTGCCGGGCTGATCGAAATGCAAGTCCTGCATGAGATAGTCAGTGCCAATTTCACATTTGTCTAGTTGACAATAGTCAGTTTCATCATTGAGATATGAAATCGTATAAAAAGGATTTGCATAACTAATGATGTAGCCAACATATTCACGGTTGATACCATCAACTGTCCAAATGTGTTTGACTGTCCTACCAACTACCTTTCCAGTGAGTATTTCATGCAGGACTTCAGCTACTCCTGGTTGATGGTACTTTTCCAGCAAAGTCATTATTGATGCATCTTTCAGCTGATGCAAAGACTTCTGTATGGAAGCTCTCCTCCTCCTTTCAGCCTGGACTGCCTTATCTTGACTCTTCTTGGCAAGTTGCTCATCCACCATTTGCCCCTGCATTTTCTTTTGTGTGATGTACTTTCTGCTGTAAGCCATTGCCATCTGGAGGTATTTTTTTAATTGCTCAGCATCCAGATCATCGATGAATTTTCTTACTTGATTCCGCTTGGCCTTGATGACATCGCTTATGCTGGAAACATAAGCATTAGGCGCAAGCTTCTTTCTTTCACAAAATTCACCGATGATGCTTTCTGCTAGCATGGTGTGTTCCCTCACAGATGTCAACAGTGATGGAGATGAAGCCGCTACAGTGCTGAAAGATTTCTCATACTGCCTGTTTAACACCTCCACAATCCCTTTCAAACAGGCAGTCATCATTTGGTGAAACATGAGTTCATTTGTGGGAGGAATCAGTAGGGAGTTTATCACAATCTTTGGTACTGGATTTCCAAAGAAGTCATCTACACAGGAAAAAATAGACATTGGGTCCTCGCTGAGTACCTTCACCTTGTCAATGACCCCTTTGACGATGTTCATTGTGTCGATGGGGTCATTTTGCGTTTCAAGAGATGTATAGAAGGTACTCATCCAAGGCCCTGAAAACAGCTTCCCTATGATTCCCAGCACTTGTAACTCAATGATAGCGGCTTCTTCTGTGTACAGAATCTGCAACCTGGAAACTGTTTCATTTGTTGATGGAAGCCCTGAGACAAATTGCTTGCACTGTGCGAAAATAGGGAAGTAAGTTGCACCCAGATGGAAAATTATATGCAGACGATTCCCTCGAAATCTAGTGATTTGGGACAATGAAAGCCCTTGTTGTTTGATGAAGGCTTTCATATCATTTATTGTCCCAAGTTTGTTACTAAATCTCAGAGAATTCATTCCCACAATAATTCGCCATGCTAGGCACTCACTCACAAGAGATGAGGTACAGGCCTCACAATCCCTCAGGGCTTTCCTTGTTGTTCTGGTGATAGATTCCAGTGGGTGCAAATTACAATAAAGCTCCAAAAGCTTAACTTGCCACTCCTTCTCCAGTAGTGCAACAGTAGAATGGTTGACGGGAGCTCTGTCCGTTAAGCAGCATTTTATTTTTGAAATTATTTTTTTCAAATTAGCATCGACACTTTCGCCAGTAGAGAATGAGCCCACTTTGGCTAATTTGTTGATGGTGTCGGTAATATGCTGCTTGTAGTCCATGGCAGACCCCCCAGGAAGACGTTCCAACGACACAAGATGAGAGGATGTAGGTGTTGTTAATAATACGCAGTTCACGTGCTGTCCATCTTGTGTCGTCGAATCGAAAACTAAAGTGCAGTTTTCTGCATTTTCCACTGCACGGAACGTCTTCATATCTGAGAAGAAGCCAAGCTCCCCCACCATCCTGTAAACTGTAGTTGAGCTTTTTTTTGAAATATCATCTTCCAGTGACAATGTCTTCAAAATATTATGCACAGTTTTCGAAATAACAGAAGAATGAACTCCTGATAGAATGCAGTCATAATATATTTTTCTGCTTAATTCTTTTGAATGTTGTGTTTTTTTTTGTTTTTTTTTTCAATGATCTTATTTGTTTTTGAAGTGAAATTATTTTTTCATTTTTTTGTTGTAATTGTTTCTTCAAAATTTTTAATTTGTGAACTTTTTTTTTGTCACTGGAAGATGAAGACTGGGAAGAAGTTTTAGGCAGTTTTTGACATGCAGCAGACAGGGTTTTACTAGCAGCAGACAGGGTTTTACTAGCAGCAGACAGGGATGCAGCAGATAGGGATGCAGCAGAAATGGTTGCAGCTGCAGCAGAAATGGTTGCAGCTGCAGCAGAAATGGTTGTGAAGGAAGAGAGATTCACATTTGCTGGATACAAACTTGTGCCAGCATCAGATATGTTTGCATCTGAAGTGGATGTAGTAGCAACTGGAGTGGCGGTTGAAGAGGCAGTAGAAGATGGGACAGACTGATTTGCAACTTTTCTACATTTTTGGGGGAATTCAGAAAAGTTTGTCCCTTTGTTTCTATTTTTGTAAAATCCCCAAAGTTTTCTTACAGAATTGATGGACACTGGTGGAAAACCATTCATGGCATTCTCCAATGTGGCCCATTCTGCTACGTTTTTGAGTGTTCCATATTTTCTGAAAAATTTCTCAAAAATATGGCCGCAGAGAATGGGTTGTCCACATTGGATGCTGCTATATGGTTCCAGTATCTTTTCTGTCCTCTCCATCTATTAATTAAAAAAATTAAAAATAACGTAAGTATGCAAGAAAATGAACACCTTGATTTAGAAATTTTTTTTTTAATAAATAAAATATTTATTCAGTAATAGTTAATAAACTGTAATTAACATTGACTAAATTAAAAAATGTTTTTGTATTTACAGAAAAATTGTGAACACAATAGATAAGAAAAGTAAAACTATTCAAAATTAACAGAAAATGAAAAACCTAATTTCAAATATGCAGGAAATAAAGTTTTAAAATAGCTTAAATTAATTAAACATTATTTTCTAAATTAAATTAAACCTATTTCTTTATCAAAATTAAAATAACTGTCATTAAAATGAAAAAATAAAGTTTTTCTATTTAGAGAAAAATTGTGTGCACAGTGGAAAAAGAAAAACTATTCAAATTCAAAATTAACAGAAAATGAAAAACGTATTTTTAAATATGCAGTAAATAAAGTTTAAAAATAACTTAAATTAATTAAACATTATTTTCAAAATTAAATGAAATGAAACGTATTACTTTGTTACTGTCATTAAAAATGACTTGAAAAAAATTACAAATAACACAACAGATATTTTTGTAATTTGTTCCTTCTTAAAGTTTTTTAAAAAATTATTCTCTTTGAGAATAATTTCTCAAACTAATGGAAATACATAAAATTAAAAAAATTCTTCAAATAGTAAATGAAAAAAGAAAAACTTACTTTAAATTTTAGACTTTTAAGTTTTAGAGCTGAACAGAAAATACCTGAAAAGTAACTAAGAAGCGAAATGTTAAAAAGGCCACATAAAGGGACAGAACTCCTACGTCACGTGACCTTTTCAAAATAATGGCAATTTCAGTCTACCATACATGGAAATATTGAACGTATTAATTAAAAAAATGCAACATAAAAAATAATTAAGAATTAAAATAGTGCAACTAAACTTATTAAACTTTGCAATTTTGGAATCGTAAAATTTGTTTCCACTTAATTACTACATGACCTCGAGGGAACAGCCTAATTCAGAGCTTTTAACGATATTTAAACTATTAAATTACTTAATTAAAATTTCTTAAAAAAATGAAAAAATTCTTGTAAAACTTAATTATTCATCAGAAAAATTTTATTTCTTCATACAATAATGTCCTTAATATTACTTATTTATAAAACCAACTAAAAACTTTTCTAATTAAGTAATATCATAGTTTTATTGGATTCATTATTTTTCAATTCAGAGCAAATTTTCAGTCAGATAGCTCAATCTTGAAAAAAAAAAGTTAGTGATTTATCATCTCCAAAGACATCTTTAAAAAAAAAAAAAAAATTTTTCAGGTAACCGAAAGGTTTTGGGCGAAATTTCATGAAATTAAGTAAGTGGGGGGTAACATATTTAAAAAAAAAATATTTTTTACCAAACTTTTCAAAAAAAAAATATTTCAAAAATAATTTCATTCATTTGTGAATAAGTCCTGAAAATTTCATTAAAATCGGACAATTACTTGATTTTTTACAAGAATTTTCAAATCAATGTGTTTTCAACGGAAAAAAAGCGCAAAAAAAAAACTATGTTATTGTCTCTTACATCGCGATGACGTAAACAAAAGAAGACTTTTAACCAAAATTTCGAACGTGTTAGAATATATTAAAAAATTTTTTTAAATAATTAAAAAATACTTTGGTCTTTCATCTTAATAATAACATAAGTATTTTGACGAAAAAAAAATTATTTTTGTTAAGTTTGTGGCATTTTTCATTACGCTATCTGTTTTCCCGCGAAAATATCGGAGATCGCTACACGAGTCTTTTGTTACCTTCTTCGTTCCTTATAATTTGGATGACCATGTCCCGGCGATCTTTACCTGAAGTTTTCGACCACCATTGTCTTTCATCTAGTCCTAACCCTTGTTTCCCTGCTTGAGTGTATCCGATGACTTAATTGAAAGCTAGACTGTTTTTAGCACTTGTTATCGTCTCTCTGACCTTCCACTTTCTCAGTTTTTAATGTAGGATTTAATGCTTTAATAAGTTTGTTTTTAATGAAATGTGCATATATATATATCTATATCTATCTATCTATCTATCTATCTATCTATCTATCTATCTATCTATATATATATATATATATATATATATATATATATATATTAATACATGTCTCATTAAATAATATAGATAAGCGTTGTCTATATATTTTATGCAAGTTTTTTTCATATAGTCTGATAATCTTAATAACATTATCATTAAATAATGAAAGAAAATCACAATATTGATACATACTTTTTTTTATTTAATCCGATCTGAGCTTTCGGCTTACATAAGCCATTATCAAAGATGACAATTACACAATATATTTATGCAATACACGAACAAGAAATTGATGATAGTATTATTTGTTTACATGGATGATTTCCAAGCAACGATAAACACGTGCATATAAAACGCTGAAAACGAAAATCGCACGACAGCTCATGACGTCACACATGACCACGCGAGAGTGAATCCGATGAGTATTGAGTATGGAAAGCCGTTGGTATGAACCAATGACTTCTGTTACTAATTATAGGCATTTAAGGATATTTTTGGAGATTTCATAGTTTATTTTGTTCAGGTTAGGTTTCAACTGTTTTATGTATATAGCTTCAAGAATTTTTAGTTTTTGTTTATTGTTTTCATGTTTAAGTATAATTGTGTTTTCGACGAGGATTTTCCGGAATTGTGTATGCGGCCAGGCATGTTGTTTTAAATGTCTAAAAATGTTAGAGTTATCATTCAAATGTAGTGTCAAGCGTCGTGAAAGCGAGTTTGTGGTGTGACCAACATAGATATTATTTAGTTCGTTGGAGATACAATCTCCCAAAGGGCACCTGAATTTGTAAACTATGTTGGTTTTTTTCAAATCGCTAACCGGGGGAGAAGAATCATTTCGAATAATTGAGTTGGATATTTTAGATTTAGTGTAGTATATAATTAACTTAATTCTTTTGCTAGGATCTGTTGTGGATATGTTAGTATTTACTAATTTTTTTAGTATATTTTCATCTTGTTTATAATTAGTATGCATTTGATTACGATATAGGAGATTAATATGTTTGAGATTAGTAGAAGCAGTATTATGTATTATTTGCTTAGTATTGAGATTTCTAAGAAAGCATCTTATTTGTTCATCAATTATATAGTTTGGAAAACTATTATTAACAAGTGTTTGTTTTATATTCTTTAGTTCACTGTAAAAAATCTGTTTTGTGGATGAATTAGTTTCTGCACGGTGTATTAGATTTTTTATAATTGCTATTTTGTAGTAATATGGGCATTCGCTCTTGTAGTTAAGTGTACATGAATTTATGCTAGTAGGTTTTTTATATGGCGAAATAGTAAATTTGTTATTATTTGTGTTTATCAATATGTCAAGGAAAGGAATTTTATTATTAGTATTGAGTTCATACGTGAATTTGAGGACAGAATTATTTTGGAAACATTTTTGTAGTTGAAGTATTTCATCTGTATTTTCAACTAACATAAGAATATCATCAACGTATCTTACATAGATGGATGGTTTTTTAAAGTCTGTAAATATCTTATTTTCCAGGTTCGACATATAGAAATTGCTAAATGTCGGACCCAGTACTGAACCCATAGAGACACCATCACATTGTATATATATATTATTATTATGATCTAAGAAAGGGACTTCAGTAGTACAAGCTAATAGTAGTTTCCGTAATATATTAGGATTAATTTTAAGTGGGGGTAAAGATGAGTTACTGTATATATTTCTTATAATTATGTCAATAGTTTCACTAACAGGGACATTGGTAAATATATATATGAATGAGAGTGAGAGAGAGAAAGGAAGAAAGAAAAAGAGAGATTGTATGCAATTGGACTAAATTTTACACAATTTTCATTCGTAATTTAAAAATAAAATGCCTTTCTGAAGGAATTGGTAAAAAAAGTTAAAGAACTATCATGATGTCTAAATGGAACTCAGACATACGTTACTTTCAATTATTATGTGTTACAATCTGAATAAAACATGTAACTTTTATTAGATTTTTTCTAGTGTATCAAGTTAATATATAATAATACGGAACTAATCTGAAATAAAGTAACCACTGCTGGAATAGAAATTAGATGATAACTCATAACTGAAAAATTAAAAAGAAAATGAAAGCATTGCAAACAATAGATCTATTTAGAAGAAAATGACAAAGCAAGAAACTCCATTTTTCAAACAAAGAAATCTACCATCTGCGAATAAAACGAGTTTATGGCTTAGTAAATGAATAATCATCATAAACAAATTATGGAACATAAAAAAAGCTAAAATGCATTTAAAGATTATATAAATACAACACATGCATCCGTTGAAGCAAACGTGTGTACCCCATTTTTTAAAACTATTTCATTTGGTGGATTTTGGTGTAATTTGAATATCTTGATTTTATCACGTATTTTTTCCGTTAAACATCGCCATATGTCTTGTTTGGACAACTTTGGTGTACTATAGTTTTTTCATTAACAATAAAAAATATAACAAAACAATCACAATAGGCCAATATGGCCATTAATAAAAACAAAATGGTAGTTCACGTTATTCCCGCTCTCGTTGAATAATGGTGAGTGAATCAAGCAACAACCAATCAATACACGGCAGCCGACACTAAAAGTCTCACGAAATCTACTTTATTTTACCTTTGTTTGTCTCCTTCCGGACTTAGTGATCTAACTTGGTTTTTATTCTTTAAAAAATTTGTATAAGTTTGACACAGAGAAAAGAATTGGGCATAAAATTAACAAGAAAGAACTGACAGAAAATACTCCAGAATATAATACAGTCTAGATCAGACAAAACAATTTTGTAAGCTAAAGGGCAGATATATATATGAGTTTCGTAAAATGCCATAATCATTTAGTCTTGTTACTTGTTTTTAACGTAAATAAATGCGTGGTATTCGATATACCCTGATTATTTTTTGGTCACGAGTAAAATTACCCTTTAATATTTCATACCCAGGCCTTGTCTACTAGTTTATCCATTAATGACCACAGTCCACTTTTGGTGATGTTGGTCATTAATATGTTATAAATGGAAACATGTAATTAATATTGGATTTTTTTTTATAAATCTCTAATCAATATCGAATTTTTGTATTTATAAATCTATAATTCATATCGTTTATTTTTCTATAAACTTCTTTTATTATAATCATGTCACCCCAAGCAAGGCGATAATACCACTAAGACGCAAGTGGCTACTAGAAGTGAAAGAAAATGAGAATAATTTAAGGGAAGGAACCGGAAACACAATCCTAAATAGGAAGCAAAGATCGGCGTAATCTGTAGTTTATATCGGATGGTTTTTGACAAATTAAAATTAGTTTTTTTTATGGTTGACATTAATGGTTTAATAATATTGTTTAATATGTTTGAATAATCGAGAAATTCTCAGTATTTTTGTAAGTAAGGAAATTGCATGATTGAGAAGACATATTGCTATTTGATATCCAGTGAAATCCATCAGCTATTTTCATAAAAAAAACTCAACCGGTACAAAATGGATATCGTTGTGAAATTGAAATTGGCGAGCCTAGTTCAAGTACTGTCCTCGTCAGAACCTTTTACTTCGTACAGATTGTCTTGGAAAAGCCAATAATCGGAACTAATTTCAACTCGTAACTAATTTCAACTCAGAACTAATTTAAACGCTGAACTAGTTAGAACTCGGAACAAATTTCAACTTGGAACTAATTTCAACTCAGAACTAATTTCAACTCGTAACTAATTTCAACTCGGAACTAATTTAAACGCTGAACTAGTTAGAACTCGAAACAAATTTCAACTTGGAACTAATTTCAACTCGGAACTAATTTCAACTCGGAACTAATTAGAACTCGGAACAAATTTCAACTCGTAACTAATTTCAACTCGAAACTAATTTCAACTCTGAACTAGTTAGAACTCGGAACAACTTGCAACTTGGAACTAATTTCAACTCGTAACTAATTTCAACTCGGAACTAATTAGATCTCGGAACAAATTTCAACTCGGAAATAATTTCAACGCGGAACTAATTTCAACTCGGAACTAATTTTTGAAACTGTTCAATTTTTTTACATTGTAAGTTGTAATAGAGTTCTCTATTTACGAACGTGAAATCTGTGAAATCTTCTATACACAGATTTAAATTTAAATAAATCTGTGAAGTTTACAAACGAAATTAAAATTTGATTTATTGATTTTCTTAAATTTTGATCAATAACGGCTTTTTATGGATGAGAGATTTTACAAAGACAAAACAAAAAAAACATTTAAGCAATCTACTCTTCTTGCTACAAAGAACATTGCATTTTTATTGGATCAGATTTAAATGAATAAAAATAAATAAAAAAGTACCACTTTATTAATTTGCAACAAAAAAAGAATGAATAATAGATGAATTCTGAATTATCTTATCTACTAAGGCTTTTTGTTGTGGATTCCGGGATGAAATCCGGTATCAAATAATAACAAACGCCAAGAATGAATATAGGAAATAAATGTATTAGCGTAATAATACAAACTGGTAATACAGGTTAGTAGTTCCAGGAATGCGGGTTAGTAGACAAATATATAGATAGTCCTTGATATCGACGTATCGCTGTATGACTTCGTACTGAGTCTACGTGCTTGTTACTGTGACTCTTGCCGCTACGTTATTCTACCGACCGACTCTACTCCTACTACGTTCTTACTGCTACTTTGACTGTTCGGGTATTCTCTGGTAGTAGTATATATTACCTTGGGTGAGTCCATTTGTGTAAAAAGGGGAGACCCCTCAACATTTTTAACGCTAAATTAAAAAATTAACACCAACTCATTGCATTTTGTTTAGGAATTCATGGAAATTGATAACTTTGATTTTAAATCGAGTTGAAATTAGTTCCGAGTTGAAATTAGGTCCGAGTTGAAATTACTTCTGTCACTCAAAAACAAACCAATCGATGGAATTTGAAAAAGCTGATTTGTTTGGAAAAATACTTTGATTAAAAACCCTACTTCACGGTTTAATAATTTCTTTAATTTAATTTAATTTTATTTTATAGGACTTCATGGTGAACAATATTTTAAAAAAAAATTCTTCCTTTTTAAGAGCGAAGAAAAAATTCTTAGCATTTCTTACTCTTGAGCATGCAACATACAACTGGCCATGCGTAAATATTTCTTTCAAGAGCCAAATCCAAACTTTTTGAAGCGTTTGGCCTTGTGATTTTTTTTTGTAGTTCTTGTAAACGCAAGACGAACTGGAAACTGGATTTTTGTATATAAAAACTTAAATTTATTTAAAATATCAATATTGCATTTTTATTAAATAGGTATTTGTTATTTTAATCATTAAATTGTTTTTAAAATAGTAGGAGTATTTTGTATGTTAAATAATAAAACTTTTAATTTTTCCAAAAAAATAACGAAAATGTACTAAACTATGACGCCTAGTAAAACCAAATGTACTTCGTACCACCTTACCTGTTTGCACTTCTCCCGAAAATTTGGTTTCGGTTGGTCAATGTACGGCAAATTTAGAGGGTGTAACGGACGAACTAACAGAAGTCACAGATTTTTATCTATCCCTATCTATAAAAGGCAGGATATGTGTGTGTGTATGTGTGTGTGTGTGTGTGTGTGTGTGTGTGTGTGTGTGTGTGTAACGAATGCATGGCCGCAATTTTCGATGGATTTGCACCAAAATTTACATGCACATGCTCCAACTTAGGAAACAGGCCAAGACTGACTTTGCATTTCCCAACTCCCATCGATAGTGGAAATAATCAATTCTTTCATGCTTCTACGGCAGTTTTCATGTATTTTTCTATTGGCCAGAGTGAGAGCCTATAGCTGGCTGCCACGAATAGCCAGGAAGATTCTATTGGCCAGCGTGAGAGCCAACAGCTGACTGACACGAATGTTAGCTAGCATGCTAGCATGCAAAAATATCGATAGCTGCATTCGTCACAAGTGGAAAAAAATTAAATCTGCATGGCACTTTACTTATGCTGGCTCATTCACTTGCTTAAACTCAACGTTGATTCTGATTCCGCAGAACTGGATTGGGTGTGAAAAGTATGTGTTGTTAACATTCTTTTTTCATTCGTTTTTTTTTCAGTTATGAGTCCTTTTTTAAAGCTGATCGTTTTCTGTTTTGTTTAGTTCTTTCTTCGTAACAGATTTAATGTTTAGTATAGAGCTTAGAAAAAATTCGCAGTGTGAGATAGGCAAGAAGTAAGGCATGTAGCAACATCAGCAGGGCAAAGAGCACTCCTTTAAAGGCAAGGTAAGACAAAAATATTTTAAGTCAAGTGATAGCGATTGCTGTATGAGTCGTGCGATTTTTGAATCAAGCCCGGGCAACGCCGGGTCATGCTGCTAGTAGATTATAAGTATCGCAGATGTATTCAGAACATCCATAGCGACTCACTTTGCCTTCGCAAACCAGCTCCGGGCTTTCTCATACGCAGGTGTGTTAACCAGAAAATATTGAAATCAAAGGAAAAAGGGAAAAAAAGGATGGTCATATATAGAAATATGTCTACAAATTTTATGTCAGCGATAAAATAAATCACAGTTCTTTTTTCAGACAATAAAAACTTTCAGAAAATAATTCCCTGCGTTATATGATATTTATCCTCCATAGATTCACATGGAATATTTTAAGATTTAATAACTTAAAATTGATTTTTCGTGGTCCGTTAACATGTAAAGGTTTTGCTTCTAACAGGCTATCTGTATCTTTTTATCTGTCAATAAAATTCTGTTGATTCATTTAAATATTTTATCAGCAAAGCTATTTTTTATTACAACGCTGCTTAAGTTCATGCCGTCGATTGACACATTAAACCTTTTTGCAAAGACTGCAGTTCAAATTATGAATCAAGATATTTTCACTAAAAAGAAAAAAAAATAGCTAAGCTTTGTAGGATACAAGGCCGAATGAATGATAGATATAGAAACGGGAAGATTGTTTTGCGTCAATCCTTTAGTTGCAGAGGAAAAGTTTTCCCTAAAAATCAGCATACGAAATTCACGTTTTCTTTGGATTCAACAGACCAACCATCTTTCCAAATTATACTGGTACAAGTCTATGAGGATCGAATTCAATACTGTAAAAGTAAGGAGGTTAGTTGGTTGGTTGATTTTATTTAGCGGCATATCAGCACCTCTAAGAGTTATTTAATATCGAAATGTAAATATTTTGAACGCAATTTTATGGCTTCAGTTAAAATGTATTGTTGGTCATTTTTCTATAAAATGTATTGTTGGTAATTCTACTATAAATATGTATTCTTGGTAATTTTACTAAAAACTGTATTTTTTATACTTTCATAGTTGATTTTTTACTTTTTGAATGAGGGTATTCACCATTTGTTCATAGCTAGGACCCTAAAAGTTGCTGCCACACCGGAAACCTGGGAACAACAGTAATTAAGAGCTAGTTCCATTCTCCTCAAAAAGTCCAATCTCCAGATCAGATGCCTTGCTGCCGGATGTAGTTTATCGTCTTACCCAGGACTTGCAGTAAGGTGGAAAATACTAGTTTTCTAACTCCTGCTACACGGCAAGATGGAAAAGTGGAATATACAGCGATATATTTTTTACTATTGTTTACCCAATAGAAGAACCCCTAAAGATAAAGTTTTACGAAATGAGATTGTTCTAAGGGCGTAAAGAGAGGATGAAAGAGAAAAAAGATGCTTATAATGAGGATATGTAGGATAGATATCGGTTGACCCTAGGTTTCAAGAGGTTAAGATTGTAGTCATTGGAAAGTATCCTCTAGGGACTCTGTTCCACAAAACAGTAATTTTGTGGAGGAAGCTTCCTGGGTAGAACTTCCTTCTCGGTAATGGTATACAAACAGAATTAAATTCCAATACTTGTCAAATTTAGAATTTTTTCCAACCGTCCTGGAGTTATTAAGACCTCCCGCTTATTAAGAATTGATGGATTGATGAGACTGAGAGAAATATTATACATATATATATATATATATATATATATATATATATATATATATATATATATATATATATATATATATATATATATACATACATATATATATATATATATATATATATATATATATATATATATATATATATATACACATACATACTTACATATACACACACATATATATATATATATATATATATATATACATGCATACATACATACGTACATACATACATACATGTCTGAGCGGTTAGAACGTTCGCTTTCTGACCATGAGACTCGGGTTCGAATCTCACCATGGTCGATTTGTCAGGAAAGAAGGAGACTTTCTGATGTTATCAGATTGGATCGAGGTCGATCCCAGCGTGCGGTACCTTTGGAAAAACCCTGAAAAACATACAACGTGTTGACCCAAGTCTTATGAATAAATCTGGGTAGAGGAAACATAAGCCATCGTGGCCTAGGGCTTGTGCGTGCTGGCCTTGTTTAAATTGGTGATCAAGCTAGAAAACTTACCCAGAAACTATAACTAAGTTCTGCTCAGTATAGTTGCAGTATAAACCACAGGTGGGCTCTGTGGGTGTTGAGTAAAAGAATATGTGCCTGAGAGAGCGTCTTCAATAGGGATTGACTAGCTGCCCTAGTAGACGGATATTCTCGAATGAGTGGATTTCTAAAGTCTCCGATTTCATAATTATATATATATATATATATATATATATATATATATATATATATATATAAAAGAGAGAGAGAGAGAGAGAGAGAGAGAAATAGGTAGAAATAATTAGGAAGATTTGAAATAATCATAATTAAGTAATTCATCGAGTCTAGAAGAAACTTCAACAAAATGCAGAAATCACAGGACGGCCGTTTCGTCCTATGTTTGGGACTCATCAGCAGTGCGCATCCACTACCGAGAATTGAAATCTGAACTGTTACGATAGGAGGCAAACATCATACCGGGCTTCGGTGACGAAGTGGTAACGAATTAGATTCGATATAGCGCTGCTCGATCACATATTCCGTGGTGGAACTCATCCGAGTTTCTCTTTACCCATAGAACTGTGATCCACGAGCTACGTCTACTATCCCCAAGCCGCTCAGTCCAGAGCATTAGCCTTCAGTTCAAGTAAGGATATACAGATAGAAATAATTCGGAGGCTTTGAAATAATCATAATTAACTAATTCATCGAGTCTAGAAGAGTCTAGAAGAGTCTATTTTCTTCTAGACTCGATGAATTATGATTATTTCAAGTAATTATTTTTACAAACTGCTGCTTTGTGGAAATGACTCACAAGAGGATGCTTCCCCGATCACCACAAACTTAATCTTAAGTTTAGAGTCAAGCGTTACCTTCTCTTTATATCCCCATAAACTTTGCCTCTTATTTTGTAACTCTCTACTTCGAGTGGCTATTGCGCCTGGTATACGGTGAACATCATTGTGAAAAATATGTGAAAACAGAATTTTTACATTTAGAAAGGCAGCGACCGCATTGTTCTTTATGTGCTGTGTCCCTTCAGGGCGTGGGCGGTCATTGCTCTCCACAATTTCCTATCCTTTATAGCTCTTAGTAAATATTTTTTTCGCCACCTCTCCTAATCCCTGTTCTGCCAAATATTTAAACAACATTGTTAGGTAGATTATGCGCTATTTTCCTCTGTCCCTCTTGTCTTCACTGTGAGTGTCAAATTTTCTAAGCCCTCTTTCCTCATTATATGCCCTAGAAATATCAGTTGTATTCTTTCTGATTCTATGTATAAGTTTCTTTTTTGTTTCAATTTTCTCTAAACTTTTGCTCACATTTTCAATCCATGGTATTCTCAGCATCCTCCTGTATAACCACATTTCTGTTGTCCCAGGTCTCTTCAAATGTGAGGAGGTTGTCCAGAATTCCATGCGATATAGGAGGATCGATATTGCATAACAGTTCAGTACTCTTTTTTTATTTCTAAAACAAATGTTACTGTTTCTTAACACATTAGCAAGATTTTAGAAGACATCCTTTGATATCTCACTGCATGTCGCACTATCCGTCCTCCGTTATAACACTTCCTAGATAATTAAATTTTTGTAATTGCTTGATGTCTCCAATTTGTAGTTCGACTTTTTGGGCTGGTAATCATACATTCTATCTTGTTACAATTGATGTTTAGTCGCTTTCCTTTACTGCTTTTTGTAGGAGGTCTTGAAGTTTCCTTTCGATGTCTGCTATCAACACTGTGTCACCTGCACATCTAATGTTGGTATGATTTTGGTCGCCAATAATGAATTATGGTAGGATTTATAATTCTCTCGGAATCCCTCATCGAGTTGGATAAATCCGGCGAGATGATACATCCTTGTTTTACACCTGTTCTAGTTTTTGTATTCATCTTCTAGTTAGGTGCTTTGCTTCTAGTATAATTTCTGGATTATTATTATCCTTCTCAAATATATCAAACAGTCACCGTGATTTTACAGGCTATATTGCAAGCCAAATTCACAAGAATATGGAGGAGCAAAATCAGTTTTCAGACAAAGTACAGATTGTACAAATCACTGGTAGTCTCCATTCTCTTGGTTGTGAAACGTGGACACTGTTGCCAGAAACAGAGAGAAGGATCCAAGCGTTTGAGAACAAATGCATGAGAAAACTCCTTGGCATTTCTATTGTGAACAACAACAAAAAAACAAAACAAAATCACCCCCCCCAAAAAAAAACAAAAAAACCCCCCAAAACAATGAGTTTGTGCGAAAAAGGGTTGAAAGATTTGTGGGACAACAGGAATTTCTTCTCGCCACTGTCAAACGGAGAAAAATGGCGTGGTTTGAACACATTACAAGGTACGACAACCTGGGCAAAACGATCATGGAAGGCAACTTTGAAGGCGGATGTAGGAGAGGACGCCAACGCAAAAACTGGTTGGACAACATAAAAAAATAGACAGTTATGACTACCTTAATTGCTGATGGCTGCCGTTAATAGACAGTTGTGGAAAAGCATTAATTTAGTCTCTGCATTCGGATCCGCCCTACGATTACAAAAGTCAAGGGGATGATGATGATGAGGATGATGATGACGATGATGACGTTCTATCTTTAAATAATGATAAATTATTATAGCAGGGTTCGAATGAGCTAAGCATGAATGAGCTTTCCGTATATACAGAAGTATTCACGTGATTTTTTTTCATCTGTTGGTCAATGTTCTTTCCGAGTTTGAAGGTTTTTTTTCCTTTCTCTTTCACATAGAAATGTTTGGTTGAAATTTCATTCATTTTTCATATTTTAATCCTTTTAACCCAATAATTCCACTAAGATGGCAGGGAGTTACTGGAAGTGAAAGAAAACGAGAATACTTTAGTGAGCAGAAAGGACAAAAAAGAAAAAAAAAAAGAACAGGTTTCAAGAAGACAGAAGATAGAAGATGGCGATTCAGCTTACATTTAAATCTTTGAACATCGTAGGTGATAGGGAAGCAAGAAACAAGAAGACAGATCCACTGTTACGTCTAGCTGTTTCAACAATAAAACTATGCGACCTAATTGCCAATCTAGTAGCGCGCTTAAAATCATTCTGTCGAGGTACCAAGGAGGAAAGCGATATTTATTTGTGATTATTTGCAAAATGTGGCACAAGACCAAAATGGGGATTGGGGGAAAAGGACAGTCTTCATCTGTCTTAACATTAAACTTACCTAGCCACAAACACTGACCCAATCATACTAAAATGACCCTAACAGCAAAACAACGCATTCTTAATTACCTTTCTTACTACATCCACCATAATACCTCATGGTCTCTATGAAAATCCTAACTAGTCCCCATATGTGCAATTCATTGTCTGTTGAATAAAACAACAATTTAAAAAGTAGCCCAAATGAACATTCACAAATGAAAACAAAACTATTTACAAGAAACCAAATGAAGTAATGTTAGTAATCTTCCCCCCAAAAAAAATCCAAGCAGGAGAGCGATATTTATTCTGTATAAATTACAGAAATGTGGCACAATGCCGAAGAGGGGATTATGGAAAAAGGACGGTCTTCTTCTGTCTTAACTATAACTTAGCTAGCCGCAAACACTGACCCAATCGTACGAACAATATTCCTTACACCAAAACACCACAATCATACGTACCGTTCTTACTACAACCACCATAATACCTCACTGTCTCTGTGAAAATCCAAGCATGAGAGCCCATTAGAACAACTGCCGTGAAAATATTTATAGAAAAGACAGAGGAAAGCCATGTAGTCCCAGTGAAAAAAGTGACTGAAATCGAGATGCCAGGCCAAGATCGATTCTATTATAGGCCTTTTTCTGAAACGTGTCGAGAACTGGAGTTATATTGCAGGAGCACTAGACCAGATACGACAGCAATGTTCAGTGCATAGACGAATGGTAGATTTACAAATTTGCAAGATGGATTCTGACGAGGAGAACTGTCTGGCACGCCACAAAGAAGCAACATTCGTAGCAGCGGACCTAGCAGTTGATTCAATATAATAACTTCAC
Organism: Acanthosepion esculentum; assembly: GCA_964036315.1. Taxonomy (NCBI): domain Eukaryota; kingdom Metazoa; phylum Mollusca; class Cephalopoda; order Sepiida; family Sepiidae; genus Acanthosepion; species Acanthosepion esculentum. The sequence continues at coordinate 119,785,943 of OZ038476.1, read as the reverse complement.
TTCATGTCAGTAGAAAACTTGAGACGAAAAAGGCGAAGTGAGTTACTCCTATGGAGGTTAGCATCAGCCATACTGATGGAAGTCAAAACAAAAAAAAACTATACTATTTACATTACTCGGTCTGTTGTCTTTGTCGCCATATTTATTACAACGTTTCGGCCGTTGTACGCTCCGATCTTCTTCAGGTGGTTGGAATGTCAAACTGAACCCTTTATTTCGCTCACTGGGGTAGACTGTTCTAGTTCCACGTGCCATGTTTAATGGATGTTAGTTATCAGTTATCTCCTGTTAATTCCCCACTGCCTTAACCGGGTATTGGACTCACACTCTTTGGGTCCTGTCACTGGATCTAACCAAAGCCTTTATCCACTGTGCCATGTGTCCTTGAGGACATCTGTGCATGAATTTCTGGGTATTATAAACCTAATGTCTTCAGCAACCATTTTTTACCAGTGCACATATTTTTTGCTGTTATCACATCATGTTTTTACCAGAGCTCATATTGCAATTTTTATTGTTATTATCACTTTTCTCTGGCAATCATTATTACTGGTTCTCATATTGTATTCATTTCTATGATTGGTCGGCTGAGGAAATTTTTGAGGCCTAGCATATGTGCTTATTCCTTAAGTTTACGAATTTTCCAACGGTATTCTTTGTCTATGATTTCAACCTGATCCCACAGAGGGCGGTGATCTCCCTTTTCTCTCCATATGTGGTTAGCCATTCCTGATTTTTCCACTTCCCCTCGTGTTACAGCTTTCTGGTGTTCTTGAAGCCTTACCTTTATGGGGCGGCCTGTCACCCCTTTATATTTCTTTCCGCGGCTTCACGGGATGGCACAGTCTTTAGTCATGTTCTCCCCTTATGGGGGGGGGGTCTTACTCGGGAGAGATATCTGCGAAGAGTTGTCCAGCTTTTGAAGGTTGTCCTGATGTTAGATGGACCGCAGATCCTTTTAATTTTCTCTGATAACCCTTTCAAAAAGGCAGGCAGACTGAAGAAGGCCAGAGCGTACAACGGCCGAAACATTGTAATAAATATGGTGACAAAGATGAGGACAATAGTCCGAATAATGTAAATAGTGTACATAATACCTCATCTCAGAAATATAGACAGATACTCCAGGTTGTCTATGTTGATGAAATGATAGCAGTTTCGTTTTCGTAGCAATAACATTTACAAACATTCCTTTCCCCGGTTAGCAACTGGTTAGAGGTAATGTTTGAGATGAGAAACAACATAGGTCCAAAGATTGGGCCCTGGGGTGAGGGTGCATTAATGTGAAGTCATCAAGAAACGCGACTGTTCATAAATCCCCAGTTTCTTACTATCATCTTCAATTCCTGTTCTCCTCAATGAAATGCAAGCATATATAATTTCGTTTCCAGTCGCTTATTTCCATGCGTTAACCGCCTCTTTCTATAAAAACATAGATGTTATCTTTTCCTGTATCGCTACACCCACCTGACTACCCGCTTTAGAATTAGGGTGTATGTTATAATCGATAAGATGTCCTGTTGACAATTTAAATATCAGATCGATATGAAACGGTTCGTTCGGTTGGAGCCAACCGTAGAAAGGCAATCAAACCGACGCCTCTTTTCTTTCTCTGGTTGTCGTCTGCTGATTTGGTTGGGAGATCAACCAGGTGTGACCACGTGATCGTAGTTCGTGATTTGGTTAGGTGGAGCGCGAACTGTCTTTCAACTTTTCCTTCACCAACACCATTACATTCAATTTAATTAAATCTGCCAGAGACTTTGCCAATTTTCTACCGTAAAGACAATATACAAGTCGTAAAAATACAGATACAGAGATAAAATAAAAAATTGGCAAAAGCCATAAAAGTAGGAACACGAGCGTCCGCATATCCAAATAGTTTATAACCCTTCATTTGCATGTATAATACGCATGATGAAACGTGATATAATTGTTCATATATCAAGAAAAAAAAAATTAGGAACATCTATGACAAAGTGAAAAAGGGATTAAAAAATAAACAAAAATAAACTAAATAAAATCAGACAGACAATACATATTTAAAACGTAGATTTAAAATTTCAGCATTGCCTTTCCTTCACGCGCATAAAGGATGAAACACGACAAACAAATTTTGTTTTCACTTTCTCATAGATATTCCTCAAAATGCATAATGCAGGCATCTCTCTCTCCTCCTCTCTATCTCTATCTATAAAAGGCAGGATGTGTATGTGTGTGTAACAAATGCACGGCCGCAATTTTCGACGGATTTGCACCCAAAATTTACATGCACATGCTCCAAGTTAGCGCTAAGGCCAAGACCGACTTTGCATTTCCCAACTCCCATTGAGAGTGGAAATAATCGATTTTTTCATGCTTCTACGGCAGTTTTCATGTAGTTTGCGGCCATTTTCTACTGGCCAGAGTGAGAGCCTATAGCTGGCTGCCACGAATAGGCAGGAAGATTCTATTGGCCAGCGTGAGAGCCAACAGCTGACTGACACGAATGTTAACTAGCATACTAGCATGCAAAATAAATCGATAGCTGCATTCGTCACAAGTGGGAAAAATTTAAATCTGCATGGCCCTTTACTCCAATTGGCTCATTCGCTTACTTAAAGTCAACGTTGATTCTGATTCTGCAGAACTGGGTTGGGTGTGAAAAAATATTTGTTGTTAACATTCTTTTTTCATTCGCTTTTTCCAGTTACGAGTCCTTTTTTAAAGCTGATCGTTTTGTGTTCATTTTGTATAGTTCTTTTTTCGTAACAGATTTAATGTTTAGTATAGAGCTTAGAAAAAATTCGCAGTGTGAGATAGGCAAGAAGTAAGGGATGTAGCAACATCAGCACGGCAAAGGGCACTCCTTTAAAGGCAAGGAAGGGCAAAAATATATTAAGTCAAGTGACAGCGATTGCTGTATGAGTCGTACGATTTTTGAATCAAGCACGGGCAACGCTGGGCCATGCTGCTAGTAATATATATAAGTATATTATGATATGAACTAATTCCGACAATTGTTTTAATACATTTTTTGTTTATACGTTACTTTTACAGATACGAATATTTAAGTAAATGCTCTGTTCATAATAAACAGTATTATCAACATTCACCGGCCTGATTGTCCGAGAAATATCAAAGAAAATATGTGTCATCCAACAAGAATCGAACCTCTATTCTTACAGGGAACCGCCATATAGCCTGACGTGCTATACCATTTAGCTACAGAGGAAGCGTTTGTCTAGCAAGGTTAAATTACTGTTTTTGAACTGCAAACTTCCCATGATTTCTCTCGAACGCTCATATCTGCTCGAAGCGTATCTTAACGTAAACAAATGATATAATATATTATGAATTGGACTAAGTCCGACAATTATTTTAATACATTTTTTGTTTATACGTTATTTTTATAGATACAAATATTTAAGTAAATTCTCTGCTTATAATAAACTATTAACAACATTTACCGGCCGGTTAGCAAGGTTAACCCGTCTGTAGCTAAATGGTATTTATTTGACTCTAGTATTCCAAATTTTGTCTATCATACAGTTCTAGATAAATGCTGAGACGGTCGAAATTACTTCAGCAAAAACAAAATTTTCTTATTCAAAAATTTAAAACATAAATGACAAAAAACAGAACAGACATACCGTATCGTTTGAATTTAATATACATTAGATATATAAATATATTACATATATAAATATATATTAATATATATTTAATTAAACAAAACTTGTTAGGATTAATTCTTGTTAGGATTATTCGGAATATATATATATATATATATATATATATATATATATATATATATATATATATATATATATATATATATGTATTAAGACATTTTTATGTTTATACATTCTTTTTATAGATACGAATATTTAAGTAAATGCTCTGTTTTATAATAAACAGTATTAATAACATTTACCGACCTGAATGTCCGAGAAATTTTCATAGAAAATATTCGTACTCCGACATCGTTCGATTAGCAAGGTCGATTTTACTGCTTTTTAAAACTTCAATCAAAATAAAATATTCTTTGCACACACACACACACACACACACACACACACACACACACACACACACACACACACATATATATATATATATATGTATATATATATATATATATATATAAATTGATATTAAGGTCAACACTCGACCGATTTGACATCAGTCAGAGACTCTTACCCCTAGGCTATCGGCGCACGCCACGAAGAAAACGAATTTTTAACGTATTATGTACTTGTTATAATCATTATTCATTACGAAGAGCTTAGCATTATATATATATATATATATATATATATATATATATATATATATATATATATATATATATATATATATATATATTAGAACTAGATGATTGATATTAACAATAGACTTAGGTAAAGTGGCAATGAGGAATGTGAAAATTGAGATTTTAGTGTGTAATATAAATTTACCTCATTATTGTTCCGAAATTTTAAGCTCTTCCATATATATATATATATATATATATATATATATATATATAAATAAGTGCCTCCTGATACAGGGTGCGGCAGAAATACCTTCCACTTATACCTCTCAGAATTACTTCCCCCATCATGGCAAGATATTTTGGCTAGATGAAGACATCGCTGCTACTAATTTTTTTTTCTCTTTAATATTTCTGGGACGTATAGGTAGGAGGTGTTTCTACCGCAGACTATATATATATATAAAAGTGAACATAGAAGTCAACGCTTAGAGGCGACAGTCTGTTTCATGCTAGATGCAATCGTCAGTTGCCTGACCATTACATCTAGCAGTAAACAGTCTGTCGCCTCTAAGTGTTGACTTCCTTGTTCACTTTTATATTTACACACGCTCTATCTCTGATATTGAGCACTTTATCCCATAAATATAGCACATTTTAAGACTATACTTCTTCATATATATATATATATATATATATATATATATATATGTATGTGTGTGTGTGTGTGTGTGTGTGTGTGTAGATTTATCAGCTTGTGTCGCATCCTGTCACATCACACACACGTACACACACACAACTAATCACAAATATAAATTCTCTTCTTTTCCCAACTATGTTATCCTATTTATATATATATATATATATATATATATATATATATATATATATATATATATATATATATCTGTCCACTCATATATTGAATCATTTATTTTTAACGTTTTTATTCCAAAGTCCGTTACTATTGCTTCCTCTATTCCACAACAAGTGATAACCAGTCACAATGAGGACATTGATCCGAATGTGAATAAATAAATAATTAACTAACGCATGATCCAAAGAAGAATCTGCAGTGTTATTCGTCCTGGTCTGGCATCTCGGCTTCACTCCCTTTCCCACTACCGTAACGTAGCTTCTCTGTGCCTTTTCTATAAATCCTTTCACGGTAGTTCTTCTGATGAACTTGCCACTATAGTATCAAGACTTTATGAATTCAAGCGCGGTACGAGATTAGCAGCAATGTCTCGTCATTTTATAGTTGAAATGTCTAGATGTAACCGTCTTATGCTAACAGTTTCTCCTCTCGCACTTCTCGCTTGTGGAACTCTGTTCCGGCTACTTGCTCCCTAGTCAACATTGATCTTCAAATATTGAAATGTCAATCATTATCTTCTGTCTTCTGTCTTCTTATTCTTTTATTGTTCTCTCTCCTCAGGATTTTTTCTTATATTCCCTATTGTGTCTTTCAGGCTTTATTGCCTTGCTTGGCATAAAATGAATAAAAATAGCTATAATGAATTTACTGACTTCACCACCTAAAGTGCCGTAGGTCCGAAATCAAAAAGGTAGTCGGCGCCGTGTCCAAGTGTTTGTTCGAACCATTGAACTTAGCCCGAGGATTATTTTCTGTCGCGGCTTCGAGACAGTGGATTTGTTTTTGAATGTTCTTATTTTGTCCTTTGCCTAAAGAGGCAGGACATTCAAGGCAACAGGTGATTTGTATTCAGAGACTGGCAGACAACCAAGACTATAAGGCCCAGGATGTATCTGTCTATATTTCTGAGATGAGGTATTGTGTACACTATTTACATTATTCAGACTATTGTCCTCATCTTTGTCGCCATATTTATCACAATATTTCGGCCGTTGTACGCTCCGGACTACTTCAGGTGGTAGGGATGTCGAACTGAACCCTTTATTTCGCTCGCTGGGGTAGACTGTCCTAGTTCCACGTGCCATGTTTAATGGATGTCAGTTATCAGTTATCTCCTGTTAATTCCCCTCTCCAAGTTCTCCATTGTCTTAACCGGGTATTGAACTCACACTCTTCGGGTCTTGTCACTGGATCTAACTAACGCCGATATCCACTGTGCCATGTGTCCTTGAGGACCCGGTATGTCCTACTATTTACGCATGGTGGTCATCGTGCTGGGAGTAAGAAATGGATTCATACATTTTCTCAGGGTAAGCACGTAAGTGAATACAATGATCTCAACTGGAATTCAAACACGGCACTCCGATTTTTGACTATCAGCTGTTATCCGTTACTACCCCGTGCCGCAATACTGCTTCGTATGGAGTGATATTCAGTAGGTGCCGTTGCGTAACGTTGAATGCAAAGTAAAAGGTTATGTTGTAATCTTATCTATAATGTATATCATTAAAAGGATTTGTTTGTTTGGTAGACATGGCCGAATCGTTTCTTATAGAACATTCTAATTTGGTTTGCTTCCATATTGGACAGGATTTAACGAGAAAGAACAAAGACACTCATGGAGAAAGGGGAATTTGAAATATGGAGAAAGGGGGATTTGATTTTGTTAGCTCATATATATATATATATATATATATATATATATATATATATATATATATTGGCTCCTGAAAAATTAATTTCGGTTGAGCTCTCTGGTTTCAGGTGTGAATTTGTAACCAGTGACTATTTAAGCTAATATTGCACGACTCTTCGGCAGAATTGAGTCACTGTCAGTCACTGTGAGTTTATCTAAATCTAAAAATAAACACGCTAAAATTCACCTTCATCCCTGACCGTGCGCTGACGGCTTATTGGGAGAAGTTCCGACTGACGCAAATTCAGTCGGGTTTCGATCCTAGCTAGAGGCAACCGGACGTCTAGCCCCACTGATGAGCTGCGAAACAGTCTGTCTGTGGATGACAAATACATACATACATACATACATACATATATATATATATATATATATATATATATATATATATATATATATATATATATATATATATATATTTCTTTAACAGTAACAATTACCGTTTGCAACCGTTCGAATACGAATCTCGCCATAGTCGATTTAACAAGAAGGTGATTTCTTGATGTTATCAGCCTGGGGAAGGCGTCGGTTCCGGCGTGCGGCACCGTCAGAAAGTGCTTGAAAATCACACCAAGCATTGTGAGTGAAAAGAGTTAGATGCAACTGTTCGGTAGCCGTCGATAGTTCCACTAACACGAAAATACCGACCAATGGCTTGAGAGTACTGGCCTTGTTAAAAAGTGTTGATTACGCCCGGTTATGCGCTCTCTCCCAGAAACCGTAACTAAGGTCCGCTCAGCATAGTTGCAGAATAAACCCCAGGTGGAATCTGTTGGTGTTGAGCAAATTTTGAAATTTTGGTCAATAATGGCTTCTTTTAAAGGAGAGTTTTTTTTTCTTTTAAATAAACAGCAGCTAAGCAATCTACGGTTGTTGCTATAAAGAACATTGCATTTTATTGGATCAAATTTAAATAAATAAAAGTAAATTAAAAAAAAAAGTACCACTTTATTTGCATCAAAAAAGAATGAGAGTTGCAGAAAAGATGCATTATGAAATATTTTATCAACTAAGGATTTTTAATGCTAAATTAAAAAAAATAACACCAACTCATTGCATTTTGTTTAGGAATTCATGAAAATTGATAACTTGGATTTTAAATCGAGCTGAAAATTAATTACGAGTTGAAATTAGTTTCGAGTTGAAATTAGGTCCGAGTTGAAATTACTTCTGTCACTCAAAGCCAAGCCCTGTGAGTGAATTTTGGTAGGCTGAATTAAGTCATTGTGAGCAAGGTTTTGAGTGTGCAAGCCTTGTTCAGACTTTTGATCACGCTAGATAATGCGCTCTCTCCCAGAAACTGTAACTAGCATAGTTGCAGTGTAAACCCCAGCTGGAGTTAGAACTATCTCTATGAGACCTGGGTCCGAATCTCAACATGGTCGATTTGTATGGAAAGTGACTTTTTAAGGCTATCGGTCTGGATGAGTTGACCCCAGCGTCCGGCACCTTTGCCTAAAACCCATACCTCCGGTTTATCCTTGTGAGCGAAATTGGGTAGACGGAACCCTTAAGAGCCGTTGGCAGTTGTGCTAGCACGAAGTCACATGTCATCGTGACCGAGGTTTTGAGTGTGCAAGCCATGTTCAGACTTTTGATCACGCTAGATAACGCGCTCTTTCCCAGAAACTGTAATTAAGGTCCTCTCAGCATAGTTGCAATATAAACCATAGTTAGTTTTGTTACAGTATAAACCTATGGTGGGCTCTGTGACTGAGCTGTGATCTGCAAAAGGGATTGGCAAACCGCACACGCAGATGGGTGCGCTTGGAAAACGAGTGGCCGGATATTATATACACTGGCCCAAAGTCATTGGTTGTAAATCTTAAATCAATTTATTTTAAATAAATGTTATCATGAAAGGAATTCTTTTATTGGAGTGCCTTTAAACTTTATAGGCGGGAAATGCAAGAAAAGATCCATAGGCGGGAAATGCAAGAAAAGAAACTATTAGAATAGAACAAACACATCTAGTTTGTTTCAATTTAAAACGATGAGACCTAATTGCCAATCTAGTCGCTCGCTCAAATTCGCACAAATATTTGTAGTAATGACAGAAGGAAAGACACGTCGGTGAGAAAGGGACTGAAGTCGAGATGTCAGTCCAGGATCGAATTCATTACAGATTCTTCTTGGAATTTTGTCAAAAATCTCGAGATATATGGTAGTCGCACCAGACCTGACATGGCAGCAATATTCAATGCACGGACGAATGTTAGGTTTATAAATATGCAAGATGGATTCTGACGCGAAGAATTATAACTGGTACAACACAGTGAATCAACTTTAATATTTTGTAGTTCTAGTCATAAGAGTTTGATAATAAAGTTTCTTCTTTCTGAGTTGTTTCATTGAATAATTTTTCACGTATTGTTTCTCTAGATTAGCTAGAAATTGAGTTAAGATATAGTTTCTTCTGTAAACTTTTATTTGCCTTACCATATTTGCCATATTCTACTTTACAGACCAGATAGGACAGCACGGACAAATGTTAGATTTATAAATATGTAAGATGAATTCTAACGTGAATTATATCTGATACGATACAGTGAACCAAATTTAATATTCTGTAGTTCCAGTCATAAGAGTTTGATAATAAAGTTTCTTCTTTCTGAGTTGTTTTATTCAGTAATACTTCACGCATTGTTTCTCTAGATTAACCGGAAATTGAGTTAGGATATAGTTTCTTCTGTAAACTTTTATTTACCTTACTTAAGCCTTAATGCCTCGCTATATTCTACTTTATATTTATAAATAACCAAACACGTAGTTCAACTCCTCAGCTAGTGAAGGTCCTCTGTTGAATGTAGACCTTCCCCAGATCCAATGCATCTTCCCCGCCGACCCAAATGGTAGCGTCGGATGTGACACGCTTGAGCGATTGTCTCTTTTCGATTCACGATCACCCGGAGGCTATTTACGCGTAAGTAAATGTAACGAACCCTACTGGAATTCGAACACAGGATTTCTCCTTTCTGGCCGTTATCCATTACACCACCCGCACATTACTTCAAAGCCTGCAGCACCTGATATTCCCAAGCCGTCACCCACCTTAGTACTCAACGTTGCTTAGCTTCGCTGATCGAATGAGAACCGGCGTTTCAACGTAATATGGCCGTAAGCCATATGGTCAATAAACAGCACCAATTTTAACTTTTCCTATCAGCGGAGCATACTAAATGCCGGCTTCATTGCAGGAGTAAGAACACTACGCTAAAAGGCAACATTCCGGGTAGTTGCGTAGAGACTTGACCGTAAACCCGAACTGTCTCTGTGCGTAAACCCGACAAATGACTGCGTATAATCTAGGACGTAAACTGGAGCAATGTCGGCATATAGATTCGGACACAAACACGACCAATGTCTACGCACAGAATCGAGCGTAAACACGACCAATGTCTGCCTAAAGAGTCAGGCAAAAACAAGACCAAGGTCTATCCGCAGGCTCGAGCGTTAACCCGACTGAAGTTTCGAACAGGCAAAATCTCAACCAACGTCTATGCGCAACTTTGAGGGAAAAAACCCGACCAATATCTGGCTACAGATTCGGGCAAAAGAATGGTCAATGTCTTCGCGCAAATTTGGACGTAAACCTGATCAATATCTGCCTAGAGATTCGGGCACAAAATGACAAGTTTTCTGCATGTTAAACGAGCCATTTATGTTTGACATCAAATATCCCAATAAGTGTGGTATGTTGTAAGATTAACCAAAATAACCTAACTCAATCAATTGTAGTTAAATAATTATCGACTTCTAAGTCTATTACTTATTGGCATAATTTAAAAGTAACATATAGATTTATACTTAGAAGTAACATATAGCTTTAACTGCTACAATGATTAAACAGTTTTATTAGGTGGGTCAGGATACAATTAGTACACAGGTATCGTTTTACTGCTTTTCATCTAGTTTTTATATATAAATATATAATATATATATATATATATATATATATATATATATATATATATATATATATATATATATATATATGTTAAGTTAAGCTTTGTTTTGGACACAAGCATATAAGGAGCGGGCATCTATTTTGTCTATAATAAAAGTTATTTCTGTGCACTTAATTGTTTCGTAAATTCGTGTTAAATGTTTAATAGATGATTATTATGGAGGTGCTATTTAGACGTCAATTATTAGGTCATGAAGCATTTAAGTTTGATCAATGAATAGTAGAATAAATATAATAAAAGTCAAGCATAAAATTGCTTGCAGGATGCAAGCAAAGGGTTAACATTTTGGTTGAATAAAATAAATACATTTCACCGGAAAGTTTTAACACAGTTACCGTGTTGCTATCATCACCACACACACGCACACACACACACACAGACACACATACACACACACACACTCACACACACACACACAGACACACACACACACACTCACACACACACACAGACACACACACACATACACACACACACAATTACACACACACACAGACACACACACACACACTCACACACACACAATTACACACACAATTACACACACACATACACACACAATTACACACACACACACACTCACACACACACACAGACACACACACACTCACACACACACATACACACACACACAATTACACACACACACACACACACACACACACCAAAAACGGTTATCTCCCTACCCATTTCATATAGTTGTAATTATTATTATTGTTGTTGTTGTTGTTATATTATCAGCACTACCACCACTACCCTCTCCCGACATTTACCATGCATTTATCGACGCTGACAGACAAATCACATCTCTTTCGGGTTTTAATGACTAATCGTGCCCCTCTCCCGTTCCTCACATTATATCGGCGATTTATAACCGCATCTTTATTTATTCATGTTGCAGATTTTGTTTTTTTATTCCTGATTTTCGTTTTATTTTCACGGCTGATACTAGTTCGATTCTGAACAAAGCCGACCGTTTTCTTTATACCCGAAATAAACGCACCCTCCAAGACCATTCTCCTAATCAACGAATCCAATTCTCCCCATACCCACTACCACCACCAATAAACAAATCTAAATAAACTGCTGGTAATAATGGTAGCAGAAGACAATGAAAATGTATGTTGAATGGAGTCGTCACGCAATTACATTTGTTCATTATTTTTTCATAATTTTGGTAAGAATGCCACAAAGGGCGGACAGAACAAAAGGCACAACCTACCTAACGAGATTGAGTTGACAGAACAGGTATTAGGATAGATAGCAAAATGATGAAATTTTATAAAGAGCTACAAAGGAGAGAAAAGTGTGGATCTGTTACGTCCTTACAGAATACAGCTCAAAGAAGAAAAATGCAATGGGGATAGAAGTGTATCTCCTACCTAATGAGCTTGTGTAGATGGTTGACAGAACAGAGATTAAGAGAGGAAAAAGACGAAATTTTACAAAGACTTTTAAAAAGGGCAGAAAAGTGTGTAGAGCCATGATCGCTTACGTCCTTACAGAATACAGCTCAAAGAAGTAAAATGCAATGCGGATAGAAATGTTGACAGAACAGGTATTAGGAGGATAGCAAAAAGTCGAAATTTTACAAAGAGCTGCAAAGGACAGACAAGTGTGGAGATCCATGATCGCTTACGTCCTAACAGGAAACAGCTCAAAGAAGCAAAATGGAAGGGGGATGGAAGTGTATATCCTATCTAATGAACTTGTGTTGATGTTTGACACAATCGGCTTTAGGAAATTTTACAAAGAGCTAAAATGGCAGGAAATTTCGGAGAGCCTTGTTCCGTTTAGTCATACTTACTAAGTATGATGTGCGTTATATTACTCTTACTGATGCTAAGTATAAATCTTCTTGTTTCCATTTTCTCTAGAACTTTCACGTTGCTCAAATATTCAGTCCGTGGAATGCGCAGCATCCTTCTGTAGAACCACATTTCTGTTGATTCCAGTCTCTACTTCATTTCTGAGGAGATTGTGCAGCAATCACTGCCATATATGACGAAAGATATCACATAACAGTTCAATACACTTTCCTTTATTTTTAACAAAGTTTTCTGTTCCTTAATATTCTGCTTAGCTTTTGGAATGCAACTTTGGCTATTCCAATGCACGTTTGGGATTCAGTAATGCACTTTCCGTCCTCTGTTAAAACACTTCCCACATATTTAATTGTGTTTTTTTTTTTTACTTGTTTAATTTTGGTATATCCTACCTTGGGAGAGGTTTAGTAGTTTTCTTTCAGGGTATGCTATCAACACTGTATCATTTTGCATACCTTATATTGTTAAGATAATGGCCGCCAATAATGCATCCTGGCAGAACTTCTATTTCTCTCAGACTCACCTCGCTGTATAGGTCATATCCTTGTTTTATTTTACTAAAGTTAACTTATATTACTGGAATAAAATAGTCCGTATCTCAACTAGTGTATTTACTATTAGACTTCGATACTTATTACCAACATATTTTGTTTACAAATTTAGTGGTACCATTCAATTTGTGTAACTTTTTAAAAAGCATATTCTAATAAATATTTACACTATTTACATTATTCGGACTATTGTCCTCATCTTTGTTGCCATATATATCACAACTTAAGGTAAGGCTTCAAGAACACCAGAAAGCTGTAACACGAGGGGAAGTGGCTGGCCACATATGGAGAGAACAGTGTGATCACTGCCCTCTGTGGGATCAAATTGAAATCATAGACAAAGAACATCATTAAAAAATTCGTAAACTTAAGGAATCAGCACATATGCTAGGCCACAAAAATCTCCTGAGACGGCAAATCATAGAAATGAATATAATATGGAAACCAGTAATAAGGAGTGCCAGAGAAAAGCGATATCAACAAAGAAAATTGCAATATGAGCACTGGTAAAAATGGTTGCTGAAGACATTAGGTTTATAATACCCAGAAATTCATACAGAGGTGTCCTCAAGGACACATGGCACAGTGGATAAAGGCGTTAGTTAGATCCAGTGACAGGACGCAAGGAGTGTGAATTCAATACCCGGTTAAGGCGGTGGAGAACTTGGAGAGAGAAATAAGGAGAGGACATAAGTGATAACTGACATCCATTAAACATGGCACGTGGAACTAGGACAGTCTACCCCAGCGAGCGAAATAAAGGGTTCAGTTCGACATTCCAACCACCTGAAGTAGGCCGGAGCGTACAACGGCCGACATATTGTGATAAATATGGCAACAAAGATGAGGATGATAGTCCGAGCAATGTAAATAGTATACATAATACCTCATCTCAGAAATATAGAGAGATACTGAAAAGTCGAAATATTGTGATAAATATGGCAACAAAGATGAGGATGATAGTCCGATCAATGTAAATAGTGTGGATAATACCTCATCTCAGAAATATAGACAGATAATAAATATCTAATCTGTGTTATTTTTAGTTCAACTTTCTATGGATGAACAATGTGTCTGTCGATTAAAGGTTTCTTTTAATTTATCGTATATGTATAGAATGAATTTATATCTGCTTTGTCAAAATTCAGACGTATGTTAATGGAACAAAATATCAGTGTATTTACATTTGAATAGAATGTAAAATAAATGTTATTTTATTTTGGTTCCTAAATATTAATTTTTAGAAGGGGACATAAATCAAATATTTTTTTCAAATATATAAAAATTGTATAGAATTCTATAATTTGAATCCTGGTAACGTTAGTGATGAAATTATTTCCTGCACCGTTCATAGTAATCATTGTTGTCGTCTGACATTTCACATTACAACATGTCAGTCGAGCTGAGCCGAAGAAAAATTTTACGGGCCTATTTAAATAAGTCAAAACAAACATTTTAACTAGATTTTTTTAAAAAACTGTACCGAATTATTTAACCAAGTGAAACAAATAGCAAGTTTGCTGAATTAATTGTTATTATTAATGCAATCATAAGAATTGTATAAAATTATTCACTTGTTTATCTCATAGGCAACTATATGTAGTTATGTCTAGTGAAGGAATTTCAAGTGGTTGATTGATTGACTGATTTGTTTTTTACGGCTTATCAGCCCTTTGAATGTTATTAAAACTTCCGGAACATTTTTGAGGGGGAGGTGTAACAATGATCCTTTTTTTTTGTGAGTGACTATTTCAGTAATAAATTTTGGAATACCAAAATGTTTTTCCCACCTACATATTTTATTATTTAACCCACAGTTGGGGTTCATACCTTTCCAGGGTTTTTCTGCGTAAGGGAATTCTACTGGAATCCAAACTCGGCTTTCCGATTCGGTTTACGAGAAAATGACCTGGTGGATACGTAAGTGTATAAGAAATTGTAGGGTATTATATAGTCTAATGTTATGAAATAGTTCTTTCAAGTTGTTTGATTGATTTTGCTTAGCGGCCTATGAACCTGAATGGTTATTGTTGTAAGCGAGGAAGGGTTTCTGAATGAGGAATAACAAAAACGGAGGTTGGAAATGTGTAATCTTTATAACATTAACAAGATATAATACTCGCCAGCAGCGTGAAGTTATTAAACCACTGCTAGTGGGGGGCTGCTTAGCATATTACCCCCTCTTACAATAGTGTCCAGCGTATTTATGAGGATCGGAACATACCCATTAGTGTTCATAGGTACGGTATATAACAGTTATTTAATACCGAAATCTAAATATTTTGTACGTAATTTTATGCTTTCAACTACAGATATTTTTGTATATAATTCTATACTCAAAAACAGCAATGTGAAGGTGGCTCCAATTAAAAAAAATATTTAGAAGGCAAGAGAGGCAGAGGAAAAGAGTACATAACCTACCGAACGAGCTTATGTAAATGGATGGCAAACAGGGATTAAGAGAAATAGCAAAAAGATAATATCTAAAAGAGCTTCATAGGACAAAAATCGTGAGTATGTACTATCATCAACGTCCTGAAGGGGTATGGAACATCGAAGAAGACTATATATTGATAATGTTCTTGGGCAGATAAGCATTGTGGGACACTTACGTTGATCTCATCGGCTTCAGTAGCTTGACCCTTAATAAGGTGTTTCAGGGACCTGCCTAAAAAGGAAGGCCAATGTTTGCAAAGACTCTTCCAGAGATTCAGCAGATGGAGATTTCGTGTAGCACCCCTCCAATATATTTAGCCCCCCCCCTACGTAGGACGTATGTGGCACGAAGCCGTTTTGGCGTGGTTTCTACGAGCCCGTAGGCTCGGCCAAAAATATTCCCTTTGAACCCGGATAAACGGGTTCAGGGCCTGTCTATCTCCCCGGACGAAGCTTTGCCGAAGGGCAAAATTTCGTCCGGGTTCCTCTCCGTCTAGGCGGAGAGTTTGAGAGTCATGAACGGTTTGGAGAACCCTTCCATGCCACACTACGTCAAAGGCCTTCGGGATTTCAAAGGCGATCGGTCACGTGATTAATTTATATGTGTTATGACAAGACATCAGCAGTGAACGTAGAAGAGCGAAACCACACTGATTTTCGCTCAGGTACCAACACTGCAATCATTCCAATTTCAGGTCATTGTTTATGTTTCAAAAAGGTTTATAGCGATGTTTGGGTTGGGTTTTTTTTTTTAGAGAGGTCTGGAATTGTTTTAGTTTGTTTTCGTTTGCTCATTACGGGAAGCCAAATTTCATTTTAAAGATCAATTCTGTTAGAACACTGAAACAGTCGGTAGAAATGGCCATTAATTTATATTAAATAAAAATAAAATACATTTTTGAATTTCCGACAAAGAAAGATAAGAAATTGATAGAGGAAAGGGAGAAGAAAAGGAGTGAAGAAAGGAGAGAAAAAAATAGGAAAGGGACAGAAGGCAGCAAAAGAGATGGAAGTGATAAAGACAAAGAGAGAGTGAAAGGAAGGGCAGACAAAGAGGGAAGGGGGAGATGAGTAAGGTAGCGGAAAGGGAGAAAGAGGACAGGAAGAGAGAAAGAGTGAGAGAAGAGAGAGAAGAGATAAGTTAGAAAGAGGGAGGAAACAGAGAAGAGAGATGATGAAGAGAGAGAGAGAAGGAGAGAAGGAGAGAAGAGAGGAAGAAGACCTATCAAAGTGCTTTCGGATGGGAATCATCATGATAGTTCTTCCTGTCAAATATATGTTTCTATGCCGAGCAAAAGGAAGATAAATGATTAAACGCTAAGCCATGTTTGCTACCAGAAAGTCAACGATAGAAAACTGAAAATGAAGTGTTATCATAAAACTTAAATCTGATCAGATCAATCTGTTTCGTCTCTCCCCTATCAATCAAACTCTCTTAAACTATTCATATCAATTGATCTTGGTTTGGAAGGAAAAGTCAACGCCAAACTCATCCACACTCGTCAGTATTTGACAATCATTCATAAACCTTAGTTTTTTTGTATTTGTTTGCGCAAGAAGAGTCTTCTTCTTGCGCAAACAAATACAAAAAAACTAAATCGCAAGGAAAAGTCATGAATGGGACTCGATCGATGTTATCGCTGACGTAGATAAATTTCAACTTGAAATTAAATGACTGACTTACACTGAGAAAAAGAATATCTTAATAAACCCACAAAGAAAACAGTTACGTAAACAGAGAAAAATTGCTTGATCGATAGATACGAACTGAAATGTATATGGACATACAAAAACAGTGATAAACTGGCGCCACCATATATATATATATATATATATATATATATATATATATATATATATATATTTATAAGTGCACATAAAAAATAAAAATCGACATGTATAAGCCGTCAATTGCTGATATCTCCTGATGGGTGAACGGTACGAATTCCGGAGGGTCCGTCTACGAAACTCTGGAGTCGGGATTCTGGGGGTATCAACAATCAACTAAGTGCCAAACCTCTCTCTCTCTCATTCTCTTTATATATATATATATATATATATATATATATATATATATATATATATATATATATATATATATATATAATTCCCTCGAAAAGTATTGGAACGACAAGGATAATGCCTTTGTTGTTACTGTTCACTAAAGATATTTGGGATCGAAAGATGAATATGGGATAAGAGTTCAGAATGTCAGCTTTTATTTCCTGTTACTTACATTTACATGTGTTAAACGACTTAGAACATACCACCTTTCTGTAACGCACCAATTTTTCAAATAAGCAAAACTATTGGAACACGTGACTGACAGGTGCTTCTTGTTATCCAGGTGTTGCCTTTTAGATTGATTGTTTAAATATTAAATAGCTCTGAATGACGACTCTTTTTTTTAGCCTTGGGTTTCACCTATGAAGACTGTTAAAAAAGATAAAACCAACATGAAGACGAGAGAGATTTTTATAGGAGAAAAGCAAACCATTTTGAAACTGAGAAAAGGAGGAAAATCGATCAGAACAACTGGACAAACATTGGGCATAGCCAACGCAACAATTTGGAATTTCTTGAAAAAGAAAGAAATTACTGGTGTACTGAGCAACAGACATAGAACAGGTCGGCCAATGAAAACAACAGCAGATCATGACAGGAAAAAAAAGAGCCGTGAGGAAAAACCCAAAATACCAGTTAATGGTATCACCAAAAGCAACCACAGGGCAGGAGTGAGCGTCTCACAATCGAAGAAGACTTCGAGAGCAAAAATATAGAGGCCATCTTACAAGATGGATGCAAACCACTCATCAGCTGTAATAATCGGAAGAACAGATAGGAATTTGCAAGGAAATACAGAGATGAGCGACCAAAGTTCTGGAAGAAGGTTTTCTGGACTGATGAGAAAGTACCAAAGTAATGGAAAGGCCAAAGTGGAGAGAGAAAGAATCTGCTTATGATCTAAAAGCATTCAACCTCCTCTGTGAAGTATGGTGGAGGCAGTGTCTTGGCATGGGCGTGCATGGCTGCTTCTGGAACCAGTTCGTTCATATTTATTGAAGATGTAACTCAGAATTCAGAAGTTTACAGAAACTTATAGTCTGCTAATTTACAGAGAAATGCATCCAAACTAACCGGGAAGAAGTTTATCATGCAGCGGGACGATGACCCAAAATATATTGTCAACACAACAAAGGGGAAAAAAGTGGACAGTTTTAGACTAACCAAGTCAATCACCGGATCATCACCAAGCAGAACATGCATTTCATCTCTGAAGAGGAGACTGAAGGAAGACCCCCTCCCCTTAAACAAAGAACATCTGAAAGAGGTCTTGTTAAAAGTCTAGAAAAGCATCACAAATGAAGAATGCAACAGTTTGGTGATGTCAACGGGTTACGGGCTCGATGCAGCTATTGCAAGCAAGGGTTATGCAACCAAATATTATTAATGTTATTTAGTTTAAGACTATCTGTTCCTTTACTTCTGTTCAGATAAATATGGGAAGATCTGATGCAAAAGGTTGTATGTCCTAAGTTGTTTAACACATCTAAATGTATGTACCAGAAAATAAAAGCTGAAATTCTGAAGTCTCACATTCATCTTTTGATATTAAACCCAAATGTCTTCAGTGATGAACGATAAACAAAAGTAGTGGCCTAGTCATTTCAATACTTTTGGAGGAGACCACACACACACACACACACACACACACACACACACACACGCATATATATATATATATATATATATAAAAGTGAACATAGAAGTCAACACTTAAAGGCGACAGTCTGTTTCATGCTAGATGCGATCGTCAGGCCACGAGTGCTGTTATCTTTCTCGGCTATTTATATATACGGGTCAGTGGTGCATTGTGGTTAGTCTATTTTACCGCCAAAATAGACTATCCACAATGCACCAATGCAGCATTCATATCCTTTTAATATATATATATATATATATATATATATATATATATATATATATATATAACAGAAAAATATAGTTTTAAAGTATGCTGTATTTATGGATAAATGTGCTCAATATGAGCAACAGCGTATGTAAATATAAGAGTGGACACAGAGGTGAACACCTAGCAGCGACAGTTTGTTCATATCTTCAGGTCATGTGTGTTGTGTTTTGGCTCGACTATTTATATATACGGGTCAATTGTGCATTATGGGTAGTAAGATCTGTTGCATAATACTAATTAGGTTATTGGGTGGACGGTAAGGGTTATGTTACAAATTATTTTAGACGCTGCTGAGTGGAAATAATTGTGGATCCAAATGCGGTTAATTGTAGCTATTTTATGCTGTTCTTAACTTTTTTCTCGTTATTTATTATTATTTACTTAATTATTTTTTGTTGGTTATTATTATAACACTTACTTGTGTTTATCTAGATTTTTTAGTTATTTTTTCTTGGGGGTGGTTGTATGGCTTTGTATAGAAAAAAAAATGTAGTCTTCTTAGATGTCACAAATGCGCTCGTCAGTTGGAAAAATATTGTTAATCTTCATGACGACCAGCAAAAATAACAGAGAAAAAAAAAACAACCTGCCAAATGTGTGTTTTTATGTCAATCAAAAAACGTGGAAGATAAATGATTAAACGCTAAGCCCTGTTTGTTTCGAAAACCATTTTCCTGAAGCTTGTATGATTTTTTTTAATCATTTAACACCAATAAGGTAGTAAAGCCACTTAGACACAAGGGGTTATTGAGTGTGAAAGAATATGAAAAAGAAAACATTATTAAGGAGTGAGACAACTAAAGGAGGAATCAGGAAGACAATTGATAACGACTGACGTTGCATTTAAATTTTTGGCTGAAGTTGGCTGAAAAGAATGGAGCCGGAACAGAGTTTCACAGCCCAGAAGGGCGAGAGAAGAAACTGTTATCATAGAACTTACGGTTACATCTAGCCAAGTCGGTATCCGAAACATTCGCCGTAAACATTTTTTGCCGTAGGAAAACTAGCCTCAGGAATATTCGTCGTAGGAAACTTCGCCGTCTATGATTTTTGCCGTAAGACAATTTCGCCGCATTTTTTCAATACCCTTATCTTAAACGCCCCTTTTGGAGGAATGTTCAATTTGATATGAGAAGTACCTTGTTATCAAGTATATATGGATGCCTTTTTTATAGGGTCAAACATCAGAAAAGAAATTTATTTAAAAAATAAAAGATTAAAAATATATCAAATTAACAAAGAAATAAATTAGTTTGAAATAATATATATTACTTGAGTGAGAATTATTGGCAGACTGATACTATGTTAACAGAAAGTTTAACGTTAAGTCTGAAATATGAAATTGCGTGTTGTAGGTTCTGGTGTCAAGTTGAAATGCTTGCGTTCCGCACTGACGGGGATTAATGATGTAGGATTTTGATCCGATAACTTCGCTTATTAACCCTAGAACACTAACCATCAGTTAAAGTTACACCACTACTAACCATGGGCATATCATACCCGATTTTGAAAAAAAAATATTAAATATAAATCTTTATTTGAAATATTTTACATGCAGGCACTTCAAACTTTTTACTTTAAATTAACATTAATCGAAATTGAAAAACATTATTTAGGTAAGAAAATCAGGGACTGAAAATTGTAATTAAAAATAGGAAAATTTGCGCTGGGTACTATATATCCATGGTTAGTGTTCTAGGGTTAAAATGTTTAAATCGAAGTAACAGTTGTGTGAGCCAGATAAACATGGATACTTCGCATATTAAAAAAACATGCGACGAAATTGTCTTACGGCAAAAGTCCTTCACGGCAAAGTTTTCTACGGCGAAGATTTCTGAGGCGTGTTTTCCTAGGGCGAAAATGTATACGGTGAATGTTCCTAGAACCATCCAAGTCGTCTGTAAATTGATGAGATCCTTTTGCCAATCTAGTATTGTGCTTAAATTCATGAAATTTTGGTTCCATTGCAGAAAGTTCACCACAACAAATTATCATTAAACTATTTACAGAAAAGTCTACATTACGGCGGTGGGTGTTTCTTTTACGGCTTCTCAACCCTTTGTGGGTTATTTAAAGCCAAAACATATTTCGGATTGTAAGAGGTCGCTTAATTTTTCCGGGGTTCACAAGCTCTCCCCATCTTACTACTGACCGGTCTTGATACTGCTTATCTTCGATGATCGAAAAAGAAATGTTTATTTAGCGTGATTTAACCGTAAGCCCAAAAGAGTGTAAACGACATACTACAACTTAGTGTTGCACAAGACCACAAATATGGAACACCAGGTTAGAATTGAACGTTCTACTCAATAGAAATGGTCAATCAGACTATGTAGTACCATTGCGCTATCTCGAGGTACCCGAAAGACGTTGTTAGCTGATTGCATAAATAATAAATAGCTGAGTGAAGCCTTAAATATACTTCTAAAATTGCCTTAAAATTGGGCAGGATGTGCAGTTTAAGAAATGGATTACTGCTCATGATGAGAAGTCGGAGAGCAGAGTTCGAATTCCAGTTGAATGTGTTACATTCACTTACGCGCTGTGTATCTTGCGTTGTGTAAGTTGAATACATGTATCCTTAAACGGAATTCGAACCCAGTTCTCTCGTTTTCGTGTTAATAATTGTTCCAGTGTCTCACATCTCGATCATATCTTATACTCACCAATATATACATACAAAGTAGGCTAAAGATAAAAAAGTTGATTGTCAAAGACACGATACAAACTGTAGCGGGAAGACGAGATGTTAAAAAAAAAACAATTTTGATGTATGAAGACACGATATTTGAAAAAAAAAACTGATATAAATAATGCAAAAGAACAAACATAACATCATAAAAAACTTTGCTTTGCTTTGCTTTCTTTTACAGCATATCAACCTCAATGAGTTATTTAATGCCGACAATTTTTTTATTGCTGGTAATATATATATATATATATATATATATATATATATATATATATATATATATATATATATATATATATATATATATTTCAAAAATCTACTTCCAGCAATATTTTTTCTTCAAAAATATATTGCTGGTAATATCTTTTTTTTCAAAAAATTATTGTTGTTAATAATATTTTTTACAATGTATTTCTGGTATACACTTTCATAGTATTTTGACACCAGTTTGGGGGTTCACTATTTGCCCATATCTGGGACCCTAACAGGTGCTAGCACCCCTGGTCATGGTGGACCTGGGAACACCAGCAATTAAGAGGTGGTTCCACGTTCCTCAAAATCTCCTAATGAGAGGACTTGCTGTTGGACGTAGTTTATCGTGTTACCCAGGACGCGGATGTAGTTTATCGTCATACCCAGGACGCGGATTTAGTTCATCGTCATACCCAGGATGCGGATGTAGTTTATCGTCATACCCAGGATTACTATTATACTATTGTCCTCATCTTTGTTATTGTTATCACAACGTTTCGGCCGTCATGCTCTCCGGCCTTACTCAAATGTGTATCTACCTAGATAACGCACAGGGAATTCTGAAGTGAACATTTTATTTAATCTACGGGACTGTTCTCATTCCACTGATCAGGACTTGGGATATAAATGAGCTCTAAGTTTTTTATTTTTTTAATTTCGTACTGTTCAGTTATTGATCGCCCATTTCCACTATAAGCAAGAACACACTACCTGGCCCAAGGATTCAACTAACAACCACTATGTTACCAAATTCACAAACCAACATTTTTATCCATTAAGCCATTGTCCTGTGGGTCATACATCTGAGGAAGGCCGGAGGGAACAATGGCCGAAACGTTGTGATAACAACAACAAAGATGAGAAAAATAGTCCCAATATAAATAGTGGAAATGTTCTTCAGAGACCAGAAAATTGGCCTAAAACAGGGGTCGGCAACCTTTTGCTAACTATGTGCTGACTTAGGGTTTTAAAATAATTCAGTGTGCCAACAGCATACGTATTTTTATACAAGTCAAGGTCAATATACCTGTTCTACAATATATTTTATATAGTAATATATAGTATATATATTAGGTTGGTGCAAAAATAATGTCGTTTTCTCACATGAAGTTGAACGTCAAAAAACGACATTATTTTTGCACCAACCTAATACTTTAGTATATATTAAAATTGAAACAGTTAAATATCTTCTTTGCGTTGTAGTAGTTATTGGTTCGGATTTCGTGATGTCATTTGCGGCTGCGTGCCATCGGAAATTACTTGGCGTGCTAATTGTGTCACGAGTGCCGTAGCTTGCCGACCTCTGGTGTTAAATATAGGAAAAATAAACAAAGATCCTTAATGATTATAATAATGAACTCACAAGGATAAAGGCGTTGGTTAGATCCAGTGACTAGATCCAAAGTGTTGTGAGTTCAATACCAGGCTACAGCAGCGGTGAACCAAAACTTGGAGAGTTGAGTTAAAGGGAAATAACTGAGACACCCTGGCAGAGGCACAACACGTGGAACTAGAACAATCTACCCCTGTGGACGAAATAAAGGGTTCGCTTCGAAATTACAATCACCTGAAGAAGGCCAGAGCGTACAACGGACGAAACGTTATGAATAAGGCAATGAAGATGCGCGTAACAGTCCGAATTATGCAAATAATGTAAGTAATTATAATATCTTATCTCAACAGATATAGACAGATGAATGAAACTATCCAACTTTTTTTTCTTCATCGTTAGTGGTTTTTCGTTTATGAAATTATATAAAAAATCCTATTTATTTTATATTTATAAAATATATTTTTATCACTGAGAAAAAAATATATGTACATAAATAAATTTAATTCTCTAAGAAATTCGCTGAAAATTGGACATGAAAAAGTATCTATATAACTCGGAGTTTGGCTAAGTGATTTTATGAGTTCAGTTCACACAATACAAGGACCAAGAGAGGTTACTGAGTGAGATTGTTATAAGGGATGTGTAATGAGGTTATAAGAAGGACATAATATGGGGATATGTAGGATAGATATCAGTTAATCTGGACTTGAAGAGATTAAGATTGTATTGTTCAGAGAAGCATCTACTCGTGAGTCTGTTCCACAAAGTAACAGACCTGGGGAAAAAGCTGTCGAAGTGGAACGTACTCCTTACCAAGGAGTACGTTCTTACGAAAAGAGTGGGTGTGATTTGCCACCGTGAAAATGACATGGTGGAGGGTCCTAGCTTTGAAGGAATGAAATGGTGGACTAGGGAATATAGGTTGTTTGAATATTGGCCATATTAATAGCGATAGAACAGTGAGAGAGATTTTGCAACGTTTGTGGGATAAGTCTTGTAGCGTGGAGAGTAAAATTACTCACAAATACTTGCAAACGCTTTTGAACGAGGCTGGACAGTGGGGGCTGGACAATATCAGCCCAGATATGGCAGCGATACTTCTTTCTCTTGTGTGACCTGACTCTTGTAGAAAGAAAGCATTGTACCAGGGGTTAAGTATTATATGAAAATGGACAAGGAACCAACCATTTTCACCTCATATTTAGCGACTGCTTGAATATACGTCTTCTATTTTATGTCTGGGATGATTTTTAGACCCAGTCGGGGTTCGAGGTAATGAATCTCTTTGAGGTCCTGAAATGATTTTTATCAAATTTAGAGTTTGCTCGGTGGTAATGAAACGTTAATAGTTTTGTGTCGGGGGCATTGAATAAAACCGGCCAGTCTTTCCCACATTGAATTGTGAGAGGTAGATTGAAGGATAGATCACCAGTCAAGCACTGGTCAACCAGTAGTATCATCTACATATATATTTACGAAGGGTCTGAGAATTCTCTTAGGGAGAGTGATCATATAAAACAGAAAGAGGGTAGGGCCATGGAGAGAGCCTTGGGGAACGCCAGCATTGATCGAATTGTCTTATTATATATATTAGTGAGAGGGAAGAGAGTGGTAAAGGGAAGGAAACAAAGGAAAAGCATTTGGAACGTAAGAGAGAACAACGCATCATTGACTATTGTTTCTTCTTTTTACTATAAGTCAATAACAGACCATGGGTGTGGGAAATGAGTGGTTAGATTGAAACCCAGTCTCTTATCAAACATTAAAATTCACCATCAACCTCTGCCGTAACTCATAACTCCGTCCACACCTCTACTTTCAACCCTTCACTCCACCCTCCAGCAGGATAACCTATTCCAGCCCTCACGTATACACGTATAAATTACATATATATATATATATATATATATATATATATATATATGTGTGTGTATGTGTGTGTGTGTGTGTGTGTGTGATAGAACAAAATAAACATATATCAATAAAATATTACACCCGACGCCGCTTCAACCGACAATTTAAATATGTATCATTCCCGCTTCGACGCCATAATAAATAAACAATCCGTATTTTTTCAGAGCTACTCTTTCTTTCCCTTCTTTATTTCATTCTCGCTTCTATCTCTCTCTCTTTCTTTCTCTGTCTCTCTATATCTATCTATCTATCTCTCACTTTATATTTTGTTTGAAATATTTACAGACGTGATGGTATGTTTAGAGAAAAACCGTATTCGTTGCCTGCGACATTCTGTCTTATTAATGTCATTATTGTTCTGACAGCAAAGGATTGTGGGAAAGCAAAAAAAAAAAAAATGCTGTTGCGATTTGGGGGTGCGGTAGATTTGCTTCGAGGAATCTAAACAACAGGTTCTTCGCAGTGCGATTTCTCATCGCAGAGAAAGTCTCGTCCACAAATGACGAGAACGTGACCCAGCGACGGAAACTGTGCCTTTTGCGATTTCTTTAACAGGAAATGGCAGTTCTTTGGTTAACAGATGACTTGTTTGATCTCTGTACTACAGTGAATAACTTGGATCTTTTATACACCTATAATCTTACATGTAACACGCATTATTTGCGTACATATGAACGAGAATATACACTTGAACGTAAGCTGGCTATTGCAAGGACTCTTATTTCTCTTACAAACAAGTAAAATCTCCATTGAAAATTATCGCATCATGGTCCAAAAAAGTACCCTATTATCAAGTTGGTCAAAGAAGTTTCTTTTCGACATTGAAAAAAAAAAGATGTTTTCGAGACTGAAAGTTGTCACTCCTTTCCAGACACAGAAAAAAAAATCTTCCGCAAAAAATAAATAAATATAACAATTAAATTTTTTTTAAAAGTCATTAAAAAGTGTTCTTCCTGTGGGACTTCATTACCAGCACCCTATACCTGATAACACGTACCTTGAAACAACAGACACCAATTTTTCACTGCAGAATGTCATAATCTTCTACAACATACATTATATACTTGTAAAATCTGCGATAATCACGGCTGATATCAACATAGTTACCAGTCTTTTCATATTGGCGGATATATGCAAAGACAAAGTTAATATGCATATGCTCGAAAAAGTACTCGGAACAATATAATACTTATGGCCACACCGGTTACCGTACGAACACTGAGGTTAAGCAACATCGAGCCTATTCAATACCTAGATGGGTGACCGCTTGGGAATACCAAATGCTGTAAACTTGCATGTGCTGGTGGTGTAATGAATAATGGCTCAGAATTGTTAGTCAGAAAGTCCAGTTCCACATCCCGTTGGGTTCATTATATTGACTTACGCGCAATAACTTTGGGAAATTTATGAATCCACCACTCGTCTCATCAGCTATGGGTTAATTAGCAAAACTTGAATGACTAAATCATTATTATCACATAATTTTAAAAAATCTTTTTTCTGGCTTTAAATAACTTGAAAAAAGGGTTGATAAGCCTTAAAAACCGAATCGATCAAAATGATATACACAATTTCGATAAGTTCCTTCACAATTTTGCACCAAATGTTAAAAGACAATTTCGAAACCAGGATATTTACAAAAAGATTAACATATTTTCCTTGTCTGTTCATGTTTAAAGAAAAGATTGTTTCTTAAATATAATTGAAATACAGCTTTAAAATTGTTTAATTCTAACACGAATTTTGACCATCAAACACAGCGAAAAACTGACCACCAAACAGGACAAAAATCGGACCACCAAACAAACTGAAAATCTGACCACCAAACACAGCGGAAATCTGACCACCAAACACAGCGGAAATCTGACCACCAAATAGAGCCGAAATTCGATCATAAAAAATAACAAAATTTTGACTACCAAACATAGCGAAAATCTGATCAACAAACACAACGTAAATCTGACTACCAAACACAGCGGAAATCTGACCACCAAATAGAGCCCAAATCTGACCATCAAAAATAACAAAATTTTGACCACCAAACATAGCGAAAATCTGATCAACAAACACAGCCTAAATCTGACCATCAAACAGAGTGAAAAATCTGACCGCCAAACTCAGTGAAATTCTGACCATCAGTTACAGGGAAAATCTGACCACCAAACACAGCGAAAATTTGACCACCTAACACAGCGGAAATGTTTCTTTAGTAGATTTCTTTTTAATATCATTGTCTGCCTTGGAACTAAACAGGATTTCCTACATTTTGGATTCTCTTCAGAAATCCATTTTTCACTGCCAGTGGTTAAATTGTTCCAAAAACACTTCTTTATTTGCTGGGCAAAAATTAAAAAAGACAAGTGCTTTTACGAGCGGTAAATACGGGAATTACCTAACTTAGCAATCAAAAACTTCCGCAACTTACAACTTGGACCTATCATCATCTTTATCGTCTCTGTACCGTGTTCTTTCAGTACGTGGTAGATCATGGCTCTTCACAGCATCCTATCCTTTGTAGCTCTAAATAAGGTTTGCTTTTTTCACCATCACTCCCACTGTTCTGCAATCGATTTGCACAAGCTTCTTGTGTTACTTTCCACCTGTCTCGGTTGCTTTCAATATACCTTGTGAGTGTCAAATTCTCCACGCCTTATTTCCATATTATTTATACGAGAAATTTCGATTTTTCCTGATTCTAAATGTAAGCCCCCTTTTTATTAAAATATCCTTGTTACGGACACTTGAACTTAGACATCGGAATAAGAAAAAATAAGTTATACTCGCTGTAGAAATGCACTAGAAGCAAAAATGGCACTTCTACTGAGAATCAGAAAGAAAAAGATGAAATGTCTAAGGCGCGTAATGAAGAAAGACGGCTTGGAGAATCTGACACTCACAGAACATAATAAAGGCAAAGGGGACAGAAAACACAGAGAAGCACGTAACTAACGAGCTTGTGTAAATGGTCGGCAAGATAAGGATCGGAATGGATAGCAAAATGGCAAAACCTTACTAAAAGCTACAAAGGAAAGGAAGTCGTGGAGAGCCATGTTCGCCCATGTCTTGAAATGCACACTTTCCATCTTTGCACAGCACGAATCTGCACGTATAAACACACTTTCCACCATGTTGAGTAAAAGAAATATGGTAATTTTATCTAGAGATTGGAATCTGCAGGTCTTTTGAATTCCAGGAAGGACTTATTCTTTTGGAAGACAAATAATTCAACCAAGGAAAAATATGTCACGTTAAAACGAGGTAAACTGAAATTTGACCGATTTCACACTGGATTGAATCCATCTTTTTATATCCGATTGTTCTAAGCAAGCCTTTTATTGTTTCTCATCTTTTATATCCGATAGCTTTAAAATATCAAAAGGAGTAATCTCCAGCTTTTGACGAAGAAATGGATTTACCATGGCCTTGTTCCGTACTAAACTGGGATTAATACAATATCAAAAAGAGATCTACCAAATGGACCAAGAAAAACACGGATTTAATCACAAAGTATCATAAAACAACAATAAGTGTTAAAAATCATAAAACAATAAGTGTTAAAAAAAAGACCAATTATATCAAACCAAACATCCAATCAATGATTATTGTCAAAGCATGGATAATCGATTATGCCTCGGAATAATTTATCAGTCAATCATAACGAACTAATTCTAAAATAAATGACTCTACATCCAATTGCGATATTTAACAACCAATCGTAATCTGTCTTACTGGAGATGAGTTACCCTTAATATTTAACAACCAATCGTAATCTGTCTTACTGGAGATGAGTTACCTTTAATATTTCGAAACACGTTTTTAATTCAACGACGTCGCAGATGTTGTCAGTAAAGGGATTACCCATAATGTATGTTTTGATAATCCTATCAAAACTTTTGAAAAACCGGTTTGTCAATACTAAAAATTAACATTAGATGATTTAAATGAAAAAAAGAAAAGAATTTATGGCTATTTTGTAAGTGAAGATCTAGTCTAACACAAGAACATACGAATGGGACGCTTACGAGGAAGGAATTAATTGTACAGATAAATGGGGTTGAGACAAGCTTGCACCTTAACCCTCGGGCTACAGTAAGTGCTCATCGGCATGCATATCATTTTCTTATATAAAAACTTATGTTAATGTGATGCCATTATTTCAATTGATACGAAAGGATTTTATCGAATGGCCGATGAAAATGGGTCGCCTAGAATGCATATTCTGAAGAAGAAATATTGTACGATAATGTATAAAAAGAAATTCCAAAAATTCTATTTAAAATGTATTTACACATTAATTTGTATCTGTCTTTGGAATTTATTAAAAATGGATTTTCCATCATACATTTCATCGTCTGTGCAACGAAAAGTTGACACAAGAAATAATCAATGTATAAACCACTAACAGAATATTTTATTGCTACTTAAAAGATTTCTGACTTTCATACACGATTTTGAAATTTGGATTACCCACAATGCAATATCAACAATAATAATAATGCAACCATATCAAAAGATGAGGAGGAAATTACCCCGACGAAAGCTGCCATCATCATTAGGAGGATTTACGTCACAAAATATCAGTAATTATGTGTCTTTTCGAAACATAGACAACCTATTTGTATACTCATATTCATATTCAGGATGTGTACGATCATGGCTCTCCACAACTTTCTATATTTTTTTATTTTCAGTCGTTTTTTTCAGCTTATAATAGCAAAGTATTTCGATAAATAACCGATTAAATACTAGCTTCCTTCAAACAAGTCAAACGTAAAAGAGTTTTTTTTTTTAATGAGTTATTACATAATGATTTACTATCATAACCTTTTGACCGTTAAGTCATCCGACCAGATTTCTGTCGCAACCTTATAAACTGAACTTTTAATTCAGTCCTCGAAGCTTGACTGCTCTCATTTCATTGTGTCTCGCCTGAAGAAATCTGGTGTCAGTTATTTCTTTCTAAATAACTGGTTTGGGGGCTATAGTTTGCCTCTTCCATTGAATGAGAATAAAAGGCACTATGCACTACCCGAGAAAGGGATTGAACTCTCGACCGACTAGTAACTCGAGTTATGTTAAACCGC
Organism: Acanthosepion esculentum; assembly: GCA_964036315.1. Classification (NCBI taxonomy): domain Eukaryota; kingdom Metazoa; phylum Mollusca; class Cephalopoda; order Sepiida; family Sepiidae; genus Acanthosepion; species Acanthosepion esculentum. The sequence goes on along the minus strand of OZ038476.1, from coordinate 119,755,107 downwards.
GTTTGCCTATAAGAGAGAATTAAATTATATGTCGATTGGGAATTAACGTAAAAGTTATATGCTATGTTTCGGTGTAAGAGAGAAGTGATAATTTCTTTTAAGTCACGTGCCCCTTCAGGACGTAGACAATCATGGCGCGCCACAACTACCTAATATTTGTGGCTCTAAGCAATGTTTGTCCTCTTACTATCCCTTCCAGTCCTTGTTCTGTCACCTATTTAAACAAGCTCGTTAGGTAGGTTTAGCTTAGCCTCCATCGCATCCAATATGCCCTATGAGTATTATATTCCCCAAGTCCTCTTTCCTCAAATTGTGTCTTAGAGCTTCAACTGTCTCTTTCTGATTTTAAGTACAAGTGTCTTTTATCCTCGAAGCTACCTCGTCGATCACGTGCCCAGTCAGCTTCCTTCTGTAGAAAGATGTCTCTGTTGCTTCATTTGTGAGGAAATTGTCCAGCATTCATTGTCATTGATTGATATTACATAGCAATTCAGCATTCCTGCTTCCTTTTAAAGAATTTTTCTGTTTGTTACTATTTTTTTTAGCGTTTTCCATTCCATTGAGTCTTCAGATTTTCCTACGTTTGTTATGACACTTGTCAGCACAAGGACGTATTAAACCGACACAATTATCTGACAAGAGTTATCTCCCCTAAGAAGAGACAACAAACTGAGAATAATTTAAATTTCTTTATTAATGATTTCTTCTCGAAATTGCCGGAAGGTTATCAGTTTCGACAGACAACCGAAGAAGGTCGGTGATGCCGAGTTCCTTCAGGATGTTAGCGATCATGGATCTCCACAATTTCCTTTCCTTTGCAGCTCTTAATAACTTTTGTCTTTTCGTTGTCTCTTCTTAACCTTGTTCTATCATCGATTTACACAAGTTAGCTAAGTAGGGTATGCGTTATTTTTCTCTGTCCCTTTTGCCTTGAATCTATCCTGTGAGTATTACATTTTCCAAGCCCTCTTTCCCAATTATTTGACCTAGAAATTTTAACTACCTATTTCGGATGCTAAGTTTAAGTGTCGATTTTGCTTCCATTTTCTCTAAAACTTCGTTTGTTGCTCACAAGTTCGGTCCATGGTATTCTCAGCATCCTTCTGTGGATCCATAATTCTGTTGCTTCAAGTATCTTCGTTATCTGTGAGGACATTGTCAAGCATTCACTGCCATATAGACGTACTGATACTGCATAACAGTTCAATTTTCTTTTCTTTGTTTCTAACGATATTTTCTTGTTTCTTGACACTTTGCTTAGCTTTTGGAAGTTATTTTTTCGCTCTCCTAATGCATTTTCGGATTTCACTGTCGCACTTTCCGCCCTCTGTCAAAACACAGAAGAATTCTCTCTAGTCTATTGACATTTGTGCAGGTTGTCTGTTTATTGCAATTGGCCAAAGTATATGACTTTTCCATACTACACGACCAAGGAATTAAACAAATGATTGGCAGAAATCCTCATATTAACCAAGGTTTTAACCAAGGTTTTAACCAAGTTTTTAACCCACTTCCAGTGTAGTAATGTCATAGCATTAAAATATAAGACCCGTACGCAGGTGGTGGTTATTTAAAAAATAATTTAATAATCCAAAAAATGTCTTAATTAGATGCTTCTAAACTGTTGCTATTTCCAATCTAGGTCTACTGAGGATGTTGCCACACTCTGATATGTGTACTAATTATCTTGGTTATAGGTATAACAAACCAAGATGACCATAAAAGTCCAAATAAAATGGTAATTCCTCATCTAAAAATAGTAGCATAAATTATCTTATCAATGATTTCAATTACTTTTTAGCATGTCCTGTGAACTCGCATTTTCCAACGTTCTATTCTCATAAATCAATGACGTTGCAATAACTCATATCGCCTCTGAGGTTTTGTTTTTTCTCGTAATCCATGACGGTATTTATATATAAAAAATTATGACACAAATATAATTAACTATAATCTACATACACCATATATATAATCTAGCCCCACCTCTCGATCTCGCTCTCTCTCTATAATATGATAAGAAGCAAAAAGGAAACGTTTATAAATTCAACATGTTTCGCTTTTATTTAAGATTCGTCAGACAATGAAATATGGAAGAGGTAAGGTATTTTTTATTTTTGTGTTCTTTGTTTTTAATTGGTTAAGTAGACCTCACGTATACTTGTCCTTTCTGGTAGCGTTCGTGTGTATAATTCTTATATATATATATATATATATATATATATATATATATATATATATATATATATATATATATATATATTTATATATATTTCGTTCGTGTGTATAATTCTTATATATATATATATATATATATATATATATATATATATATGTACGTGTGTATAATTCTTATATATATATATATATTGCTTGAATACCCATCGATGAGCTGCTCTCATGGGTATAGAAACAATGGCGATGCTCGAACAAGTATTTGCAGCATATATATATATATATATATATATATATATATATATATATATAAAGATAAATATATATTGTGTATTTAGGCAGCAATCCTTCATTTATGAATGTTTCATTAAAAAAGATAGAAAAGGTACTGCGGTTAAGCTTTTTATTTAATTTTTCTGGAGTTCAAAATGCTTTATATATATACATACATATATATATATATATATATATATATATATATATATATATATATATATATATATATATATACAATATTAGTGGTGAATATACACATACATATGCAATTATATATACACATACATATATGTATAAAATAATTCCAAGAGGATATCATCCAGGTAGAGCTCGATGTCCAGGACAGAGTAAGTATATATATATATATATATATATATATATATATATATATATGATAAAATATAGTTTTAAGGTATTCTATAGTTATGGGTTAAAGTGCTCAATAATAGGTAGAGAGCGCATGGAGATATAAAAGTGAACAGTGAAGTCAACACCCAACCGCGACAGTCTGTTTCATGCTTAGATGCACTCATCAAGAAAAAATGAACACAAATAAAAAAGAAAACAAGTAACAAATATCAATCCAAACAAATAAATAAGTAAATAATATAAAAATTAACAAACCACGCCTATCGAAATAACCGTTAGAATAGTACAATAGGCTACCCACAATTCATCACTGATCTGTATATATCGAGCGAAAAACACAACACACATGGCCTAACGATTGTGTTTATCATGAAATAGACTGTCGACTCTGTGTATTGACTTCAATGTCAACTGATATATATATATATATATATATATATATATATATATATATATATATATATGTATATATATGTGTAATTTGGCAGCAACTTTTCTTTCAAACATGTAGTGTTGAATGTTAAAGACAACATAGTCTTACATATTTTCTTTTGAATTTTCTCATATTCTCTAATGAGACTTT
>OZ038476.1:119734204-119746704 GCA_964036315.1 Acanthosepion esculentum | reverse complement strand
ACATTTTAATAGTAAAATCATTTCCAGCAAGAGATTTTAAAAGACACAAAATTCCTTCAATAGATTTTAATAGTAAAAAAAAAGAAGTTACCAAAGCTCACAACAAAATTAAATTTCGGCCTTAAATGACCCATAAGGAGTTGGTGTACCGTTAAATAAACCAAACCAAATGTCTGGTGTTGGAAATATCATTTGAAATATATTTATGTTGCGTCTTTTTGTTTGGAAAAAACAAACATATTAGTTGATCATTTAGAATTTTAAAAAATGCGGTTACATAAGCCGGGAAATACGCATGAATTCAACTGCTTTTTATCATCTGCGCATGCGTGTAGTTCATCGTTTAGCATGCCCGTTCATGCAACCAACCAGATCTATATGTGCATAAATGCGCGCGTGCGCACACACAGAGATAAAAAAAATAATCTATTTAGCTGATATCTAGATGTATGTGTGTCTCACCCCGCTTCAATAAAAATCAAACAACAATTAGTCTAAAGTCCTTTCGAAGGTCGAAACGCATAACAGAAGTTTATTTTTCATTTTGATATTAAACAAACGAACTCGACTGTAATTCGAACTGAATCCTCCGATTTCTCATTCCGAGTCGCTAACCATTGCACAAATGCCGTTGCGTAAGGAATGGATTCATTGCTTCACCTACTAACCTCCCGAGTTATGGATAAATAGCAGGACTGAGTGTGCTCTATAGTCTTGGTTGGCACCCAGTCTATGAGAAAGGAAACGCTGAAATTCAAACCAGCCTGGATAGAGTTGGATTCCGTCAGGCTATTTTACCGAAGGCACACCACTGCTGCCAACAATTGCTTTGTTTACATTTGGATACGAAATGGAGCAGTTATGAACGTTTGAACATTGGAGGCGAAAGACGAGTTTAAAGTTAAATAGAACCCTTCTTAATCATATATATATATATATATATATATATATATATATATATATATATATATATATGGGTGTTTATGTGTATGTGTGCGTGTTTGTAGAGAGAGAGTATGTGTGTGTGAGACAGAGACAGAGAGAGAGAGAGTGTGTGTGTGAGAGAGAGATCGAACGAGAAAGATGACCTTAAAGTCAAATAGAACCCTTTTTAATCATATATATATGTGTGTGTGTGTATGTGTGTGTGTCCGTGTATGTATGTGTGTGTATGCGTATGTGTGTGTGCGTGTTTGTTGGGGGAGTGTGTGTGTGCGTGTGCGTGTGTAAAAGAGAGAGAGAGTGATATATAGAGAGAGTGACAGAGAGAGAGAGTGACAGAAAGAGCGAGTGACAGAGAGAGAGAGAGAGAGAGAAAGAGAGAAAGAGAGAGAGAGAGATTGACAGAGAGATCGAATATGGCTTTTTTTTGCTCGCACTATGACTCACATCACTTGCCGCAAAGCCATCGTGCATCAGTTGCATTTGTATCAACAACAGCATCCCACAATTGATTTGATACAGTTCCACCGAAAGACAGTGAAATATAAGTGTCTTTTCTGATATTGTTTTTTTGTATATATTTGGAATACATTTTTTATATGTTCCATTGATCACAATGTTTTTGTCGTGTGTCCTTTTATTGCTGGTTATATAAAACGACACATAATAAAACGAAATACTACTAAAATAAAAAGGAATGCATGTTCAGTTACTGGCGGAAGCACAATGTTTCCTTAGTAAGACTTCTCAACAGTCGAATTGGTAAAGGGACATTTCGGCTATAGAAACCGTTTGCCTGATGGACAAGGCGATACAGGTTCGATTCCAGTCAGAGGCATACTCTTTCTTTAGTAAGACTTCTCAATCTAGGCCGGTTTTCTTCTGTTTAAGGAAATAATGAAAAACAAACGATGATAGCACCTCAAATATGTTTATCCATTAAAATAACGTATATAGTAATAAGAAATAAAACGATATATATATGAGAGAAAATGAAAAAAACTCTAAATGAATTAGGCTAGATAAAAAAAAAATTCTAAAATTCCCAGCACCCCTCAGTCGTGCGCATTTATATTCCGATGAAGTGCTGAAGAACGAAACGCGTCACAAGTAAAGTAAAATTTTTACACTTTGTCATAAATTTCCTGATATATATATATATATATATATATATATATATATATATATATATATGTACACGCATACACATATATATATTTATGTATATATATATATATATATATATATATATATATATATATATATATGTGCGTGTGTGTGTATATATATACATAAACACACACATACTATATATATATATGTATGTGTGTGTGTGTTTATGTATATATACACACACACACACATATATATATATATATACATAAATATATATGTGTGTGCGTGTACATATATATATATATATATATATATATATATATATATATATATATATATATATTTGTCATCCACAGACAGGCTGTTTCGCTGTTTCACAGTTCATCAGTGTGGCTAGACGTCCGGTTGCCTCTAGCTAGGATCGAAACCCGACTGAATTTGCGTCAGTCGGAACTTCTCCCTCTAAGCCGGGATGAAGGTGAATTTTAGCGTGTATATTTTTAGATTTAGATAAACACACAGTGACTGACAGTGACTCAAATCTGCCGAAGAGTCGTGGAATATTAGCTTAAATAGTCACTGTTTACAAATTCATACCTCAAACCAGAGAGCTCAACCGAAATTAACTTTTCAGGAGCCAATATTTTTGTCATCCACAGACAGACTGTTTCGCTGTTTCACAGCTCATCAGTGTGGCTAGACGTCCGGTTTCCTCTAGCTAGGATCGAAACCCGACTGAATTTGCGTCAGTCGGAACTTCTCCCACTAAGCCGTCGGCGCACGGCAGGGATGAAGGTGAATTTTAGCGTGTTTATTTTTAGATTTAGATAAACACACAGTTTATATAGTATATATATACTAACTCCTTATCTTTACAAGTGTCAAATCTGACAAGAAATGGAGAATTGCTGGCATATCTGAGTTGCATCTGCATAATCCCAAGTTTGATAGAGTTTTATAATTATTTATGCGCTCTTATGGGTGATGACATATATTCAACTTTGAAAAACTTTTCCTACAGATATTTTAAAACTTATTTTAAAATCCGTCTTATCACTCAGCGCGTAGGCATATATGCATCTGACCTGATTGGCGAATGAACGATTGTAAATTTGACTTAGTTACCAAACTTTTTCTTTAGTAACAGAATTTCGAAATTAAAATTTTAATTAGAAAATTCGTTAACCTTACAATACTGCAAATGATAAACATGGTTGCACAAAGACTGTCAGACGGACAAAGATGGACAATGGCGGCTAAAGGAACAATGGCGGTTAGACAAACAATGGAGGTTAGACGAACAATGGCGTTCAAACAAATAATGGCGGTTACAAGAAAAAAGAGAGTTTGACGGACCAAAACAGACAAAGACGGTTAGACGGACAAAGACGGTTGGACGGACAAACAGAGACGGACAAAGAAGGTTTGATCTACCATGATAAAAGTGGGTTAGAAGGACAACAACAGAAAAAGAGGGAAAGACAGACAATGACGGTTCGGCGGACAAAAAAGGTTAGACAGACAAGGAGAGTTAGATGGTCAATGGCAAATAAAAAAACCGCTAGAAGAAAAACTGATGTTACAATAGCGGTCAGACAAAGACGGTTAGACAGCGAAACAGGTCAGTGCGTACATGCCAAATTTTATATGTGTAAAACAGTGCTGGCGGTTTTGGGCAGTATATTTTAACAGCGGAGAATGGCTTGATGGATAAGCGATTTATACTATCACGTTAATAATAATAATAATGATAATAATAATAATAATAATAATAATAATAATAATGATAATAATGATAATAATAATGATAATAATGATAATAATAATAATAATAATAATAATGATAATAATAATAATAATAATAATAATGATAATGATAATGATAATAATAATAATAATAATAATAATAATAATGATAATAATAATAATAATGATAATAATAATGATAATGATAATAATAATAATAATAATAATGATAATAATAATAATGATAATGATAATAATAATGATAATAATAATAATAATAATAATAATGGTAATAATAATAATAATAATAATAATAATGATAATAATAATGATAATGATAATAATAATAATGATAATAATAATAATAATAATAATGATAATAATCGAAACTCGATTTTATATCGACTCGAACACTGCCTAATGAGAGTCGCTAAGCGTCGAGCGGATCTACTCGAATGAATAGATAGCTGATACTGAGACGATAATTAGTGTGACATATTGAACCTGAAAAGGCGACTGACAAATCAACTGCTACAGCCGCGAGCAGTAACATGAACACATGCGAAACTGAACGGGAAAAGGAATGGATACCTAGTGTTGGCTGAGAGGGCAGAAGCGAAAGAACTGAGAATATTTTGATGGCAAAAACCAAGCAGCGTGTCACTATAAAGCTTTGTAGGTTTCATTCAGAGTAAATTATCCTTTGAATGTCTTTGGTCCGTGAAATGGATAAGTGGTGGTTCTATTGTTTGCCCATTGCTAAATGGCCACTGGCGCGCGCACGCGTACGTATATGTGTGTGCGTGTCTTTTGCTGTACGAATGACGTATCTATGATTTTTTTTTTATTTATTGATCTGTTTTTTCACGGCCTACCAACATATTTTTAAAATTATTATTTAAATCCGGAAACATATTTTCCGATTGTAAGAAATTTTTGGAGACAATAATGGTTTTCTTATACAAGTCCTACTATTTAACCCATAGCTGGAAGGGGAAGAGCCGGAATCATACCTTTCTCACGGGTATTTGCACGTAAGTGAATATAACGGACCCGACTGGAATTTGAACACGGCTCACCGATTTCTTATTTGGTGCCCTTATCTATTTCACTACCTGCACATCCAACCTTACAGAATCTGGCATTCCCAAGTATCTATGTGACGCGAATGATATTCACCAAATACTAAAAATGTTATATCGACGTGTACGTTGATGTTATCAATTGGTGGTATCTTGTCTACATAGTGAATAAAAAGACATTGGCTAGTATATATTTCGAAAAGCGTTTTGTCGGATAGTGTTTATTTTGCGGAATATTCCAGCTTAAACGAATTAATATATATATATATATATATATATATATATATGAAGAAATATAGTCTTAAAGTGTGCTATATTTATGGGATAAAGTGCTCAATATCAGAGATAGAGCGTGTGTAAATATAAAAGTGAACATAGAAGTCAACACTTATAGGCGACAGTCTGTTTCATGCTAGTGCAATCGTCAGGCAACTGCTAGTGCAATCGTCAGATTTGCTTGACGATTGCACTAACATGAAACAGACTGTCGCCTCTAAGTGCTGACTTCTATGTTCACTTTTATATTTACACACGCTCTATCTCTGATATTGAGCACTTTATCCCATAAATATAACACACTTTAAGACTATATTTCTTCATATATATATATATATATATATATATATATATATATATATATATATATATATATATATATATATATATATATGCATTTCATTAAAAACGACAGACAAGGTACTACGGTTAAGCTTTTTATTTAATTTTTCTTGTGTTCACACAAGAGCTTTCTTTTTTAAACACATAGTATGTAGAAACTGTCCAAATGTTCTATAGGGAGAAGCCGGGCACTTACTCATAAACTAGGTCAAAATGAATGAAATCCCTCCAACGTGAAGGCATGCGCCTGAAATGTGCTTAATATGATAGTGATCTCGCTCATCCTGGAATTTTCCGTTAGTTGATTAGTTACTAAGAGGAATTAATCAAACAGCTTAGTATAAATCTTATGGAACTCTCCTGTCATTCTGTTCATATCCCCTGGTCGGGAAGTTGTAACCATCCTCATGCGTTTTAAGGGTCGACAGGTCGGTAGATTCTGAATATTTTTTCAGAATGTGCGCCTTAAGATGTTTGTCGAAATTACAGTCGTCAGTAATAAAATGTCCTGCAAGATCCGTTGATGTCACATTGTTGTGCCTGACATCAATCCTGTGTCCATTGAATCTTTTATTTAACTTTTCCATTGTTCAACACACATAAATCAAGTCATGTTTTATACATTGGGCGGCGTATATTAAAGTGATTTTCAAGCGTAGCTTAGATGTGGCACAAACCCGAAAGTGTGGGGCATCCAGTGAGGATCGAACTCACTACTCAGTCGTAAATATTCTAGTGAGACAAGCTTGCTAACCATTACACTGCCTCGAGATGTCCTGGGCGATGGATATTAAATGGGAATCAGTAGAACTGCCACCTACTGTAGAAATCGTGATGTTTCTCTTTGAATTAGTGATAGAATTAACTTAACTTCTATTAGTGTTTTCGGGAGTTCAACGATTTGAAACTCGAATGGTGTTTTGACTGTGGACGCTGTAATTTCGACAAGCTTAGTGATCTTACCTAAATATACCTCAATATACGTCTATTATTAATTGACTGGAAACTAAAGAGACAACAGAAAGGGAATAACTGCAAATTAAAAGAGGTACGGTGGCGTAATGGATAGCGGCTCGGATTGCGGGATCGGAGAACCGAGTTCGATATTCCAGTCGGATCGTTTACATTCACTTACATGCTAATATCCTTGTGGAAAGTATGAATCCACTTCTTCTCCCTCCAGTTATGGGTAAATAGGACAGACTGAGTTTTATAACCTTGGTTGGCAACCGGTCTAGAAGAAGGAAAAACTTAGATTTTTTTTTTTAAAAATTTCATTTATTTTTTTATATGTGTACTGCAGAAAAACAAGTCTGGAGAGAAACACCATTCCGACTTTTTTTCTGCAATACACATATAAAAAAAATAAGTGAAATAAAAAATGAAATTTAAAATTGAAGAAGCTCTAAAAAAAATATTCCGTCATAAAGAAACATTCATTCAAATTTAATGTTGTTTTGGGTGTGGATGCTGTAATTTCGACAAACTTCATCATCTACCTTAATATACCTCAGCACATGTCTATTATTAACCGACTGGAAACTAAATAATACTTCTAAAATAAAATTTAAAGACAATATTAGCATAAGATCTCTTAGTAGTACGTTTAGTTTGGCATAAGGCTATAGTCATTGAGCAACCTTCCAGAACTGAACTTTCTACACTGGGGAATTTACCTGCAAGACTGAACAATCAAGATATGATAAAAAATCTTTCAGCTAGATAAAACCACCTGCCTTAGTTGGACTTATCGCCAAATTACGTTCAGACGCCGGATCCCGTACGATCACCGACATGAAGCAATGTCGAAACTGGTTAGTACCTAGATGGGTAACCGCTTGGGAATACCAGATGCTGTAAGTTTGGATGTGCGATTGGTGTGATGGATAATGGTTTGGAATGGTTAAACGGAGATCCGAGTTCCAATTCCAGTTAGGAGCATTATATTCAGTTACGCGAAAAGACCCTTGGGGAAAGGTATGAGTTCACCTCTTCTCCCACAGCTATGGGTTAATTAGTAAGACTTTTATTACTAAATCATTTATTATCTCCAAAAAATAATTCTTATAATCTAAAAAATATTTTCTATCTTTAAATAACCTGCACAGGACTGATAACCTGTCAAAAAACAAATCAATAAGAAACAACTTTAGTCAGACATAAGGCCACAAGTGTGGGGTGTTCAGCGTGGATCATATTCTCTATGTAGTTGAAATAGCTTGGTAGACAAACCTACTGAGCATTAATCTATTGCGATGCGCCTCACGATCGAATGCACTCAACAGCACTAATTTTATGCATGGTTATCTCTTTAGCCATTATACTATAAGTGCTCACTTAAATATTTACTAAGCTTAGCTTGGTCTAGTAAAAGGATCGATTTCTTCTATGTGCCGTGTCCCTTCAAGACGTTGGCGGTTATGGCCCCCCTCAACTTCCTGCCCTTTGTAGCGTTTAATAAATTTTGTCTTTTTGTTATCTCTCCTAAACCTTGTTCTGCTATTCACTCACTGAATTTCGTTAGGTTGGTGATTTATTGTTTTCGTCCGTCTCTTGCCTTCAGTCTTTCCTCTGGGGATCAGATTTTCCCTCTTTTCTCATTATCGGGCCAAGAAATTTCAACTTTTTCTTCCTGATGTTAAGTATAAGTGTCCTTTTCGTTTCCATTTTCTCTAAAACTTCGTCGTTTCTCACATGTTCAGTCCATGGAATTCTCAGCATCCTTCTGTAGAACCACATTTCAGTTGCTTCAAGTTTCTTCCTCATCTATGAGGAGATTGTCCAGTATTTATTGCCATATAGGAGAATTGATATTACATAACAGTTCAGTACATTTTTCTTTGTTTTTAACAAATTTTTCTTGTTTCTTAATACTTAGCTTAGCTCTTGGTAGGCATCTTTCGCTATCCCAAGAACAATGATACAGTAGTGAAATAAATAGGAACGAAACTCACTACATTAGAAAATTCACCTCGACTTTCAGTTAACCTGGTGCATATTTATGAGCGATCTGAAATTTTAAAACTTCTGAAAAACAAATGACATTTTTTGTTGTAGCATACCTACGGACGATAATGGGTATGTCCCCATTGACATACATACAGTAGTAAATACTGCATGTTGGTCTGCAGCTGTGCTGATCAAACTTTCTGGCTCCGGGCAGAGAGAATCCCCAGACAAGGCGATGCCGAAGGGCAGATTATTGTCTCAGAAAACAGCTACTCGAGCCCGTTTTATACGAGTTCTACGGGGAATTTTTAGCCGAGCCTACGGGCTCGGATACCCCACATTAAATTTGGCGTTATGCCACATATATGACCGCGAGGGGCGGTTGGTATATATCCTGCAGTTGCGGATTCGTCTCCATCTGTCTGGTCAAACTCTCTGCTTCCGTGCAGAGAGGATCCCCAGACGAAATTATGTCTCGAATCGGGAAACAGCTACCCGACCCCGTTTTATACGAGGTCTACGGGGAATTTTTGGCCGAGCCTACGAGCTCGGATACCCCACATTTAATTCGATCGTATGTCACATCTGACCGCGTGGGGCGGTTGGTAGATATCCTGAAGTTGGAAATTCATTGTGGAATTCACTTTGTTTCACTAGCAGTTGACTACTACTTCTACGCACCGCTGGCGAATCTTATATGTGTTGTTCTTGTCCTAAGTATTATCGTTTATTACCAACCCTCGTTTGATTATTCTATTCCATAACCTTCCGTAGGTTACAACATTTTTACTTCTGTTTATAAAAACTTTTTTGCGAAATAAAATCCTTGTATTCGCCTTGATGGAGTCCATCAAAAGACGAAACGCGTTGAGCATGTCATGTTTTAGTTTTGTCTTTATTCGTTAAGAAATTAGTCTACGGGACGCTTTTGCAAACTTTCGAGTTATAGAAGGCGTATATATAGGATTTGTGAGTTTATATTCTTCTTCTCTTGTCTATCCTACAAATGTTTTGCCTGGCAAAGTCTATGTGGGATTACTAATATTATGTCGTGTAATATTAAGGTTTAATCCGAAATCCCCGACATTAGAAATCCATATCCTCCTGGCGTCAGTTTAAACTGTATTCCATTACTTCTGGTCATTTTGCTTAACGTTCGTAATGAAATAATAAGCTGAAACATGAAAAACTAACTGTATGGAAAAAAATAATTTGTATTTCCTAATCGGTGCTCCCAGGAAGCCTAGGTTTCCTTAAAATGTCGCTAGAGCTTCTGCAAGAAACAAAGAGATATAGGCTTGTGCCATTTTGATACTGTTGCCATATATAGTCCAGTGTTCCTGTCGTACATCTCGCAATTCTTGACAAACTCCAAAGAAGGGCCTGTAATGTAATCGATCCTAACTTGGCATCTAGACTTCAGTCACTTTCTCACCGACGTGACGTGACCTCTCGCATACTTCCCCCTGTGGAACTCGCTCCAGTTTACTTGCTTCCTGATAACTACAACCTCACAAAATTAAATGCAACGTCAATCGTCAATCTTCTCATTCGCTTTCACACATTGCTCCCCCTTACTTTGGGTTATACTGTTTAAAAAAATCAAAGTAACATTAGTAAATATTGGACAGATGTGATGGTATTGCTTATTCTTCTTTATGTTCTGTGTCCCCTAAGGACGTAGGTGATCATGGCTCTCCACAACTTCCTGTTCATTGTAGCTGTTAATAAACTTTGTCTTTCTGTTATTTTGTCACAAGCCCTGTTGCGCCATCCAGTCACTCAAGCTCGCTAAGTATGTTATGGGTTGTTTTCCTCTGTCCTGTGAGTATCAGATTTTCCAAACCCTCTTTCTTCGTTTTGTACCCTAGAAATTTCGACTAGTGTTAAGCATAAGTTTCCTTTTTGTTTCTATTTTCTCTAAAACTTCGTCATTGCTCAAATATTCGGTCCATGGTGTCCTCAGCATCTTTCGCTAGAACCCCATTTCTCTTGCTTAAAGTCTCTTCTTTGAGGAGATTGTTCAGCATTCACTGCCATATAAGAGGACAGGTATCGCTTAACAGTTCAGTACTCTTTACTTTGCCTCTTACGAAGTTTTCCTTTTGATTAGTAATCTAATTCTGTCATAAACACTTTAGACCTCGTATAAGCCAGATAGGGTTCTAATAGAATTTTGTATAAGTATTTTTGATGTTAAGTATAAGTTTCCTTTTTATTTCTGTTTTCTCTAAAACATCTTCATTGCTCAAAAATTCGGTCCATTTTGTTCTTAGCATCTTTCACTAGAATCACATTTCTCTTGCTTCAAGTCGCTTTTTTATCTTTGAGGTTATTGTCCAGTAATCACTGCCATACAGAAAGACATATATCACATAACAGATTAGTAGTCTTTTCCTTGCTTCTAGAGAAATTTTTCTTGTTTCTTAGTACTCTGCTTAGATTTTGGAATGCTTCCCTGGCTACCCAAGTTCGCCTTTGTATCTCAATGTAGCTCGTTCTCTTCTCTGTTATCGCACTTCCTAGATATTTAAATTTCCAATCTTGTTTGCTTTTGATAGTTCCGATTTGTAAGCGACATTAAAGACAATTTCGCGAGTGTAGTTTTAAGGATATCAGTAAATCTTGTTCTTCTTCTTACATTATAATGGTGTAAACTAAAAGTAGGATAGGTCGGGAGTGATTTCCCACCACCTTTGGCCAGTTATGAGTGAAAACAAATCATGTTTTTAAATGCGTTTCAGAACTTTGAAGAGATGTTGTACTTATAATGCTAATAAATTATTAAAAAAAATCTCCAACAGAAATAGGCTTTATGCTTCTGATATCATTTGCCGGCAAAGCGTGAAGATGAAAACAAATATAGCAAACAATAGCCTGTTTTTATTCTAAACAAAAGGCAAGATATAACGGAGTGGTTGCTGTTTTCTTTCATGTCTATTTTATATCAGCATATATATATATATATATATATATATATATATATATATATATATATATATATATATGTATATATATATATATATATATATATATATATGTATAGCATGTATATATATATATATATATAGTATGTATATATATATATATATATATATATATATATATATATATATATATATATATATATATAGTATGTATATATATATGCACACACATTATATATATATATATATATATATATATATATATATGTATATAGTATGTGATACAGGCCAGGAAATACTAGATGGCTTGAATCGAATTTAATATCAATAAGGAACCTGGGCTCACTTTAAGAGATACTAATGTAGATGTTTGCACTCGATGTCACACCAGATAATCTGAGTAGCCAGATGCGTCAGAGGGTTGGCCTGGAAAGTAGCCTCATAGCCACCATTGCATATTCGTGCCCCTCCGTATGACAGTGGCTACTCCTGTATGTGACATCAAATGTGTCGATAAAGCGTAACACTAGGTCGTTTAATCACGACTCCCGTAACACCTGTAGGAGCATTATTTTTACTGCAGCTATTTTTGCTTCCTCTAGATTGGTTGCCAACAAAGAGTATAGGGGGCCAATCTGTTCCACTATTTACCCATAGCTGGGGGAGGAAGAGATTGATTCATGTTTTTAACTTGTAAGTAAATGTAATGAACTCGCCTGGAATTCCAACTCGGCCCTTCGATTTTGTTAAACGAAACGCTATCCATTATTCCATTTTGCTTCATGTTTAATATTTTCAGTTTTACAAAATTCCCTGGGAATAGACACGGTTCGTAGTTAAGAAAGTTTTAAAATATTCATTCTTACAATTCAGTCTTTACGAGTCATGTGTCTTTATATATGTGGGTTCTATAGCCTTGGACGGCAACTGGTCTAGGAGAAGGACAACTCTGAATTCAAAACCTGCGGAGGGTCGTTTGGGGACCTTGTGGCATTCGTTGCACCAGGTCCCTGTATTCGTCCCTCCAAAAAGTGTGGATGGCCCTGCACAAAGCCTTCACCACTATAATCAATTCTTGTGTGGCTGTCCGGCTTTCAGTTTCTGGGAACTGATCTGTCTG
>OZ038476.1:119699204-119729204 GCA_964036315.1 Acanthosepion esculentum | reverse complement strand
ATAGATAGATAGATAGATAGATAGATAGATAGATAGATAGATAGATAGATATGAAAAGACTGAAATAGATAGATTTGAACAGACTGGAATATATATGAACTGATATATATATATATATATATATATATATATATATATATATATATATATATAGATAGATAGATAGATAGATAGATAGATAGATAGATATGAAAAGACTGAAATGGATAGATTTGAACAGACTTGACTATATATGAACTGATAGATAGATAGATAGATAGATAGATAGATAGATAGATAGATATGAAAAGACTGAAATAGATAGATTTGAACAGACTGGAATATATATGAACTGATAGATAGATAGATAGATAGATGTGCGTGTATGTGTGTGTGTGTGTGTATGTTGAAGGAATAGCACTAGAAATAGAATAAAGAACAGCTTATTCGCTATGCCTTGTCTGTCGTCTTCTATGAAACCTGTAAATATATATATATATATATATATATATATATATATATATATATATATATATATCGGTAGATAGATAGCTAGATAGATAAATACATAGATGTGTGCGTGTGATTCTGTGTGTATCTGTTAAAGAAATTGCAGTAAAACTAGAATAAAGAACATAATGATGGCCTAACACAAACAAAGAAAGTTTGTAAATTTTATTTATTTTGTTTCTGAATTCTTGATAAGTTTTGAATACAAACTCCAAACGAAAATTAAATGGGAATAAAAGCTGTTTTATAGGAATCTCTTTTTTAATATTTAAAAGTCCTTCATGATTTGTGCACTTTGGAATTTTTCCCTGTCACTAGTTTCAGATTTGGTTAGACATGATTTATTTTTACATTAGGAAATGTAACACATACTGTCACTGGAAAAAAAGTTTCTTACATGATTTTTGCAAAAAATTTACATTAAAAACTGCGTCTAACCTCCATTACAAGACCTTTTCTATTTTTTTGTTATGCCAAGGAACCCTCGTTGCCACGTTCGTAATGCTCGTTGTAGTAGAGACTTTGTAATCGCAGATACAACTATAATAACGCCGTTGAACAATGCTGGTGTCAGACGCCTTTGAATAACACTCGCACTAATAGTACTTGCTCGATAATACTCGCTCGAATAGTAATCCGTATAGGGATCTGTTGTGGCCTTTTTAGGGCCAGAAATAAAGACACAAAAGAGGAATTGAATTAAACAAATATATTAATAAAAGATAGTAACACAAACATATACAAACGAGAGTGTTACAGCAAGAATGTTTGGTCCGACTGTCAGAGCTGACTGCTGGAAACTTCACCCTCCAAAAGGCAATACCTGCTCCTATTTATAGATGGGATAGTCCATGCGTGCGTGAGTTAATTACCATAACATGACCCGAATAGAGAAATAGAATAGTGAATAGAGTAGATTATAGCGGGCCGTATAGTAATAAAGGATAGATTAGAATTGGAGGTCTGTAAAGGAATAAAGAATTGACTAGAATTTGAGATCTGTATAGTAATAGAAGATAGACTAGAATTGAAGATCTGTAGAGTAATAGAGGATAGACTAGAATTGGAGATCTGTATAGTAATAGAGGATAGACTAGAATTGGAGATCTGTAGAGTAATAGAAGACAAACTAGAATTGGAGATATGTATGGAATTAGAGGATAGACTAGAATTGGAGATCTGTAATGTAATAGAAGATATATTAGAATTGGAGATCTGTATATAATAGAGGAGAGACTAGAATTGGAGATCTGTACAGTAATAGAGGATAGGGGAGAAATGCGATCCTTAAAACGTCACGTGACTTCCTATATATGCGTTTCCTCTATGGTCCCCTGGTCTACTTAATTCAATAATGGGATCGCCTGTGTTTTGCTCACTGGCGATCTATGTTCAAAATCAAGTGTCGGCAGTGACACTTTATTCCTATTTAATAATGAACTTCGATAAATGTCATTGATGAACATTTTTTAATTCCGGAAAAAAAAATCTGGCTAAAATATTCTACTGCGGTTCCATGTTAAATCTCATTGAAGACTATGAAGGAATGAAGACGATCTTTTGGAATATTCTTGTTCACTAGATAGTAAACGAGAATCTAACTTTCCTTGTGAAGCTTTTTGGAATCGGACCCCAACTGGAAACAGAAATGTAGTTTTACAGAAGGATGTTGAGAATAGCGCGGCCGGAGTTCGGAAGCAGCGAAGCAGGCTTAAGGGAAATGGAAACAAAAAGTAAACAGCATTTTTAAAATAGGAAAGAGTTGAAATTACTTGAACACATTGCAAGAAAGGAAGGCTTTAAGAAGTTGACACTCATAGGATATACCGAAGGCAAAAGCGACAGGGAAAAGCGGCGGTTGAGCGACCTGACGAGCATTTGTGAATGGATGGCGGAACGGTGGTTGTGGTGGTGGGGGATGGCAAATTGATAAAAGTCGCTGACAGCTACAAGGGTTAAGACGCCGTGAAGAGCTACGATCGCCCACGTCCTGAAGAGGCACGGTGCATAGAAAAATAATCTCTCTGTGGCTGTATTGCTGACAAGCATATATTCTGTCTTCCGACAGTTCATCGTCATCATCATTATCTTCCCACGACCTCCCTATGGTTGGTCGGAACTCCATTGACAATCATTTTCAACAATGTACGGTCCTGCATTGCTGCCCCAGATCCCTAATGTCCTACCCTGAGTCCTGAGCTATGTTGTCTGGGAAAGTCAATTTTCGTGAGAAGACACTTCCAGAAGGATACCATAGGAGTAAGGATGAGACGATTTCCTTGTCCGCTCAGTGGCAGCGACCGGTAAACTGTAATCATTTTGGTTTGAGCTTAAGAGAGATTGGTCTCAGTTCTCCGTAAATTGTGTGCATGAGATCTCTAACTGATGTTCTGAATTTTTCTAAACAGATTTGTATATATTCCATCCAGTCTTCTTCGAAGATGAAGAAATAATGTCCAAGTTTTTGATTCATATATATAAATTGTACAGTGTTCGAAATGTTTGAACTTTTTGGGAGGATGTAAGGTTCGGGCGCCAAGTTTGTTACACGCATTCCATAGAAGAGCTTTGCGGATGTTGAAGTCTTTTTGGGAATATATTATGCGAGATCCAATACTTAGTCCTTTCTTCTAGATTCCATTGTCTAAGAGTTTCTTTCACCTTTCTTTCCGAGTCTGCCATCAACAATATGTCATCAGCGTATCTTATGTTCTCAAAATTATGCCTGCCAAGAATAAATACTGGTAGGTCTTCGTGTGGTTTATACTGCAACCGTGATGAGCGAACCTGAGTTACAGTTTCTGGGAGAGAGCGTTAACTAGCGTGATCAACAGGCTGGACGAGGTTAGTATGCTCAAACCCTCGGTCATGATGACTTGTGACTTCGTGCTACCACTTTTCACTCACAAGGTCAGCCGTGGTTTCTTCAGGCGTCTGTCTGTCTTTCCAAAGGATCGTCTTCTGCAGACCGATAACATCAAGTAGTCACCTTCCTGAGATTCGAACGCGGATATCATGGTTAGAAAACGCACATTCTAACCACTCGCTTCCGTTCCCAGGTGTCGTTCTGAATAGGTTAAATAAATGCGGTGAGAAAACCCATCCATGTTTACTCCACGGGTATCCACTAAAAATAACCTTTAATATTATATATATATATATATATATATATATATATATATATATATATATATATATATATATATATATATATATATATAGAGAGAGAGAGAGAGAGAGAGAGAGATGTTTGTGTGTGTGTGTATGTGTGTGTGTGTGTGTGTTCCCGCCTTTGTTTGTCTGTGTGTGGGTGTTAGCAACCCTCAACAAAGCAAACACTTGAAACCGGTGTTTAGAAATACATCTGTAAGATGACCGCGGCCACATCCCCAGAGATGTTGCCCTGGGATCTCCAGGAGTTTCGTGTTTATTCAACACCAGACTCAGATTATCCTGTTGGTGGTGATCAAATACCAAGTGGTGACCGCGCCACGAGCTGTGAGAAAATATTAATCGCAGAATGTAAATGGCTTTAAAAGACATTTTGAAGCACTGAAAAACCGCAAATCAAGCTTTCTCCAATCAAATTCGTCCGCGGGAAGCCGTCTCGTCTGGGTTCCTCTCTACCCAGAAGCCGAGCGATTAACCAGCACACTGTGGAAAACCACAGTGAAGATATTCACTAACCGCCCCACCCGTTCAGATGTGGCACAAAACCGAGTTTATTGTGGGGTTTCCGAGGCCGTAGGCTCGGGCAAAAATTCTCCTTAGAACCCATAAAAAACGGGGTCGGGTATCTGCCTACCACCCCAGACGAGATTCTGCCCTTCGGCATAGCCTCGTCTGGGTTCCTCTCTGCCCGGAGGCAGAGAGTTTGACAAGCACACTGTGGAAGACCACAGTGAAGATATTCACTAACCGTCCCACCCGTTCAGATGTGGCACAAGGTCGAGTTTATTGTGGTGTTTCCGAGCCCGTAGGCTTGGGCAAAAATTCCCCGTAGAACCGGTAAAAAACGGGGTCAGGAATCTGTCTACCACCCCAGACGAGATTCTGCCCTTCGGCATAGCCTCGTCTGGGTAACTCTCTGCCCGGAGGCAGACAGTTTGACAAGCACACTGTAGAAGACCACAGTGAATCAACCTACAACATATCCTACTGTATTTATACGAACTGCGACATACCCATTATAGTCCATAGGTACCCTATAACAATTACATTACTAATCCTTGTTTGGACTTTGTCAAGAATTGTGAGAAAAATAACCCGATTTGTTTAGAAACTACTGCATGACTACAGGAGAATACTTGACTTTTTTCGCTGTTTTAAAAATCTTTTTCTTCTATGTTTTATTTTCAATAATTGTTTTATAACATCTCGACATTTTGTTAACTTTTTCTTTCACTCTTCTTTTGAACACTCGTTCTTCCGTTCTTACTTTCTTTTATTCTTTGACTTTCTTTCTTTCACTCTTTCTTTCGCTCTTTCGTTCTCTCTTCTATACCATTTCTTTCTTTTTCTTACTCTTTCTTTCGCTTTTTCGTTCACTGTTGTTTCCAATTTCTTTCTTTCTTTTGTTCTTTCTTTCTCTCACTTTCTTTCACTCTTTCGTTCATTTTTCTTTCCAGTTTCTTTCTTTCTTTTTTATTTCGTTCTTTCATTCACTCTTCTTTCCAAGTTCTTTTGTTCTATTCTTTCTTTCACTTTCTTTCACTGTTTTATTCACTATTCTTTCCAACTTTTTCTTTCTTTCTTTCTTTCTTTTACTCTTTCCTTCTTTTACTCTTTCTTTCTTTCTTTTTTCTTTTTTTCTTTCTTTCCTTTACTCTTTCTTTCGCTCTTTCGATCACTCTTCTTTTTTTTCTTCTACTATATATCAAAGTAATCATACTCTTCTCCACACGTTCGCACCGACAACAAGGACGATACACCCGGGAAGAGGCCGAGTAATAACTGGGGCCAACAAGAAAGTGAATAGAGTTCAACGGACGGAAGAGGGGTTCGCCAGTATTCCCATCTTCGCCTACTTCCTTGCATCGCAAAGACACTCGCGCCAATTCCGTGTATAAATTATGAGCAGTAATGAATATTTGAATTGTGACTACAAATAAGAAGTTCGTTTACTACCATCCACAAGGAGTTGCGCAGAATTTAGGGAAAGAGACAGACAGGTGATACCGGCTTAGTTTTTATCACTTCCGACCGAGCTGCCGCTGCTCGTCTTTATCATGTCTTTTCCCATCGACTATTAATTCAAACCTATCTGTCATACTCATTTTATATGACCTTCTTGAATTTAATCTCAATGTGTACACATACTACACACTCATTCAAATTAAAGATTATATATAATTTACAAATACACAAACGGGTATATACGTACATCTTACATCTGTGAAAACATCTGTAAATGTACATATATTTATATACATCATCACCGTACATTATGTGTAGGCATATATACACATCTATAAGCATCTTTTCGCAGCTGCCAACTTATCTTCATTTTGGCGGCGTCGTCTTATATATATATATATATATATATATATATATATATATATATATATATATATATATATATATATATATATATATATATATATATATATATATATATATATATATATATAGACATTTTACAACTTAGTAACCTCTTTGGATGTTTACATCGTTAAATTTAAATCGTACAGTATATAACCTTAGCGTTTTTCACATCACGGCTTGAAAAAATTAACATTCCGATGAACACAATTTTGTCGTAGAAAAAAAACAAACCTTGATGATGATGTTGTGCTAATGTCGAAAGTACTCGGAATAAGTGACTATATATCAACATTGTAATTTTCTCTCTTCCTTTAATAACGATACAAAGAATATTGTCTGTTAAAATGAGAGGATCACATTGGAAATACGTAGACAAAATTTCTCTAAATAATTCAATAAGACATGTCCTCATATATATATATATATATATATATATATATATATATATATATATATATATATATATATATATATATATATATATAGTAAGTTAATTTTATATTTGATATTACGAAAACAGAAGTTAACTTTAATGGGTACATGTGTTTGGATTAACATCACATTATTTTTAAAAGTGAAATTAATATCTACCGGGTCAAATCACCGTAGTCACTGTTTAAGAAAATATCGGATATCAATTCAAACACGTGTATTCACTAAAACTAAGGTTTAATGTATGAGGACAATACACACACACAGACACATACACATATATATGTTGAAGAAACATGATTGACTTTAAAGAAATTTAGAGAAAATAATATAAGCAAGAAGCTTGATATAAACAGGAATAAAGACTCTATTAAATTATATAAGTTGGTAATGAAAGTGATTCTTATAGTTACAGAGCATTTCTTGCGTGATTTAATATACTGAAAAATATTCGTGAATATGAAAGGATTATGATCAAAATAAGCAGACATAACTTTTGTAACTTATTCACTCACACAAGCCTGAAAGCGAATTTACTGCCTATATATATATATATATATATATATATATATATATATATATATATATGAGAACGAAAAGAATATAAATATATAAATTTAAACGTTCATTGCATTAATTTAAATGTGGGCTCAATACCATAAGTAACCTTCTTTGTTCCTCACCTGTCGAGGTGCGTTAAAAAAAAATCTTTGTCGTGAGTACTTGTTTGTCCGCATGTAATATATATATATATATATATATATATATATATATATATATATATATATATATATATATATATATGTGTGTGTGTGTGTGTGTGTGTGTGTGTGTGTTTGAATGTGCGTGTGACTATATCATTACTTTAAACGTTATATTTTAATGGATACACTTTTTTGTTTTTCCCCTTTGTAAAGGAACTACAATATGATCTGCTCGACCACATAGTGCTTCACAGCCCAATATTCAACTGTCCCTTTTTTAAAGGGAATGCACATTTTTTCGTTCAGATCTTCTACAATGCACATATCTGCCGAAAAGTCCATATATATTGACTACATTTTCGTATCCGAAATATAAACGGAGTAATTTCTAAAGTGTCAATATACAATAGCGGCCATAATATAAGGAACGGAAACAACAAAGATATAAATATGTGTATTACTTAAAAAGTAATGCATGATTAGCATTTATTGAATTTACTGAATAAAGATTAGGGTGTAATGCATAAATATTTTACAAAGTTACAAAAATTTACATAATAGTTTTTTTTAAAATAAAGATTAAATGGAACAAAGGAAATAAGCTACTGGAGAAAATTTAAGGGACGATCTTGTTAATACTTCATTGTGAACAAAATATCAACAAAATTTAATATTTGGTAAACATCCCCTTATTTTCAATGACTTCTCTGCATCGTCGACCACATGATCTAATTAATTTCTTGCAAAAATCAGCATTAATTCCCTCCCATTCGTCTTTCAATAACTCCCATAGGTGATCCTGGTTTTTCGGGTTTCTTTTCTGAGCCCTTTCTCCAATTATCTTCAAAACATTTTCTATTGGATTCAGGTCGGGGCTCTGGGCTGGCCACTTCATTAGGGCGATTCCTTCTTCTTCAAATAAAGCCATAACCTTCCGATCCTTGTGGCAAGGTGCATTGTCCTGCATGAAAATAGGAGATTCATAAAGATTAAGGTGTAATCTTGGTACCACATGCTGATGAAGAAGCTTTTTGTAAATCTCAGCATTGATATTGCCATGTACGCGGATGATAGGGCCAACTCCTGCAGCTGAAATCATTCCTCACACCATCACACTGCCGCCACCAAACGTAACGGTTTTCTTGACACATTGAGAAGACAGTCTTTCACCTGTTCTACGGCGTACATAAGTTTTGCCCTCAGAACCAAATATAGTAAACTTGAACTCGTCACTGAAATGAACTGTATCCCATTGTGCGTCAGTCCAAACAACATGTTCTCTTGCATATTCCAGGCGTGCCCTTTGGTTTCGCTTTGAAATGAGAGGCTTCAAAGCTGGAATACGGGCATGCAATCCTGCATTTTTTAACCTGCGAGCAACCGTTTTCCTTGAGATCTTATTATCTGTCTCTTCATTAAATTTACGTGCAATTGATGTAGCTGTTTCAAAACGTTTTTTGTAGATATTCTAACAATTTTTCGATCTTCTCTTTGCGATGTTTTTGGAGGTCTGCCGGTTTTTGGTTTTGCATCTAACGTTTTATCGGTTTTATGCCTGCTAATTACACGATGAACAACCCTTTTAGAGCTATGAACAATATCAGAAATTTCTGAAATTGACTTTTTTCTTTTTTTCTTGATAGTTAGCGATAATGATTTTGTTTCTTCAAAAGAAAGCGTTTTGCGTGTAGAATTTGCCATATTGCTTAAAAATAAAGTCCTAATGATAAATGAACTTTTACTTATTGTTGGAAAGCGCCATCGAGTTTTTTAACAATGTAAATTAAAAGTTTATGCAAATGATTAACATCGTTCCTTAACTTTTGTCCAGTAGCTTATTTAATTTGTTCTATTTAATCTTTATTTAAAAAAAATATAATGTAAATTTTTGTAACTTTGTATAATATTTATGCATTACACCCTAACCTTTATTCGGTAAAAATTTCATTGCTACTCATGCATTACTTTTTAAGTAATACACATATTTATGTCTTTGTTGTTTCCGTTCCTTATATTATGGCCTCTACTGTATTATATATATATATATATATATATATATATATATATATATATATATATATATATATATATATATATATATATATATATATAGGTAACTATACTCGTGTCGAAAAACCTTCGAATTCTTGATTTAACAATAGCCAAATCAATCACGAAGGGAAAAAAAGGTTTTAAAAAAGAAAGAGCCAGGAACATGAAAGTCTGTCGAAAATAATCGCACAGATACAGGTTCAAGGTCCAAAGAAAAAACCCCGATACGAGTAAACAACTAACTAAAGAGCTCAATACAAACGTAGAGAAAACCTAGTCAAACCTAATGAACCAGACAAACTTGTATTCAATGTATGTCTGAAGATGCAGTGTAATAAAAATGCGAAACAAATTTATAGTTTATAGCTTTAAATAGCGAAATAAATTTATAAGTTTATAGCTGAAAAATTTAAATATAAGCTTTCTCTTTTTCTTAATTATATATATCTATATATATATATATCTCTCTCTCTCTCTCTCTCTCTCTCTATATATATATATATATATATATATATATATATATATATGTATGTATGTATTTAAAAAGAAGAGAGAAACTGCAAACGTTTTTGGTTATAATGTGGATTTTTTTTAATATATATATTATATTTTATTATTCATATTTCTGTTACACGTGTTTCCTGGTATCGTTCCTCTGGTATTAACACTTCTCGTATCGTTCTTCTGATGTTGGCACTTTTGTTATCGTTCTTCTGGTATTGACACTTCTCGTGTCGTTCTTCTTGTATTGGTACTTCTCGTATTGTTCTTCTGGTATTGGAACTTCTGTTATCGCTCTTCTGTTATTGACACTTCTGGTATCGTTCTTCTGGTATTGGCTCATCTGGTATCGTTCTTCTTGTATTGGCACTTCCCGTATTGTTCTTCTGGTATCGTTCTTCTGGTATTGGCACTTCTCGTATTGTTCTTCTGGTATCGCTGAACGACCTTCTTCACCCCTCCCGAAAAAAAAAACCTTTTCTGTTGCCCATGGAGTTTATTGGACGTTTAAGGGAAGGAAGGTGGACTTGGAGAACTTGACCCTTACGAGGCGCCTCAAGGGTAAGAGAGATAGGCTTGAGTATTAAATTTTCCAAACCATTTATTCTCATGATGTTTCCAGGGAAGTTTAGCTGACTTTTCCTGATTCTGAGTAGAAGTGTTCTTTCTGTCGCCATTTTCTTTGAGACTTCCTCTTTCCACTCGCTCTGTTCATGGAATTTTCAGTATCCTCGTGTAGAACCACATTTCTGTTGCCTCCGGTCTTTTTCCTCATCTGCGGGGAGAATATCCAATATTCTCTGCAATATAAGAAGGTGAATTTCTCAATAGAAATTCGGAACGAATATTTTTTTCGTTTCTTAGAAGCTTGCAGAACTTCTTTCGCTAGGCAAATGTGTATTCGGTCCTCGGTGTCGTATTTTCCATCCTCTGTGAAAATACTTCCCAGGTATTTAAACTTCTACGGCTGCTTGGTGTTGATATCTCCAATTTGTTTACTTGCATCTTTGTTGGGGACGTTCTAATATTTTTGACATCTTAAATTATCTAAGTGTTTTACGAAAACGCACTGGCCGAAATAAACAGAAAATGCGTTAATAATTCAAGAGAAAAAAAAATAAACTGAAAGAAAATGCAGTCAAATTCAGAATCATTTTTAAAATTCTTTCTCATGAAACAAATCCCACAGATTGTGATATCTATTTTCTTTTCGACACTAAATGATAAATTAATTCTAAATTAACTAACGCTCCATTTTTAAAAAATCTTAGGGAAACTATACAAGCGTTTCAAGCCTACTCAAATGTTTAGTGGTTCTATATAGTCATCATTTACAAGACTTAGGCTGTCCTGGGTATGACGATAAACTACATCAATACTGGCAGTAAGGCCACTGATCGGGAGGTTTTGAAGAGCGTGAAGCCACCTCTTAATTGCTGTTGTTCCCAGACCCACCCTGACCTAGGGTGTTAGCACCTGTTACGGTCCAAGCTATGAGTATGAATGTATACAAAAATTCATAGTAAAAATCCCAGCAATACATTTAATCATAGTAAAAATATTATGAACGATACATTTTTGTAACAAAAATAAGTTACCAGTAATCCATTTATCAAAGAAATTACTAATGCTCCCATGAAAATTAAATTTCGGCATTAAATGACCCATGAAGAGTTGATATGCTGAAAAACAAATAAGCCTCAGGAAAAATTAATAATTAAGAAAATATTTGATATATATCCTGGAAACGAAGGATTCAACCAGCGGTTCAACACTTTTTTCTCTTTTTAGTTGACTGACAATATTTAGTCAAGTTCGCTTATTAGCAAGATAAATGATTTTAATACGTGAATTTATAACGAAGAAAATCGGGCACGAGATCCAGGATAACGCTCAATATATCTGCCTAATCTACTTAAGGAAAAACGAGTTCTGTGTTTATTGGGATTCAAAGAGAATTCTTTATGATTTAATAGAACTTAAACGACAATACAGCCAGCAATTAGCTACTTTCAAAGTTCTGTTGAAAGAGGGCAACCCCGGTCTGTCTCTCTCTTTCTCTTTCTCTCTTTCTCTGTCTGTCTGTCTGTCTGTCCCTCTCTTTCTCTCTCTCTCTCTATATATATATATATATGCGTCTGTATGTGTGTGTCTGTGAGTATGTGTATGTGCGTTCATCTTTTTTTTAATCAGTTCACCACGATTAAAGTCACTAAGACGCAAGGGGTTACTGAGTGTGAAAGAATAAAAGAATAAGGAAGCATTATTAAGGAGAGAGAACAATAACGGAACAGGAATTAAATTAAGAAAGCAGAAGATAACGATTGACATTGTATTTGCATTTTTGAAGGTCAAAGTTGACTAGAAAACACGAAGCCAGAAGGGATTGCCATAAGCGAGAAGTACGAGAGAAAATCCTGTTAGCATAGTCGTGTGTGTATGTATGCGTGTCTCTGTGTGTGTGTTTCTTGTTTTTCGTCCTTCCTGTTCGTAATATTACCCACACACTTTGAGTTGAGATCATCCGAGCTTAGATGTGATAATAATTGTATATACTTTTTTTAAAAAATTATTTGGAGACATTGCATTTGGATACCAGCAGACGAAAATCTTGCTGCTGTCAAAAGTTGTGTAAATTCCGATAGCATATTGACACTCGTCTTTGGAAAAATGTACCAAAAAAATAAATGCTGCAATTCTATTTTCTCTTACTTGGTTGGTTGATTTCGTTTAGCGGCATATCAGCCTCTATTGGATAATTAATACTGAAATGTAAATATTTTTATCGCTTCAGCTAAATATGTTTTGAACGTAACTGCGTGCCTTCAACTACAGATGAAATGTATGGTTGGTCATTTTGCTTTAAGAGCGTATTGCTGGTCAGTCTACCATAAATAAATATTATTGGTAATTTTACTATAAAAAAATGTTTTTTATGATTTCATATTATTTCTTTGGTGGTTCACTATTTGTCCACAGCTGGGACTCCAGCAGGTGCTACCACCCAAGGTCAGTATGAAACAGGGAACAACGGCAATTAAAAATATAATTCTACGCTCCTCAAAACATCCAATTTCCCGATGAAAGGCCCTACTGTCGGATGTAGTTATTCGTCATACACAGGACTATCGTATTTAGTGAAGTAAAGGGTGTTCCAATAACTTGGACCGATTTTAAATGTGAATTAAGTTTAAGCGTTTAATGATTTTTATTTTTTTATTTTTCTTTCAGATTTAACAACTTAAGTCTTTGGCAATTTCAACCATGGAAATATTAACAATAAAACAACGTGTTAAAGTTATCAAAACCTATTACGAAAATGGACGTTCAAACAGAAATGCATTTCGCGCACTTCGTGATTTTTTTGGTCAGCATAATCAACCGACCGAGAGTAGTTGTGTAGAGGTTCAATTCCTGTGCGCGATGACGAATAGAGGTGTCTCGATTTTCGGCCACATTTTCATGCACTGCAGCAATGTTTTCAGCTGAACGGCGTAAACGAGTACGCAATGGTGTTTTCACATATGCCCCCGACTCAGTTTGCTTGAATTTACGAACAATTTTTCCAATTGCACTCTTGAAACTTTAACACGTTGTTTGATTGTTAATCTTTCCATGGTTGAAATTGCCAAAGACTTTAATTTTTAAATGTGAAAGAGAAAGAAAAAAACATATTAGACGCTTAAACTTAATTCACGTTTAAAATAGGTTCAAGTTATTGCAACACCCTTTATAGGTGAAAAGTAACCTGAAGCGAAAAGGACACTTGTATTTAGAATGGCAAAGAGATAGTTGAAATGTTTGATGAAAGCATGTTCGGAGAATGTGACACTCATGGGATATATGGAATGTAATGGGGGTAAAGAGTAATATCGAGTAACTAACGCACCTGTGCAAATGGATGGCAGAACAGGAACTGGAAGAGATCGTAAGGGGATAAACAATGTTTAGAACTACAAATGATAGGAAGTTGTGGAGAGCCATGGTCACCCATATTATGAAGGGACACGATATATAAAAGAACAATGCAAAAATTAGATAAAGAAGACTTCATTCATTATTTGATTTACAAGAGTCGATAGTATTTAAAAATATATTTGGAATCATCCCGTTTGATTCAGTTTGTTTTACGGCATATCAACACCTCTATGGGTTATTTAATGCCGACAAGATTTTTATTGTTGGTAATAATTTTTTCAAAAGAATATATTGCCGCTAATATATATATATATATATATATATATATATATATATATATATATATATATATATATATATATTCCCAAAAATCTATTGCTGGTAATAATTTTTTCATTCAAAAATTCATTTCTAGCAATAATTTTTTACAAAAAATATTGCTGGTATTAAAACCTATTTTTACACTTTCATAGCGTTTTGATCACAGTTTTTCAAATATTTGCACATAACTGGCACACTAACAGGTGCTATCACCCTAGGTTAGGGTGGACCTGGAAACACCAGCAATTAAGAAATGGTTCTACGCTCCTTAAAACCTCTTGATCAGTGGCCTTGCTGTTAGACGTTGTTTATCGTCTTACTCAGGACACAGATGCAGTTTATCGTCTTACCCAGGACGGAGACTTATCCAGTTATAACAAAATAAATGACCATTTTTTAACAACAGAATTTAAAACGTCATGCTTCAGGTCAAATATAGTTTTACTAGCCAAAATAAACACGAGTCAAATTGACTCAATGTTTCCAGCGATCCCGTAGGAAAATAATTCCTCTACAATAAAACCTGGGGTCACGAGGAGTCGACAAATTACCGGAAGGGTTTCTTGTGCCAGTATGTGCCATTTATATAAATTTTATATAAAAACTAACCTAAACGAAGTAGATTTTCTAGATGTTACCTTCAACCTAAGAAAAGGCACATACAAACCATACAGAAAACCCGATGATAAACCACTCTATATACACACATCTTTCAACCACCCGCCTTCTATAATCAAACAGATACCAAAATCGATTAACATCATTTAACAAAGATAAGAAAGACTACGAAACAGCCCTAAAAGATAGCGGATTCCCAGCAACACTTACATACTAACCACAGAACACAAAAAAAGACCAACATGAAAAGAAATATCATATGGTTCAACCCACCATACAGCAAAAACATAAAATCAAACGTAAGAAAAATATTCTTCAAACTTTTACACAAACACTTCCCGGAATCAAGCACCCTACACAAAATATTCAACAAAGACACAGTAAAAATCAGCTACAGTTGCAAGAGAACATGGCACAAATAATAAAAAAACACAACAGGAAAATTATCAACAAACCACACGAACAAATTAAACCCACGTGCAACTGCAGAATAAAAAACGAATGTCCCTTAGACGGTAATTGTTTACAAAACAACGTAATATACCAAGCCACAATAAAATCACCAGATAATGATGAATAAATATACATAGGTGTAACTGAAGGACCCTGGAAACAAAGAAATTATGTACACAAGACATATTTCACAAATAGTAAATATGCGAACAGCACAATGCTTTCTAAGTATATCTGGGAAATTAAAAACAAAACGCACACCACACCAAAAATATCTTGGAAAATAAGGAAAAGATCATCAGCCTACAACAACTAATCAAAAACTTGCAAACTTTGCTTGGAGGTAAAAATAGCTATGTTTACCTTCCCAGACCAAAGTAAATTATTAAATAAAAGATCCGAGCTCATTTCAAAATGCAGACATGAAAACAAATTTTTACTACATTACTTAAAAATCGAAAACGGAAAAAATAAATAAATACATAAACAAACAAAATGTCAATAAAATAAGCAAAATAAATTATCCAAACAAATTACCAAATCACACCTGTTAGAATCAATAAATAAAGTAAATAATAAACAAATTAGCAAACTAATATGACCAAAATATTAGTTAGACTATAAAAATCAAAACAAAAAATCGAAAGAAAAAAATAGCTATAACTGTTATATAACGATAAAAAAATGAATAAAAAATAAAAAATGCGTTACTTAAAAATCGAAAACCAAAAAGGAAAAATATACAGTGTAACAAATAAATAACAACAAGTAAAATAAATTGATCTAAATACATCCAAATATATAAATAAACTAACAACCGATACCGATAAACTAGCCGTTAGAAAAAACAAATAAAGATAATCAATCCAAATAAATACATGAAGTAATAAACAAATTAAAAAAGGTTTCTGCCAAAATTATAGTTAGAACAATCTACAACAATCACCCCCAAAAATGAACAAATAGCTTTAATTATCTTCCCAAACAAAAACAAAACTATTAAATAAGCTAAATAAACAAATTTCTACTACGTTAATAAAAACACCGATCAAAATAAAAATAAATAAATATATAAGATAAAAAATAAAAATAAATAATAAAGATAAATAAAAGAAGGCAAAATAATTTAACCTAAATAAATAAATAAACAAATAAACGATTTCCGGTAAAATAACCGCCAAAATAGACTGACCAGTATATGTAAATAGCCGAGAAAAATAACGGCACTCGTGGCCTGACGATTGCATCTAGCATGAAACATAATGTCGCCTCTAAGTGTTGACTTCTATGTTCACTTTTATATTTATATATGTATATATAAATATACATATATATATTATATAGATAAAATATAAAATATATATATATATATATATATATATATATTGTTTGGTCAAAAAGTATATTCGTTTTTTTAATCGAAAATAAAATCCAATTTTTAAATATAAAGCGATTTATTCTATCAGTGATAGGATTGCCGTTTATCTGCTGTCTCTTCTACTATATTACCTGCTTAAAGAATTTCCTGTATTTGCTGGCGAAAAGACTTCCAGGTGAATTTTTACATTCTCTTCAGAGTAGAAGGTTTGTCCATTCCATGGATTTTGAAGAGACTGAAACAGGTGAAAATCTGAATGTGCAAGCTTGAGCAAATATGGCGGTTCAGGCATTGTTTTGATGAAAGACATTGCCTTACCGTTAGCATTTTTACAAATACTTTCACGGTAATTGCTCCGAGGAGCTGCTTTCGCTTGTCCCTAGGCCTCATGAATTTAAACGTCCTACGAGGCTGGCATCACGTTCCCACCCCTTCACCGTTGAAACTGTTAGATGTAGACGTCTCTTCTACTCCAATAGCTTCATGTCTCGCACATCTCGCCTGTGGAACTCCCTTCCCTATTCCTGTTTCCCTGACAAATACAATCTCCAACTATTTAAGTGTAACGTCAATCGACATCTCCAGTTGCCTTGATCTATGCACTTCCCTTCTCCACATCCTTTCACCTTTCATTCCTATCTGCTCTCGCTCCAAATCTTCTGTAACCCCCTTGCCTTGATCGATCCACTATCTTTCTCCACATCCTCTCCTTTACCACTCCTATCTGCTCTTCCTCCAACCTTTCTATAACCCCTTGCGTGATAGTGGCCTCCAGCCTTGCTTGGGGTGATACGCTTAAAAAAAAAAATTAGTTTCTGGTGGGTCGCTGCATTTACTTTGTCTGGATGGTCAGAGTACACATCCGAATCGAAGTGTCCTCTTTGTGGGAAGAAGCTCGTAAACGTCTTTTCAATCCTAGCAATCTTATACAATAAAAACTGGGATCACGAGGAACACTGGCTTGTATTGTGATATACTTGCAAGTTTGTAGACGCATTTAAGACCGGGAAAAAAACAACAATAAACTTGTATCTATTTTTGATGGGTGGCTTGCGAAGTACGGGGTGTTACACTATTACAGCTGGTCACAGTACACATCCGAATCGATAGCTGTGTTCATGAGTAAAAGCTTGTAAAAGACAACACCCTTCCAATCTCAGCAAAATTGAAAGCATAACCTTCTTTAGGTGAAGTTCTGCTTTAGAGGTTGTAATGGTTCACCTCACTTTTGTTTTCGTGAGTGCTTCAAATTTCTATAGACAATCTATTTTTCGCCTTCTGTCACCATTCTTTAAAAAAAAGTATCGTTTACTTCAGGTTTCTGCAACGAATCGCAGATAGAAATCGTTTGGGTGTGGTGACCTTCATTGGATTGATGTGGAGCCCAAACATCGAACCAGCAGACGCAACAAAATTGATAAAGATGGTTTTCAGCACTCGATTTCGATATGTGGGGAATCGTATAACAGGGGTTGATGTTGACTAACTCCTATACTTTGTAGCTGTTAATTTTGGTTGGCCGACTAGAACGAAGTACATCTTGAACCAACAAATGTCCTGATCGAAATTTTGAAATCCATTTCTGGCGTAGACGTTCCGTAACAGAATTCTCTCCTTAGACAGCACATATTGCAGGCTGCCGCCGCTTTCTTGCCTTTATTAAACGCGTTTTGGTTCCCCATATTCATGGTGATTACAAGCACATAAAAAACAACCTGTATCATCGCAATCTCGCGACGAAGGACGTTGAAGTTGAAGTGTTACGTATCTAACGAGTACGCAAGCGCAAGGGACAGACGGAAGTTAGTTATGAACAGGAGTGCAACAAAAGTTTAATGTCGATAGAAAAATGAACGAACGTCTTGGCCTACTCAATATATAAAATACATATGTGAAATATAGATATATAAAATATAATATATTTATCTATATCTGTCTATCTACCTACCTACCAACCTATCTATCTATCTATCTATCTATCTATCTATCTATCTATCTATCTCTTTCTCTCTCTCTCCACACACACACACACACACACACACACACACACACACATATATATATATATATGTATATATATATATATATATATATATATATATATATACTCCACTAAATTGGTCTGCAGTCAATGTTCTCAACTTTTTCTATGCAAGAAAGGGTCTACTTAGTTATCAACGCTACCATCATAGTGGAAGCAATCAGAAAAGAAGAAATTAATTTCTTTGAATATATATATATATATATATATATATATATATATATATATATATATATATATAAATTACTTTTTGCATAAATCGAGATGGAATAAAGTCTAAACCATAATCGACCAATTCGAGTAAATTTTTAGAAAGTGCACAGTACCTAGTCCACAGATCAATATTCAAAATAAAAACATATAACTTTACTAAGCTATATATATACATATCTATATATATATATATATATTTATATTTATATATATATATATATATGGATTATATACTTTAAATATTTTATGTATATTTTAAATTTTTAATATCTATATATATAATATATTATATATATATATACATATATGTATATATTTATATATATCCATATATAGTATATTATATATATTAAATGTTTAAAATATATATTAAATATTTAAGATATGTAATCCATATACAATATATATATATATTAAAATTTTGTAAAAATACAACATATATATATATATATATATATATATATATATATATATATATTAATATATGAAATAAAAAGGACACTGCGGTCAATACCAAGTGGCGACAGTCTGTTTCATACTTCAACCCAATATTCAAACTATGGCTTCACATATGAACCAACTTGGCGCGATTTCGTTTTGACTTCAGTGTCTACTTGTATATTTTCACTCTCTCTGTCCTTAATATTTTTATCATCAAATATATAATATACCTATAATATATATATATATATATATATATATATATATATATATATATATATATATATATATATATATATATATATATATATATATATATATATATATATATGAGATAGTGATTTATACATATGCATTGTTTGCTTAGCGATTTAAATTCTTTGTTACACATAAGAGATTTTGGACCATAGACATAATTTACTTTCGGTTATACCATCGCGAATATTGCATCGTACGGGACGAGAGAAATGTTAATAATTAACTTTCATGTATAATACGCGCCCTAGTTTTAGACCCAAAAATCTGTTGAAAAATAGGAATTTGCTCGAATAATTACGATAATAAGTTTTCAACAACTCTTTTAAAATTATACCAACATTGATATATTTATAAAGAGAAAGAAAAAAAAAAGAAAAAAGGACAATTTATTACAATGATATCGAATATGAATGATTATAGTGGTGAAGGCTTTGTGCGATGCCATCTACTCTCTTTGGAGGGACGAATACAGAGACCCGGTGCAGCGAATGCCTCCGCAGGCTTTGAATTCCGAATTGTCCTTCTCCTAGACCAGTTGCCATCCAAGGCTATGTAACCCAGTCGGCCCTGCTATTTTACCCATAGTTGGAAGGAGAAGAAGAGGATTCACACCTTTCCCAAGGGTATTAGCACGTAAGTGGATGTAACGGATTCGACTGGAATTCGAACTCGGCTCTCCGATTCCTCAATCGAAGCCGTTATCCATTACTCCATACGCCATTAATTTTTATTTATATTTATATATATATATATATATATATATATATATATATATATATATATATATATATATATATATATATATATATATATATATATATATATATATATATATATATATATATATATATATATATATATATATATAATATTATATAATTATAAAAGTGGTTATTGAAGTCAACATATATATATATATATATATATATATATATATATATATGTTGACTTCAATAACCACTTTTATAATTATATAATATTATATATATATATATATATATATATATAATATTTTATATATATATATAATATTTTATATATATATATATATAATATTTTATATATATATATATATGATATTATATAATTATATATATATATAATTATTTATATATATATATATATATATATATATATATATATATATATATATATATATATATATATATAATATTATATAATTATAAAAGTGGTTATTGAAGTCAACACCCAGAGGCGACAATCTGTTTTATGCTAAATGCAATCGTCATGGTCTGACAGTTGCATGAAACCAAATGCCGTCTCTGGGTGTTGACTTCAATGTCCACTTTTATAATACATACATACATAAATACATACATACATATATATATATATATGGAGATAGATAGATAGATAGATAGATAGATAGATAGATAGATAGATAGATTAGAAAAAAAGGGGTTCACGTGTGCTTCTTATAATATATAAAATAGATATAATAAAACGAGGACAAAGTAAAGGGTACCAATATAATCAATACGATAAACATTTATTAAATATTAATTTCCATATGACAGAATTGAAGCTCGAAAAGAAAGATTTTAATTTCCAAATTTTCTGACACGCCTGTATTTTTCATCACCGGACCGAGAAATAAACAGAGAAATGGGAATTACTCACCGACAGATGTTTTTTTGCAGACCGTCTATTTTCTGGTGTTAATTATATTGTCAGCAAAAAACCGATCTCTGTGTGATTAGTCGGTGTGTGAAACGTTTTATGAAAATGAACTTAAATTTAAAATTTTCATCGCTGTAATAGTGTTAAGCAGCTCTCCTCTTACTATTTGGGAGAGTGAGGGGATGTGTGATTGTAAACAAAGATGAAGAGAGTTATAGGTTGGACAGAAAGAAAGAAGTTTTGCGTGGCGCAATTTGTAGCCAAAATTGTCTGATCAAGTTGTCAAGTTTAGAACGACGGGCTGTGGTTAGAATAACATGTGATGAGAAAAAATGAGCCATGAGGAGAAAGAAATGGAATTTCTTTCTCCTCATTTTTTTATTTTTTATTTTTTATTTTTATTTTTTTGTG
This sequence comes from Acanthosepion esculentum, assembly GCA_964036315.1. Lineage (NCBI taxonomy): Eukaryota > Metazoa > Mollusca > Cephalopoda > Sepiida > Sepiidae > Acanthosepion > Acanthosepion esculentum. The sequence continues at coordinate 119,707,789 of OZ038476.1, read as the reverse complement.
GAATATATAACAATAAGGAGGCACGGTGGAGTAATGGATAACGGCTTGGATTGAGGAATCGGAGAGCCGAGTTCGAATTCCAGTCGAATCCATTACATTCACTTACGTGCTAACACCCTTGGGAATGGTGTGAATCCTCTTCTTCTCCCTCCAACTATGGGTAAATAGTAGGACAGACTGGGTTCTATAGCCTTGGATGGCAACTGGTCTCGGAAAAGGACAACTCTGAATTCAAAACCTGCGGAGGTCGTTTGGGGACCTTGTGGCATTCGTTGCACCAGGTCCCTGTATTCGTCCCTCCAAAAAGTGTGGATGGCCCTGCACAAAGCCTTCACCACTATAATCAAATCTGGTGTGGCTGTCCGGCTTTCAGTTTCTGGGAACTGATCTGTCTGGCCCTCATACGTCGAGTTCGACGGGAGAAGCAAAAAAAAAAAAAAATAACAATAAAGCGTACGATTTTCTACGGTCTCTTTACACTTCAATCAACCTGGTCATAGCATCAGCGTTTGGGTTCTCTAGCCGGGAGGGTAGACGCACATGAGAGCTGAATTACCCTAAAAGTAAATTCCCACATTGATGTACTAAACAGAGACTGGGGTTTACTCAGAGTGTATCATTTCACAAGGAAACTCATTATCAGTAACACCACTCCTCGGATGAGTAAGCCCTCCACTCACATTTTAACAGCCATCTCCTACCTACTATCGAAATTAGATTAATTATTTATTTCAAAAAATTTAAAACCTCCAAAGTTAAAAATTATAATTCACCTTTTAGAACAAAATTAAATAGGACAAATATTATATACGAATTTAAATATCCATTACGGATTTGTATTCTTGATCAATACAAATTCGGAAATAATTATATAAGCCATATTACAACATGTTTGACACGAAAAATCACGCTACACATTTCTGACCATAGCTCAATTAGATCTCATTTAAATATTCATGGAGATCTACCGGACCCTATTGGTAACATACTTGTTGACAACACAAATATAATAGCATCTACATGCAAAAAGAAAAAGTCTAAAAATAATGGAAACCTTATTAATAAAAAAAAACAAACAAACAAAAAACCAACACTCAATAATATCAACTATGAACATGGACACAATATCTTGACCGTGTTTTGAAAATGAAAACATATAAGTACATACATACAGCAAACTATTTCTTGTTAACAGTTAGTATATTTCAACCTTGAAAATGGCTAAATGTATAGCCGAAACGCTCGGATAAAAAGAACAATTGGACAGTTTTTATATAATTTATCATCCGAAAAGAAAAAAATTATTACATCACATGAGGAATTGTATAAAAAACTAAATCAAAGCACCTTGACTGTCGTATTCAATGAAATGTGCATGAAAGAAGGATTGCTACCTAAATACACAATATATCTTCTTCTTTTTTTAATTAGTGTGGCATTAGCAAAATCAAAGTTATGGCCAGTATTGTTCCTCTGCATTACGACGGAGTTAAAATAGCCATCCAAACTCTCTGTTTATATACTTAAATCCGTGTAGGAATATTTACGGTTTTTCAGCCAGGTGTAGAGATCGGTCAATTTCTTGAGACTTCACATGGAAGGGTCGTTTCTACTTCAATTCGGAACGCCACAAATTATACTAACATTGATTTAAAGAGTCGAATATACGTGATTCTTGGTTGACCAATGAAAATTAAACATCAAATATATCAAGTTATATTTTATGGGTACACTTGAGAGGTTAGACACCTCTCTTTTCTAAGGAATTAATGAATTCTTTTTAATAATCCGACATTATAGTAATGTCGCTAATAATTTCTTAATATTAAATAATGTCGTTTAAATAAAATTTATTAATTCCTTCGAAATTACTTAATCAAACACACACACACACACACACACACACACACACACACACACACACACACATATATATATATATATATATATATATATATATATACAGGTTGTCGATAAAGTTCGTGTGCACTTTAAAAAATTTATAACTTTATTTGTATTTGCGATAGAAATAATCTGTAAAAAAATGTTATAAAGTTTAATGTACCTAGTTTTAAGTATAGCTTACATAACTAATGTGATTTCAGGCATTACTGTAAATCAGTTGGCAAATGTTTTCCGTGAACTTCAAAATCGTATTACCCTTTGTATTGCTAATGATGGAGGACATGTGGAAACTTAAATAAAATTTCAATAAAACCTTCAAAAATATAGATTTACTTCTTTCTAATCCTTTTTACAAATTATTTCTATCCCAAATACAGATAGAGTTATAATTTTTTTAAAGTACACACGAACTTTATGGACACCCTGTATATATATATATATATATATATATATATATATATATATATATATATATATATATATAGATAGATAGATAGATAGATAGATATCTTGCGTTAAATATGACGGACAAGGAAAATTTTATTCATTTTTCTTTATTTTAGTTTTTTCAGCGTTCTTATATTTTTTCCGTTTGGCGGGAATGAAGATGTACAAAAATTGTCCATACCGTCCCAAGCCAAGTTCGGCCACTTCCTTAGACATTTTCAATGGGATCTTCTGGCCGTGTTAGTTTTTCTTCATGACTTGACTGCTTGAGATATTTTGCCAAAACACCTTGTTTTTTTTTCTCAGACAATTTTGATATTCAAAAATTTAAGTGCAATGTCAATCGTCATCTTCTGTCTTCTTAAATTCCAGTTCATTTTGTGATGTCTTTCTTCAATAGTGTTTATTTTTCCTATATTCTCCAAAAGTCATTAATTCCCTTGTGTCTTAGTGCCTTTATTGCCTTGTTTGGCGTGAAATAATTAAAACAGAACAACACAATAATCAGAAAGTATCCCGTATCAACCGAGCAATGGACACCTATGCGCTCTACGGAAGATATCGAACCTGCATTTCCCTAAGAGAAACCGTGATTAGATCTGACATGCTGTGACCTCTAAGCTACGGAGCGTATCGATGGCCAAGCAAAGTTTCTTATTTAAGTAGAAGTTCCTTTTATTTATGTGTTTAAAAGTATTATCGAAGCTTGGCCATATAATCATGACGGAGAGCGCAAATGTTTCTAAGATTTTTCGAATATTCAAGCCGATTAACTAAAATATAATATTTAATAAATAAACGGAGCATCTATCAAAAACATCAAAAATAGTGTCTAAAAATCTGTCCGATTAATATATATATATATATATATATATATATATATATATATATATATATATATATATATATATATATTATTTTATATGCGCAGTACTTATTGGAAAGTGCTCAATATCAGTGATGGAGTTAACATATTCAATCATATGGATATGAGTTTGTGACCCTCGGGTTCACGCTTTTGCGATCATGATGATCTTGAAACCCAGGGTCACAAACTCATATCCATACGACTGAATATATATATATATATATATATATATATATATATATATATATCGCAAAATGATCGCAAAAGCGTGAAACTCAGGGTCACAAACTCATACCCAGATAGCAGAATATATATATATATATATATATATATATATATATATATATATATATATATATATATATATATATATATATATACCGGGTGTAACAGCAGCATAAATGTCCGTGAAACAAAATCTTTAATATAAAAAATCTTGATAACGTGTCGTAAGAATCACTGAAAAACTTTTTAGTTATTCAGCTAAAAAGAGCGCAGCTTAACATTGTTTTGAGTCAGCCCCATTGCTTCCAAAATATCATTCAGGCCTTTATTAATGGTACCAACATTCATATTACGATTTCCATCTTCAAAGTCCATTGAAGAACCACCAAGAGAACGGTGAATAAGTTTAAAAAAGAGGAAACAGTAGAGAGGGAAACTGGACACAAAAGGAAGAGGGACCATCATTACAACTTAGAGCTAAAGAAATCAATTAGAAAAGATCCAACTCAAGACTTTTGGCATGTGGGGTATCAGTTTAAGCTATGACAGTCGAAAGAGCAGTGAAAAAAGTCTTGAAAATGAAATCGTACGTGAAACGTGTGAGACAACTTGTTACTCCAGGAAAGAAAGTTAGAAGGTTATAGAGGGCGAAGACCATCTTGAATAAGTTGGAAAATTATGCTGAAATAATATATATATATATATATATATATATATATATATATATATATATATATATATATATAAACATAAAAAATGTCTCAAAATAATTGTTGGGCATTGTCCATTTCATAATATATATATATATATATATATATATATATATATATATATATATATATATATGTATGTATGTATGGACTTTATTTCAATCCTTCATGAGCTTCCGATCCTTAGCTATGATAAATTAATGATGAGCATATCATTTTCGTTTATGATCGATATCATCACGATTCTTCTAAGCTTGGAACGTAAACTATACATTCTTCTTGCTCAAAGTAGAGTCCAATAGTGTTATAAAAACCTCGGAGGATTCCAGTAAGATATCTTTAATCATTTCTAAGATACAACGGTTCAAAGCTTAATCTAGCAATTAGACAATATTTCTGTTGCCCGGTATATGTAATTTTTTTTTTAAGGATAGACATTTCTTCGCCTATTTCCTTCATTATTGTTTTATTTTTAAATAATTTTACCTATACTCAAGGCTATAAAAGCCTATAAGACACAAGGGGTTACCGAGAAAGAAACTTAGGAAACAAATTTTAGGAGAAAGGGCAATATGAGGACAGAGTTCAAGGAGACATATGACCACGATTGATTTTGCATTTAAATTTTTGAAGGTGCGATATATGATAGGTGATGGTCGAAAGTGAAGATTATAAAGATAAGGGAAATAGATAAGGATAATCTTGAGATGAAGCGGTTAAGATTGTAGTTTTCCAGGGAAAATCCACGCGGGAGTCTTTTTCAAAATGGCGTTTTTTGTTTGTTTTTTAAAAGGCTGTCCCAGTGGAACTTTTCCCTTGCATTTAGAATACGGAGGACACGCAAGTAATTAGACTTCGTTTTGTAACATATCTTTCAAAGAAAAGGATGCTCTATTTGGAGATCTTTTTTTCCAAGAACCCCGTTCTTTAGGAAACAGTCTCCCGAGAGGATGCTTCCCCGAACATTACAATCTTAACCTCTTCAAGCTTATGGTCAGTCGTTATCTATCCTACATTTCCTCATAATATGCACTTACTTCCCCCTCTTGCACCTAAGTAACAGCCTCATTTAGTAACCATCTACCTTGAGTGGCTCTAGGGTCTTGGGAATGATAAGGTGATTACTACTGTTTTTCTTTTTCTGAGTGTTCCTGTTTCTTTATTTCTTTTGTTTCTCCAATTTTTACCCATTTTTTTTTCTTCTTTTTTTTTTGACGCACCAGTAGCGTCCAGAAGGGGGTGCAGAGGGTGCGACATCCCCGGGCATTTAAACTGGAAAGGAATCCAATCAGAGAGAGAAATAAAAATTGTTTAATTCATGTTTCATCTGTTTTTACATATTTCATTTCTCCCATTTCTAAGTACTATGACCTATAGGCCCCACTCCCTACTTCAGTCTTAGGTACATATAATCAAAGAGTTGGCCCGGGGTATCAACAAATATCACCAAAAACACTGCACGTCACTGGTCCCCACACTTTTCAAATTACCCCGAAAAATTGGCATCGTGCAGTAACAGTAATTTACTCTGTCATTACAGTTAGAACGACAGTTTAAAAAAAGTATAATCGCACCATGCCTTAGGTAAATAACGTTCCTCTCCTAAACGATATTTTTTTAGCTATCTTGGTAGTTAGCTCATCCCGGTGTCCTTTCTTCTGCCATTCCTTCGCCAACCCGACCACTTTCTCAATCCCGCTCTCCGCCATTGTTATCAGAATGAGAGGCACCGGTCTACCGATCCCGACAAATGAAACTCAAGTTCGATACCCCAACCATCTCTCCATCGCCTATTTTGTGCAATCACTACTGGAGTTATCCGGAGTCCCTCTGATGTATTATATCTCTGTCTAGAGCGATCTTTTGTTAGAAAGACCTGAGGCGGATCGACATGTTAAAATAATCATAACCACGGTAAACTCAGGGTTTTGAAAATGTCTCCATGAATTAATGAAGAGTCACCAGTTTTCGGAGTGAAAAAAAAAAAAAAAAAAAAGAAAAAGAAAAGAAACGTCAAATCCGACAGCGGAAGATTCTTTAAATATTCATGATGTTGTAAATGTCTGGTTCCAACTTGTTTCCCCCGTTACAATCGGCACAGAAGAGGACGGACCAAATACAGACAGGGAGTCAGCCGGGTTGGACTAGATTGATAGATAAGCCAGTGAGCAAGTAAGCTGGCTCTCCGGTTGGGTTAGATATCTGTCTAGCTGTCCATTCGCGCACTCGGTTGGCCGGCTGCTTGGTGGGTCGGTCAATTGGGAATAAAACACCGCAGTCGGCCATTGACTGATTCCCCTACTTCCATACAAAGGTTTATGTATTATTAATTTATTGCATGCTCGCAGCTTTCGTTTTATTCTGTCTCTCTCTAGCAGCCTTCGTCTGCGAAATCTTGCAACAATTGGTAAAGTGGAGTAAAGTTTATTAAATGAAGACGTAGGGTTATTTATGAAGGGGTGAGTTCGTCTAAGGTGACTGATAGTTGCTCGGCGCTGGATATTTGGTGTAGGTAGCATCAATTGTTTATTCCTTAAATAAGAAATTTATGCTACAAATAAATAAAGACCAGAATCAATTTTCACCTTTTGCATAAGATTTATGAGAAATCTAATAAAAAAACAGTAATAAAGAGTTTTACGGGTCAGTAGCGGGTTTTTTTTAAAAATAAATATTTTAATTATTCTAAATAATTTTATCTTTTGAAATAAAATTTAAAAAAAAATGCGTGAGATAGTTTATAATGAAAAGGATACAAACATTTTTTTAATGCCGTGTATGTCCAAAACATTGGCGACTATGGCTCTCCACTAATTTCGTTTCATTCATTTTCTGTTAATTGCAAGGATTATTCTATGGAAAGATAGAGTAGTTTCTTGATAGTGTTCCATAGAATATATTTTTTTGAATTCAGTTTGGTCGTCGTCTTAGACTGGTGGCCAGACAAAGCTAGAGCGCTCAGACTACCTTGCTATTTAACCCATCGCTGGGACTAGTTCCAACATAAAGATCTTAAGAGAATATCTCACACACACACACACACACACACACACACACACACACACACACAAACACACACACACACACACACACACACACATATAAATATATATATATATATATATATATATATATATATATATATATATATATATATATATATATGGAATGGTTTAACTCCGACAGTTATTCAGTAAATTTTCTGTTTATACTTTATTTTTATAGATATAATTTATTTAAGCAAATGCTCTGTTTTTTTTTTTAATTAAACAGTATTAATTACATCTACCGGCCTGAATGTTCGAGATATGCGCTCTCCAGAATTGGTCACTCTTATGGGAACCGTCATTTGAACTCACGTGCTGCTAACCATTCAGATACAGAGAAGCGTTTGCTTAACAAAGTCCGAATTAGTGTTTATAAACACACACACCTTCGGCGATTTTTCTTGATCAATCTTTTCTTCTCACGGAACATATGTTAACGTAGACAATGACAGCATATTATGAAATGGATTTTCTACGAAATTTCTCGAACATTCACGACGGTAAATGTAATTAATTAAAAAGCAGAGCTTTTACTTAAATAAATTGTATCTATTAAAATAACGTATAAACAGAAAATATATTAAACAATTGTCGAGCTTCGTCCATTTCATAATGTCATTGTTTACGTTAATATATGTTTCGTGAGTACACGGGTATATATAAATACATATGTATATACATAAGCACAGATACACATCTTTATATATGTATATTAATTTTAAATTGATTTATTAGGTCGATTGACGTAAGTTTCACTATTTAAAAAAATTTAAAAGTGGAGATGTTAACGCAAACGCATGTCTTCACTAAAAACGTTTATAGTAATACTATTACCAATAAGATATATATATATAGATATATATAAATATATATATATATGAAGAAATATAGTCTTAAAGTGTGCATTATTTATGGGATAAAGTTCTCAATATCAGAGATAGAGCGTGTGTAAATATAAAAGTGAACATAGAAGTCAACACTTAGAGGCGACAGTCTGTTTCATGCTAGATGCAATCGTCAGGCCTGATGATTGCATCTAGCAATATATATATATATATATATATATATATATATATATATATATATATTTCTGTGTGTGCATGTGTGTGATAAAATATCTTTTCACGGTATGCTATATTTCTTTTAGTATCTATGTAAAAATTAAATAAATAAAAAAGCGGATATATACACCGGATTAAAAGAAGACGGTGTATATTTTCTCGCTTTTGTTGCAAATATGGTATATATATATATATATATATATATATATATATATATATATATATATATATATATATATATATATATATAAGCTGTAAAATATATATATATATATATATATATATATATATATATATATATATATATATATATATATATATA
>OZ038476.1:119631704-119694204 GCA_964036315.1 Acanthosepion esculentum | reverse complement strand
TCCGAAAAATTATATACATCTTCAGATTTTGTTAATTACTCTTGGAGTATATTGCTGCTGGGCGAAGGCGACGAATATTTATATATAAAATCTATAAATATCTTTATTGTTCGAGCCGCAGCGAATGGGTAGAGTGATTGCGCACACAGGAATTGACAGAAACAAATCTTCGGTGAACCTCTAACCAGCCTCTCTGTCCAGATCAAGAATCGGACCGGTTAAATAACGTTTGGACACCTACACAACTTCACGTGTCTACGCGTTATTCCAGCATGCGCCCATTTCCATCCGCTCAGGACACCTGTGCGTCCTGTTTATTTTAGCCAGCGGATGCACTTCCTGTTTATGCTATCACCAGTTCCGATTTTCGCCCGCACACTGACGTAGCGGAAGTAAGGTCAAAGGTCTTTCTTCAACCAATATCCAACACTGGTAGAGCTTGGTCAGAGAAGAGATCGGCTGCATGGCTCTGATCATCTTAGCTTTTGGATGCGGTCTCGTAAATAGTGGTATCATTTGCATAGATGTTTACTAATGATCTTTAGTTAGAAAATTGGAATGCTGAACTAGAAGCAGAATATAAGCCAGTTATTCCCTCTTTGAGCTGGTGTAGTATATTGTAAATAAGATGACAACTTATCTATAAAAATCTATAAATATCTTTATTGTTCAAGTTGCGGCGAATGGGTAGAATGAGGGAAATCACAGACGTTAGGATTGCACACACAGGGACTGACGGAGACAAGTCTTCAGTGAACCTCTAGCCAGCCTCTCTGTCCAGATCAAGAATCGGACCGGTTATATAACATTTGGTCACTTACGGAATTTCACGTGGCTACGCCTTCTTCCGGTATATCACCTACGCAACATCGTGTGGCCACGCTTCTTCTGTCACGTACCCACGTAAGCACGCATTTCCTTCCCCTCAGGACACTTGTGCGCACTGTTAATTTTAACCACCGGATGAATTTCCTGTTTATGGTATCACCAATTCCAATTTCCGCCCTCACAATGACGCAACCGATGTAAGGCCAAATAACTTTCCTTAGCCGATATCCACCACACTTTATTTAAATATTCCGTTCTCCCTCGACAAGCTTCCAAAGAATTAAGTCAACCTTCGTAACGTCTTTTTAGTTAATTTTTTAATTAATATCAGCGGACGAAAACGGGTGGGGAGATTACGGCATTACGAAGAACAACTTCAACATGATGAAGCATATCATCAAAGTGAAAGCGAATCCGTTTTTAGTAAAAGAATAGGGTAGTGTAATGGTTACCAGCACTGAAACGGAATACATTCACTTCACAATAATACTCTTAGAAAAGGCAGGAATTCAACTTCAAGCTAGGGGTTAACATGTAGGACAGACAGATCTCGCCTTGGCTGACATTCAATATAGAAGAAGAAAAACTCGTTATATAATAAGGTTATAAATCTAGAAGCAGGAAAATCATCATCTTTTATGTGCCATGTCCTTTCAGGACGTTGTCGATCATTGCTCTCCACCTCCCTCTATCCCTTGCAGTTCTCAGCAAGTTCCTTCCCTCTGCTTCCTCCCCCAGACCACGTTCTGTCAACCACCTGCTCAACCTCATCATCTTTATTGTTCGAGCCGCAGCGAATGGGTAGAGTGATTGCGCACACAGGAATTGACAGAAACAAATCTTCGGTGAACCTCTAACCAGCCTCTCTGTCCAGATCAAGAATCGGACCGGTTAAATAACGTTTGGACACCTACACAACTTCACGTGTCTACGCGTTATTCCAGCATGCGCCCATTTCCATCCGCTCAGGACACCTGTGCGTCCTGTTTATTTTAGCCAGCGGATGCACTTCCTGTTTATGCTATCACCAGTTCCGATTTTCGCCCGCACACTGACGTAGCGGAAGTAAGGTCAAAGGTCTTTCTTCAACCAATATCCAACACTGGTAGAGCTTGGTCAGAGAAGAGATCGGCTGCATGGCTCTGATCATCTTAGCTTTTGGATGCGGTCTCGTAAATAGTGGTATCATTTGCATAGATGTTTACTAATGATCTTTAGTTAGAAAATTGGAATGCTGAACTAGAAGCAGAATATAAGCCAGTTATTCCCTCTTTGAGCTGGTGTAGTATATTGTAAATAAGATGACAACTTATCTATAAAAATCTATAAATATCTTTATTGTTCAAGTTGCGGCGAATGGGTAGAATGAGGGAAATCACAGACGTTAGGATTGCACACACAGGGACTGACGGAGACAAGTCTTCAGTGAACCTCTAGCCAGCCTCTCTGTCCAGATCAAGAATCGGACCGGTTATATAACATTTGGTCACTTACGGAATTTCACGTGGCTACGCCTTCTTCCGGTATATCACCTACGCAACATCGTGTGGCCACGCTTCTTCTGTCACGTACCCACGTAAGCACGCATTTCCTTCCCCTCAGGACACTTGTGCGCACTGTTAATTTTAACCACCGGATGAATTTCCTGTTTATGGTATCACCAATTCCAATTTCCGCCCTCACAATGACGCAACCGATGTAAGGCCAAATAACTTTCCTTAGCCGATATCCACCACACTTTATTTAAATATTCCGTTCTCCCTCGACAAGCTTCCAAAGAATTAAGTCAACCTTCGTAACGTCTTTTTAGTTAATTTTTTAATTAATATCAGCGGACGAAAACGGGTGGGGAGATTACGGCATTACGAAGAACAACTTCAACATGATGAAGCATATCATCAAAGTGAAAGCGAATCCGTTTTTAGTAAAAGAATAGGGTAGTGTAATGGTTACCAGCACTGAAACGGAATACATTCACTTCACAATAATACTCTTAGAAAAGGCAGGAATTCAACTTCAAGCTAGGGGTTAACATGTAGGACAGACAGATCTCGCCTTGGCTGACATTCAATATAGAAGAAGAAAAACTCGTTATATAATAAGGTTATAAATCTAGAAGCAGGAAAATCATCATCTTTTATGTGCCATGTCCTTTCAGGACGTTGTCGATCATTGCTCTCCACCTCCCTCTATCCCTTGCAGTTCTCAGCAAGTTCCTTCCCTCTGCTTCCTCCCCCAGACCACGTTCTGTCAACCACCTGCTCAACCTCATCAGGTAAGTCATGCCCTGCTTTTCCTTGTCTCTCTTTCCCTCTATTTGACCTGTGGCTATCAGATTCTCCAGGCCATCCTTCCTCATTATGTGCCCCAGAAACCTCAGCTGCTTTTTTCTGATGTCAAGTATAAGCCCTCTCCTTGTTTGTAACCTCTCTAAGACGTCATCGTTGCTCACATGCTCGGTCCATGATATCCTTAGCATCCTTCTGTAGAACCAATCTCCGTTGCCTAGAGTCTCTTCTTCATCTTAGATGAAATCGACCAACATTCGCTGCCGCAAAGAAGAACAAATATCACGTAACAGCTCAGTATTCTTTTCTTTGTTACCAAAGAAATCCTCGTGTCTCGCAATCCTCTGCTCAGCTTTTGGAATGTATCCTTGGCCATCCCAATACGTTTACGGATCTCAGTGTCGCACTAACCGTCCGCTGTCAAGTCGCTTCTCATGTATTTAAACTTCCGTGTCTACTTGATTCTAGTGTTCTCGACCTGCAAATCGCATTTCGGGCTCTTCCTTTTACTGATGACCATGCATTCTGTCTTCTTGTAGTTTATGCTTAATTTGGTTTGGTTTGTTTTGTTTTACGGCATATCAACCTCAATGGGTCATTTAATGCCGACAACTTTTTTCCATGGTAATATTTATGCTTTGTCAAGAATCCATTTCTGCCAATATTTTTTCCTCAAAAACGTATAGCTGGTAATATTTTTTTTCAAAAACATATTATCAGAGGCCTTGCTGTTGGACGTAGTTTATCGTCATACCCAGGACGCTATGCTTAGTCGTTTCTTCTCACTCTCCGTCGTTACCTTCTGTAGGAGGTTTTGCAATTTCTCTTCTGTGTCTGCTACAATACTGAATGCAAACTCAACCTGAAGATGGATACACGCTCCTTCAGTTTATATTTCTTAAGACACTCCCCTTATGGTGCACCAATGACCCTAACTGATCACGAGAATCGTGGTCGTAAAAATAAAAGATGAAAAGAAAGTATTCATACAGGAAAATTTACAGTGTTCAACGTTGAACCAATCAGTTTGCAGACTAAACGTTGCAAGCAGCTCGCTGCTCTATCGTTATTTCAATGGCACATGTTCTGACGAACCGCATTCCCATCTGCCCTGACCTTTACAAGTTGGACCCACCATACTACGCACAAAAGTGTAAATAATTCCAATTTACTTGATATTCCAATATTAGGACGCAAGTTTTATTCCGACACTTTCTTCCCAAGAATTGCTGCTTTGTAGAATAGACTCCCGGCAGGATGTTTTCCCAATCACTACGATCTTAACCCCTTCAAGACTAGGGTTAACCGATATCTTTCCAACATAACCCCCATGAACTATACTTCTTGTCTTTCTTACGCTCATACAACACCAAACGGTAACCCTCTACCTTGAGAGCCTCTTGATCCTTGTATTCGATGAACATTAGTATATAAAAAATTCTGTGAAGCCCTGCAATAACTGTAGATTCAAATTGTGTTCATCAGGAAGCTGGTATTCACAAGAGAAGTGGTGAAGTGTCAGACGTAGCTTAGAGCTATAAGGGACGAAAAATGGTGGAGAACTATAATCACCCACGTCGTGAAGAGTCACGATATATAAAAGAAGAGTTGCATAAGCAACACTTGTAAAATTATAAATTAATCTGTCAACTTGTTTGCAGGATGAACTGAAAGAAATAAAAAGCGGAGATTATGGTGAGTAACATCACTTGTCCTCAAGTTGCAAATGCTGCCCAATAAACATAGAGCAAGGATTGGAAATTCTCCTAGATTCAGCGTCTTCTTTCGCCTTCCGGACCAATTCGTTTTGTTCCATGAAGTAATCGCTGTTTGACCAATATTCCCAACATATTTTAAGACATAGGGAAAATAAGGTAAGGTAAGAAAGGAAAGCCCCATCAATACTGGAAAAGCAATAACAGCTACTGGACTTGAGAAAGTGGGAGATTTGATAAATTTCAACCAAAAGCAGTACTGGCTGCTCGGCCAAATGATGTCAAATGTTTCCTTGTAGGGGGAGAAAAAAAAACTGATAATACCATTAGCATTGATATTTGGAGAATTCATCGAATCCAAATGGAATCGTACTTTTATGATGGAATATCCAATTTATCTGGCTTAAGACTATAGGAAATTATGAAAGATACTTTGATAACGGAATAACGATACTATGTACACACGTATACATGTATATGTGTCCCTCATATATACCTATGCACACACACACACACACACATATATATATATAGAGTCTGTCTATGGATGACTATACATATATATATATATATATATATATGTGTATATATATATATATTTTGAAATATATATATATATATTAGGAAATAGACTAATTTCGACAATTATTTTAATATATTTTCCGTTTATATTTATTTTTATAGATATAATTTATTTAAGTAAACGCTCTATTTTTTTTTAATTAAACAGTATTACTTACATTTACAAGACTGAATGTTCAAGAAATTTCGTAAAAATCATTCGGGTTACAGTTTCGATTTCTGACGGAAAAGCACATATTTTCTACGAAATATCTCGAATATTCATGCCGGGAAATGTAATTGATGGAGTTTAATTAAAAAGAAAAACAGAGTATTTACTTAAATAAATTATATCTATAAAAATAACGTATAAACGGAATATATATATATATATATATATATATATATATATATATATATATATATATATATATATATATATATATATATATATATATATATATATATATATATATAGTGCTTTGGGGAACTGTTGTTTTTTAAATGGTGAGTTTTTTCCGTACCAGCTCGTCTACTTTACTGTGTTTTTAAAAACAGCGAACCAAACAAACTAAAAAAAATGCCTCTTATATATTATATGAGTAGCGCGGGTATATATGAGGACACACACACACACACACACACATATATATATGTGTGTGTGTGTGTGTATATATATATATATATATACTAAATAGTTGCATATATGTATGTATATATACATACATATACGAAATAGTTGTATGTATGTATATATGTGTACAAGTATTCCTAAAAATGTTCTATGATGTGTATAAGCGTATATAATCAGTGTGCATGTATACGTGTACATGTACGTACAAGTATAGAAAAAACTCAATGATATGTGTATGCGAGGGTGAGTGTGCATGTATGTACACGTAGATGCAATTATATATATATATATATATATATATATATATATATATATATATATATGTGTGTGTAACTTCACGGATTTAAAACCCAACAATACCAAACGGGTCTAATACAGATGTAGATAAATGAACAAACAGGCTGACACACACTCCCTTGAATCTGAACAGTGGGCGGTGATACATATGTAAAAGTGGACATTGAGGGTAACACACAGACGGGCGAGAGTGTTTCAAGCGTAAACGCAATCTCCAGACTATCTCTCTCTCTCTCTCTCGCTTTCTCCTTCTCTCTCACACACAGACACACACACACATATATATGGTAAAATATAGTTTTAACGTATGCCATATTTATGGGTTAAAGTGATCAATTTCACTGATAGAGCGTATGTAAATATAAATATGAACATTGAAGTCAATATCCAGATGCAACAGTCTGTTTCATGCTAAACGCAATCGTCAGGCCTGACGATCGTGTTTATCATGAAACAGACTGTCGCCTCTGGCTCTTAACTTGAATGTCCACTTTTATATATATATATATATATATATATATATATATATATATATATATATATATATATATATATACATATATATATATGATAAAAAGGCTTAAACACTAATATTACATGGTCATAATTTATTCCATTGTAATCTTAAATACGATCCAATTCATCAGACCTAAAAATTCAAAAAGAAAACAGAAAAAACAACTCTGGGAATAAAAAATAAAATTTAGTGAGAGTTTATGTATGAGAGTGTGGGACGAATTCTAGAGTAAATGAAAGCTATAGGGAGGGGTAACAGACGAGAGAAGGACTGGAAGGTCTAAAGATAAGGGGGGGGTTAAAATTTAACAGAGAGAAGTTTTAAAGAGGGGTCGTCAAAGACGGTTTAAGTTTATTTTACATATATGATTGTATATGTATGTGGATATTTACCACTAATATTATCTATCTATCTATCTATCTATCTATCTATCTATCTATCTATCTATCTATATCTCTCTCTCTCTCTCTCTCTCTCTATATATATATATATATAGATGTGTGCGTGTGTGTATATATATATCTGTATATATATATATATATATATATATGTGCATGTGTGTGCATATATATGTGTATATATATATATAAATTTATATATATATATATATATATACACACACACATATATATATATGTGCGTGTGTGTATATATATATGTGTGTATATATGTGTGGGTATATATAAATATATATACACACATATATACACACACACACACATATATATTTCATTGAATACGGCCAACAAGAAAGTCTGAATAATATTTTTCAGCATACCAACATTTTTCCGTTTTGTCGAAGTTAAGGAATATAAAAATTTACGCAATCTTTATTGCCCCAAGAGCTTTTGGCCACTTTTATAGGCGTTTTCAAGCGTGTTTTATCTCTGGTGTTGTTATTTTTTCCTCTTTTTTTGGCTGTCACGTTGTAAATTTTGTTTGTGTTGTTTTTTGAAAATGGAGCGTTCATTCCAAGCTCTCACGTGTCACGCGCGACTGGAATTCGTGTGAGCATATTTCTATTTCTGAGAGCTCTTTTTATATTTTTTTCACTCTTCTGTCATGTTCGTCCCATGTTAATTCTGAGGGTGGCTCCAAACTTTTGAACTGTAGTATATACATATACAGGGTGTCGCAAAATAATGTATACACTCTTTGAATCGTTATAACTTATTCAATTTATGTTGTTTGACTTGTAAATAGGAATAAAACATGGGAAAGAATACACATTTAAAGAATTTGAGAGTAAAATATACAAAAAACATTGAAAATTAACTTTAATAAGATCAAAGCTACTTGGTGCAATGGCAGAATGTTCATATAATGATGAGTTCACATCAAGTGCTCAAACTGGTTACCGTTCTATTTAATACACTTTTCATATCTTGAAGAAATAGACATACAAACGTCCAGTATCATTTCCTCTGGTATTTGAGCACATTCTTCTTCAATTGCTACTCTCATTTCAGCAATAGTTCCAGGTTTCCTGCTGTAAACTTTGTCTTTCAGAAACCCCCATAAAAAGAAATCCAAGGGTGTCAAATCTGGTGATCGAGGTGGGGATTCAAATGTCCCTCTTCTTCCAATCCATCTGGTTTGCATATTTTCGTCCAAATAAGTTCTCACATCACGGTAATGTATTATTAACCATTAATATTTAAAGAGTGAATACATTATTTTGGGACTCCCCCTATATACGTTTATACACGCACATAGAAGCACATATCCATACACAAACACATACTCACGTATATATATGAATAGGACTTTTACAGTGATGGTTTAACCCTAGTGCGTAATAAAAGTCCAAGATGCATCGACAGATTATGAAAAGAAGTGGTAAAATTCTTTAGCGATCAAGACCTAAAAATCTCTAGTCCAACAAATGAAAAAGTGATCAATTTTCTTAGCATAAACTCGGATTCAGATACTGGTAGATATAATCTGGATATAAAAGATTTACGCAGCCAGAGATGCTTAAACAGCGAATCAAATTATCCCCTTATTATACTAAATCATTTACTTAAATCATTATATAGATCAACGACAAAATCCATCACAATATAAATTAACGACTAACTGTAGCAATAAGCACGTTCTGCAATGTAATCGATCCTGGCTTGGCATCTCGACTTCCTTCACTTTCCCACCGACGTCATGTGGCTTCTCTCTGTCTTTTCTATAAATATTTTCATGACAATTGCTCTGACGAGCTTTTTTTTCCCTGGTGGTCCAACTACAGGAATTTAAGACGTGCTACTAAATCGGCATCTAGTTCCCACCCTTTTACTGTTGAAATAGTTATATATAAATACTACTTCTACCCCAACAGTTTCTTTGCTCGGGTTCCTACTTTTAGAACTCCCTTTCTTGCTTCCCTGGTAACTACAATCTTCAAAAGAATTAAATGCAACGTCAGTCGCCATCTTCTATCTACTTGAATGCCGTTTATCTTTTATTCTTTCCTCAGTCTTCCCTATACTCAGTCTTTTCTCTCACTTTCACTGTCTACGTACTAGTGACATTCATTAAAAATACTTACTGAAGCTAAAGTTAAGTATGTAAAAGGCCTAGAACAGAGCAAACATGAAGCAAGTATAGAATATGTGGAAAAATATAGAAGGCAAAAATATAAAAATAAACACCATGTTATGCCCCCCTCCCCACCACTCATAGCCGCAGATGTAAAAATTGATATTGGTAGAATGTTTCTCAAACTAATAGATAAACATTGTAAAAATTCAACTATATCAAGGTAGATTTTTAACAAGTATAAAATAAAGAACAGCTACAGTTGCGTTAGGAATATAGAGAAATCTATATCACCTCGTAACAATATGTGACTGAATAATTATATAGCTTGCAAAAAATAACGACTATGATGAAACATGAGTAAAAATCTAAAAAAAAAATGTAGCTGCCGAAATAATATGAACTGTCCCTTAAAAAAGCAATGTTTGACTAATAATATTGTTTTCGAGCTAACATACAATCGGATAAAGATCAAAATTTTGACCTTGGTTCTACTGAAACGCATTGGAAAAATCGATTTTTATAATCACAAACTAAGTTTAAGTAACGATAAATACAAAAATAATATTGCTCTCTCTAAATATTACTGAAAATAAAAGATAGTGGAGCCGTACCAGAAATTACATGGGAAATGATGGCAAGAACTAAATCTTACACTGGCAAGGGAGTATGGTGTAATCTTTGTCTTTTAGAAAAATTTACAATTCTCAAGGATCACAATGAATTGGAAGTTGTATCTTCCCACACATACATACATACATACATACATACACACACACACACACACACACATATATATATATATATATATCTATATATATATATATATATATATATATATATATATATATATATATATATTCACTTGATAAGACACCAGAAATGTTGAAACAAAATGGCTATTTTTGTAGAGATTTTATAACATATTTATGTTATAATATTTAAATAAATAATTACACACACACACACACACACACACACACACACACATATATATATATATATATATATGTATATATATATATATATATATATATATATATATATATATATATATATATAGATATATGTATATATATAAAGAATATAACCGTAAATTAGTAAACGAAAAAAATGAATCGTATGTGGACATGAAAACACGTCTTCAAAAGTGTTGAACCAGATTGATTAGAATTCTAGCCCTATATTTTATTTTTTTAAATATATATCTAAATTATTTTATGTAGATTTCCATTACGTTTAGATTTATTAGATACATGATTGTATATTTACTAGTTTGTATAAGTATATTCCTATTTGCTTGTATGACATGACAATTCAAAGGTTTAAAGCCACCCCCAAAATTAGCATAGGATGAACTTGATAGTTGTGCGAAAAAAAGTCATTGAAAAAAATGGAATCAATTATCAAACATATACTTTGAGAAACTTTTACAAAGAATGTCAAAAATCTGTGCTGCAGTAATCAAGGCTAAAGGAGGATAATTTGACGAAAGCAAAATTTAATCATAAAATGTATTTTTTTATTTTCGTCATAAGAAACTTTAAAAAAAATTACGTCTCACTTTTTTTTAACCATGTATAATAATTTTTCTTACTTAAAGTACAAAACAACTAAATTTGGTGCAATTTTAAAAATTACCAAATTCAAAATTTTGAACTCTAGTGTATGGGTATGTCCTTTTACTAATATATATTTTGCATGTATGTGCGCATATTTGGTTATTTCTTTCATAGTATGGAGGTGTATTTATATGTACATATTGACAATTGTGTGCTGCAGGGCGCCGATAGCCTAGGGGTTAGAATCTCCGACTGACGCAAAATCGGTCCTGGCTTGATCGGATGTCAAGCCACACTTATGAGCTGTGATAC
Organism: Acanthosepion esculentum; assembly: GCA_964036315.1. Taxonomy (NCBI): domain Eukaryota; kingdom Metazoa; phylum Mollusca; class Cephalopoda; order Sepiida; family Sepiidae; genus Acanthosepion; species Acanthosepion esculentum. The sequence goes on along the minus strand of OZ038476.1, from coordinate 119,682,958 downwards.
AGCGAGACAGTCTGTCTGTTTATGACTGTGTGTATATATATATGTTTGTGTTTGTATGTGTGCGTGTGTGTGATATCATTATATTACATGTGTACAAATTACAGTTAAGATATATAGATTGAATGAATTGGAAGTTGTATCTTCACACACATACATATATCTATCTATCTATCTATATATATATATATGTATATATATATATTCACTTGATAAGACACCAGAAGTGTTGAAACAACAAAATGGCTATTTTTGTAGTGATTTTATAACATATTTATGTTATAATATTTAAATAAATAATTACATATATATATATATATATATATATATATATATATATATATATATATATATATATATATATATATAAAGAAATGTCATTGAGCTCTCAGGATTTCATCCTCTTTGGGATTATCCATACGGATTACCAAGATTGTTGTTACTTATATATATATATATATATATATATATATATATATATATATATATATATATATATATATATATATATATATATATATAAGTAACGAAATATATATATATATATAAAATAAAAAGTATAGTTTTGAGGCATGAAAGTGTTAAAGTGCTCAATATCAGGGATAGTGCATATGTAAATATAAAAGTGGACATTGAAGTCAACACCCATATGTGACAGCCTGTTTCATACTAAACGCAATCGACAGGCCATATATATATATATATATATATATATATATATATATATATATATATATATATATATATATATATATATATATATATATAGATGGATTATGTCGATGAATACCACAAGACTATCTGAAAAGAGGTCAATAAAACACATAAAAAGCCTGAATAAGAAATTATTATTAATAACGAGGCAAAAATAATAACTGGCAAGCTCAAAATCAACGATAGAGTTCAGAAACTACACAAGCAGCAGACCTTCATCACTGTTAAGGACCATATGGTTAATTTCTCCAATAATCCGCAGTTCCGATTGCATAACCTTCCCAAAAACAAAAACAACTTTTATTTTTTTTATTGGCTTTATTATTTTTGTATTATTCTTAATATATTGAACTTTTCTTTACCTTATATTTTTTGTCCACCCACACTTTTTATTTGGTAACTACAAATTTTTTTGGTTCGTCTTACAATAATCTTATCCGTAGACTCAAAACATTAACAGATCAATATCACTTTATACTTAGTATTAATACCTTTGTTTATTTTTTGATATCTACCTACCAACAATGTATATTTTGAATTTATACCCTAAAATATATTTATAATAATGTTGAACTTTGAATCCACACACAATATACCGTTGTTACCATGAGATCCTGAAATTAAATAAAAAACAACAGTACTCAACAGTTCATAACCTTTTCTACATGATGAATGGGAACTCCATGAAAACCAGAGTCGTACTCTAAACGTAGGTATATGCGTAATTATTAATATATTCTTTACAGCGCTGTTTAAATACATTCAGCACTATTTTGTCTACACCATTGATTAAACAAGTAGTTATTTGTTATTATATTTCGGACATTATTTTAATTAACACCAGCACTCAGTGTGGGATATCATATATATATATATATATATATATATATATATATATATATATATATATATATATATATATATATATATATATATATATATATATATATAAAGACATTTATATTATGTTTAACGTTCTTTTTATAGATACAAGTATTTAAGCAAATGCTTAAACATAATATAAATGTCTTTAAATAAATTGTCGGACTATGTCCAATTCTAAAATATACATATATATATATATATATATATATATATAAGTAGTAATCCGTTGGTATAATCCAGGCGAGTGCCATTAACACAACATAGAATTTGAAATATCTTAAAACTGACTCACAAAAGAGCGGCCCATGATTATTTTCAATAAACAGAGCACATTTTTTTTACAATTTGAATTAAGATACCTTTAGTAAATGACCATTTTCACCTACGAATTTTAATTTTAAAATTGTTTCTGGTATCAGTTTGTAGTGTACTGTTTATTTGAAGAAAGAAAGAGAGATAGTATTTTATAGGGGACTATAAGAGAGTCTGGGTAGGGGGAGGGAGGGGAGACCGATGCGCTGACCTATATCCTAATATATATATATATATATATATATATATATATATATATATATATATATATATATATATACATATATATATATATATATATATATATATATATATATATAGATAGATAGATAGATATGAAATAGATAAAATCTATAGACAACCCTAATGAAGTGTTTTAATTGAATTCTGCTTGACATGAAATATTCAAATCACTTCGATAAATGATATTTATACACACCCTTAAATTAACGTTAGTCTTTATTAAAATAACCAAACTTAGAAGAATATGTATAACCTTGTGTAACTTTTATATGAACTTTGTAAAAAATAATTTTACAGAATTTGTCGTAAAGTATTTCATATATATCATTTAAACTGAATACTTTCATTTATTTCTCTCATTCTGAATATTTCCTAAAAGTATTTTGTATTTGCTTTGGAATATAGTTTTCGTCAGTGAAAAGAAACATAAGTAAAAGTATTTGAACGTCTGATACACAGAGGATCTACCTTCTTAACGAGTCACCTACTTTTAATAGTGATTTTCCAAGTGTAGCTTGGATGTGGCACAAGGCCGAAAGTAAGGTGCACCCAGTGAGGATTGAACTCACTACTCAGCCGTAATTGTTCTAGCGAGATAAACTTGCCAACCATTACACCACCTCGAGGTGCCCTCACCTGCTCTTAATGACATAAGATACGTAGACGACAATGAACTGATAGTAAACTCTCAAAAAGAAACTGACAGAACTGTTAACTTAATAATGGAAAGAAAGTATAAAGAAGTAACTAAACCGTACACCGTAAGAAGACAATGTATAGTTGTTAGCAAAAGGGACAACTCAAGTTGTGAGCTAATTATTGGGGATGTGAAAATCAAGTAGATACACAAATTTAATGATCAGCGTGTTGTAATAAGAGGACGACAGAATATAGGAACGAGGAAAGTGAAAGCGGAAGGGACTAATAAAAAATGTTAGCACTTACTGAAAATATAAAACTCGGTATAATAGATTGGGCCAATATCTGTTATGGAAAATGTGCAACGTTTACGGGAAGGGAACAGCAAGAAATTGGTATGAACCCGATTATAGAGACAGGATCTGTAACAATTTTATGGGACTTTAAAATACACAGTCAGAACAATGAAAGCTAATCACCCAGGCATTGTGATCAAAAACCATACTAATGTATGTGCTTTCTTATTGAGATGACAGTCCCTGCAGATTGTAATGCATCTTTGAAGATCTTCAAAAAAGCAATCAAAATCCACGGATCTTTGAAGTGGAAATCTAAAAAATGTGGCACACGTCGTAATTTCAGTAACTGTCTATATTTCTGAAATGAGGTATTATGTACACTATTTACATTATTCGGACTATTGTCGTCATCTTTATCACCATATTTATTACAACGTTTCGGCTTTTCAGTATCTGTCTATATTTCTGAGATGAGGTATTATGTACACTATTTACATTATTCGAACTATTGTCCTCATCTTTCTCGCCATATTTATTACAACGTTTCGGCCGTTGTACGCTCCGGCCTTCTTCTCCAAGGACACATGGCACAGTGGATAAAGGCGTTGGTTAGGTCCAGTGACAGGACCCAAAGAGTGTGAGTTCAATACCCGGTTAAGGCAGTGGAGAACTTGGAGCGGGGAATTAACAGGAGATAACTGTTAACATCCATTGAACATGGCACGTGGAACTAGAACAGTCTACACCAAAATAAAGGAATTCAGTTCAACATTACAACCACCTGAAGAAAACCGGAGCGTACAACGGTCGAAACGTTGTAATAAATATGGCGACAAAGATGAGGACAATAGTCCGAATAATGTCGTAATTTGCCAAAATTCATATTAAATTTTATTTTATATTATTTTCCTGAGTACTTTAGCATGTTACTGCATTCGTTACTTAAGATTGTTCTGTCGTCCTGTGTATGACGATAAACTACATCCGCTTCCTGGGTATGACGATAAACTACGTCCAGCAGCAAGGCCTCTGATCAGGAGCGTAGAAACACCTCTTAATTGCTGCTGCTCCCAGGTTCACCCTGACGCGGGGTGGTAGCACCTGTTAGAGTCACAGCTATGGGCAAATAATGAACCCCGAAACTGGGGTCAAAAGATCATGAAAGTGTAAAAATAGGTTTTAATACCAGAAATACTTTAAAAAATTATTACCAGCAATACGTTTTTGAAAAAAAAATATTGCCAACTATGTTTTTAAAAAATAAATATTACTAGTAATACATTTTAGACAAAAAATATTGCCAGCAATAGATTTTTGAAGGAAAAATATTATCAGAAATAGATTTTTGACAAAATAAAATATTACCAGCAATAAGAATTTTGTCGGCATTAAATCAAGCATTGATGTTGATATACCGTAAAACAAACCAAACCAAGATTGTTCTGTGTGTACTTAAGCAACTGGTTTTTAATTCCAGGGTTCCCACGTTTAATGGAATCAATTTCAAGTCACTCAAGATGACGTTGTATAAACGATCAAACTGAAGTGGTTATATGTGTGTGTGCGTGTTTTTTTGTTTTGTCCTTAAATATACGGTGCGTATTATTTAAAGTTGTCTGCTTTTCCTTTATTACAACAGCTTCCAGAATTTGGTGACTTTCTTTGCACTGTGTCCTGTATAAGATTTTTGAGTTATCAACTAAAATTAATCTAATGTTGATATTACTTTTTATTTGTCATATGTGCATCCATATCTGTGCAAATTGCACCAAAATTTTACAAATGACAACTTAATGGCCAATGTAAGAATTGAATGTTTCAAATTGTAGTTTGACAACTTATTTGGAAATTTGAAAGATTTAATAAAAAATTGATAGACAGAATTGTCCATATTATTTAGCACACACACAGAACCCCGTCATTGTCAAAAATTTTCCTTAAATAATATTTTTTAAAAATGTGCCGAAAAACTTTTTGTCGTTAATAAAAAAAAAAAAAAACCCAGACGACATGCCTTTAACGGATGTCAGAATTCGTTGAAAAATACACCCTTACCCTCCCTAAACTTAACTTCTTTTTCGAACGTAACTCATAATTGATACAACGATAGTTAATAAAAATGAACACGCTACCGCCCCTGTCTGAATGTTTGGATTTCTCTGTATCCTTGAAAACAGGAAATTATGAATTTATATGTGCGTTTAAAACTCAGTAAATTTAAAAATAAGTTTTCCTACATTTGCTTGAAGATGAAACGGTACTGATGCTTTTAATTTAATTATATAATTAAATTTGAAGTTTTTAGCTTCAGTTTTTGAAACATAGTTATTACTGTGTAGCGAAGAATCCATATTTTAAATCAGTTAATTTATAATATTTATGCTCTGTAAATTTACATAGAGCATTATTTTGTAAAAATAAAAAAAAATATAAATAAGAACACCGGATTACATATCTTACTGTTCTTTATATATATATATATATATATATATATATATATATATATATATATATATATATATATATATATATATATATATATATATATATATATATTATAAAGAAGCAACAGATTTTTTTATTTATTCATCCAACATATTTTTATCACTTTAAACGTTACTTTTAGTGGATACTCATATTTGACTAGACGTTCCATTATTTATTAAAGAGTATACATTTAGTATATTTGGCAAAGCGTCTTCGTTTCCCGAGTCGGTTAAGGCACGTCCGATATTACGACGGTTTCTCTCTGTACAGAGAGGCTCAGGTTCGAATCCTGTCGGAGAGCGCGTATTTTTTTATTTAATACGAAGAAGTTTCTGGTTAGCAAAGTTTTGAAAACAGTAATCTGGATTTTCTTAACGAGACGTTTCCTCTGTAGCTGAGTGGTATAGTAAGACAGATCAAATAACAGTTCTGTGTTCAATTCCTGTCGGAGGACACATATTTTCTATGAAATGTCTCGGACATTCAGGCCGGTAAATGTCATTAATAGTGTTTATTATAAACAGATCATTTACTTAAATATTTGTATCTATAAAAATAACGTATAAACAGAATATATATATATATATAATTAAGTAATTCATTAAGTCTGAAAGAAACCTCAACAGAATGCAGAAAGCACTGGACGGCCGTTTCGTCCTATATTTGGGACTCATCAGCAGTGCGCATCCACTACCAAGAATTGAAACCCTGACAGGTAGTATGACTAGCAAACATCATACCAACTGTTCCAACGGGCCTCGGTGACGAAGGGATAGTAAATCAGACTGCATATTGCTCTGCACGGAATATGTAAGCGAGCGGAACAGTTGGTATGATGTTTGCTTGACAAACGAACTGTCAGGGTTTCAATTCTCGGTAGTGGATGCGCACTGCTGATGAGTCCCAAATATAGGACGAAACGGCCGTCCAGTGCTTTCTGCATTCTGTTGAGGTTTCTTTCAGACTCAATGAATTACTTAATTATAATTATCAAATCCTCCTTACAAATACATATATATAATGCGTCTAAACATCAACTTTTCATTTAGTTAAAAATAATGAACAATTTAAATCTTACATCTTTCATGGTTTTTGGATTTATATGTGTCTTTGTGTGCGATATGCATATTTTAGGAGACGCACACATACAAACACACACACACACACGCACACACACACACACATATATATATATATATATATATATATATATATATATATATATATATATTCAATACGGGTTAATCATAATGTTTTGGGGTCGTAACATTTAAAGTGATCTTTCTTATAAACTCCATAAATGTTTATTTCTGATATTTGCATTCATAAGAATATATTTTGGGAAGTTAATAATTCCCATGTGTAAATATAGAGTGAGAAACTTCTAATAACTCTGCACCTTTCAAATGTGCAATTTCTCGAGACAAAAAAAAATATGTTGACAACGCAAGTATCAATTTATTTGGTTTTACACGCCTAATGTCGGAAACACCTGAGATTGTTTAAATTGTAATGAAACGGCGCATATTTTGGATGAGAAACCATTTTGAAAGACGAGTGATTCTTAAAATATGAATGACTTCAAAAAGTTATTCATAGTTAGATGGCATCACCTGAATATTACAGAAATGCGGGTGTAAAAAAAAAACATTATCGCCATTTTATCGAAACGCGTATCCTTTTATCGTAATTATAAATATACAGCAAATAAAATATTTGTAGCAAATAAAAGGTCATAGTTCATAGCAAGGCGAATTTGCATTAAAAAAGAGGAGAGAGAGAGAGAGAGAGAGATAGGGGGTGGATTTTTATCGGTTAATATAAAAACGGCAAAGGAACAGATGACAGTTACGTTCAGCCCATAGTAATGCGATGCATACTTGATTCAAGTACTACGTTTATTGTTAAAAAAACTCATTGGGAAATGCGTGGTGTGTGTGCGCGCGTGTGTGTGTGTGTGCGCGCGCATATATAAATGTTAAGGTAGCACGAAATAACAAGTCATCATGACCGAGTGTTTGAAATTACCGACTTTGTTCAAATAATGATCGTCACTGATTGTGTGGTCTCTCCTAGAAACAGTAACTAAAGTCGGCTCAGAATTGTTGCAATGTAAGTCAATGTTTGGTTCCGTGCATGGGTGCTGAAGAAATAGAAATATCACCGAGGAGCTGTCTACAACAAGGAATAGCTAGTTACTCTAGAAAGCAGGTTGCCAGCCAGTATATATATATATATATATATATTGTTTTTCATGAACATAATAAAATAGGCAGCATATAATTTTAATTATAAAAAACTCGTGGATTTACCAAATTACAAAATTCTAAAATTTCTCACTTGTAATATTTGAACTTTAGCGTTGCGATTTGCACGCTCCAACACTACATAGCCGTTAATAAATAGCCCATTCTTAAAAACATCTTTCGGTCGGAAAAAACACATTTATTTCGTCTTCCAGTTTTGATTCTAAAGGAAGAAATACAGCCCGAAGATGAATGCATGAAGCATTTGAAAGTACTAGCTGAATTAAAAAATACACCATATCCATTTTATACATAAGGATCTCATCATTCAGTGGATTATTAGTAGTATAATGCATATAATTATGTCTACTAGCGAAGGGATTTCACCAATAATTTCATTAATATTGCTAATTGATTCAAGGTATGATTAACACTTTGTAATATATATATATATATATATATATATATATATATATATATATATATATATATATATATGTGTCTGTGTGTGTGTGAAAAGTTTCAGATACAATATATATGTAAAAGGACAATATAAATAAAGACAAAAGGAAAACGTATCATAGCCTGCGCTTTTCGTTCTCTGAAGGACATTTGCCTTTTTAAATGTCCCATGTAGGAACGAGGTTTTTTAAAAAGTTACTAAACCAAAAATATAAATATACGTCCACTACGTAGACGATATTTTATTTTAGCTGAGAACAAAAATTGATAAAGTCAAAACTACATTAAAAAAAATTATATCCTCAACTTTACTTGTGAACTTAGCCAAGCGAATAAACTCCCATTCTAGATGTTATTGTGGAGCCTAGTAATAATATATTTAATACTTCATTATATAAAAAAAAACCCACAAGTAAAAACTCTTGCCACCTTAATTTTATTCGTCCTCTCCGATATAAAATAGATGTTATTAAAAATTTCCTTATGAGCGCGCACGAGAATTCATCCTCTTATCCGTTTCCTTTAAAGAACATAATAAAGTGAAACAAACGCTTGTTAATAACGGTTTTTCAATGCATCTTATAGATTACCGTATTAGACATTTTCTTTCTTAGGAAAAATAATAACATTGTTTAACAAAGTTAGAAGAAAAAATAATAATATTAACATTTTTTACAAAAATCAAATGCATAGTAACTACAAGCAAGACGAATCTTCACTTAGGAACACCATAAAGAAATACACAACTCCAGTCGCAAACAAAAACAAGAAAATTACATTGTTCATTATAAAAAAAACTTAAAACCGCTAACCTCATCGTCACAAATAATAATTCATCTACAAGATCTAAATTACAGACAATCAATATTATTTAAGAATTTACCTGTCCCTTAAGGAGCTGTGTCCCTTACAAATCCAAATTTGTCAATAATTATATTGGATATACTACATGTTTAACAAGAAAACTCCAGCTACATCTCTCTGACCATAGCTCAATTAGGTCTCATTTAAATACACATGGATATCTACCAAACTCTACTCGTAACATACTTGTTGATAATACAAATATAATAGAATCATCCACATGTACAAAATGGCTAAAAATAATGGAAGAATTATTAAGAAAAAGAAAAAAAACAGAAACACTCAATAATATCTACTATGAACACGGCCACAATGTGCCGACCGTTTTTGGAAAATAAAACATTCCTATAACTCTAGATACATATATAAAACAATCCATATATTCAGATAAAAGTGAAATAAAATTCATTAGTGATAATGACTAAAAGTATAGCCAAAAGGGCTTGGAAAACATTCGGACAATTTTTATATAACTTATGTCCTGAAAGAGAAAATATATGAACACATGAGAAAGTAAATAAAAACTCAACCACTGCACCTTTCAACAAAAATTATCTCTTATTTTATTATTCGCTGAATTTTGGATCCACATTATTATGCATGTTATTATTATTAGATTTCTACTGTGGTCACACTACCTACAAACTCTGCTGGAAGACCTAAGGTAGGTAGTGGTGTTTGGTTATGACTACATTTCATGATTTGTTTTTATAACTAGTGTTATATGCACAAAGTCCTTAGCGTGCGAACTGTACTTATCAAGAAATTTTCTGGGAATTCCAGGGATATTTTCAATGTGTTGTGTTCCTTTTTAATCATTCCAAGCGCACCTACTGTAACTGGTGCTATTCTTGTTTTCAAGTTCTATATTTTTTTTCTATTTCAATTTCCAGCTTTTTATACTTCGATATTTTTTCAATTTCCTTGGCTGCTATGTTAGTCCGCTGGACAAGCCATATCAATTAGTAGGCAATTTTTTTCTTATCGTTTTTTTTTTTTTTTTTACAATTATGTCCGGCCTATTTGCTTCAATCTTCCTGTCTGTAAAAATCGTGTAAACCCATAGAATTGTAATGTTTTCTATTTCTGTAACCGGTGCTGGGTGATGTTCATACAAGTGTTTGTTAACATCTTTTCCAAAGTCTTTGCACATTGTCCCGTGTAAATATTGCCCCACCCTATCATGACGATGTTTATATTCATTTGGAGCAAGTACAGAACATCCCGAGATTAGATAGTATATGTTTTCTTGATATCTGTCACAGAACCTGCATTTTGGATCCACATTATTATGCATGATGTTTGCCTGAAAGTTTCTAGTGAATATCAGGTCTGTTGGCTTTTATATCTCTATCAGTTTGAACTGGCATGTCTCAGAGGATAGTTACATCGTTATTTTGGGTAACACTGTCTGGTTAGTGGTCATACCATCTCTCAGTAGTTTCGATTTTGGGCTTCTTGCATATCTTCCACTGTACATATGCCGCTACCTTGTTTATGTATGTGGATATATTCATTTTTTGTCAGTTCCGCAGATATTGCAATTCGGGTTAGTTCCATCCTTGATTATGTGACAGTGATAGGATCTGCTTGCGAGGCTTTGGTCCTGAGTTTCAATAATAAGACCTTTTGTCTCAGCTTTCATTATTATTATTATTATTATTATTATTATTATTATTATTATTATTATTATTATTATTATTTCCTTAGGTTTCTGTTGTATGCCCATTTCCTTCCGGGTCCCAACCAGAGACCGAAGGTACGAAATGCCATCATGACATTTTTACTGAAGATTTTTGTAAAAGAAAATTAAAATAAAACAACCTAAGATCATATCCATTTTACATGATAAAACCCTTCGAAAGTTGTGAGTTGTACTTGCGAGAACAATATTTTGTATTGCTTTATGGCATTGGCTTCCAGGAACTCCTTCAGTGAATCTAACGGAATCTCTTCCATGAAGTACAGTTAGCCCCCACCTATTCGCGTTTCAACATTCGCGGCTTCAAACATTCGCGGATTTTTCTTTCGAACATATATACTTGTTATTTGCGGAAACCCCGAATATTCGCATGTTTTTTTGAAGAATATATGTACAAATTATTCCCTGAGAACTCCCTCGATTCGCATTTTTTTTCGACAGAACATATTTAAAATATTCTTGTATTATCTTCCTCTTATTGGAGTGACTTAAAACATATAACAGTCCATTTTTATGGTAAAATTTGGCAGAATTGTACATCATTGTAAAAACAAACAAAAAACAAACACAAAAACATGCGTAGTGCTTGGGGTTTGTTCTTTGTTAGGGGCTGTGGCTGGGGTCTTAAAAATGGCTTATGCTAAGTCTGGGGGCATCATCAGAGTTCTGTTTTTAGAAAATGTTTTAAACTTCATATTTTATGTCTTGTTACACATATTTTATACAATATTTTCAATGGTTGTATCGATGTATGCGTAATTAAAAGACGTCTGAAAGAAAATTTACGCTAAGTGTATGGTCACGAATACTATTTTTCAAAAATGTTTTTAAAAGGGTCTGAAATGTTTCTAATGTGTTTAGGATGAGAGTTTAAGGCATATGGGGTTTTAACAATCAAAGTAGGTACTTATAAGTACTTTGGGGGTGGGTACAAGTATTCGTGGAGTCTAACTATCCGCGGCCGGTTATGGTACCTAAACCCCGCGAATACGGGGGACTCACTGTATAAGAAAGAAAGAAAGAAAGAAAGAAAGAAAGAAAGAAAGAAAGAAATAGGATTGATGTAGAGAAGAAAAAAGTTTACTTAAATGAAGACAAATGACTGATAAAGAAGATTATGTTGCACCAAAATTCTGCTTGTATTAAAATAAAAATCACCATTCTAATTTCTCTTTTCACTTGAGTTTCAGACATTAAGCTTGGGCGTTGGTGAGAATTACACAACTAATTTAGCGCCCGGAGAGAAATCCTAAGGGAAAAAGAAATGAAAATATGGAGTAGACATTAGAATGTTCATCGAAAGATAGAATCGAACGATACTTAGTAACACTAATTAAAAAAAAAAGAGACAAAAAACAAGTATAAAAGAAACGCAATTCAAAATAGCAAAAAGCAAGTAAAACAGTTGATAAGCTGGTCCAATGAACTGGCGTGTTCGCGCCGTTGTATAAGATGAATACACGCGTGATGACTTGTAAAAAACAGAAACAGCATCGTGCAACGCGGGCGGCGATCAGATAAGATCGAAAATGAGAAATGGAGAAACGGAATGAAACTGAACAAAACGTATAGTCAGTTGACCACAGCAACAGTTGACAATAGCACATAGATTATATATAAAAAGAAAAAAATGCATATGGTTTGAGATTCGATAATAGAAAATGCTCCATGCCCTCGTTTCCACCTTTCATCGTGGGAGCGAGCTTCTCGCACACGACTAACTTCACAAAAATAGTCAGACGAAATGCAACTGTCTAAGCCACGTGCTTTCAACTTTATAGCCAGCATTATTATTTAAAACCGGCTGAACGGAGTCCGAGCTTAGTAACAAAGCTTTTCACGCTTCACTTTGAAATTTAGCTCGTCTTAATTTTTAAAAAAAGAAAAGAAAAAAAAACACTTAAATGTAATACCAAATACAGAAAGTTTATAAAGTCGGTCTGCAATTTTATATACTGAATATCAGCTGAAAAAAGTTTACTTTTGTTAACTACATAATCGTATTATCCTTTGTATACGTAACAATGGTAGACATGTTTCAAAGTTAACAATCCCATTAATATATTTTGAAATTATTTTTTTTTCTTTTCCTTTTTAATTTTATTATGCAAAGTTACAAAATCGTTGCGCCTTCTCGGACTAACATTCTCAGTTTACATGAAGTGGAAAGTCTATATTGAATCCATTGCTAGGTTAGATGCTATGAAAGTCAGTTCATTGTTTCGTGCGAGGCAATTTTTCTCTCTCTGGAGAGAAACATCTATCTTACATATCAATACGTCTACCATTTGTCTATACTTAGAATATTACTGATACAGATGGTCCGGTGTCCCTGTTATTTACGCTGAGCTCTTTGATAAAACCAAAGACGAATCAGCAATATATATATATATATATATATATAAATATAGGTAACTATACTCGTGTCGAAAAACCTTCGAACTCTTGATTTAACAACAGCCAAATCAATCACGAAGGAAAAGAAGGTTTTAAAAAAAGAAAGAGCCAGGAACATGAAAGTCTGTCGAAAATAATCGCACAGATACAGGTTCAAGGCCCAAAGAAAAAACCCCGATACGAGTAAACAACTAACTAAAGAGCTCAATACAAGCGTAGAGCAAACCTAGTCAAACCTAATGAGCCAGACACACCTACCAAGGTTTCACTTATCAGATCGTCAGGGTCGGCTGGCTAAAGAGGCAACAATATATATATATTCGAATCTCCTGTCGAATTCGACGTATGAGGGTCAAGCAGCTCAGTTTCTAGGAACCCACAGCTCGACACCAGCACATGACATTTGATTATAATAGTGAAGTTTTTGTGCGGAGCCATCCACATTTTCTGAAGGGGCGAATAAGAGACCTGGTACAGTACGTCCTAGACCAGTTGCCATCCAAGGCTATAGAACCCAGTTTGTCCTGCATAAAGAAGAGGGTTCATACTTTCCCCAAGGCTATTAGCACGTAAGTGAATGTAATGTATTCGGCTGGGATCCAAGCCGCTATCCATTACTGCACCGTGCCTCCTTCATATATATATATATATATATATATATATATATATATATATATATATATATTCATTGATACATGTTTCATTAAATAATATAGACAAGTTTTGTAAATTCTTTTCATATCGTCTGATAAGCTTAATAACATTATCATTAAACGATGAAAGAAAATCACAATATTGATACATATTTTTTTAATCCTATCTAAGCTTTCGGCTTACATAAGCCATTATCAAAGATGACAATTACATCAATTTCAATTTGCCTTTTCACAAGGCTACATTTATAATGCCAAGTGTTTATAGTTTGGTGAAAAGGCAGAAGAATTTACATAAAATAAATAGACAAAACTTGTCTATATTATTTAATGAAACATGCATCAATTAAAAAATGCTGCCTAAAAGCACACACACAATATATATATATATATATATATATATATATATATATATATATATATATATATATATATATATATATGTGTGTATATTTGATTAATTTCGGTTTAAAATAATGACAAAAACTGTCCAACACATATTTTTTTATTAAGTCGTTCCTTGAATTAAGCTTTCGGTTCACATGAGCCATCTTCAGAGTGGTTATTTAAACAAAGATATTCACCATCAAAAATGTTATTCCGTTATGTTGACATAGAAGATTGCCATGTGACGATAACTGTCAGTCCTTAGATCAAGGACCAGCTTAATAAAAACATATCCAAATGTTGGACAATTTTTGTCTTTATTTTCACGCGAAATTAAAGCAAACATACCAATTAGTAGACTCCCTCATATCTGGAATCCTGCATATCCGGACATGATTTTGTTGTGTATATTTGAACTATTTGCGTGATATATAACTGATTTGAAATTTCTGTTTTTCAGGAAATTTTCTTTGGATAATTGCTAATTTCACACTAATGGCTTGTATTGGTGCAAAAGATGATGGGAATAAAAAGGAAAAGAACAACTTTCGAAAGTGGAAATTTTTAAACCAACTAGACGCTGGTGAAAGTACATTATGACTAATGGCTGAGTTCAACATAGAAAATGATGATATAAAAACTTCCAAAGAAACTATTCTCCAGCGTTCACACTGTCACAATGAACAAGGAAATAAAAAAATATGATTGCGATGAAACCTGGATTGAAATTGAGAAAGCTATTGAAAACGTTGTCAGTTTTATGGAAAGAAAGCCAGCATTCAGCTATGACGACTGCAATCATGCACGCAGAGTTAAAAAGTGTCTTTCGTTTAAACAATGTCAAGAGCAAAAGCAAAACGAAATGTGGAAAAAGTTGAGAATGACATTAGAAGAGAAAGAATCATCATGCAACAGCGATTAAAAAATCCTCGTTACATTATTTGTTTTGCATACGTGGCATACTAAATTTAGTGAATTTTCATTAACATTACATAATTTATTTATTTTTCCTTAAAATCAATTCCGTTATATTTCACTTATCATTATCTTATTTTATTTATTATAAAACATTGAAAATAAATGTTAAACCTGATTTCAGTTCTTTTATTTGAATCTAAATATAACCCCTCATAACCAGACTTTTTAGCAAATTCCTCATATTCGGAAGGTTTTCTTAGTCCGGTTGTCACGGATTATACTGTATTATCGAGTGAGGGAGCAACACACCAACAAAGCCCCGCTTCGGTACAAATGAACGAATATAGCCATCATGACATCCAATCTGATACACGTATACTAGGTCCTAACCAAATTTGTTTGATATGGTGACAGATTTTAGTAAAAAAATATATTAATTTCCTTACCAGTTGTTTTTTAGAAATACCTTCAGTTCGGGTAGCCTAGTCCGCCCAGATTGCATCCAGTTGAGGGTGTTCCCAATTATCTATATCTGACTGCCAAGGAACCTTTGTTGCTTCATCCTTCAAACTTAATAAAGCTCCAGATTCCCGGAAATGATGTTACCTCACTACTCCCGATCATGAATAGAGATGCAGTTCTTGGGCTGGAGCATACCCCACTGGTTACGGTCAGGCAATTGGCAAGTAAATCTGAGGTACTGAACAGGATATATTTGTAGGCCATTTTAATTCGCTAAGACAACCGCTTGAATAAAGATAAAAAAACGAGTTCAGCAGATATACAAAAATAGAAAGGGCGTAAGACAAGGATGTGTCTTCTCACCGGACCTATTCAACCTATACAAAGGAAATTCTGATAGAACGAGAAATCCTACTAGGATTCATCATTGGCGGCTACAATGTTAACAATACGCAGATGACACTGTGCTGATAGCAGACACTGAAAGGAAACTAAAAATCTCCTACAGAAGGTAGCGAAGGAGAGTGAGAAGTAGGGACTAAGCATAAACTATAAAAAGATAGAATGCATAGTCATCAGCAAAAAAAAAAAAATGACCCGAAATACGATTTACAGGCCGGGGACAGTAAAACCAAGCAGGTGCGGAAATTTAATTATCTGGGAAGTGTTCTTACAGAGGACGGTAAGTGCGACGCTGAGATCCGAAAACGTATTGAGATGGCCAAAGACGCATTCCAAAAGCTACGCAGAGTATTACGAGTCAGGAGGGTTTCGTTGGTAACAAAGAAAAGAGTGCTGAAGTGCTACGTCATGTCTGTCCTCCTTTACGGCGACGAATGTTGGACAGTCTCCTCAAAGATGAAGAAGAGACACGAGGCAGCAGAGGTATGATTCTACAGAAGGATACCGAGGATACCTTGGACTGAACATGTGAGCAACGATGAGGTTTTGGAGAAGATGCAAGCAAAAAGAAACCTTAACATCAGGAAGAGGCAGCTGAAATGTCTGGAACGCGTAATGAGAAAGGAGGGCTAGGGAAATCTGATACTCACAGGACGGATAGAGGGAAAGAGGAACTAGGGAAAACAACGCGTGACATACTTAATGGGCTTAAGCAAATGGATGGTAGAACAGGGTCTGGGAGAAATAACAGAAAGTCAAAGCTTATTGAGAGCTACAAGGGACAGGGGGAAATGGAGAGCCATGATCGCCTACGTACTGAAGGGACACGGCACATAAAACAAGAAGACAAAAATGAATATGCTATTACAACAAATCAATGAAGACCAAAAACCATAAGAGGCATACCTGACGTAACATCAGGGAATGTATTATTATTATTATTATTATTATTATTATTATTATTATTATTATTATTATTATTATTATTATTATTATTATTTGTGTACGTTATGTTTCCTGCTTGATACCCTCTAGAGCCGGGTCCAAACTATGGTTCTTACGTCCTATAGGATAATTTTTATTTAATTGATAGCACGATAGGGCGATCTTCTGGGCAACTTGTATGTTGATGTTACCTGGGACACTGAGTAAAATTGTCCGGGTTGGGAAAAACGCGAATATTTTTGCGCAGTGTGTTCATAGCTGTCGTGTAGTATTTTCGAAATTCCAGCAGAATTTCAGTACCAGTTGTTGACTAATAGGATTCTGTATGGGATTTTATTGTGTTTTTCGGTGTTTTGACCGGGTATAAATTATGGTAATCTTCATTTTTAAAAATTTCATTGGCAAATTGTTTCCGTCACGACTCTTGATAGTCGCGATTAACATAATCCCGAATGAAATTATTAGCATGCTAATAATTTACCGTTGAAAAACATCGGAAGACTTACGTAAATAATTTTGTTTATTATTATTATTATTTTTATTTCCTTTGATATCTGGCGTTTACACATTTCTTTCCGGGTCCCGCCCAGGAACTTAAGGTTAGAAATGGCATCATGACACTTTCCACTGCATAAAAATAAAAAATAAATAAAATAAAAAAAAAAAAATAATTACATAGATAAAACCCTTCGTAAAGTGTGGGCTGTACTTGTCAGAACAATCTTTTGTATCTCTTTGAGGCATGAACTTCCAGGGATCCCTTCAATCAGCCTACTAGAATATTTTCCAACCAGTCCAAGGGCTCCAACTACAACAGGAATTTTTGATGTTCCCATGTGCCACATTTTTGAAATTTCTATTTCAAGGTCCTTGTATTTTGACAGTTTTTCGAATATCGTCAAAGATACATTGCAGTCTGCAGGGACTGCCATATCAATAAGGAGGCACTTATTTTGTTTGTGATCTTTAATAACAATGTCTGGGCGGTTGACTTTGAGTGTTCTGTCAGTGTGTATTGTGTAGTCCCATAGAATTGTAACAGGTCCTATCTCTGTAACCGGGTCAGGGTGGTGTTCGTACCAGTTTCTTCCAGTTTCCTTCCCATAGGAGTTGCAAATTTTCCAGTGCAGATATTGGCCCACTCTGTCATGCCGGGTTTTATATTCAGTGGGTGCCAATATCGTTCAACCTGATATAAGATGATCAATGGTTTCTGGATATTTGTCACAGAATCTGCATCTTGGGCTAACACAGTATTTTAGTATATGTGCTTGATAATTCCTAGTTAACAAGCATTGGTCTTGTACAGCAATGATAAAACCTTCAGTTTCACCTTTCAACCCTGCACTACGTTATTATTATTATTATTATTATTATTATTGTTATTATTATTATCATCATTATTATTATCATTATTATTATTATTATCATTATTATCATTATTATTATTATTATTGTCATTATTATTATTATCATTATTATTATTATTACTATTATCATCATTATTATTATTATTTTTATTATTAATATTATTATTATCATCAGCATTATGATTATTATTATTATCATTATTATTATTATTAGTTCCTTGGATTTATGTTGTATGCACATTTCCTTCCGGGTCCCAACTTGTGACCTAAGGTAATAAATGGCTTCATGACATTTTCCACTGATAATTTTTGTAAAAGCAGAAAAACAAACAAAAAACAAGATCCCACACATTTTACATAGATAAAGCCCTTTATAAAGTGTGAGTTGTACTTGTGGGTAATCTTTTTTGTATTTATTTAAGGGCTACCAGGAATCCCTTCAATGAGTCTATCGGAAACTTTCCCAATCCAGTCCGAGAGCTCAGACTGCAACTGGAATTGTTGATGTAACCTTTGTAATGTACTGATAGCTCGATCTAAACAGTACTGGCTTAAATGCAACAAAACCAACCTGTTGAAAGGAGGTCGTCGATGATTTCTGTTCGTTTTTATGCTTTCAAATACGGTATTTGTAGTCGAACATACGCATATTAATACAAACCCCATACATACATACATGCATACACAAACACACACATATATACAGTGCTGTTCGATAAAAGTTACTTACCTTATCCTTTGAATTTAGCTCAACTCTCGTTTCATCGGAGAAGAGAACATTCTTCCAGTCTTCTACGGTGAAATCTTTGTAATAGTGAGCCCATTCAAGTCTCTTGGCTTTGTTGGCTTTGCTTATTAGCGGCTTAAACCTTCGTGTACAAGATTTGTAGCCTTGTTTTAACAGCCACCGACGGACTGTTGAAGAGGCAAGACTAACACCTTGCTCTTCGCTTAGACTGGCTGCAATTTCTTGGCTACTTATGTTCCTATTCTTCGCAACTTCAATCAATCTTTTTCTTTCGTCCCCTTGTTTCCTTCCTTGGAGAAGGAGTGGCATCATTATGTGCCCTAAGCACTCGAGAGACAGTTGATTGCGAGGTTATAGCAATTTCTGCAATTTCTTTCGTAGACTTGCCTGCTTTTGAGAGGGCAATAATAAATGCCTTAAGTGGTTCTGATGCGTGTTTGTACACTTTCATCTGGTTAGTGACTTGAGTGGCTATTTCAAGCTGTTTTTCTACTGTATGAGGCTTTCTGGAATATTCTGGAATACTCTAGATTTAATTTAAGCTGTTCTAGAATTCGCTAGAATATTGTTCTGAGTGTATTGTAAAATAGTTTTCAATATTTTGTCAAAATTTCTTTAAATTTACCAGTTTAATCATTAGAATGGGATATCTGAGTCACTTTTTTTGCACAGAGTTTTTCCTGAATCTCTTTTATATCCAAATTTATAATTATCAATAGAATACCTTAGGGTGAATAAACTTTTTTCCTAGGCGGTCGGGAAGGGGTCTTTATATTAGTAAGATTAAAAATTATTTTAACCCCCAAAACAATAGACAAAAATATTTTTAGTAAAAATAATCAGGTGAGTCACTTTTATCGAAAGCACTGTATATATATATATATATATATATATATATATATATATATATGTATATGTGTGTGTGTGTGTGTGTGTGTGTGTGTGTGTACTAAGCTGAGCCGAGGTTGACAATAGGTCACAGTCCTGAATAACATTTAGGAATAACTATATTAGAAATTATTTTGCATTAGCGGTAATATCGGTTTTCATCTATGGCAATGGATGCTGAACAGTCTCTTCACAGATGGAGACGAGAATTGAGGTAAGAGAAACCGGGTTCTGCAGAAGGATGCTGAGAATTCCATGGATAGAACATGTAAGTAACGAGGAAGTTTTACGGAAAATAGAATAAAAAACTTAGAATCAGAAAGAGAAAGTTGAAATTTCCCGGGCACATAATGAGGAAAGAGAGTTTCGAGAAATTGACACGGTAGGGTTAGGGCATATTCAAGGCAAGCGGAACAGGGGAATGTAGCCAATAACCTACCTAACGAGCTTGTGCAAATGGTTGGCAGTACAAAATGACAAAGCTACGAGCGACAAAGGCAGGAAGTTGTGGAGAGTCATGATCACCCACATCCTGAAGGAACACAGCCCATAGAACAATAAGAAACTGACTAATAGTACAGCGTAAAAACTTAACTATTAAATGCGTTTAGAAACGTTGTGTACTCTAAATCTCTAAGAGGACAGACTTTAGCTTTGACATTAGTATTTGAGCTTTTAAATTTCATTTGGATTCGAACACCGGACTTTTGTACTGATAGAAAATATATAATTATCTCAGTCCAAAGATAGGGCTTCAACATAATAATATTAATAGTGTAACCCAATTGTGGCACAAGGTCGAAAGTACAGAGCACCCATCGAGTGTCGAACTCACTTGTATCTGAGCTAGCGTGATAAGTTAACAAACCATTATCATCAAGTCGAAGTGCATACAATATATTAATATTAAGCACGCACAAGCTTACACAGCTATATATAAGCTCACACGAGTACAAATAGATGCGCATACGAAATTAAGTCCGATATTTTTTCACGCGTACGCATGCGCGCACGCGTAGTGATTTCTACAGTTTGCTTTAAAAGCCAAGTAGAAAACAATCGGCTCCTGCCTGGGAAACCACAGATCATATGAGCCAGCACAATAGACACTATAAAGAAAAATGATAACTGCACCGAGACGACAAAGTCAAAAGGTTCACAAATATCAGTGGTAAACGTATAAGCCACAAAATAGTTTCTTATTTATAGAGGCGTGGACATGAATACGATGCACGCGCCCAGCGGTTGACTTTCAAATGCACCTTTTTTCCCGAATATTTCGGATCGAAATCTGAAAGAGGCAATTACGCTAATCGATTCTTTCGCAGTTGACACTCTCCAAGTATTGATTATTTTTTTGACCAATTTATTGTTTGCATACCAGCTATTCTTCCTTGCTTCTAACGTCCCACTGGCAGCGGTCTGTCCCTCGTTACAATAGACTTGACTAATATCACAGCGGCAATTTATTGATCGTCACACGTTCTTTTCGATTTAGCTATTTAGACGACGCTTGTGAACATGTCTCTCCACAACTTCTTTTCTTTTGTAGATTAGAAATTGTTGTCTTTTTACTATCCATACCAAAACCCCATTCTGTCATTCGTTGACACAAAGTTATTCTATTTTTTTATCTGTTCTTTTTGCCTTCAGTATGTCCTGTGAGTGTCAAGTTTTCCGAACCGTCTTTTCTCATTATTTCTGTCTCTCGGCATAAGTTTCCTTTATGTTGACATTTTCTTTAAAACTTTAAAAAGTTGATTACATCTTCTGTTCATCTTATTATAAGCATCTTTCTCTAGATTCCCATTGCTGAGGCTTCTCTTCGTCTGTGAGGAAAACGACCAGCAACCACTACCCTATGGGAGTTTTAATATGCCGTAGCAGTTTTGCACTCTTTTTTGTTTCTAGCAATGCTTTTACGTTTCTTGATATTTTGTTTACTTTTTGGAAGGCATCTTTTTGCTATTTCAATGCGTCTTATTATATAGTTAATCCTTCTTTTATGCAAGTTTCATTAAACACGACAGACAAGGTACTACGGTTAAGTTTTTTATTTAATTTTTCTTATGTGCGAACAAGAGCTTTCTTTGCTGGATAAAGGGTGTGTAAGAACTGTCCAAATGTTTTATTTTTCCGAGCGCTTTCGGCTATACCTTTAGCCATTATCAAGGATGATTTGATTTTTCAGCTTAATTGAGTGTGTGCATTATGTATATGTCTTAATGTGTAGCAGTGGTGTTTTAATTTCCAAATACGGTTAGCACGTTGTGGCTTTGTTCGTAGTTAATATTGTTAAGGGTAGGCTTTTTCTTTTTTATTATTAAAGCCTCCATTATTTTTAACCTTTTTTTACAGGTGGAAGCAATTAATATATTTGTGTTTTCTACTAGTATATTTCTAATAGAGTCTGGTAAGTTTTGTGTGTGTTTAAATGGGTTCTAATGGAGCTGTGATCGGATAGGTGTAACGTAAGATGTCTGGATAAGCATGAGTCCGGTTTCGTTAGGAACGCAGTTCCTTAAGGGGCATTTGAACTCATAGATAATGTTCGTTCTTTGCAATTTTGACTTAGCAGGTGTGTTGTTATTCTTGAGGATGAGGTTAGCCCTCTTAAATGTTTTATAATAGATAATTTGATTTTTTATTTGGGTCGATTGGGGTGGTGTATTTCTTTATAATATGTCTTAGTGAGGATTCGTCTTGTTTGTAATTCTTATGCATTTGGTTTTTGTAATAAATGTGTATGTGATTTTTGACTGTGTGTTCACTTTCATTATTACTTACTTTAGGGAGAAATAGTCTATAAGATGGTTAGGGAAGCCGTTGTTGATTAGGGTTTGTTTTACGTTATTAAGTTCTTTGAGAAAGAGTAGTCTAGAGGATGAATTTTGGTCTGCTCTTTCTAGAGAGTTTTTTATTGCAGTTATTTTATACATAAGTGGACATTCGCTTTTTAAGTTTCGGTGATATACATATATATATATATATATATATATATATATATATATATATATATATATATATATATATATATATGTGTGTACCAGGTGTAACAGCAAAATTGTCCTAATCCTGTTACACCATAATTGTACATCCCACAAAATCGTTTTGTGTCAGACCCACTGTCTTCTCAACTGATCAATGGTGAGAGGAAAAAGATCATTCAGGCCTTCAGTAATGGTACCAAGATTCATACTTCGGCTTCAAATCCATTCAAGAACCATCCAGAGAACGGTGAATAAATTTAAAAAAAAAGAGGGAACAGTAGAGAAGAAACCTGGATCAGGAGGTCACAACTGGAAAAGGGATCATCATTTCAACTTAGAGTAAAAGAGATCAATTAGAAAAGATCCAACTCAATCCGTAAGATGTTTGGCACGTGAGAGAGGAGCTTTAGCTGTTACAGTCCAAAGAGCAGTGGAAAAAGACTTGAAAATGAAATCGTACTTGAAACCTGTGAGGCAACTTGTTACTCCAGTACAGAAAGTTAGAGAGGGTGAAGTTAATCTCGAACAAGTTGGAAAATTATATATATATATAAATTTTATTTCAATCCTTCATGAGATTCCAATCTTTAGCTATGATTAATTAATGATGAACATGTCATTTTCGTTTATGATCGATTTCATCACAATTTTTCTGTTAAGCTTGAGAGGAATTATAAATTCTTAAGTAAAGTCCAATGGTGTTATAAAATCCCCAGAGAATTGCAGTAAGATATCTTTATTCACTTCTAAGATACAATGGTCCAAATCTTAATGTAGACCATTTTGCTTAATCTTAATCAAAATCAAAATCAAATCTTAATCAAAGCATAATGTGGACAATTTTGCTATTGCACGATTTGGAAAATGTTACTGTTACACCCGGTATATCTTAATATAAAAGTGTACATTGAAGTCAACACCCAGAGGCGACAGTTTGTTTCATGCTAAATACAATCGTCAGGCCTTTTATATTTACATACACCCTATCCCTAATATTGAGGACTCTAATCCATAAATATAGAATACCTTAAAACTCTCTCTGCCTCTACCTCTCTCTCTCTCTCTCTCTCTCTCTCTCTATATATATATATATATATATATATATATATATATATATATTATTTATTTTAGGATATTATTACAAAAACATATAAGAATCGCTATACAATTGCTGTCGTGTTTCAACGGATAACGATGCGTCTCGTCAGGCGATTGTAAATTACTGGCAATTGAATGTTATGGAAACTGGGAGCGTACTTTCTATATATACTCACTGTTCTTACAACTGAGGTGCATTTGACTTGTTGATAGTCGATAGAACTATTACATAATGTAAAAAAGAATCTTATCATAAGTTTTTAATTGAGAAAATATTGGCAGTTAGCTTATAACATTAATTTTGGTCGCAGAGAATGATATGCTAAAGGAAATTTGGAAAATTAATTATACCTGGCATACATAGCCAATTAAACATTGAACTTTACTTGTTTCACGCTATGTCTTGGTTACATTGTAACTTTTTCTTTCTTTCTTTAATTATTTTCCAGCCAATGGACTTTTCCTTCCCTTTCCTGTTCGCCTTATTTTTTCTCAGCGTATTTTCTTTCTTTCTTTCTTTTTCCCATTTTTGATAATCTTGTCGGCTTTTATCTCTTTATTCGTCTTATTCTCTATCTGAATTCTTTCTTTCTTTCTTTCTTTCTTTATATCATGTCTTTCCTTTTCTTTTTCAGTTTGATTTATCCTCTGTCTGCTTTCCCTTTTCCCTTTTTTCCTTTACTTTCTCTGTTCGCATTACGAGTTACCTGTATTCTTTCTTTCTTTCTTTCTTTCTTTCTTTCTTTCTTTCTTTCCCTCCCTTTGTATCATGTATTTCCTTCCCTTGTTCGCCTTATCCTCTATCAGCTTTCTTTGAATATTCCCTGTCATTTTTACCTCGTCTTTTCTTATCCTTCTCTGTTCCTCTCATCATTTATCTTTATTCTTCCTTTCTTTCTTTCTTTCTTTATTTCTTTCTTTCTTTGTTTCTTTCTTTATTTCTTTCTTTCTTTGTTTGTTTCTTTCTTTGAATATTTTCTGTTGCTTTTATCATGTCTTTTCTCTTCCTTCTCTGTTCGCCTTATCATTTATCTGTATTCTTTCTTTCTTCGCCTTATCGAAAATATTTCTTTTTTTTGTTCGCCTTATCTATAATCTTTCTTTCTTTCTTTCTTTCTTTCTTTCCTTTTTCCTCCTAATCGAATTCTAATTCAATTATTTTCTCCCTCAATGCCGCCGCCTTGACAACTCCATCCAAATTCGCACTCCGCCCCCGTAGTAACCCGCATCATTCTTAATCGGCTTCAACACCGGGTGCCCACCACACCCCGTTGCAACCACCGACATGCGTTAACTTCCTCCTTTCAACGTAATCTAAGTTATGTTCACACAGTGCGTTAGCAAGTGCGCCAACACGTGTCCAGTGACAAATACAATCGCACAGGAAATCATAACGAGCTAATATACACGTGTCTGATTTTGACAAATTTATGAAGGAATAGCTGGTTTCCCATCTGATATAACAACTTGTGAATGTATCGTGCATAAGTGTATGTGTGTGTGTGTGTGTGGGGGGGGAGACAGACAAGATCTAATGTATACAGATAAACTTATTCAACATCATCCGGGCTGATCGACTGATCACGCAAAAGCTCGTTCTGACATGTGATCTGGTGGAGCATTTGAACCTTTGAATCGTAATTATACATCACTGTCAGAAATCCTATTCAGAACTTGAATGTGTCGTGTTGAGTAAAACGTTTCAAATGCACTTAAGTCTCACACTTAAGTAAGTTTACACATTACAAGCAACTTTATGCTGATAATACAGGAATACATAAACCATCACCTTTTGTCTAGTAGCAAGAAAACGTTATAAGTGTTTTTTTTTTTAATTTATTCATAATTTTCTCTTTACGACAGCATAATTTTGGGGAATTGTTTGACCCCCCACCCTAAAAAGAAAAAGATAGCATTTCACCGTATTTTAATGATTACTGAATTTAACACGATTAAGCGATCATGTATCTTTCGATACATAACTGACGTGGCAGATTTTATCCGCAGTAGGTTGCCATTTCTTTCTGCGGTAGACCAGTTGCCATCCAAGGCTATAGAACCCAGCCTGTCCTGCTATTTACTCACAAAACACAAGGCCCTCTTTTGGAATCGCTGTCACTTGCCTTGGATTCCATTAACTTATGTCAGTCAGTTATATGCCATGCGTGTTACACGCTTAGGCGATCATGTATCTTTCGATACATGACTGACGAGGCAGATTTTTTCCCGCAGTAGGTTGCCATTTCTTTCTGCGATAGACTAGTTGCCATCCGAGGCTATAGAACCCAGTCTGTCCTGCTATTTACTCATAGCTGGGGGGAGAAGAAAAGGGTTCTTACCTTTCCCAAGGGTATTAGCACGTAAGTGAATGTAATGGATTCAACTGGGAAGTCAATCAGTTATGTGCCATGTGTGAAACACGCTTAGGCAACTATGTATCTTCCGTACATGACTGACGATGCAGATTTTTTTTTCCCGAAGTAGGTTTCCATTTCTTTCTGCGGTAGACTAATTGCCATCCAAGGCTATAGAACCCGGTCTGTCCTCCATAGCTGGGGGTGGGGTGGGAGAAGAAGAGCATTCATACGTAAGTGAATGCAATGGATTCAACTGGAATTCGAACTCGGCTCTCTTAGTCCTCAATCTGAGCCGCTATCCCTTACTCCACCGCGCCTCCAATTTAATTAAGCATCGCAAATGAAATCCCTCTAATAGCCCATACACCACAAGAATTGGAGGAGATGCTCAATGCTATGCACAATGTGAGCCAACCAGTAAGCCTTAGTATGTATATTATAAAAACAAGTTTCCTTCGATTGATCCCTACAACAATTCTTATAGGATAACTACTTCTAAAATATTCAAAATATCGAAGAATACCTTGAAAAATTCATCGAATTATATATGACATCGTAATATGATTGCATAAAAATACTTTTTTATTATTAAAGCTTTCATTATTTTTAATCTTTTTTTACAGGTGGATGAAGTTATTATATTTGTTTTCTAGTATGTAGTCTGGTAAATTTTTGTGTGTGTTTAAATGGGTTCTAATGGAGTGTGATCGGATAGGTGTAACGTAAGACGTCTGGATAAGCATGTAGTTGTGTAACCGATGTAATTATTTATGAGTCCGGTTTGAACAGGAACACAGTTCCTTAAAGGGCATTTAAACTCATAGATAATGTTCGTTCTTTGTAATTTTGACTTAGCTGGTGTGTTGATATTTTTGAGGATAAGGTTAGCTGTCTTGAATTTTTTATAATCGATAATTAATTTGATTTTTTTATCCGGGTCAATTGGGGTAGTGTATTTCTTTATATGTCTTTGTGAAGATTCGTCTTGTTTGTAGTTAATGTGCATTTGGTTTTCTAATAAATGTTTATGTAATTTTTGGGACCATGTGTTCACTATCGTTATATATATCTGTGCGTGCGTGCGTTCCAAATGTAAATTATTTATAAAATGGATTTAAGTTTAAATCTTCAAGTAACTTAGTAGTTTACATACTGGAAACCAAACCGCCGATTTGCAATGGTCATGACAGGATTTGCTGTCAAGTTTTTATTTTTTTAGTTTAACATAAAATTTTTTACAACTTTGTCATTCATTTTTCTAACCCTGGTAATTACGTATGTATATGAATAAAAAGAGACAAAAGAAATATAGACTATATTTAGCCGAGGCGTTTCGTCCTTTGAGGGACTTAATCAAGGCAGTGTAGAATTTATTATGCTACACGTGTTTATATCCACAGAGACGAGCATGTCATTGGTTTATCAAGGCTTGTGAATTTGAGAACCTACATGAATGTTCATCAGGTGAAAGGTGAAAGTTCATTCCAATCATGTAGAGGTCACAATGTGTCCTAATTCAAAATCTGGTGAAAAGTAAAGGGAGTGAACAAAATTCAATAATTTAAAAAAAAATGAATATTGTTTGGATTGTGATTAGATTGTTATGGTATGACATGGACATTTGTGTTGTAAATACTCAAAGGCTGAAGTGATGGATTTAACCGTTTTCTTTTGTTTTTCCGACATATTTGCTGATGTGTATGTTTCCTTGAGAAAGTATTAGTTCTTTCAAGGAAGGTGAAATTAGGATCAAAACTTGGCTTAGATTGATATTTTGGTAATAATCGATGGCGGCACTCTCGAAGATGTTTCTTCTGAGTAAATTACTTTCTCTTTTGATGAGTGTGTCATTTTTAGTTCGAAGTTGTGGTCGAATTTATTTCCGTGTATGACGAGGAAAGTTTTTAAATTGTTATTGATGAGGTCTCTTTTGTGTCCACAGATACATTTTTAAAAACTATCCGTATTGTGTACAGTATCTGTACCAATGTATTGTAAGGAACAGTGTTGGAAATTTATTTTATATACGTTTGCTTCTGAGTTATTAAAGTCCGTCAATGACCTAAATGCAACCGGTAAGTATAGTTTTTCATCTTTTCTCTTTTTATTCATTTTGTCCTTTCTACACTTCATCTGAGAATATTTACACATACGCACACACACATACATACGTCCATAAATACATACATATATGCATACAAACACACACACACACACGTATATATATATATATATATATATATATATATATATATATGTAATGCTTGTAAGATTTTAAGGCGTCTAATGTATGTATGTTTATCTATAATTTTAGTATTATCTATAAGTATTTTACGTATAATAAGAGGTCTTTTGCTTTTAATATGTAATGCTTGTAAGATTTTAAGGCGTCTAATGTCTGTATGTTTATCTATAATTTTAGTATTATCTATAAGTATTTTACGTATCATAAGAGGTATAATAATAGTATTAGATAATACTAAAATTATAGATAAACATACAGACATTAGACGCCTTAAAATCTTAGAAGCATTACATATATATATATATATATATATATATATATATATATATATATATATATACCAGGTGTAACAGCAACATTGTCCAAATCGTGTTACAGCAAAATTGTCCAACTGTTCGATTAATCTTTGAACGGTTGCATTTTAGAAATGATTAAATATATCTTACTGGAATTCTCCGTTTATTTTAAACACATATCTGCTCAGCTTCTTATCCCTAGCGTAAACAAGGTAGTTTCTAAAATGCTAATGCGTATTAATTTTTGAATACGGCATATTTTTAATACTTAGGATGCACAGGTGTGGCTCAATAGTTAGAGGCTCGGAACGTGAAATCGGAGAGTCGGGTTACGTTTTGTTTTTACGCAAATACCCTTAGGAAAAGTATGAATTTATCCCTTCTCCACCATCTCTTAACTATGGTTTAAACACCAAAGTAGACTGGGATCTCTAGCTGCGGTTGGCAACCAACCTAAAAGAAGGACCAAAGGAATTCAAAGCCATAAATCTAACCCTGGTGAAACACGTACTATGCAGACATCGAAAGGACCGTGGAATTCAAAGTGAGAGCTATCGATCTGTAAGATGATATTTAAAAAGTTTAACTTGGTGAAGAACAAGGAAACTTTGGATTGTATTGCGTCAATCTTCAAAGTGAGAAGGGCCTGCTCTCTTTGGAAATCATCATTCAACATCCTGGTATCGTTTTGGATAAGAACTTGATTACCGGAGGAAAATGCGTGTCTAATAGGCAGCCCCATTCTTCTTTATGTGCCGTGTCCCTTCAGGACGTAGATGATCATTGCTTTCCACTTCCCCCTATCCCTTGTAGCTCTCATAAAGTTTCGTCTCTCTGCCACCTCTCCTAGACCACGTTCTATCATCCACTCGCTTAAGCCCACCCGGTATGCCATGCCTTGCTTTACATTGTCTCTCTTTCCCTCTATTCGACCCGTGAGTATCAGATTCTCCAGGCCCTCCTTTCTCATCACGTGTCCCAGAAATTTCATCTGCCTCTTCCTCTTTGTTTGCATCTTCTCCCAAACCTCATTGTTGCTCACACGCTCGGTCCATGATATCTTTAGCATCCTACTGTAGAATCACATCTCCGTTGCTTCGAGTCTCTTCGTCATCTTTGAGGAGACCGTCCAGCATTCGCTGTCGTAAATGAGGACAGATATCACGTAGCAGTTCAGTACTCTTTTCTTTGTTACCAAAGAGATCCTCCTGTTGCGTAATACTCTGCCCAGCTTCTGGAATGCGTCTTTGGCCATCCCAGTAATACATCTTCAGATCTCAGCGTAGCACTTACCATCCTCCGTCAAAACACTTCCCAGGTATTTAACTTAAAAAGTATATATTTAATAAGATTTGCTAAGTACGGCAAAAGGCAAAGAATGTGAAGGACAGTGAGCATCAATTGACAAGATATTGACTTCCTGAGAGTCAAACAATGGTCTTTTGCTTTCTGTTTTGTAATGACGTATCACTGTGCTATATAATAATGACGTATATAATATATACTATATAATATATACTATATAATATATATATATATATATATATATATATATATATATATATATTATAGTATATATTATTATATATAATATAATAATGACGTATCATTGTGCTATATGATGACGTTTCACTGTGCTATATAGTAATGACGTATATAATATATACTATATAATATATATATATTATATAGTATATATTATTATATATAATATATAATATAATAAGGACGTATCACTGTGCTATATAATAATGACGTATATAATATATACTATATAATATATGTATATATTATATAGTATATATGATTATAATATAATAACGACGTATCATTGTGCTATATAATGAAAACAAGTAGCATAATCTCTGGGCTTACAGCCATATCACGTGGAAACGCATAGATTTAATGATCGCTTGGTGATATCAGGAACGGCAAGATTCGATGTACAGCTTGTGTAATGGATAATGGCTCGAAATTGGAAATCGGAGAGCTTGATTCCTATTTCAGTAGGGTTCATTATATTCACGCAAATACCCCTTGAAATGGGATAAATCCACCGATTCTACCACCATCAAAGGGTTAAATAGTAAGCCTTGTATCAGTAAAACATTATTATATCCAAAACATTCTAACAATCTACGAAAGTATTTTCTCTCTTTTAATATACTTTAAAGGGTTGATAACCTGTAAAAAACAAATCGATCTTAATCTCTGATATTTAACATTAAATTTAATTTAACTCCTGACTCTCGGCCTGCGTGTGTGTGTGTGTGTGTGTGTGTGTGTGTGTGTGTGTGTATGTATGTGTGTGTGTGTGTGTGTGTGTGTGTGTGTGTGTGTGTGTGTGTGTGTGTGGCTACAGTCCCCACGTACGGAACGTGGATCATGCATTCTCATATGCGATATCTCAGTGACTGCCCAACTTTGGTCTGGAGCGGACGTTTACATATCTCCACGCTTTTCCCAGGCTTGCAAGCCAGGTGCATCTGTTTCGAGTCACGTGGATCTGCACTCGGCATCAAATCTGCACCTGGCTTCACTGACGTCACACTGAGTGCAAAGTATATTCTGCCATCGTCTAGGGTGAGAGCCACGCTACGACATTTTTAAATTTTTGTTATCTAAAATAAAGAACTTATAAGATGATGATGATCATGATCATGATCATGATCATGATCATCATCATCATCATCAAGATCAGCCGATTAGGTGATTCTTTTCTTCTGTTTTCTCCATCATCCACCGCCCCATGTTGGTACAATGTACCTTCACATTGCATTTACCAACTCCCATCGATATTGGAAATAATCGATTTTTTCATGCTTCTACGGTAGTTTTCATGTAGTTTGCGGCCATTTTCTACTGGCCAGAGTGAGAGCCTATAGCTGGCTGCCACGAATAGGCAGGAAGATTCTACTGGCCAGTGTGAGAGCCAACAGCTGACTGGCAGGAATGTTAACTAGCATGCTAGCATGCCAAAAAAAAATCGATAGCTGCATTCGTCACAAGTGAGAAAAATTTTAATCTGCATGGCACTTTACTCCAATTGGCTCATTCGCTTGCTTAAACTCAACGTTGATTCTGATTCCGCAGAACTAGGTTGGGTGTGAAAAAGTATTTGTTGTTAACATTCTTTTTTCTTTCGGTTTTTCCAATTACGTGTCCTTTTTTAAAGCTGATCGTTTTGTGTTCATTTTGTTTAGTTCTTTTTTCGTAACAGATTTAATGTTTAGTATAGAGCTTAGAAAAAATTCGCAGTGTGAGATAGGCAAGAAGTAAGGCATGTAGAAACATCAGCACGGCAAAGGGCACTTCTTTAAAGACGAGGAAGGGCAAAAATATTTTAAGTCAAGTGATAGCGATTGCTGTATGAGTTGTACGATTTTTTAATCAAGCACGGGCAATGCCGGGTCATGCTGCTAGTTAGCTATACAGTTTTGAGGAAAAAAATATTACCAGAAATAGATTATTGACAAAACAAAATCTTACCAGCAATGAAAATTTTGTCAGCATTAAATAACCTATTGGGGTTGATATGCCGTAAAACAAAACAAACCAACCCAAACTAAAGCTTACTTATCTTGCGATGCCTCGAAAATCTTGTTCCTTCCCGAATGAGATGTAAGGTGGACAGCTATAGAGCTACTATTTTTGTAGGGTGCTCCTTCCAGAATAGATTCAGTGCAACACAGAGCATCCCTGTAAATTGATCCGTCAATATACAAGGGTGGGCTGAAACATACATAGGCTTACTATGAAGGAGTGATACTAGAGACGCGAAATCTTGCATTCATTTCAACTGTTTTTCTTAATAGCTGCATCCTTTATTTCAAGGGAAACTGATATCTGACTGCTCAAAGAATCATCATACTGTTGGTAAAAAAAAGTCATCAACAGCAGATATACCGTCATTATCACCGCGATAATAGTTCCCAGCCAAGCATTGAGTAACCGATGATAGTCAAATCCGCAGAATGGTGGGGGGTGATCAACCAGTTCAAAGACCCAGTCATACATAGCAGCCATTGAAACCAAGGACTTGTGCTCTAGAACATTGTGCTGGGGAACAAGACCCGTTTCGTCAATTTTCCCAGCCGTTTGGTCTTGCTAGTCTTTCATAACTACCTCAGCAAATTGTCATAGTAATCTCCCTTGATGTAGTGGCATACTGGCCACTAACTAGTCAAAGAAGGCTGATCGTTCTGTTGGTTAAAAAAGCCATTAACAGCAGGTATGTCGCCATCATCACTGATATATTGGCTTCCAGCCACGTGTTATTTCATGTTTAGTGACAGATTATAGTCAAATTATAAGAATACGAAGGTGATCAACCAGTTCAAAGGCAGTCACGTACAGCAGCGTTTCCTTCTGTCTCCCCTTCTTGTTGAAAGCAGGTACCCCAAGCCTACTGTTGGTCGGGGGGGGGATGCCCGTTGACCCCCCTAGCTCTGCGTTGATTGAAACATGAAGCTTGGTGATAAAGGTAAGCTGAACATTCACTAGTGACCATGAGAATGAAAGCGGATGAACATGAACACTTGCTGCCATGTGTGGGTTGGCGTTTATGCCATATCCACAAAGCTGGCTAACCATATTTTAAAATTTTTTTTTTACTTATACTAAGTTAAAACTTAGTGTTGTGAAAGGGCACAATACAAATAAAATGCCATTCCTATCCGCCAGAACATACATCTAGTGTCAGCCTGGACACTTTGCCAACTACCTCCTTATATTTTTGTTGTTTTTGTCGTTCTTGTATGTGTTATATGTAATAGGAGTAGGTAGACTTTCCTACCACCCGGTCAACACTCCTCCTCCTTCTCTTGGACATGAGTTTCTTGTTTAGGAAGGGGTTCACAGAACGCTCTCTCTCTCTCTCTCTCTCTCTGGCCTCTGTACTAGTGCTGCTGTGTTTCTCCCGTGATGTGCGCAGTCTGTGGCATTACCTCTTCATTCTGAGGGTACACGGTTGACAGTTTCCGACTGGTAGTTAGGATCCCTAACTCTTGCGTAGCGTCTTGCGCGGTCGCCCTCATGAACAGTTGTATAATACCGGGGTGTCAGTAGTGCCATGTCGCGCATGGAAAGGTGTCCCTGCAGTCCCCTCCGGTAGGCAACCCTGAGGCCACATTATGATGCAGGCTATGCGAACTTCTCTCTGCCCACGTCACGGTCGATAACCGTCTGCTTCTTTTACTTCAGGTCTTCTGATCTCCCAACCATAATTCTACATGATGACTTACAAAGATCGAAAAAGTAAATCTAAACCAGCCCTTCAAAATTCACCTAAGCCCCTAAACATTTCGTTCACCAGCATCCGTGGCATTAGAACCAATTTCTGCAGTATGGAATCTTTCCTTACTGCAAACTGCCCGGATATACTGGCTCTGCGCGCGACCAACCTTGACTCGTCTATCCCCTCCTCTGATCTCTCGATGCCCGGCTACCTTCCTTTCCTCAGAAAAGACTCTCTAACCCACATGTATGGCCTTGGTGTCTACGCCAAGGACCATCTCCCTCTGGCTAGAGAGTTGTCTCTCGAATTTCCCATTCGTACATGTGTCTCCGGCTATCTCTTCTCAATGCTCTAAGCTATCTCTTCTTCCTTTATCGCTCTCCATCCTTTCATGACTGGAATAATCGATAGCATTTCTGACAGCATAGACAAGGCTCTCTCTCTCCATCCGTTTGCTCACATATTCGTGTTTGGCGATTTTAACGCCCATCATACCAAGCGGCTTAAGAACGCTACTACTGACCTCGCAGACATTCAAACATTTAATTTTTCAGTTTCTCAATCCCTTACGTAGATAGTTGACTTCCCCACGCGTTTTGCCTTCAACCGGGACGGTAAGGCCTCTCTTCTCGATCTGTGTTTTACCTCCATCCACGAGTCTTGTAGCGCCACGCAGCTCTGCCCTCTAGGTAACTCCGATCATGCTGTAGTGTCTGTTAACATCTTCTTCAACTCCACCCCCCGCAAAGAACCTCCTACCACTAGAAACTCGCTCTGCTATCAACGAGCTGACTGGGACTCGTTCCGTGATTTCCTCCGCGATGTCCCCTGGGATGTTGTCTTTACGCTCCACATTCAAGAATGTGCTTCTGAGGTCTCATCCTGGGTTAAAGCTGGAAATGACGCTTTCATCCCCTCAAGGAAATTCAAGGTTGTGACACCCGACTTTTGGTCACGACGCCAAATGTGAAGTCGGTCCTTTGTGACGGGCTAACCCTGGGACATCGGTTGAAGTCTTATTGGGTTCTAGTACCAACTTGTCGTACTCGGCTCGCTTCCAACGCCTGGTCACCGAAGCAACTGCTTTGATCTCGATTCAACCTACCCACGTTGTGATTTGATCTTAGGTTGACGAGATCAATTAGACGTTGGGCCGCAGTGCCAGCCGAATCCGGGTCAAGGTGATACTGCACAATAAATGTAGACAAAAAAAAACAAAAGCACAAACAACAACTTCAAGGCGAGCGACTGGTTAGGAATAGTGATTAATTTTATGTCGGTTTGTTGAGTTACAGGAGTGCGTCTCTCTCTTTCTCTCCCAGCCTGAAGAAAAAAAATGTGGATTGTAACACTTTTGCGTTCCCAGCCAGCTCTGGATATCTGGGTTGTTTTTCAATAAAGTCGGCTCTGGTGGAAAATATAAGTCAGACTTCTATAATTTGTTCTTGGTTAGAAGTCTAAGTCGGAAACTTGCTTTGGTGGGAAATCTTAAGTCAGACTTCAACAAATTTGTTCTTGGTTAGAAGTCTAAGTCGGAAGGCATGGAATCGTGCGATCGCCTGTGCGAGGCGTTATCTTCCGAGTCCCCTTGTCTCTTGGGCTCGACTGGATCTCTCTGCGAACTGCACTGCTCTTGGATTGCACTGCCAAAAACTAACTAAGACGTTTGCTTATATGGACGCCGATCAAACCCGGCGTGGGTCGGACGTGGTGTGGCCACCACGTTGATTTCAAATCCCCAATAAGGATTTTCTTTGTTTTCGGTCAAAAATAATTATCATTTTCCATATTTGGAAATCTTATTCCACTCCCACCCTCTTCTGCTCTCATATGGGTATCTCACCATACTTTAGAGGGCGTCAACGGTTTTCCCACTTCCTCGCAGCAACATCTCATACCTATCCTCTCAATGGGCGGTGGCAGGCCTCCCCCCTGCATCACATGATCACCTCCGCCTGGCTATTCGGCCAAATAGGCGTCAAATGATAATCTCAATCTTTATCCAACTTCACGGCATATGGAATTCCTCAATCAAGTTTTTCGCCAACATTAAGTGGACGGAATTTTGGCGAAATTGGGTTAATTAAAAAAAAATCCAATAACATGGCTTTTGTTATCACAAACGAATTTCAACAGAACACAGATGTCTTGTCCAACCGACATCTCCCCAACCCAGGGCCGGGCCCTGTGTGCGGTCGGCAGATGACCTATTAAATCCTTTCCCGATAATATAAGTTTTGGCTATCATGACACAGTTAATGTTTTATCTGCCCAAAAACTCTGGGATTCATCAACTAATTTTTACGACAATGACCATCAGAATTTTCGCCGTCCGTTATCAAAATCAGCTTTGTGGTGGCCTTTTTCCTTATCATCTAAGTTGTTAAATCTTGTCCCTCTGCGAGAAAGGAAAATGATTATCTTGATTCGCACTTGAAAATAACGAAATAAAAAATCTTTTCACCGATCCCTTGTTTTGGGAAAATAACAAAACAAAAAGAATATCGCTCAGTATGTCTTTCGTTCTATCTATCGGTTTAAGTTATCGCTCAGTATGTCTTTCGTTCTATCTATCGGTTTAAGTAATCCCCGTAATTAACTTCTGTGGTTAATTAATTGGTTAATTAACCTGCCGTTGCTAAATCGTGTTACAAGTTCAAACCGCGCTCCTCCCCTCGGTTCTCCGCTGCTTGCTCAGCCGCCATTGCCCATAGAAATCACTTCTTCCACCTATTTCGTAGCGACATGTCCGACTGCAATCGACGTCTCTTTGCCTCCGCCCGTAACGAGTGTAAGCGTGTCCTCAACGAAGCTAAGTCACAATTTGCTGCTCGGATGAAGGAACGTATTGCATCTCGCAAATTGGTCTCCAAGGATTATTGGCGTCTCTGCAAGAGCGTACTGAACAATAGCAAACCCTCTATACCTCCTTTGTTCAACCAGTTTGAGGTCCTGACCTCCTCTGCCGACAAGGCTGAATGCTTTGCTCGGAAATTCTCATTCAATTCAACGCTCGAATCTTCCAGTGTACCCATACCTGATTTCCCTCTTAGAACTGAGGCCCTATTGAGCGGGTTACACATAACCCCGTCATTGGTATTGGGCATTATCTCTAATTTAGTCCACCACAAGGCTAGTGTTGGAGATGGTGGAGATGGGATACCATCCATTGTCTTGAAGAAATGCGCGCCTGAACTGGTGCCCACCCTCTCTAAATTATATAACTACTGCTTCAAGGAATCTTGTTTTCCTGACTGCTGGAAGTCCTCATCGATTGTTCCTGTATTTAAGAACTCTGGCAACCCCTCTGAGCCTTCTAATTACCGTTCTATCAGTCTCCTATCCCTCTTCGACAAAGTCTTCGAAGCCCTAATCAACGTCGAAGTGGTTAACCACCTTACATCCCGTGATCTGCTCTCAGACAAGAAATATGGTTTCCGCTTTGCCCGATCTACAGCTGATGTGCTTACGGCCATCACTGAATTTGTCTACCAAGCTCTTCAAAATAACGGAGAAGCTCGTACCGTGGCCCTAGACATCTCCAAAGCGTTTGATAGGGTTTGGCATGCCGGCCTTCTTCGCAAGCTCCAGGGTTATTGTATTACAGGTCGATTGTTTGACCTAATACAATCATTCATGACAAACCGTGAATTGAAGGTCGTTCTCAACGGATTCTCCTCCAGCTCCTATCCGACGAACGCAGGTGTTCCTCAAGGCTCCATCCTAGGCCCTACTCTGTTCCTTATCTTCATCAAAGATCTTCCTGACGCCATAGATTCCCAAGTTGGCATCTACGCGGACGACACTACAATTTACTCCTGCCTCAAAAACAAATCAAGTGTCGCTGACAAAACTAAGCTGGCCGTTCGTCTCGAAAAGGACCTCCAATCGGTTGTGAACTGGGACAGTAATTGGCTGGTTAAATTTAACTCCTCAAAAACAAAACTGCTCTCTATTAATCACCACAGAGATCCTTCCCTGCCACCCCACATTAGAATGTCTGACGGTCAACTTCTCGAGAGCACCTCTCTGCGGCTGCTCGGTCTCACGTTGACTGCTGACCTGAAATGGAACAAATACATTGAGTCAATTGCTTCGTCCACCGCAAGGAAAGTTGGCTCCCTGTGCCGCGCCAGGAAATGTTTCTCCCCGGAATCGATGCTTCAAATCTATAAATCAACCATTCGCCCTTGCATGGAGTATT
This sequence comes from Acanthosepion esculentum, assembly GCA_964036315.1. Classification (NCBI taxonomy): domain Eukaryota; kingdom Metazoa; phylum Mollusca; class Cephalopoda; order Sepiida; family Sepiidae; genus Acanthosepion; species Acanthosepion esculentum. Next base: position 119,644,512 of record OZ038476.1, on the reverse strand, counting down.
GCTGCCATATATGGTCTGGAGCCCCTTCTGTTTTCCTCGGAGTTCTTGATAAGATCCAGAGACGGATATGTAATGTAATTGGCCCTGATATGGGATCTCGTCTACAGTCGTTCTCTCACAGACGCGCCGTCGCCTCTCTCTGTCTTTTTTATAAATACTTTCATGGTAACTGCTCCGATGAGCTGCTTTCGCTGGTTCCCAGACTTCATGAATTCAAGCGTCCTACGAGGCTGGCATCCCGCTCTCACCCTTTCACTGTTGAAACTGTTAAATATAGCCGTCTCTTCTACTTCAATAGCTTCATAACTCGCACCTCTCGCCTGTGGAACTCCCTTCCTTATTCCAGTTTCCCTGACAACTATAATCTCTAACTATTCACATGTAATGTCTATCGACGTCTCCAGTTACCTTGATCTATCCACAATCCTTCTCCTCATCCTTTCCTTTATCACTTCTATCTGCGCTCGCTCCAAATATTCTGTAGCCCCTTGCGTGCTAGTGGCTTCCCGCCTTGCTTGGGGTAAAATGCTTAAAAAAAACAAAAACAAGGACTTGTCTGCTGGAGCATTGTCTTAACGAAACAAGACACCTTTCGTCAGTTTTTCTTGATTACCTTTCATAGCTACCGCGGAAAATTGTCATAGTAATCTCCCTTGATGGCGTGTCCCTTTTGAAGAGAGTCAATAAGTACAATGCGTTTTGCAATCTGAGAAACATAGGTCATGACCTTCCCTGTATATCAAACGACCTTGGCCATCTTTGAAGTAGGTGATGATGAATGTTTTCACTTCATGGATTGTCTCTGGCTCAAAGCGAGGAAGCCAACACTCATCTTGGGTTAGGAAACGTTAAAGGAAATCAACTGGATCTGCCTCAAGAAATGTCAGATTTCCCCCTGATGTGATCACCCTGTGCGTTTTGATCAGGTGTCAGAAGCCATGGAAGCCACCGAGCAGAAACCTTCGCCTGTCAGCTATCCCCATGTGGTGACCATGATCAATGTTTTCCTCGGTGGTGTCCTCGCAGGACGTTCAAACTTTGGGTCACCTTCAAGACTCTCCCTTCTACTCCTAAATTCAGCTGCCCCCTTTTGCAGTGTTGATAAAGATGGAGCATCATCCCCTTATATTGAAACCACGTCAGCATGAATGTCCTTTCTCTGCGGGCACTTGATAATATCTTCTTTTTTCTTTTTAGGTGCCGTGTCCTTTCAGGACGTAGGCGATCATAGCTCTCCACCTTCCTTTAGCCCTTACAGCTCTCAACAAGTCCCTTCCCTCTGTTACCTCCCCCAGACGACGTTCTGTCACCCACTTGCTTAAGCCCGCTAGGCATGTCATGAGTTGTTTTTCCTTGTCTCGCTTTCTGTCTATTCGACCCGTAAGTATCAAATTCTCCAAGCCTTCCTTCCTCATTATGCGTCCCAGGAACTTCATCTGCCTCTTCCTGATGTTAATTATAGTCCTCCTCCTTGTTTGCATCCTCTCTAAGACCTCATCGTTGCTCACACGCTCGGTCCATGATATCCTTAGCATCCTTCTGTAGAACCGTATCTCCGTTGCCTCGAGTCTCTTCTTCATCTTTGCGGAAATCGTCCAACATTCGCTCCCGTAAAGAAGGACAGACACGATGCTAAATTTTGCCCATTTTCAAGAAAAGTCTTTAATAGTTACTTTTGAAGTCTTCTTTTGAATAGTCAGATATCAGTTTAGCTGGAAAGAAACAATGCGGCTATTATCAAGAAGAGTTGAAATTAATGCATGCAAGGTTTCACAGCTCTAGCGTCACCCCTTCATAGTAGGCCTATGAACTTTTCTGTTTGCAAAGAGTAAGACATATGGCTTATAACTTCGTAGTGGTCTCGTTTTTTATTTTATCCGGTAAAGCAGATTTCCATTATTGACGATACTTTACCACTGCGAATATTCAACCTGGTTTAGTGGAACAAATGTTACTTTATAGTATAGAAACTAGATCAGTTGGTCGGCTATTTTAATCACATGAGGGATAGGGAATTAAGGGAGCCATATTGATTAAAACACATGAACATTTGTTTTTTCTGCATTGCATAAAGACCGATTCTATTTGCTTTCTCTCGAATGTGCAACAGTGTGCAATTATATCTAGAAAATTACATCATCGTCAGGATAATCCATTAACACTTAAACCGCGACCATCATCAATTAATGTTTCATTGGAGATTAACGGATGTCAGTCGTTGATGATTTAAACCTTTTCTAACGATATGGGTATCATTCTTTTAGGATTTAAGTTCAAATGACTTATTAGAATTCATGAGATTTGCGTTATTTTCTGGAGTATTTGCATCCAAAGAAATCTGGAAGGACGAATCAAAGACAGTGTTAAGTCGACATGCTTACGTCTTGAAGACAAAAAAAGGTGGCCGTCATGAGTATGACGATAAACTACATCCGCGTCCTGAGTATGACGATAAACTACATCCGCGTCCTGGGTAAGACAATAAACTACGTCCAAAAGCAAGGCCTCTGATCAGGAGGTTTTGAGGAGCATTGAACCACCTCTTAATTGCTGGTATTCCCAGGTCCACCCTGACCCAGGGTGGTAGCAACTGTAAGGGTCCCAACTATGGGTAAATAGTTAACCCCCAAACTGGGGTCAAAACACTAAGTAAAGGTAAAAATAGGTTTTAATAACAGAAAATTATTACCAGCAATAAATTATTGAAGGAAAAATATTACCAGCAATACATTTTTGAAAAAAACTATTACCAGCAAAAAAAATTGTCGGCATTAAATAACCCATTGTGGTTGATATGCTGTGAAATAACTAAACTAAATCAAACCAACCAAAAAAGGTGGGCAATGCTGACAAATTGGTACAAGGAGAACCCAACTTCCTTCTGCATTTCTTCAAGAAATATCATACTAAACCGGACAAGCATAGAAATGAATACAATATGGGACTCAGTAATAAGGGAGTGCTAGAAAAAAGCAATAACAACAAAATTGCAATATGAGCTCTGATAAAAAAAAATATAAAAAAAACGTTTACTGAGGCATTAAGTTTTATAAGTCTCAAACATTCATACGCTCATGGACACATAGCCCAGTGGATAAAAGAGTTGGATGGATCCAGTGACCCAAAGTGTTTTGAGTTCAATACTTGGTGATAATCACCAATAAGTGGGGGAACAACAATTTAGTGAGTTGAGTTAAAGGGACACAACTGAGCCATCCGAAAGAGGCATGGCACGTGGAACAAGAACAATCTGCCCTGTTGGACGAAATGAATGGTTCAAATCTAAATTCCGATCACGTGAAGAAGTCCGGATCGTGCAACGGTCGAAACATCGTGAATATGGCAATAACAGTCCGAACAATATAAATAATCTAAATAAACTGTTAAAAATATAAAATTCAGGAACATAGATTTTGTTTTAATTTTTCTTTATTTTTATGATCTCAGGCAGTTTAATACCCTTTTTATAATTTTTTGTATATAATTAATGCAAAATAAGCATAAAAAGAACGATTCTTTTAAAGAATGATTTTTACCTGCTTGGCATAGATATTAATGCAATCCTTTCCCGCCATTTTAAGGTTAATGACCATCGTTCAATTTTTACTGCGCGATAAATAGAAATCTCTAATTAATAGCTGGTATTTATTTTTATCTAAAAATTAATAATATATTTTCATTTTTTTAAAAATTAATACCCCATTTTTATTTTAATGTAAAATTAATACTGGATTTTTATTTTAATTTAAAAATTAATATTGGATTATTTAAAAATTAATACCGAATTTTTAATTTAATATAGAAATAGCGGATTTTTATTTTTATTTAAAATTAATACCGGATATTGATTTATATTTAAAAATTAATACCAAATTTTATTTTAAATTGAAAGTTAATACTGGATTTTTATTTTAATTTAAAAATCAATATCAGATTTTTATTTTTATTTAAAAATCAATATCAGATTTTTATTTTTATTTAGAAATCAATACCAGATTTTTGTTTATATTTAAAAATTAATACATGATTTTATTGTAAATTAAAAATTAATACTGGATTTTTTATTTTAATTTAAAAATTAATGTTGGATTATTTAAAAATTAATACCGAATTTTTAATTTAATATAGAAATGGCGGATTTTTATTTTTATTTAAAATTAATATCGGATTTATATTTAAAAATTAATACCAAATTTTATTTTAAATTAAAACTTAATACTGGATGTTTATTTTAATTTAAAAATCAATATCAGATTTTTATTTTTATTTAAAAATCAATACCAGATTTTGGTTTATATTTAAAAATTAATACAGGATTTTATTTTAAATGAAAAAAAAATACTGGAGTTTTGTTTTTATACCGAATTTTTAATTTAATATAGAAATGGCGGATTTTTATTTTTATTTAAAATTAATATCGGATTTATATTTAAAAATTAATACCAAATTTTATTTTAAATTAAAACTTAATACTGGATGTTTATTTTAATTTAAAAATCAATATCAGATTTTTATTTTTATTTAAAAATCAATACCAGATTTTGGTTTATATTTAAAAATTAATACAGGATTTTATTTTAAATGAAAAAAAAATACTGGAGTTTTGTTTTTATTTAAAAATTATTAGCAGGGTTTTATTGTAATTTACCAGATTTTTATTTTTTAAAATTAATACCGTATTTTACGGTGGAATTAATGAGTTAATAAGGTTATTTATGTGTTTACTTATGATATTTATTTTTAAAATAAAATTAATTTTCGGTTGTTACAATTTTCAAAATCAGGCAATGTTCGTAAAAGTACGTCGTGCTTGGGCCAATCTGTGTAGCCAGATGTCCTATTAAAATAGACGAACTCTTAGAAATAAAGAAAAGTATACCACTCAGAGGATGTAACATGAGTTCTATGTTTAATGAAAAATCGGACACGACTCGAGTTGAAACGTTCCACTGCGTTTTCAGTAAATAAATACTGTGTAAGTATGAGCAGGAAAAACTATTATACCGAAGAAGGCTCATTCAATTATTTGTTTTCAATGGCAATATAACTTAGACGGTGTCCTTTCAAATAGAATTATTCCGTTTTGTTAAGTGCACGGGTAAGATGGAAATATAAAGACATATGATAAGAGAAATGTGAGAGGGGAAAAAACACGTTCAACTAAAAATAAATAAATAAATAAAAGAATATATATATATATAATAAAAAGACTTAAACACTAATATTCCATTTGTGACCATTGTGAATATTAGTATTTAAGTCTTTGTATTATATCCTTACTCTGTCCTAGACATTGAGTTCTACCTGGGTTCTATCCTCTTGGAATTATTTTTTTATACACATATGTATGTATATGTATGTATATTTATTTATATATTTTAGATATACGATTGCATATGTATGTGTATATTTACCACTAATATTATCTATCTATCTATCTATCTATCTATCTATCTATCTATCTATCTATCTATCTATCTATCTATCTCTCTCACTCTCTCTCTCTCTCTCTATATATATATATATATAAATATATATAAATATATATATATATACATATAAATGAACATAGAAGTCAACACTTAGAGGCGACAGTCTGTTTCATGCTAGATGTCTGACGATTGCATCAAGCATGAAACAGACTGTCGCCTCTAAGTGTTGACTTCTATGTTCACTTTTATATTTACACAGGCTCTATCTCTGATATTGAGCACTTTATCCCATAAATATAGCACATTTTAAGACTATATTTCTTCACACACACACACACACACACACACACACACACACACACACACATATATATATATATATATATATATATATATATATATATATATATATATATATATATATATATATATGTCTCTTCTGATGGAAAAATGGACAGTGAAATCTAATCCAGAATAGCCAAAGCCAGCAAACAGTTTTCGGTAAACTTAAACATAGGTCATGGAACATCAAAGACGTGTCTCTTAGAGTAAAGATCGACATATACAGAACAGTCGTTCTCTCAACCTTTCTCTGTGGTGATGAAACTTGGACCCTGTACCGCAAGCACATAAATCAACTTGACGTCTTTCACATGCGCTGTCTTCGTGCCATATGTGATATAAAATCGGATGACAATGTCAAGAATAGTGCAATACTGATGAAATGTAACATCACAGGCATTGAAACCATTCTAGGTGGGCTGGTCATGTTGTGAGAATGGATGAGCATAGGCTTCCCAAAAAAAAAGGTGCTGTATGGACAACTACTAAACTCCAAGCGTTCAGTTGGGTGTCCACTCTTACGCTACAAAGACAAATTGAATGACAACTTGAAACGTCTCAACTTTGATCTGAAAACTCAAGCATCAAACCGTAAGTCATATTTCATTAAGTTAAGGGGTTTTGACGACAGTAGACTGACGCATCCTGATTAACTTCGTCAAGCACTGAAGCAAAGACGCCATCAAAATCCTGCTTTAACAATTTCATCTGTCCGTGTGGCTTTGTCGCCCGCAGCAAGGCTGGGTTAGTACCACACTTAAGAAAGTGCGAATGAAATATGTCTTTCCCTGACCTGATTTTTCCAAAATAGACCCTGCTAGTATACATAGGTGTAAAACGAAAGGCACCATTCAATGCTAACACTCATTTATCGTCCACTATAGGAGGGTCCACCAATATATGAGGCAAGGAGACATAGTGTTCAAAACAAGAAATTCTCTCTCTCTCTTCCGCATTGCATCGTTCCCAAATGAACATTATATTCAGTGATAATGTTTTGTAGTTCTAATCCAAGTTAACATGGTACAATTCTTGGGTAAAGTAAACTCCGTATTTTGGCAGTCCAAGGAGGCAGCTAAGATGCCTTGGGTAAATCCTTTATAAAAGTCGGTGTCATAATAACATACCGACTACTACTATTACTACATCTAAGGTAGGGAGAGACACACTTTCAGCTGCCCCTGATAATTCTATTGGCCGCATCTTTCTATCGAATAGCCCTCTGACCGAACACATCTCCAACAATCTAAACGCACTAAAAATTAAAACTACTACATTACCCACTAAAACTATCCGCAGTATATTAAATAATACCAGCAGACAGCATATTAGATCCGATGTTTGCGTCTATCAGGTACCATGCAGAGACTGCAACTTGAGTTATGTAGGCGAGACAGGGAGGTCTTGAAATCTCGCATTTCCGAACATAAACGAGATATTCGCCTAGGTAATTTAAGTAGTGCTTTATTTGTACACATAGCCAAATCTGATCACAATTTTGATTTCGACTCTGTGAAGATTTTAAAATATGTCCACAATAAAAACCTTAGGCAGATTTACGAGGCTGGCATGATAGCCAGCTCACACACAATAAACACCAGACAAAGTTTCTTTAATATATCAACTTTTCTAGCAAGATTAATGCTTGACAAACGTACCGATAAGCTATAGTTTTAAATAGGTTCCCCCCCTTTTCCACTTAGGATAAAATCTCTTCCCTGGGAGCAGGTTTTCGCATCGCCGCCCACGCGGCGCCAGCGTATCCGACTCCAAGAAAGAATACTCTGACTTTAGAATTTCAGTTTTTCTGTTTCTGACTAGTCCTGTATATATCGTCTCTTCATCTAACGTAAATCTAATATAAATATGTCTCCATTAACCATGTCCTGAAGAAGGTCTATTTGACCGAAACGTCTGACGTCGACAGAATAACAAAAACAAAATAAAAAAACAATAAACTCACATATTCGGATTTTGCTTTTGTCTTTTCCACATTTTCATTATATATATATATATATATATATATATATATATATATATATATATATATATATATATATATATATATATATATATACAGGGTGACACACAAAAACGGGAACAATTTAACAGTCCAATAAAACCAAGATTGATGGAAGAAAAATATTTAATTCATAGTAATTGAAACCTTAAAACATGCCATTTAAGAAACAATGATGGGATTTTCATTTTTTTTTAATTACGTCCTGTAGATGGCGTCCTCCTGTACGAATGCATTCTTGAAATCTGCTGTTGAGATTCCTCATTGACTGCTGCAACATCTCAGATGGGATACTGTGAATTTCATTCTCGTTACTAAAATGGCGAAATGTTTACTTGCTCAAGGTCACTGTCTCGCAGTGTTGCCACTTTCTCATGTCTGGCAATACGCACTTCAAAAATTCCCGTTTTTTGGTGGGGTCACCCTGTAACATCTTCAGACAGTTGATTGATTATGGGAACTGCTTGATTATTGATGGTGGTTGGTTGGTTCGAAGATGTGTGTATGCACATACATCTTCCAACAACTCACATTTAATAATCAATGTAAGTATTTCTGGGATGCATATGTTTCTGACGTATCATATTTATAGCACTCAGGTTTTTATTATATTTTTGTATATTTTTGTACTTTTAACTTATATAAACTTTTATTCTTTAATAATAATAATAATAATAATAATAATAGACATTGTCATTAGTGACATTGTAATTAGAGACCACATTGTTATTAGAGACCACATTGTTATTAGAGACCACAAACAAAAAAAGTGCCTCCTTATTGATATGGCAGACTGTAATGTATCTTTGAACATATTAAAAAAGCTGTCAAAATACAAGGACCTTGAAATAGAAATCTCAAAAATGTGGCATATGGGAACATCAACAATCCCTGTTGCAGTTGAAGCCTTCGGATTGGTTGTAAAAGATTCTAGTAGACTAATTGAAGGTATTCCTGGAAGGCCATGCCTCAAAGTGATACAAAAAATTGTTCTCACAAGTACAGCCCACACTTTACGAAGGGCTTTATCTATGTTTTATTTTATTTTATTTTTTGTCAGTGGAAATTCTCATGGTGCCATTTCTAACCTTAGGGACCCGGAAAGAAATGTGTAAACGCCAGAAAATAAAAAAAGGAAATAAAAATAATAATAATATATTTTTGTTCTTTAATGACAAAATATTTTTGTAAAAGACAATGAAATATAATTATTTCACCAAAAAAACAATTTCTATTGCTTTTTTAAATATATATATATATTTTAAATAAAACTCACAAAAAAGTATATATCCGTTTGTTTGTTATTTAAAACTAGTGTACACGTGCCGTCAAAATCTTTTCCTTTAATCCAAGTAGAATTTTTTCTGTGTAATAATTAAGGGGTAGTGTGTAAAAAATAACGATGACTCACCCACCCAAATTCAAGTTATATTTTGTTTTTGGAAAGAAAAAAAAAGGAAACTTTAGTTAAATAAAAAAATTATGAGCGATTGTCATGAGTTACGGGCAACATTTCGTGTTGAATTTTTGTTTTATGAATTTAACTACGTTTTATTTCCTTTTCAGGGTCAATTAAGAAGAAATAAATAAACATAATTCATGTACATAAGAATATAAGTCGAGATATCACTGTAAAAGTCAATGATTGATTTTGCACTTTATGAATCTTGGGAACAGGACCCCCCCCCGACTTCTACGTCGATAAAAATGAATATTTTTCGATTCTTCAAAGTGTCGTGGCCTAACTAATGTCTAAGGAATGCTAATTTTTAAAAAGTATTTTCCAATATAATTTTTCCCTATTTTTTACGAGTGGACCAGTCTACTTATCTAGTGTCCCCAGACACACACACACGCGCGCGCACACACACACGCACGCACGCACACTCATGCACATACACACGCACGCACACATATATATATATATATAGAGAGAGATATGTGTTTGTGTGCGTGCGTGCGTGCGTGTGTGTGTGTATATGTGCATGTGTGTGTGAGTGCGTGTGCATGTGTAAAGAAAGGGGATGAATTTTTATTTGTTAATCCAATAGATTTTTACAACTTAAACTTTATTGTTATGGGAACCTACCCATAATAGCAGTGGACTAGTCCGTACCCCATAAATACTGCGCCTCAAGAGGAAGCAGAAGTGTCAGAGTGAGTGAGTGAGTGAGTCAGACAGAGTGAGTGGGGCATTAGTCTAGACGATTACTGTAAGACATTGGAATAGTGATAATTCGAGACAACATAGTTCTCTCTAACCTAACCTGATTGTTATTACTAACACTTCTACTCTTTTGTACATATATTCTATTTGTAATATATATCTGTGTTATTCCATACCTGTGTTCGAGTTATTCTTCATTGGTTCTACCTTGGACCATCACCGCGGTACAAGGACCTGGACCATAACAGTGGCGACGAGGTGACCCTTAAAGGACAAACGAACTCTATTCGCGGAGGACATCCTTTTTTGCTATACGTCGCACATAACAGTGGCAACGAGGTGACCCTTAAAGAACAAACGAACTCTATTTCGCGGAGAACATACTATCTTTTGCTATACGTCGCACATAACAGTGGCGACGAGGTGACCCTTAAAGGACAAACAAACTCTATTCGCGGAGGACATACTTTTTTGCTATACGTCACACATAACAAGTGGCGACTTGGAAAACCCCAAAAGAAAAACAAATTTTCTACGCGGAGGACATACCTTTTTTTTTTGCTATCCGTCGCACATAACAGTGGTCGACGAGTAAAAAAAAAACAAACAAACAAAAAAAAACAAGTTCTACGCGAGATTCTAAAAAAAAACTATTTCTGCGCGAACACAAATAAAAAAAAATTTTAAAAAAGAATTTTCTTTTTGAATATAAAATTTCACTGGCAACAAAGGAAACCTTTTTTACGTACACAAGTTACAGAATATCAGGTTACACAAAAATATACGTCAACATGGAAGATTTCAAGTCAACCATTATAGATCTTAGCAAAACCCAATTTCTACAGCAGCAAAAGAACGAACAGAAACTTTTGGAATTGCAAGAATTATTACTACGTGTAATGTCAAATAAGGAGCAAAAATGCGAGAACGAAACAGTTGTCTCACAAGACGCTATTTGGAGTACTATCGAAGTTTTCAAGCATGCACCCGACGAAGACAAAACTTTTGCAAACTACTTCCGAAGGTACGAAGAACTATATGAATTTGACTGCAAAGATTGGTCAGACGCACTTAAGGTACGCCTATTGCTAAGGAAATTAGGCACATGCAAATATACCAAATTCGTATATTATATCCTACCAAGAAAAACAAGCGAGTTAACGTTCAAAGAATCCATTAAACTGCTAACGGAACTTTTCAGCCATAATACTTCACTATTCCACAAAAGATGGAACTGCATGAACCTTACAAAAAAGGACAACGAAGATTTCATAACTTTCGCATCTAATGTTAATAAATATTGTGACGACTTCAAATTATCAGAACTCAGCGCAGACAATTTCAAATGCTTAATTTACGTCCAAGGTCCGGTCTCAACCAAAGACGCGGAAATGAGACGCAGAATCCTTACTAAATTGGAGAGTGAAACTGATTTGACACTGCAAAAGCTAGCCGAAGACTGCCAAAGATGCATCAGCGTGAAGACTCAAAAGACATAGAAGAAGCTGGCATAGCGCACATACATTAAGTACGAAGACAAACTAATTTACCCTCCTCACAAACGAATCAAACCGACTTTTCCCCCTCAAGAACAGGTAAAACAAAATTTTCTAACTTTAAAAATAAAAAAAAAAAAACAAAAAAACATGCTATCGCTGTGGGACTGGGCATTGGTTTAAAGACTGTACATATCGTTTCAAAACCTGCCTAACATGTAAAAGAATTGACCACAAAAGTTCTCACTGCTGGTATAAAAAAGAAAACAAAAGCAAAATAAGAGCTACGAGGAATGACCAAGCTGATGAAACGAACATAAGAAAATATGTACAAGTTGAAATGCAAAATAGAAAAGTTAGGCTGCAGCTGGATTCTGGCTCAGACTTAAAAATTATAAATCTACATACATGGAGAAGACTGAATAAACCTACCATGTTAAAAACGGACAAAATTGCTAGATCAGTTACGGGGAGGAAGATAAAATTCGAGGGTGAAGTAATCACAAACGTAACATTTAATGGTATGACGAAAAAAGTAAAAATGTACGTCTTAAGAAATACCGAAAACCTTTTCGGAACGGACTGGATGCAAAAATTCGAACTGTGGGATCTACCTGTAAGTACGTACTGCCAAAATGTAAAAAGCTTACCAACCGAGGCAGACAAATTAAAAGAAAAACTAAAAACGAGTTTCCCCGAAGTATTTTCAGAAGGCCCAGGGAGATGTAAGAAAATGGGCCGCACCGACGGTCTACGTAAAAAAAAAAATCAGGCGAAATTCGAGTTTGTGCTGATTTTTCTACAGGTTTGAACGCAGCAATAAAGGACTACCATTATCCTATACCCAGTCCAGAAGAAGTATTCACTAAATTAAATGGCGGAAAATATTTTTCAAAAATTGATTTAAGTGAGGCGTACCTGCAAATTCCAGTTGATGAAGAAAGTTCAAAACTATTATGCATAAATACACACAAGGGACTGTACAGATACCAAAGACTACCTTTTGGAATTAAGGTCGCGCCGGCTATATTCCAACAGACAATGGATACGATGCTTGCCGGACTAGAGTACACAATTGCATACCTGGATGTCATATTGATTAATAGTGAAAGCGTTGAACAACACAAAGAACATGTCCAGGAAGTATTTAAAAGAATACAGAGCTATGGATTTAAAGTAAAAGAAAATAAGTGCGATATTTCATGAAGGAAATAAAATACCTTGGTCATATAATAGATCAAGAAGGTAGACGACCAGACCCTGAAAGGTCTACAGCAATAAAAAAAATGCCTGTTCCTAAAAACATAGCAGAACTACAAAGTTTTCTAGGATTAGTAAGGTACTACCAGGA
>OZ038476.1:119624204-119626704 GCA_964036315.1 Acanthosepion esculentum | reverse complement strand
AACACGTTAGGTAAATAATCCGGAGTTCCTTAGTATTTTTGCTTTTATTTTTAAAAAGACAGTGCTCCATACAGAAGTAGAGCTTATATTAATAAATATATAAAGTCAATATTTTGAACATATTATAATTGTTTATTTTAAGAAAGGTAAAAATGCAACGCAAACAAAACAAAAATTACAGTTCATGTGAATGATAGAGCATGTTAAAATTATTTGTCAAGTTACTTGCTGGATATTTTCCCCGTGCGATGCTCCACAGTCGGGTAGACATTTTGTTGATAATGGCGATCAAATTAAGATATTACTCGATAATAATCAACGTCATATGACACAGAAAATGATCAACCTACTGAACTGAAACTATCTAATTCATTACTACTGGCTTGTTTATGTTATTCGCTTTGAGGTGTAGCTCAATTGAAAATTAAATATACTCCATTGGACCTTATTTCAGTATGAGACTCGCTAAATAAATGTAGCATATCCGAAAGAAATTGTGACAGATGATGAAAAGTCAGTTGCTTGCAATAATGTTGAATGCAATTGATCGATGAGCGGGTGGCATGAACAAAAAAACTTATAAAATATTACACTTCATCTAAAGAACTGGAGTTTATATGTTGGGATTGAAAAATAGTTTCCTGCTATGAATTCAGTTCGCAAAATCAAATGATTGATTCGAACAAGTACAGTAATCAATCAGATTAAGTCAAGGAAGCAATAATGTTGCAGGATAATGTTTTCTTTTGCTTTGTTTCATCAGTTTCACCCCAAACAAGGCAGTAAATCCACTAAGACACAAGGGTTATTGGGTGTGGAATAATTAGGAACAGAAACATTAATAATGAGCGGGAAGAAAAAAAGAGTGATCAGATAGCGATTGACATTGCATTTAAAGTTTTGAAGATTAAAGTTAGCTGGGAAGCATGGAAGCGGAAGGGAGTTGTACTAGAGGGAAGTACGAGAAAAGAAACTGTTAGCATAGAACTTACGGCTATATCCAGTCACTATAAACTGATGAGACTTCCAGTCTAGTACTGTACTTAAATTCGAAAAGTCTAGGTACCATAACGAAGAGCTCATCCAAAACAATTACTGAACGCGAACCGCCAGATCAAGACCGATAATATTGCTGATTCTTTTTTGAGTGGGGGCGGATTTTATCAAGTGGCTCAAGATAAATAGCAGCGGACTATATGTGGCAGCAATTTTCTAAGTATAGACGAATGGTTGACTTATATATATATATATCTATATATATATCAGAGTCTGGAAAGAAAAATTGTCTCGCACAACACAATGAACCAAATTTCTTACCAGCCGACCTAAGCAATGGATTCAATATAGTCTTTTTAATTCATGTCACTTGAGAACGTTAGCCCAAGAAGGCGCAACGAGTCACTTTCCTGGAGGTTAGCATTAGTCAAGAAAGACAGAGATGGCTCTTTCAGATGATTAATGGAGAGAAGTCTAATTTTGGAAGCGTTGAAATTAACAAGCAATTTTATATTGGTCTCGTTGTCACCAATAAAATTTTGTTTTAAATCATCATCAGTCGAATTCAGCATATATTACACACCTTCGGATAAACATATTCTGTTTGTCTTTTTTAAGAATACACTTCACGAAAACTATTAGATTGAGCCATAAATAATTTCCGTTTTAGTTTATGAACCATATTCTTCTTTAATCTTATGTGCCGTGTCCATTCATGACGTAGGTGATCATGGCCCTCCACTTCCCCTTATCCTTTGTAGCTCTTAATAAGTTTTGTCCCTTTGCTACTTCCCACGGGCCATGTTCTGTCATCCACTTGCTTAAGCCCGCTAGGTTGCTTTCCCTTGTCTCTCTTTCCCTCCATTCGACCTATGAGTATCAGATTTTCCAAACCCTCTTTTCTTATTACCTCTCACAGAAATTTCATCTGCCTCTTCCTGATGTTAAGTATAAGCTTCCTCCTTGTTTGCAACCTCTTCAAAACGTCATCGTTTCTCACACGCTCGCTAGACTTGGCGTCTCATGTTCGTCTTTGAGGAGACCGCCCAACATTCGCTGACGTAGTTAAGTTAGTTTTTTTAACATTTCTCACATTCGGATGATTTGGTGCATGATTCTGCTATCTATCTATCTATCTATCTATCTCAGATTCTTCCAATCTATCTATGTGTATATATATATATATATATATATATATATATATATATATATATATCAGTCTATCTGTCTATCGATCTATCAAGCCCAGTCACTTCCAATCTATCTATCTATCTATATCTATATCTCTCTCTCTATATATATATCTATCTATCTATCTATATATATATATATATATATATATGTCTCTTCCAATCTATCTATCTATTTACCTATCTCAGTTTCTTCCATTCTATCTATCTATCTATCTATCTATCTCAGTCTCTTCCAATCTATCTGTGTATATATATATATATATATATATATATATATATATATATATATATATATATATGCATATATATGT
>OZ038476.1:119594204-119619204 GCA_964036315.1 Acanthosepion esculentum | reverse complement strand
ATCTCAGATCGCTCATGCCTAACAAAACCCGTGGTCCAGTAATTTACTGCAGTTTAACGTGTTTAAAAACGAGCTAATTTCGTATAGAAAGTGTTCATTATTAATAAGTAGAGCAATAGCAGTAAATAGATATATTCTTTTTCTATTAGCTACAATTTTATATTATACATACAAAGTAAATAATTGAATATATATAGATATGTTGTTGTGTGTGCGTGTGTCACACGGTTACATCGATAAAACGATGAAACGTAATAGCCCGTCTATTAGTATGCGTGAATTGATGCGATCGAACTACCAAGGAGGAGAACTCATTAGAACAAGTGCCGTAACGACAATCACTTGAAGTTTTGTGCCATACTAAACGATGATTTCTGAATATATTAAAACACATGACGGGATGACGGTCAGCAAACAGGTCTTGGTTGATTTTCTTTCTTTGTGTAATGAGTTCGAGACACTGCTCTGTCAAAATAGAATAGACATATGGAAAATATCGTTGTGTAGTGTATAGCAAGCTGCCATTGCAGTAGTGAGTTCGATCCTCGCTAAATGTCTTATATTTAAGACCTTCAGTAAAAACTAATAGATCCTTAGTAAGTGAATTGCGTCTCGGGGTGAGTAAATTTTAACGAGTTTTTTTCTCCTTCACCGTTACTGCCGAATAATGAGTTGAAATGGAATATAATATTGCTTAGGTCACTGATGGAATAAATGGATTATAGCCCCTATAGTTTTATAATATTGTCTTGGTTACTGATGGCATAAATGGATTATAGCCCCTATAGGTTTATACTATTGTCTTGTCACTGATGGCATAAATAGATTATAGTCCCTATAGGTTTATATTATTGTTTTGGTCACTGATGACATAGATAGATTATAGCCCCTATAGGTTTATAATATTCTCTTGGTCAGTGATGGCATAAATGGATTATGGCCCCTATAGGTTTTGATCTGTAAAAAAAAAATGAAAAAAAAATGAATTCGTATTGTTTTATTTTTATTGTTTGATATGCTTCTTGTGACATGGACAGTGTAAAAAAATAGTATTTTTTTTCTGAAAATATTTTGCTAATTCGCTCAGATGCCAAAGGGGTCTGACCCACGGGAATTCAAGCATGCTACTAGATTGGCAAGTAGGTCTCACTATTTAACTGTTGAACAAGCTGTATGATGGTTTTCTAGTGAGGATCGAACTCACTATTTAGTCGTAATTGATCTAATGAGATAAGCTTACCGACCATTACAACACGTCTTAGTGCCCCGGAGAAACTGTATAATTTATTTCAATTGTTTGTTTTTATCGCACTTCTAACCCGTGGAACTCCCTTCCGAAATTTGCTTCCTCGCCACCTTCTTCTTCATGTGCTGTGTCCGCTCATATATAGCTCTTCATATATTCCTAACCATTGTAGCTCTTAATATATTTTCCTACAATCTTCAAAAATTTAATTACAACGTCAATCGCCATCTTCTGCCTTTCTGAACCCTGTTCATGTGTTGCCCTTTTCCTCAATTCTCCTCGCTAAAGTCTTTTCATTCTCTTTCACTTCCTGTAACACCCTTGCGTTTTAGTGGTATAATCGGCCTGCTTAGAGTGAAAAGATTTTAAAAAAACAAAACAAAAAAACTGTCAATGCCGAAATAAAATCTTTCTTGGGTCGGGTAAGGTATTTCAAAATTAAATACACGTGAATGTATTCACACTTTTTCACCTGCGTGTCAATTTCATCTACAGTTTTTTTCCCTTTTTAATGCTGATATCAAATGCAATTTAAAAAAAAAAAATTTATATTTTCCCGTTCCCTTCGTAACTGGATATAGCATAGAATGAGAATGTGTTATTTATCTATTTGTCTAAGTTGTTGTACATCTCCGAACAATGCTAGCAGCCGGTTTTCAGGCAGGCTAGTGATAGTTTTCAAGTCTCCCTTTCAACAACTTTCAAACTAATTTATGACGTAACGTAAAAGCTCGTTCGGTTTATTAAGTAAAAGAAAAAAAATGTTAGACTTTTTTCTTTCTTTAACAGCATACTTTAAAAAGATTTTCCGACCATTAAATTTTTTTGTTGGGGGTGGGGGGGTATTTTTGTTGTTTCAGTCTTAATGTTAAATTCTTTCAAGACATAAGAAATCATGGATCTCATCAGGTTCCCTTTCTTTCAAATATACGCATTGCCATGACTTTATCTTAAGACAGATAGCGGAATGATTTCTCGTTGCCTTCTCCACGGTTTTGAGTTCAGAATAGTCTTTTTAGATCGGATACCATCAAAGCTAGAGCGATCAGGCTACCCTACCATTTAACTAAAAGCTGAGGGGAGAGATGGATTCATACCGTTCTCAAGGGCATTAGTTCGAGGTAAAGGGCAGTGACTCGGCGCAGAGATTCCACTTTCAGCACCAATAAACTCAGGTTATCACATCCTTCTGGAAACTGTTTTCCGCCCTACAACCGTATTTTAGTTTTAATTTCAAGGTAATAGATTAAATTTAATATTTTCAATAAGCAAAATACTTTACTGTACTTCAAAATACTTTACAGTACTTCAAAACTAATTTAAATTGACTGAAGGAGTTTTTACTTTGTCAAAATAGCTGATTTGCGCCCCTTTTTTAGTCGCCTTTCATTGCAATGCAATTCACTTTATTAAAAAGATATCCCCAAAATAAAATATACTTTTCTGCAACTTTATTTGAGGAATATTAGTTGATTTAAACTATAATTAATTTAACTTGAGATAAATATTATTTGCTTTAAGTTTAAAATATCGCAGAAATGCATTTCTTTTGAACCGACAGTAGCTGTTTATTTAAGGTGTTGATATGCTGACAGCGTTCTGACAGATCTAAAGTTTTTCTACGGGGACTTTGTCTGTAAGTTGAAGAAAATAAAGTGAGCCCATTTTTTATATAATTTTTAAGTACTGGATAATTAAAAAAAATTAGAAAAATATTCTCGGTAATCTAATGTTTTATTGAATTTTAGAAATGTTTGTTCTAAATTTACCATAGCTATCGCTCCTATTTTCTGATAATGTTCTGTATGGGCGTCCGCTTTTATTTGCGTGTTTATACACATGAAAATAACTGTCTATATTTCTCAGAGATGGGGTATTGTGTACACTATTTACATTATTCGGACTATTGTCCTCATCTTTGTCGCCATGTTTATCACAACGTTTCGGCCGTTGTACGCTCCGGCCTTCTTCAGGTGGTTAGAATGTCGAACACAGATGCCCTCAATGACACATGACACAGTAGATAAAGGGGTTAGTTAGATCCAGTGACAGGACCCAAAAGAGTGTGAGTTCAGTACCTGGTTAAGGCGGTGGAGTACTTTGAGAGGGGAATTTACAGGAGATAACTGATAACATCCATTGAATATGGCACGTGGAACTAGAACAGTCTACCCAAGTGAGCGAAATAAAGGGTTCAGTTCGACATTCGAACCACCTGAAGAACTGAAGAAGGCCGGAACGTACAACGGCCGAAACGTTGTGATAAACATGGCGACAAAGATGAGAACAATAGTCCGAATAATGTAAATAGTGTACATGCAAATAAATTCAAAATTCTTTTAAGAATATTGTTTGATTATTTGTACTAAGCGTTTCCATTTATGATTAGTAAATATAATTTTTACTTAATATCATCTAAGAGGGCAAAATTAATACAAAATTTTAAAAGATTTAAAACTTAATAAATTATTCTTATTTAATTTTTTAAAGATGAAAACAATTCTTGTAATAATTCATTATTTAACGAAAATGTTTTTCTTAAGACAACAATGTCCTTATTATTTTATTTATAAAAGCAATTAAAAGCTTTTCTAATTAAATAATATCATAGATTTATTGCATTTATTGTTTTATGATTAAGATCAGATTTTTGGTAAATAATGTTTCTGTATGACAAAAAAACAATTGAGGATTTAAATTTTCGAATGATTCATGTTTCTAACATAAATATAAAGTGGGTGGAATTTTATTTTCTGAAAAGTGTGGGGGGATAACAGATGTAAAAAAAAAATATTTTTAGCAGGCTTTTCTTAAAAAAATGTCAAAAATAGTTTCATTCATTTCTGAATAAATTCTGAAAATTCAATTAAAAATCCGATAAATATATTATTTTTGCAAGAATTTTTAAAACAATGTGTTTTGAACAGCAAAAAAGAATACGCTAAATTTCCGATACTAATCTTTGGCTTAACCGCAGACTCAAGAAAAACCAGAAATTTAACTACAATTTCGAACGTGCTAGAAACGATTCAAATATTTCATAAAATAATCGAAAAATACTTTGGTCTTTTCTCTTAACAATAACGTAAACATTTTGACGATAAAAATTTATTTTTTATCGAGTTTGCGGCCTTTTTCATCATGGTATGCTTCTATCAATTGTTTTTAATAAATCTGTCAAATTTCTGAATAAGTCGTTTTGTGTTATTGATTATTTTTAAATTTGCCGAAATTCATTCAATAATAAAAGTTATGAATTTTGACGATAACTAACACAAAACAAGTAATTCGGAAATTTGAAAGATTTAATAAAAAATTGATAGATAAAATTCGTCATTATTTAACAAATATATACATATATATATATATATATATATATATATATATATATATATATTTACATATCTATATCTATCTATCTAGCTAGCTAGCTATCTATATATATATATAGATATGTATATATCTATCTATATATATATATGTGTGTATATATATATATATATATATATATATATATATATATGTATGTATATATATATATATATATATATGTGTGTATAATAAAAGTAAAAGGTTTTTCACTTAGCTGATTCATGTTACATTCAGCATCCCGACTCTTGAGTTTCGTAAAGGGATTCTCCAATAATCACTCTGTCCACTTGTCAATGGGGTATCAGCAATATATATATCAGCCTATATATATATATATATATATATACATATACATATGTGTGCGTGTGTGTATGTGTGTTTATATATATATATATATATATATATATATATATATATATATATATATAATTAACAAATCGAGAAAGCCATGGTAATATTTTATTTCGCAAAATCGATAATTCGATTTCGCTTCGTCAGACCTGGCGATTTCAAACAGTGGAATTAAAAAATTCTACCATAAATCAAACGGAAAACAAGATTAACGAAAGTTCTGTTTTAAGATAGTTCCACAAAGTAGGAAGGGAAGGAGAGAGGTATATATATCTAGGAGATGCGATAGCAGTAGCGTTGACCTCTTGTTCACCGGACAAGAGAAGTCGGTGGAGATGATTCTTTTAAGAATGGAACAAAGAAAAAAGATAAAGGAAAAAGAAGGGAACAAGAGAATGGAAAGAAGTGCCAGAAAACGTACACAAATCCCTATACGTACATACATATTCTTCTATATACACATAAATACACATACATACATGTGCCTACATCAATAGACATATTCGCATCTATCTGCACATATATGTTCACGTAAATGCGTTCACACATACGTATATACAGACATACTCACATATTTATCTATTTTTATTCATAAACACTTATACACATATTTGACGGGTATATTCCTAAATAAGTACTTAGATAATATGTAAGATGTTCTCAAATCCATTACTAACCGTATAACTGTAAAGGGCCACTTAAGAGTGTTTTCCATCAAGTGTACCCAGACACATGCACAACGCGTAATCCATGCACCCACTCATGAGAGAACACAACATACAGTACACGAATACACACTTGTACCTCTCTACACAGAAATGGGCACACATGTTTGCATATACAAACATATATGTCCCAACAAAAACAACGAAGTACAATAGTATGCTCTGTGGATTAAAAGGCACGTCAGGTTATATGACGGTTCCGTATAGGATACAGGTTCGAATCCTGTCGCAGGTCGAATATTTTCTATGAAAATTTCTCGGACATTCAGGCCGGTAAATGTTGTTTAATACTGTTTATTATAAACAGAGCATTTACTTAAATATTTGTATCTATAAAAAGAATGTTAAGCATAAAAATGTCTTAGAATATATATATCTATATCTATATCTATATATATATACATATATATATATATATATATATATATATATATATATATATATATATATATATGTATTAGACATACATATACACATATACCTATCCATATACATATATATATATATATGCACAAATACATGTAAAACATCCGAAATCCCAAATTAGAGATGATATTCTTTAAAATTGATGTTACTTTAGAAATCCGAAGCGATTCCTATGTCTGCATTTGAATATAAGTTCGTTTCGTCGATTAAGTAGTTCGTTGATATTTTCATATTTGATTATCAGGATTTTATCTTTGATGCAGAGATCACATCTGTCCCTGAAGTTGTTGGGATTTCAGGCCTTACAGATGATCCGTCATTTTAATTGTGTGGTGATGCCTCCATCAATAAGGTCCCAATAGTGTTTTGACAAGGCTGTTTGCTGTCATAGAGATTCTTTTTTTAAGGAATGCCGGTGATTGTAGAAAGGTTGTATCCAATTTCCCGCTGAAATTCCGATGTAAATTTTTTTCTAGTTTACATTTTCCTTTTGAAAAGTCGTAGCTTTATATACCACGTTTTCCGAAGTGCAAATCCCTCCCATCGGATTAAACAGCCTTAACCATCCATACGGGTTACCAATTAACTTTATCATATATATATATATATATATATATATATATATATATATATATATATATATATATATATGAATAAAACACACACATTCATATATATATATATATATATATATACGAAAATTTAATTAACGGGTAAAACGAAAATTCTTTATCTCATAGTTAAAATTTATACTAATAGATTTGTTTTTACTGTGGAGCAAGAGAAATGTAAGTTTTCTCATTATTCTTATTACTTATGTTAGTAATTATAGCCATTAGTAATTATAGTAATTATATTTCCATAGATTTCCGGTGTTTATTTATAGGGTTTTAACTTCAATTGTATCTGGCAACATTCGGTGTGGTTCTAATGACAGTAAGCCGCTTCAAATATAATTATTTGATATTCTCTCTGAATCTTAGACATTTAGGCCTGCTTATAACGATCATATCACTGCTCCTACCCGCAGCTTATAGAAGCAATATTTTCCTCTGCATATGAGCTGTTCCTTGCAGTGCTGCGACCTGCGCACTCCCAATAATGACCGGTATGCACAAGACGTCCTGCAAGGTAGAACGTTTCCTGGAAATAGTTCCGAGTGTGTTAACCGTAAAAGGGCTAACTGAATCTGCTGCTTGGTATATTTCTCTGATTTTTCCACCAGGTCTTCGTAGATCTCTATTTTCGCCTACTCCGCCTTAACGATGTTCTTACACCAGGGTGCCGCAACGTCTATCCGGATCTATTCATGGATTTCTTGTGCACAATTGTGGTCATAGTGGTTGCCCTCCAAGCTCTTGTTGGTCATAATATTAGTATCCCATATGGTCCTCACATTCTCGCTCGTAACACTTCTGGCGCATTTGAGGACAACTTCCTGCGTCGTTCCCAATGTATTATTATTATTATTATTATTATTATTATTATTATTATTATTATTATTATTTTAAAACTTTTTGTTGCACGACAAACCTGAAAATTGTTCACCGATATTCTCAACGTAACAACACATTCAAATATAAAATTACACAAGGGAACAACACATTCAAATATAAAACTTTTTAAATGATTATTTTTAAATATATACTGTGGATGAAATAGAAGTTAACAAACAAGCCTGAAACTCAACAAAATTGCAAATATAAATCGAGAAATTACATTTCAATTTTTATTGCAAACAGTAACCGTTGGAGAGTCGTAATAGCCCACAGCCTAAAGAAGCATGGCACATAGCAGCAGCAGCAGCAGCAGCAGCAGCAGCAGCAGAAGAAGAAGAAGAAGAAGAAGAAGAAGAAGAAGAAGAAGAAGAAGAAGAACAACAACAACAACAACAACAACAACAACAAATATGGTCATAAAATTCAGTGATTACTTTGCTCCTTCATCAGGTTATTTGACTTAATTAGCAAAAGAGAACTGATCTACTACACCTATCCTTAGGCAATTTATCTTGATGGGCAAATAGAACTGATCCGCACACATCTTTACGTGACTTGTCCTGATTGACGAAAGAGAACTGATCATCACCTCACTTTAGGCGATTAATTTTGACTGACAATAAAGAACTGATCTGCACGTCTGTTCAGGCGATTAATTTTCATTGACAAAAGAGAACTGATCCGCACGTATCGTTAGCTTATTTGTCCTGATCGACAAACGAGAGCTAATCCGCACGTCTCTTTAGGCGATTAATTTTGATTGACAAAAGAGAACTGCTCCGCTCGTCTCTTTAAGCGATTAATTTTGACGGGCAATAAAGAACTGTTCTGCAGGTCTCTTCAGGCGATTAATTATCATTGACAAAATAGGACTTATCCGCACGTCTCTTTTGGCGATTAATTTTGATTAACAAAAGAGAAATGGTTCACACGTATCTTTGGTTCACTTCTACAGTGGCTTGAAAGAATCCCCGTTTAACATTGACTAGTAGACCAGATTTCCAGATAACATCCATTTTATTCAAGGCAGCCCAGGATTTTGCTATGCGAATTTTCACATCCTTTTCAGTTGAATTTATCTCGCTACCTAGTTATGTAATGATTCGACAGATTTTAACTATTCACATGAGATAGTTTGTACTGAGCCTTGCCGGTTGAAGCCTATGAATTCAGTTTTACAGGCATCGACATAGAGTTCAACATCATTAACAGCATTTTCTAGATGATGTAGGAGGGATGTGGAATTGGTAATGGCGTTTGCAGTAATAGCTTGGTCATCGTCAATATCTGTCAACTTACCTAGACAAACATCATCGTATAGGAATCGAACTAGAGGTGCGGAATTTACGTCGATGACCGGTGGTGACGAACTGTCCATAATCCTCTCAGGGCACATTGAGACCTGGTTAAGCGATGACTCTTATCCAGGAAACAAGTCATTTACTATCACCACATTAAATTCTATCTCGTACTCCAAGTTTTCGTACACAAGCATTTTACCTTCTCCTATTTGTAATTTGACTAATGTCAATCTTAAGTGGCTTCTTGATCACAGCATGCGACACGTTTGGAAAGCAACTTAAAACCATTCCACCGGTTAACAAAGATCATTGTGACCGGGAGTTTCAGTGTACTGACGCCAGATAAAGTGCTCTCCTCCAGAAACTGTATCTAAGGTCAGCTCAGCAGGTTGGCTCTGTGGGTGTTTGATAAACTCAAATGTGCCTGAGCAGGCGTCTGCAACAGGGATTAGCTAGCCGCATACTCGGATAGACAGCCATACTCAGATACAAGCGGTCAGCCGTATAGAGACTGATGTTAGCATTTTACAAAAGTGTTGTATCAACAATGTGAATGATACACAGAGAAGAATGAGCGCTTAATATATTTATTCAGCACCAGTATCCGGTGCTAACGGATATATACAAAAAACACAGAACCATAAGTTATAAAACAATTAAAAAGACAACTTACAAGGAATAGAGGAGGGTCAAATGCTGTATAGACAAACGAAGTAAGATCAGTCCGAATATTAATCAGCCTAGTATCAACTTATCAATCAACTGTTGAAGTCCTTAATCGTAGACTATTTTAGGCTATGAGCCAGGCCACGTGGTAGAGTGCTGAAGAGCTGCTAGGTACTTTACAACAAAAAGGTATCTCAGAATGTACAGTCAGCGGAAACTTCAAATTTCAACTGAGTGGGTTTCGTTCACTTTCGAATAAATGTCCTTGAGAAAGACAAATTCATCTTTTCTCACTCCAGTAAGGGTTTTCTCTCCAACAATAACTCGTGACTTATAGTGCGGAACTAGTGACAGCAAGTCTCCTCAGTTATTATTATTATTATTATTATTATTATTATTTTGGAGTATTCCTGGTCCTCCGTCCTGGGTATGACGATAAACTATATCCGTGTCCTGGGTAAGACGATAAACTACGTCCAACAGCAAGGCCTCTGATCAGGAGGTTGTGAGGAGCGTGGAACCACCTCTTAATTGCTGGTGTTCCCAGGTCCACCCTGACACGCGGTAGTAGCACCTGTTAGGGTACCAGCTATGGGCAAATAGTTAACACCCAAACTTGTGTAAAAATAGGTTTTAATACCAAAAATACTTTGTAATAAAAAAATTATTACCAGCAATAAATTTTGAAGGAAAATTATTATCAGCAATACTAAAAAAAATACCAGAAATACAAACAGTTATACATTCTTTGGGAAAATATGACCAGCTACAGATTTCTTCAAGGAAAAATATTTCCAGAAATACATTTTTGAAGAAAAACATATTACCAGCAATAAAAATTTTGTCGGCATTAAATAACCCATTGAGGTTGATATGCTGTAAAACAAAACAAACCAAACCAAACCAAATATTCCTAGTCTTCTAGTTTTGTGTGTAGTCCAATTTAAGAGAATGAAAACTGAATTCCAAACCGTAAATAAGTTTACGGGAAACTATTCCCCTATCGTTCCCAAGAAGGCATGGAATTCAGCAGAAATTAAAGACAAATAAACTTGTGTTGAGCCATGACCCCCTAAGTCTCGAAGGGCCTCCGCAACCGTCGGTTGTTCTGATGTTACTACCGACCCCACTGTTTAGTGCAGTGAGGGAGCTAGTGCTGCCAGCAGCTTTTGCTCGAGATCAGGCACCTCTCAATGATATGTTCAGTTGCGCTCTGTCCGCAGACAAAGCTGAAGACAGAAAAAGAATAGAGAGATAAAATGTAGTTTATCCGCCTGAACATAGATACTATTCTGTAATCTCAGCCAGGTTCACACGTAGTAAAGAAAATCATAACTCGAGTAGCACTGACTGCTCCATCAGTGAATGCTGAATGTTGCCTTATAACGAAACGCCTAATGGTAACATTATTATTAGAAATGGGGATTGCCTGGGATTTTTTTTAAAAGCGTATCTGGAGTAGCACTGACTGCTCTGTCAATGAATGCTTAATGTTTCCTCATAAGGAAACAGCTAATAGTATCATTACCGTTAGAGATGTGGAGAACAGATAGTACACTTGGTATCTACTTGACCCCCCACTGAGTCAGGTTGTGACACAAGGTCGGTTTTTAATGTGGGGAGCCGAGTGTTTCCACCCGGGCCGCTGGACTTTGCTGGTCTTAGCTTGTCCAAGCTGGTCATAGCTAGTCATAGCTGGTATTGGCTGGTCTTAGCTGGGACAAGCTGGTCAGAGCTGGTCAAAGCTGGTCGTAGCTAGACGTAGCCGCGATACTACCAGCGCAGGGACGAATCCCTGTGCCAGGCATGTATCAGTGATCGAATCTCAGCCAAAAGGCGATCATTAAGCGAGCGATCTGAGAACAGATACTACACTTTGATCCCAGGCTGATTGCCTGGGAATTTTAAAATAAAAGCGTATCTGGAGTAGTATCGACTGTAACGTCAATGAATGCTTAATGTTTCTTCATAAGGAAACAGCTAATTGTATCATTACTGTTAGAGATGAGGAGAAGAGATACTACACTTTGATCCCAGCCCGATTGCCATGGAGTGAAGAAAAATGTATTGCCAGTTACACTGGCTGCTTGGTCAGTGTATACCGAATGTTTCCTTATAAGTTAATAGTACCGTTATAATTACCGTCAGTTGTCGAGGCTTATAGATTGAAGAAAAGAGAGTATGTAGCCAGGCATTCTATGCTCAATAAAAATTTAAGAAAAAGGTAATTCTACGATATTATTTATCGTAAAAACCTTTTCATTTTTTTGTTTTGTTTTACCTGAGCTCAAACCCCAAACTCTGGTGCCAGTAGGAAAAGCGTGATTTTCTCACCTACACATCATTTTAGATCAGTGAACTATAGTCAACATGCAAGGAGTAGTCGCAGTGGTACAGTGGTGAATGAGTTGGCGTCGCATATAATATAGTGAGTAGAATCCTTGCTGAGGAATATAAAGCAAAGACTCTATGCCAACCGTCTTTTAAAACCATTTACAACCCACACGTCTTCATGTTGACTTTCTACACTACCTTAACCAAAGGGTTATAAAGAAACTCTAAAATTTAGTTGGCTTTAGAAAGTTTAATTTCCTGAAAAACTCTTTCAAGAGAACGGTTTTATGAATTTCAACCCAGAGTAAAGTTAATACTTTGCTCAATGACTGCCTTATGATTCCTTATAAGGAAACAGTTAGTCTCACTTCCTAATGTTTCCTTATAAGGAAACGATTAATTTCACAGCCTAATGGTTTCTTATAAGGAAACAGTTATTCTCACTTCCTGACGTTTCCTTATAAGGAAAAGGGTAATCTCACTGCCTTATGTTTTCTTATAAGGAAACAGTTAGTCTCACTTCCTAATGTTTCCTTAGAAGGAGACGGTTAATCTCACTGCCTAATTGTTTCTTATAAGGAAACAGTTATTATCACTTCCGAATGTTTCCTTATAAGGAAACGGTTAACCTCACTGCCTAATGGTTTCTTATAAGGAAAAGGTTAATCCCCCTGCGTATGGTTCCTTATAAGGAAACGGTTTATCTGGCTTCCTAATGATTTCATATTAGAAAACTGTTAATCTTACTGCTTAATTGTTCCCTATAATAAAACTCTTAATTTTAATGTCTAATGTTTTCTTATAGGGAAACGTTTAATCTCACTTCCTTATGTTTCCTTATAAGGAAACGCTTAATCTCAACGGCAACGTTCTAGTTTTTTACTGATTCCAATTGATGTGATAATAATTTCCATATTTTAGAGAGATTGACTCTCACGAGCAGAGCAGAAATACTTTTATTTTTACACACTTTTAAGTTAATCCTGTATTTCGCAAATATCACTACTATATGACCTGACATTTTGTTTTACATTGTCAATTATATTTGCCTCGGGTCTTCTTGCCTTTATTGGGCACCTGAGTTGTTGTTGTTTTTTCTTCTATTAATTGCTAGTTTTCACTTATATTAATTTATGGTTGTAATCGAATCTTTTGCACAACAGGCATTAAAATTTTCCACGACCACAGGACCTTTTGAAATAAAACACTTGCCCATCAGGAATCAAAAAGTCGATATAAGTATCAAAAGTCGATACACGTATCAAAAGTCGATACACGTATCAAAAGTCGATATAAGTATCAAAATTCAATTTGATCATTTTTTGTCATTGATACTATTTCAAATATAAATAAAATATTAATGGGTGTCAATATATATATATATATATATATATATATATATATATATATATATATATATATACATATATATATATATATAGGTTTCGTTAAAGACGATAGACAAAGCACTGCGATTAAGCTTTTTGTTTAATTGTTCTTTTGTTCGGACACGTGTTTTATTACCTGGGCACAAAGGGTGTAAAAACTGTCCAAAAGATCTTCATATCGGAGCGATTTCGGCTATTTGTTTATCCATTATCAGCTATAAATTCAGGTACATACATCAAAAACACTTTCTGTTAAAAATAAGAAATAAAAATCGTCCCTGATGATGACTAAAAGAACAGCCGAAAGCGCTCGGATATGCAGATTTTTTGTCTAATTTTTACACACGATAAAAAGAAAAAATAAATAAAAAGCTTATTCACAGTGCCTGTCAGTCGTCTTTAACAAAACATGTATAAAAGAGGGATTGTTGCCCAAATACACAGGCACAATATATATATATATATATACACGTATAAAAAGTACACACACAATATATATATATATATATATATATATATATATATATATATACACACGTGTAAAATTCAGATACAAAAAACATATATGTATACGCATTTCTTATTATTATATTAATCCTGTACTTATGGGATTAAATCATAACTTTTTTAACTGTACTAAGCTAATTAATTTATAACTCTTCTACCTGAACTGGTCATAAATGATTAATTTATAACTCTTCTACGTGTACTGGTTATAAATGATTAATTTATAACTCTTCTACCTGTACCGGTTATAAATGATTAATTTATAACTCTTCTACGTGTACTGGTCATAAATGATTAATTTATAACTCTTCTACCTGTACCGGTTATAAATGATTAATTTATAACTCTTCTACGTGTACTGGTCATAAATGATTAATTTATAACTCTTCTACGTGTACTGGTCATAAATGATTAATTTATAACTCTTCTACCTGTACTGGTCATAAATGATTAATTTATAACTCTTCTACCTGTACTGGTCATAAATGATTAATTTATAACTCTTCTACGTGTACTGGTCATAAATGATTAATTTATAACTCTTCTACCTGTACTGGTCATAAATGATTAATTTATAACTCTTCTACCTGTACTGGTCATAAATGATTAATTTATAACTCTTCTACGTGTACTGGTCATAAATGATTAATTTATAACACTTCTACCTGTACTGGTCATAAATGATTAATTTATAACTCTTCTACCTGTACTGGTCATAAAGGATTAATTTATAACTTTTCTACCTGTTTTGGTCATAAATGATTAATTCATAACTCTTCTACGTGTACTGGTCATAAATGATTAATTCATAACTCTTCTACGTGTACTGGTCATAAATGATTAATTTATAACTCTTCTACCTGTACTGGTCATAAATGATTAATTTATAACTTTTCTACCTGTTTTGGTCATAAATGAGTAATTCATAACTCTTCTACGTGTACTGGTCATAAATGATTAATTCATAACTCTTCTACGTGTACTGGTCATAAATGATTAATTTATAACTCTTCTACCTGTACTGGTCATAAATGATTAATTTATAACTCTTCTACCTGTACTGGTCATAAATGATTAATTTATAACTCTTCTACCTGTACTGGTCATAAATGATTAATTTATAACTCTTCTACCTGTACTGGTCATAAATGATTAATTTATAACTCTTCTACCTGTACTGGTTATAAATGATTAATTTATAACTCTTCTACGTGTACTGGTTATAAATGATTAATTTATAACTCTTCTACGTGTACTGGCCATAAATGATTAATTTATAACTCTTCTACATGTACTGGTTATAAATGATTAATTTATAAATCTTCTACCTGTACTGGTGATAAATGATTAATTTATAACTCTTCTAACTGTACTGGTTATAAATTTGCAATACAATGCCTAGGAAGAGAGTTGTAAGTCACCAAATCTCCCTACATTTTTTCGAATCGTATTTTACATCATACTAACACCCATATATATATATATATATATATATATATATATATATATATATATATATATATATATATATATATATATATATATATATATATATATATCAAGGTATGCTATGAGATATATGTGACAGTCTATTTCATGCTAAACGCAATCGTCATGGCCTGATGATTGCGTATATATATATATATATATATATATATATATATATATATATATATATATATATATATCTACAAATGTAAAGGAACGAAGAGTAAGTTTTCGGCATTCAAAAGATTAATTTAAAACAGCGCTCAATACAAAAGTAAAGCCGTAATTATTTATTTATTATGCAGTGTTGCATTAGAACATGCACCACCCACTACAAAACTGTACGTTTTGTTTCAACGTTAAAAAAATCATTTTTAACGTTTCATCAGGTGCGGAATTACGATGCTACTAAAACCAGTAGCAGCAGAGCCTCGTCCGGGTTCCTCTCTGCCAAAGACAGAGAGTTCGACAACACAGTTCGAAGAGATCTGTTCAACCGTTCCCCCAAGGCCTTCTCTCCTACTAATCTTATGGTAGGCGGAAGAGTCCAACGTAGACTCTTTAGAGGGGGACACCATGACGCATAATTTAAAGATTTCTGTCATAGCAGACTTCAGACACTCCAGAATTCCTTGACTGGATTTAGAAATTCACTTTTTTAAGACGTGAAATTATTCTTATTTAATTAGAAGTTGTGCTTTTTTTAAAATTTAAATTTGGACTTTTTTTAAAATTTGGAGTTAGTTTTTTTAAATTTGAAATTGAGCTTTTTTAAAATTTGGAGTTAGTTTTTTTAAATTTGGAGTTAGTTTTTTTAAATTTGGAGTTAGTTTTTTTAAATTTGGAGTTAGTTTTTTTAAATTTGGAATTGAGCTTTTTTAAAATTTGGAGTTAGTTTTTTTAAATTTGGAGTTAGTTTTTTTAAATTTGGAGTTAGTTTTTTTAAATTTGGAGTTAGTTTTTTTAAATTTGGAGTTAGTTTTTTTAAATTTGGAATTGAGCTTTTTTAAAATTTGGAGTTAGTTTTTTTAAATTTGGAGTTAGTTTTTTTAAATTTGGAGTTAGTTTTTTTAAATTTGGAATTGAGCTTTTTTAAAATTTGGAGTTAGTTTTTTTAAATTTGGAGTTAGTTTTTTTAAATTTGGAATTGAGCTTTTTTAAAATTTGGAGTTAGTTTTTTTAAATTTGGAGTTAGTTTTTTTAAATTTGGAGTTAGTTTTTTTAAATTTGGAGTTAGTTTTTTTAAATTTGGAGTCAGTTTTTTTAAATTTGGAGTTAGTTTTTTTTAAATTTGGAGTTAGTTTTTTTAAATTTGGAGTTAGTTTTTTTAAATTTGGAGTTAGTTTTTTTAAATTTGGAATTGAGCTTTTTTAGTTTGCCGTTGATTTTTTTAAAATTTGAAGTTCAACTTTTTAATTTGAAAGTAAAAACGTGTAGTTCGTATGGCAAAATATCTGTAATCAAGTGAGTTCGGTCCTCACTAGGTGTTTCACAAAAGAAAAGTTACATCGTTACAGTAAGTTAGTCTCGCAGACCACTTTGAACCTAATAGTTTATACTTGTGTCCGATTTAGCTAAGCCTGTTAAATATATATATATATATATATATATATATATATATATATATATATATATATATATATATATATATATATATATATATATGATTAGGTTTGTCTATATTTCTGAGATGAGATATTATGTAAACTATTTACATTATTCGGGCTATTGTCCTCATCTTTGTTGTCATATTTATCAAACGTCTCGGCCGTTGTTCGCTCCGGCCTTCTTCGGGTAGTTGGAATGTCCAACTGAACCCTTTATTTCGCTCGCTGGAGTAGACTGTTCTAGTTCCACATGCCATGTATTGAACTCACAACTCTTTGGGTCCTGTCACTGGATCTAACCAACGCCTTTATCTACTGTGCCATGTGTCCTTTTTACAGATATATTTTTATTTATATCTGATTTTTTACAGGCAGATAGATAGATATGAACTGACTGGAATAGATAGACAGACAGATAGATAGATAGATAGATAGATAGATAGATAGATAGATAGATAGATAGATATGAACAGACTTGGATAGATAGATAGATAGATAGATAGATAGATAGATAGATAGATAGATATGAACAGACTGGGATAGATCGATAGATAGATAGATAGATAGATAGATAGATAGATAGATAGATAGATATGAACTGACTGGAATAGATAGATAGATAGATAGATAGATAGATAGATAGATAGATAGATAGATCTTTATTTTCAAATGACAGCATTATATTATATGCGTTCATATATAAGCACACAATAAAATTGCTTTCGCGACAATATTTTTCGTTTCACGAATACAAAGCTCGATGACTTGACAAAAAATATCTTTTGAAACAATAGGAAATACAAACAATGTTTAATGGATACGGAACCTCACTTCACCGCTTCTTCCATGCATTAACACACACAATGGTTTAAACCCAACTGTTGTTGTTGCGTTCAAACAACACACCTTTTACTGGCACTCTACTCACTTGTGTTTTAATGACCTTTCCGCTTCAAAGCTGTTATTGGTGCTTATTTACATTCTCTTTAAACCAGAAAAGACACGACATTTTTTCTTTGTTCATTAAATAAGGTTAGTACAGTAGGAAATCAAATGATACCAGGCTCAGTGGATAGAATAGAGTACTTCAGTTTTCCAAATCGTTATGGCCTCTCTGTTTAAAAAAAAAACAACACTCGAAATCCTGACCTTTGCCTGAGTTTGAACACTGACCGGCGTCAGATACACAACTATCTGGCCCACCAGATTAGTCCATATTTCTTTGTTCGTTTTCTTTTTATCATGATACCATTGTTCGCAAATTTTAATAAAAAATATACTGAACACAAAGGAAAAGGCAGATGACTTGCGCTAGAAGACCCATATAGATATCGATGTACAAAAATGATTTGTCTTTGTTGTTTTCATTACTCTTTCTACACTTGCTCGCCTTCTTTTTCTAGCCTGTATGTTTTGCCTTTTGTCGATATTTTGCCTCATTGACTTTGAAGTGTTGCTGTCATTGAAGTGGAAAGCAAATGAGACCGCAAACCAGCTGACTCCACGCGGTGCATCTAATTCACTATTGTCATTTCCTCGTTAGAGTCCTGAACGACAGGCTCTCACAGACCATTCTCCATTCCATGAACTGTATTTGAGGCTATTCGGACGATAAGTCGATTTTAGCATCAGGCCATAAGAACTGGGCGTCCAAATAAGGTTTAAAATCATAGCAATGATCTAGTAAATCAAACTTAACACAACAAAATAAACAAGCCTAATCATTACTTACGTTATTCGGACTATTGTCCTCATCTTTGTCGCCATATTTATTATAACGTTTCGAACGTTGTACGCTCCGGCGTTCTTCAGGTGGTTGGAATGTCGAACTGATCTATCTATCTATCTATCTATCTATCTATCTATCTATCTATCTATCTATCTATCTATCTATCTATCTATCCCAGTCTGTTCATATCTATCTATCTATCTATCTATCTATCTATCTATCTATCTATCTATATATCTATCTATCTATCTATCTATCTATCTATCCCAGTCTGTTCATTTCTATCTATCTATCTATCTATCTATCTATCTATCTATCTATCTATCTATCTATCTATCTATCTATCTATCTATCTATCCCAGTCTGTTCATATCTATCTATCTATCTATCCCAGTAAGTTCATATCTGTCTGTCTATCTATCTATCTATCTATCTATCTATCTATCTATCTATCTATCTATCTATCTATCTATCTGCCTGTAAAAATTCAGATATAAATAAAAAATATATCTGTGAAAAGGACACATGGCACAGTAGATAAAGGAGTTGGTTAGATCCAGTGACAGGACCCAAAGAGTTGTAATTTCAATACCTGGTTAAGGCAGTGGAGAACTTGGAGAGGGTAATTAATAGGAGATAACTGACAACTTACATCCATTAGACATGGCACGTGGAATTAGAACAGTCTAACACAGGGATCGAAATAAAAGGTTCAGTTCGACATTCCAATCACCTGAAGAAGGCCGGAGCGTTACAACGGCCGAATCGCTGTGATAAATATGGCAACAAAGATGAGGCCAATAGTCCGGATAATATAAATAATGTACATAATACCTCATCTCAGAAATATAGACAAGCCTAATCTTATATTTATATATATATATATATATATATATATATATATATATATATATATATATATATATATATAACAAAACAAGCATAAACTATTAAGTTCAAAGTGGCCTGCGAGACTACCTTGCTGTGACGAGGTACCCTTTTTTGTGAAACACCCAGTGAGGGCCGAACTTACTTGATTACAGATGATTTGCTATACGAACTACACCTTTTTACTCTCAAATTAAAAAGTTGAAATTTAAATTTTAAAAAGCTCAACTTCAAACTAAAAAAATCTCAATTCCAAATTAAAAAAAAAATACTCCAAATTTAAATTAAAAAAGCTTAACTTCTAATTAAATAAGAATAACTTCACGTCTTAAAAAAGTGAATTTCTAAATCCAATCAAGGAATTCTGGAGTGTCTGAAGTCTGCTATGAGAGAAACTTTTAAATTGTGTGTTATGGTGTCCTCCCTCTAAAGATAAACAATCTGACTCCGGGCAGAGAGGATCCCCAGACGTAGATACGTCGAACGGCAGAGTCTCGTCTCGGGAAACAGTTACCCGACCCCGTTTTATATGGGGTCTATGGGGAATTTATGGCCGAGCCTACAGGCTCGGATGCCCAACATTAAACTCGGTCTTGTGCCACATCCTACCGCGTGGGGAGTCTGGTAAATATAACAGGCGAATAGATTGAACGCTGGCTCAACCGACACACACTCACTAGTCGGGAAATACTATTCTGTTGTACTTACTCTTTAATATATGATATATCTGCAACACTTATTTTATTATTTCTTTAACCATTTACTTGGTCACAACACCATGATAGCATCACCGCCAACCAGCAGGGGTAACTCAGATAGTGTCCAATAAACGGTATCACGAAGAAGTAATCGATAAAGTAAGGTATTTAATTACCACATCACTGTGCAAGAAAACATACAATTATGTACAGAAGCATTTGGGCCTAAACTTGGCGCAACACTATCTCTAAATGAGGGACAATGTGTGATCGCGTTAATTTATTATTATCCATCTGTGATTACATTGTTCGTTTTTTTTGGGGGGGGGTCAAAATGGTGTAGTGGCTAGCAAGCTTGTTTCGCTAGATCAGTTACTACGGAATATTGAGTTCGATTCAAACTGGGTGTACCATACTTTCGGCCATGTGACACAACGAAGCTACGCTTAGCAAACTGATTATATAGCTAGTCTTGCTATATAGATTACGACTGAATAGTGAGTTCGATCCTCACGCTTTCGGCTTTGTGTCGCATCTTTTCTACGCTCAGAAAATCCCTATTTTGTTTGTAAACGAATATGTTATCTTTTCAGGCTAATTAATTTTTAATTTGAAATTCGTTTGTTTTTTATTTTTCAATTTGAAATTCAACGTTTTTAATTTGATCTACAACTTTTTCATTTTGTTTAAAAAGGTGTAGGTAACTATGTTTAAGTCGTTTTATTAGTAGTTTATTAACAGTACTAGGTGAAAATCGAACGCTCGACACTAGTGAAAGGTCTAACGAAGCAGCTTGCGTACACAGCCACTGCGTGTGATATCACTTCTTGACACAAGTCGACAACAATAGAGAACCCAGTGAACATAGAACTGTCAATATCAGTAGACTGTAAAACTAATTTGTTAACCACGGTTTCATATTTCGACGTCTTTTCTTAAATTTGTTAACGCAGTTAACTTGCGATCGGTCTGTGGAACCAATTAATAATTAATAATGGCTGGCAAACGCAGCAAACTAACCGTTGCTCTACGGCAGGTTCTGTGTAGCTTTGTAACATCAATAGGTGTTAAAGCTAACCAACTCGACATGTGACAATAAATAACGGTTTTGTTGACAGCTTTTACTGAAAATTGAATTCGATTCTCAGTGAGTACTCCAAACTTGTGGCCTTTTGCCAAACTAAGATTATATTTTCTATTTTCGAACGTTTAATAATTGCGACTTTCGGCTTCTTTATATTTTAATGCCAAAACTTCGTCCTTATTCCAACCCCAACCCACTTATTTATATTTGTGGACACGTCCTAATTGGACTAATTCTAGCCCCATTCTCTGATTAATCCAAGTACCTGGGCTTATTAGATTACTGAAACATTTTCGGTCTCCACCCGCTTATTCGAAACGTCACCATTATTCAAGATCTGAGAGTGTCCTGGGAAAACGTACATAATTTACCTCCCGCCCCAAAAAAAATCCAACTCTTCTTTCCTTGATGTTGAGACTTCTGTCTGAATAACAGTTCTGAAATTTTCTCAGACGACACTCGTCAAGGCATGAGTAAAACATACCCTGTGAATTAAATAACGTAGTGGGTGTGGATGATTAATGAGAATAGATACCGGAAGTAGAAAGGGGAATGTAGAGTTCGAAACGTTGCAATAACGATGAAGAAAAAAATGAACAGAAACAATTATGAAAGTTGCCGCAAAAGTAGTCCCATTTTTTTTCGATCTGGAATAAATCCACCATAAGACGACGTGTTGCAATTGAGTGGCCATTACGATCCCCAGATTTAAAACCACCAGACTTTTTCTTGTGGTGTGTAACCATATATCTTCTTTACAGGCTTAAACCGAAAAAAAAATACTACCGAATTAAAACAAGCAATTTCTGATAAAGTGTATAAAATGAATTTATCAAATGTTTGTTGAAGTGTTGATGATAGTGTTCAGCATTGTATTGAACATAACGGGGAACATTCTAAACATGTTCAATAGTTCGTTAAACATAAAAAAACATCATGTTGTTTTGATGTGGCAATACTTATAAATTTTCTTAAACTACTGTAATATTTTTTTTAGTCCAACAGTTAATAAATAATAAGGATGTTACTTTTTCCACAACCTGTATATGGAATGATTGATGGAAGCATTCTTGGAACTCATTTTTTGGGAACAGCGAACAGCTGCGTCGTCGTATTCTTTCGGATTTCCTCGACGTAGTGAAATCTTGTTCAAGTGGGATTTGATTTTTGAAGAGGAAAAAATCGCAACAAGTGAAATCAGAGAAATACAGTGGTTGTTGGAACTGGGGAATGTTGTGCGTGGCGAAAAACTGCTGTACAAGCCATGGTCACTGATGAAATCACTGTGGTGTGGCGTGTCGTCCATACTCTGCATACTTTCTTTTCCAAGCACACCGGAAGCGAGCAAGAACGTTATAGTGATTTTCCAAGCGTAGCTTAGATGTGGCACAAGGCCGAAAGCATGGGGCACCCAGTGAGGATCGAACTCACTACTCAGTCGTAATTGTTCTAGCAAGACAAGCTTGCTAACCATTACACCGCCTCGGGGTGCCCACAAATGATTTTCAAAGCGTAGCTTAGATGTGGCACAAGACCGGAAGTAAGGGGTACTCAGTGAGGATCGAACTCACTATTCAGGTGTAAATGATCTAGCAAAACAAGATGGCTAACCATTACACCACGACGAAGTGCCCAAGAACGTTATAACTTAGTACGCATGCGCGAAAGAGTTCAAGGTAAATCTGTGTCAAGCGGCTTTATTCTGCGTACTTTAGCACCGTTACCATAGCAACAGTCCCGACACTTTTTGATCTAACCTCGTATTACGCTTGTTAGTTTAAGCGATATCCTTTGGGTAGTTTTCAAACAATTATTTTCTAAGAAAAGATCTTATACCAATGCAGCATATTTAAAGTTAATCCCTAAATTGAATATTTCTTCCACAATTCTTCCCATCACTATGGCAACTTGAAAACTCTCCATTGCAGAAAAAAGGAACAAAACAAAGTTTATCTTCTTTTCAGTGCCGCGAACGTCTCTTTCCATAATTTCCCAATTTTCTTAGCTCTATTTAGTTTTTTTTTTTATTATTATTATCCCTCCCACGTAAAGTTCTGCCAGGTTAACAAGCTCGTTAGGTAGTTTACCCTATATTTCTTTATGGATATTTTTGTGATGTCAACGAACAATCGTTGTGACTTTCGTAATGCTCGTTGTAGCAGACTTTGTAATCGCAGATACATCTATAGCAACGCTGTTGAACAATATTAGTGTACTATTAGTGTTCGCACTAATAGTACTTGCTCGATAATACTCGCCCGAAAAGTAATCAGCGTATAGTAATCTCTATAGTGAAATAGTATAGTGAATTGTATAGAGAATAGCGATCTGTATAGTAATAGAGGCTAGAGTAGAAATAGTGATCCGTATAGTGATCAGTATAGAGAAATAGTATAGTGAATTGTATAGAGAATAGCGACGCGTATAGTAATAGAGGCTCGAGTAGAAATAGTGATCCGTATAGTGATCAGTATAGAGAAATAGTATAGTGGATAGTATAGAGAATAGCGATCCGTATAGTAATAGAGGCTAGAGTAGAAATAGTGATCCGTATAGTGATCAGTATAGAGAAATAGTATAGTGGATAGTATAGAGAATAGCGATCCGTATAGTAATAGAGGCTAGAGTAGAAATAGTGATCCGTATAGTGATCAGTATAGAGAAATAGTATAGTGGATAGTATAGAGAATAGCGATCTGTATAGTAATAGAGTCTAGAGTAGAAATAGTGATCCGTATAGTGATCAGTATAGAGAAATAGTATAGTGAATAGTATAGAGAATAGCGATCCGTATAGTAATAGAGGCTAAAGTAGAAATAGCGATCCGTATAGTGATCAGTATAGAGAAATAGTATAGTGGATTATATAGAGAATAGCGATCTGTATAGTAATAGAGGCTAGAGTATAAATAGTGATCCGTATAGTGATCAGTATATAGAAATGGTATAGTGAATAATCTAGACGTCACATGACTTCCTATTATGCGTTTCCTCTATTGTCACGTGCTCTACTTAATCCAATAATGTGATCTTCTGTGTTTGCTCACTGGAGATCTATGTTCAAACTCAAGTGTCGGCAGCGACACTTTATTCCTATGTAACAGATCTCAGTGCGTCCTTTTGTCCACTATAATAACGTTTGAAGTTAAAAATGTCGGATTAAAAATAAATCCATTAATTCTTTAGCAACTGCTTTGTTTACGTTTCGAATACGAAACTGAGCAGACATGGGGCGTTCGAGAAAAATATCCGAATGAGAAAGTGTTTTTTCCTTAAATAAGAAATGTTGAGACTTGATGAACTGGGAGGAGCCAAGTGCTAAAGATCGCCGGATTAAACAGTAGTTTGTCCTACAAAGTGGGGGAGGAGCGCAGGTTCGAAACTTGCTGAGGAGCATGTTTTCTCTAGCAAAATACAAGCTGATAGACGTAATACACACCGTTTAAAATAAAAATCTGTCGTCTATTTCAAATAAAAATATCCACTATAATAACATTCGAAGAATATATATATATATGTATACATATATATATATATATAATATAATATAATATAATATAATATAATATAAATATAAAGAGCCAGGCAAACCTACCTAGGTTTCACCTAAACGGATCGTCCGGGAAATGCCGGCCTTTCCCTGACGTTTCATATTGGAGAAACCTAGGTAGGTTTGCCTGGCTCTTTTAGGT
>OZ038476.1:119576704-119591704 GCA_964036315.1 Acanthosepion esculentum | reverse complement strand
TCTTTTATGATTTATTATTTGATGACATATGCCTTGTGTTACTTCAGTCGTCCTTTGTAGTTTTTGAGAATGAAAGCCGCTATTTTTCAGGTAGAGGCCAGAAAGAATAATTCTTTATTCTATAGAAGAACGTTAAAGGCTAGTTTTTGCTTCTTTTTTATTTTTAAACTGAGTCTGTCATTAATGGAACCATTGTGGATTATACAATGGTTTCATTTGTCATCTTTGAAATTCAGAACAAAATCATTAACGAAATCAAGCTTTCCGTGTTATTGATGTTAATAATATCATAAAATATTCTCAAGGATGACGTCACAACACGAAAGGACATCTAACCAATATGCAATACATAAATTATTGTTGAATATCTCACTGTATTTCACTCTATGACTGGGGATTATTTTTAACACTTAGAGAAGACCGCGATTTGACAAAGGAATAGAAACAGCATTTTGACAATGCACTGATCTTTTTTCTTTTCTTTTATTGCGCTAAGTGTTGAAAATATTGGAAGAGTTACGTCAATCATTTTGGTATTTATTATTATTTTTATTTCCTTTGATATCTGGCGTTTACACATTTCTTTCCGGGTCCCGCCCAGGGACCTAAGGTTAGAAATGGCATCATGACACTTTCCAGTGCAAAAAAAAAAAAAAAAAAAAAAAAAAATTACATAGATAAAGCCCTTCGTAAAGTGTGGGCTGTACTTGTCAGAACAATTTTTTGTATCTCTTTGAGGCATGGACTTCCAGGGATCCCTTCAATCAGCCTACTGGAATCTTTTCCAACCAGTCCAAGGGCTCCAACTACAACAGGAATTGTTGATGTTCCCATGTGCCACATTTTTTAGATTTCTA
Source organism: Acanthosepion esculentum (assembly GCA_964036315.1). Lineage (NCBI taxonomy): Eukaryota > Metazoa > Mollusca > Cephalopoda > Sepiida > Sepiidae > Acanthosepion > Acanthosepion esculentum. The sequence continues at coordinate 119,590,847 of OZ038476.1, read as the reverse complement.
TTTCAAGGTCCTTGTATTTTGACAGTTTTTCGAATATCTTCAAAGACACATTGCAGTCTGCAGGGACTGCCATATCAATAAGGAGGCACTTATTTTGTTTGTGGTCTTTAATAACAATGTCTGGGCGGTTGGCTTTGATTGTTCTGTCAGTGTGTATTATTATTATTATTATTATTATTATTATTTGTGTATGTTATATTGCCTGCTTTGTATCCTGTAGAGCCGGGTCCAAACTAAGGTCCATTGGCCCTATAGGAGAATTGTCATTTAACTGATAACACTTTTCTTGGTATATGGGATGTTCCTAATAGGGCGATCTGTATATTGATGATAGGGCAGCCTGTATATTGATGTTACCTGTTAGTAAAATTGCCCATTCCTTTTTTCGCGAGACCCACAGGTCCGATTACTATTTGTACAGTCTCAGTCTTCATTCCCTACATCCTGTTAATCTCGATCTCCAGGTCCTTAGGTATTTAGACAATTTCTGGATAATTTTCATGGAGGTTTTTGTCTGTCAGATGATACTGTTATGTCAATAAGCACACACTTCCTGAATTTCTTGTCTTTTATGATAATATCAGGTCTGTTGGCTTTTATTTCCTTGTCAGTTTTGAATTGGCATGTCACAGAGAATAGTTACATCGTTATTTTGGGTGACTGTGTTTGGTTGATGCTCATAGCATCTCTCAGTGGTTTGGATTTTGTGTTTTTTGCATATCTTCCAGTGTAAATATGTTGCTACATTGTTATGTCTGTGGCATTTTTTGCTAGTTCCTGACATCCTTAGATAATATGGAATAATTAGGTCTTCTGTCTCAGCCTCAGCTTTCAAGCCGGTGCTCCTCAGCCACTGAAATGTTTTCTGTTGGTCTACATCTGCTGCTTTCGTTCATGCAACGATTTGTCCTCCCATTTATTTTAAAATTTAATTTGGCCAAGTTGTTTCCTGTCCGTTTAGCGTCGATGGTATTCGTATTTCATTGGTAGAGTTTCAGGTATATTAACTTCTTTCTTGAAGAGTGCAGCTTCTTTGTGGTTGGTGTGGATTTGGTGTTTTGCTATTTGTAGGAGAGAGTCATTGGTTTTTATGAGGTATGCTTTCAATCCGATTGTTGTTGTTTTTAGAGTTAGTTCAAGTTGTATTAGACCTTGGCCTTCTAAAGCTCTTGGCATTATTATTATTATTATTATTATTATTATTATTATTATTATTATTATTATTATTATTATTATTATTATTATTATTATACTTGAGTCTATAAGTAAACATGGCTTACAGCCATATTAGGTTCAAACACCGGTTGCGGAAGTTAAGCAACTTCGAACCTGTCCAGTACCTAGTTGGGTGACCGCTTGGGAATACCAGCTGCTGTAAGCATAGATGTACGGTTGGTGCTAAGAATAATAGCTAATCGGAGAGCCGATTTCCAATTCCCGTTGGTTTTATTATATTCGCAGACTCCCAAATGCGTTTGGAAAAGGTATGAATCTACATATACGCTCCCTAGCTATGGGTTAATTAGTAAGACTCGTATAACTAAATTATTACTATCTAAAAAAAATTCTTACAATCCAAAAATATTTTCTGGCTTTAAATAAAGATTTGATAAGACGTAGAAAACGAATCATTCGATCAATAAGTAGGCATTTGTCCGGTATATAGCAGAGTTGTTTGTATCTACACTCGAGTCTATGGATGCATACTGGTAAATATTGCCTAGACCTTCGTGTCATGTTCTTGAACAGTCTCGTCACATCGAGACGTTCATGTGGATGTCACGCATGGCGCCAAACTCGTTCAGAAATATCTAAACTGTTAGCAGTATACAACTGCTTTTTAGGATCGACGCTTAAAATAGCTTCGAGAAACTGAAGTCTGTAGGTCCTAGTCAGGAACATCCTTCTTCAACCAACGCATACTGCCGCTACAGAATCACAAACAAAGTACGATGGTCATTCAATAAATAAGGTGAATTTTTCGGTATAAGGACTTCTAATACAGATAGAAGCTTACATTTTTTCAACGTAGTCTCCCAGCAGTGTCACACACTTTTCCCATCTGTTCACAAGCTTCCGTGAGGTCAGCACCACGCGGCCACAAACTTTTTCATGCTTACGAAACACTGATTGCGTTCAGGCATGAAACAAAGTGTCTACACTGTATATTGGCCTCAATGAGGACTTACATATATATATATATATATATATAAATATATATATATATATATATATATATATATATATATATATACAAGGCTCAATAGCCAATCAAGGTACAGGATTAATGAGTAAGGGACACCATCCTAAGCAAACTGATAATGTCACCAAGATGTAAGAGGGCACCGGAAGTGAAAGAGAAGAAAAATGCTTCAGAAGGAGCCATATATATATATATATATATATATATATATATATATACAAGGGTCATTCAATAAATAACGTGAATTTTTCGGGATAAGGACTGATAATACAGATAGAAACTTACTTTTTTTTCAACATAGTCTCCCAGCACTGTCACAAACCATTTTACCCATCTGTGTACAAGCTTCCGTATTCCCTCAGCGTAAAAATCTTTGGACTGATGTCGCAGCCAGTCGCACACAACACTTTTGACTTCATCGTCACTTTTAAACTTCGTGCCTCTCGTGAACGCTTTCAAGGGACCAAACAGGTGAAAGTCTGAAGGGGCAAGGTCTGGGCTGTAAGGGGGACGAGTGAGCAGTTCCCAGCCCAACACGTTGATGGTCTGCACCGTTTGGGCTGCTGTGTGAGGCCTTGCGTTGTCATGATGCAAGATGACTCCTTCTGACTGATGACCCCTGCGTTTGTCCCAACAGATAAGCTCAAAGTCCTTGCAATGTCATCCACTGTCACCCTTCTGTCAGATTGAATGAGGTCATTGACTGATTCGATCACCTCAGGAGACCTCACTTCTGTAGGCCTCCCAGGCCTGTCTTCATCTTCAATACTGCTCCGTCCTTCTTTAAACAATTTAGCCCACTTGTAGACATTTTTGGGCTGAAACGTGTGGCACCATACACAGTTGATATTCTCCTATGAATTTCAACTGGTTTGCACCCTTCAGCAACCAAAAACTTGATAAGTGACCGCTGTTCAATCCTGGAGCATTGTTCTTGGTCGGCTATCTTTGTTAATCGCCAAAACTCTCAAAGTTTTTTTTTAATCTGCAAAAGAAATTAAATCCATGTGAAAAAGAAGTAAAACAAAAAAAAGAGTAAGCTTCTACCTGTATTAGAAGTCCTTATACCGAAAAATTCAACTTATTTATTGAATGACCCTCGTACAAAACCAGATAACACAAATCCCATCATCCGAGGACTTTCAACAGCAGAAACAAGTAAAACGGATAGAACAAGTAACAACGAGAGAGAATAATGGCCTAATAAAGACGCTGACGTTATACACAACTTCAAACAAAAGTTTAGGAAGGAACACCCTAACAATACCTGTAAGAGCGATAACAGCTACCGGACTTGAGACAACTATTTTCCTGAAAAAAATATTTTAATAGGAAAATATATTTCTACTGAGAGTAGCACTAGATGCTCTCTCAATGAATGACTGATATTCCCTTATAAAAAAAGGGTTAATATTAGAGTTTATAGGTAAATATTGGTCGGGTTTATATTTGAGTCTATAGGTAAGCAATTCTAGGGTTTTTGCTATGAAACCAGGTGATAGGAGTTAGCTCCCTTGGAACTTAATTTCATGTTCGATAAGGCGGGAACATGTGCGACAGGTGACAGCTGACTATCATCCATTTATAAAAAAAAATCAAAACGAAAATAACTTGAATAAAGAAAAGTTAGAAATAGAAAATAAAAATCAATATTGTTTAATTAAAAATAAAATCACCGAGAAAAAAGTCTTGCTTCCAGATTTGTAGAGGGAATAACCATTGTCTGTTTGATAAATACAAAATGCACAGTAACTATATAAATAATTATATAGGCACATCAATAAGTCTGTGACCTTTATAGGAGTTTGATTAGATTAAAAATGGAGTATTACTACGATAACTGCCTGATACTCACTTTTCAGCCTTGATAAGGGTGATAGAATTAATTTCAACTTTACCCAACGCGACGAGATGAGTCCGAACTTTTATTGTCGATAACTCCAAAACTGTAGATTTTATCAAAATTTCTTTGTTATATTCGAATTAAGCATGTACATTTACACCTAAATCGGGAAATTTTTATTAAAAACTGAGCGCGGGGCTTGAACTGCAAATTGCCCTCAAGATGAAATTAGTTCTGTCACCCCATTTTGGCAGGTAGGAATAAATTAAAAAAAATAGTTCCATAATATTTCACTCATTCAGAAGACTGTAAAATTGAAAAGGAATCATATTTAATAATACTTAGTAATGGCTGCGTCGCTGTAGCCGTGACACGAATGAGTCTGAACTTTTATTGTCGATGACTCCAAAACGGTAGATTTTATCAAAATTTCTTTGTTATTTTCGAATTAAGCATGTATATTTACACCTGAATGGAACTCTTCGCGGAAACTTTTATTAGAAACTGAGCACAGGGCTTGAATTGTAAATTACCCTCGAGTTGAAATTAGTTCTGTCACCCCTTGATAAAGTTCAAAATCGTTCCGCCAGTTGAAACATTTACATCTACGACACGCTGTCGTACTTCCACAGAGTCGAATCAGCGTCATTTCCTCCGTCTTCCAAATATGAGAAGAAAGTTTCATTAGCCATTTTCCAAGAAGCCGCGTGAGTGCTTTCTTATTCACCGTGTCTCTTCCTTTTCACAATTTTCTATTCTTTGTAGCTCTTAATAAGGTCTTTTTCTTATAACCCTTCATCTTTCATCCATTTATACATGCTCGTTAGATAGATTACTTACTATTTCCGGTTGTCCTTTTTGACTTATATATGTCCTGTGACATAAAATAGCAGTCTTCTCTAAATGCCAATAATAATAATAATAATAATAATAATAATAACATATTTTAACATTATATAATCCAAGAAGAAATTATGAGTCATAAAATCATAAAAGTCATTAGTCATAAAACTCCCAAAGCTCAAGTCTATAAATGTATAAAACATTAAAAAAATAATCCCATCCATAGAGTTAAAAAAAAGTGAGATATTCAACTATAATTCATGTATTGCTTCTTAACATTATTTCCTTGTTATGGCTCTGAGAAATTTCAACTGTCTTTTTCTGATTCTAAGTATAACTGACTTTTTTGTGTTTCATTTTTCTTAAAACTTACTCGTTGCTTACACACTCCGCCTATGGCACCCTTAGCACTCTACTCTAGAGACAAGTCTTCTCTTCATCTTTGAAGTAATTGTCCCCACCCCAGTTAGCTGTCATATAGGTCGATTGATATTACATCGCAGTTCAGCACTCTATTCTTTGCCCCCAACGAAATGTTACTGCTTCCTAATATTTTACTTACCTTTTGGAATGCATCGTTCACTATTAACATTTAAGGTTACGCTTCGTTCGATTACCGCCCCACTGACGATAATCACGAGCGGCGCGAGATTTGAAAGCCTCTTCTTCTTTTCGCTTTGACTTTTGAAGTGACAAGACACGTTTATTCTCGCTTCGATAGAAACGAGACTCTGTAAATAATTCAAAGATACTGACTGAAAGTTTGTTTTGAACACTTCGTTATTTCATTTATAACATTTATGTTTAATACATTTGTTAATTGTTGTTTGTTTGAATTCCATGTTGTGCGTTTTATTTTTAACCGGACTCACGTGAGTCCACCAAATATGGTTTGCGGCAAAAATGTAACAGGAAGCCTAAAATGAATACCTGCCATTTATGCAACAGGTTAAATAGCTTTGCTTATTCTTTATGTGTTACTCTTACTACTATTGAGTTGTGCCTGGCTTTGTTGAATGGAAGTCATTCAATGTCGAGCGGTGATTAGAATGTCAAATATTTATGGTGAACAATCTCATTCATAAATTTCTTTGAATGCTAATTCGACAAATTATGCTCCATTACTATTTTATTCATGAACCAAGGAAGCCATTTTTGTCAAATTGTTTATATTCCCTTTCAGTCAAGGCTACAACAGAGAGTAACTTCATTTTTTTGTTGTTGTCATTTTTCTTGTCAGGTTTGTTTAATGGTATTGAAAACGGACTGTCGATCTTGATAGTTGAGGTTCCACCACTGATTGTAGTCATTCAGACCGTTACGTTATGGTTGTTTGTTAGCAACGTGCACCCGAAACAAAGAATAAGCTATTGGTGAGATTTGAACTCGCATACCTTTTCTTCGAGACGCCAACCATTCTGAGCAGCTGCCTTAATCTCAAACCATACTGTTTTTATTCATACTACTAAAATCATAATAGAATTTTGCTTGTCCTCCGTTAGTTAGTTAGTTCTGAAGATCGTCATTCCAACAGAATGAGAATCCGAATTTCAATATGGGTAAGAAATTTTGTCGAATAGTCTTCAAACTGTTATTAACTCACTAGAATTACCCGTGAAAATGAATTTGTTATTAACTTACTAGAATTACCCGTGAAAATGAATTTGACTTTACTGATGAATCACAATTCTTAATTTAATGATTGGATAAGCTGATAGCGAGTTCTACAACAATAAAATATCCGTAGAAATTTCTCTATCGCGTCGTTAAATATTTGAGCTTAGCAATTTTAACAAAATATTACAATAACAATCATGAGTATGAATGCCGGGAGGAGCACCTTGTCGTGGTGTAATGGTTAGAAAGCTTGTCTCGCTAGAACTAATCACGACTAAGTTCAATCTTCACTGGGTGTCCCATAATTTCGGCCTTGTGCCACATCTAAGCTACGCTTAAAAAAATCAATTCAATTCTAAATGCCGGTCATTATTGAAAGAAGTTGGTGGGTATAAATGAAAAAAATTAAGGTTTTCCGTTTCACGGAAGCAAACGTTAAACTTATGAGAGACATATCACCTCCTATATCTTTTCTTTATTTCTCTTTTGTCACTGAAACCAAGCAGCGTCTCTGACATAGATTTTCTTCCATCTTCCCCGCGCAATCAAATCGGAATAGTTCATTATTTATCTGAGGCAATGGCAGGGCGTAATTCATATGCGAACTAACTAACTAACTTACGGAGGACAAGCAAAATTATATTATGATTTTAGTAGTATGAACAAAAACAGTATGGTTTGAGATTAAGGCAGAGTAAGGCAGCTGCCCAGAACGGCTAGCGTCTCGAAGAGAAAGTATGCGAATTCGAATCTCACCAATAGCTTATTCTTTGTTTCGGGTGCACGTTGCCAACAAACAACCATAACGTAACGGTCTGACAGTTGACTGATTAATTTGCTTTTTACGGCTTATCAACCTTTTGTGGGCTTTTGAAACCCGAAATATATTTTACAGTGTAATAGTAATTCGCTTTTTTCTTTTCTTGGCGAATGAATATTGCATTAACAACATTTTAAGAATAAGAACGTTTTTTTTATAGTCTTACTGTTTAACCCATATTTGGGGGAGATATAGATACATATCTTTCCCAAGGGTATTGACGCGTAAGTGAATATATAACTAGCCGCTCTCCATTACACCAACTGCATATGCTCTGACAGCTGAAATAGGAATATGTCAAAGTGAAAGAAATACTTGTCAAAAATAATTGTAATTGGCACGACTCCGTGAGTAGATTTGCATTTATTAGCAGTTGAGAGTCGAAACATAATAGATAAGAATTATTGATCGAAAATTAATATTCCACAATGTTTATATAATAAATGTAAGTATTAGGTTGGTGCAAAAATAATGTCGTTTTTTGACGTTCAACTTATATATATAAAACGACATTATTTTTGCACCAACCTAATATTACAACTAAAACTGATGGCGCATGTAAAAAAAAAAAAAAGCGACATACCATTTGTTTGGTTCGGTTTGTTTTATGGCATATCAAACGTAATGGGTTATTTAATGCCGACAAAACTTTTTTTTGCTGGTAATATTTTTTTTTTCCAAAATATATGGCTGGTAATAAATTTTTTTTTTTTTCAAAAATCTATTGTTGCTAATATTTTTTTTCAAAAAATGTATAGCTGGAATAATTTTTTTTCAAAAATGTATTGCTGGCAATAATTTTTTACAAAAACTTATTTTTGGTATTAAAGCCTATTTTTACACTTTCATAGTATTTTGACCCCAGTTTAGTGGTTAACTATTTGCCTATAGATGAGACCCTAACAGGAGCTACCACCCCAGGTCAGGGTGAACCTGGGAACACCAACAATTAAAAGGTGGTTCTACACTCCTCAAAATCTCCTGATCAGAGGCCTTGCTATCGGACGTAGTTTATCGTCTTACACATGACGCGGATGTAGTTTATCGTCAGACCCAGGACGTCATGTCATTTGTGACGGGAAAATAAACAGTGATGGTTATATGGCTAGATTTATCCTTCCGTATGATAAACAGAAAAGTTTTGTTAAAAACAAAACAAAAGAGTACTGAAGTGTTATGTAATATCAGTCCTCCTATATGACAATGAATTCTGGACAGTCTCCTCAGGGATGAAGAAGAGATTCGAACCAACAGGAATGTAGTACTACCGAAGGATGCTGAGCATGTGGGAGCAACGAGGACGTTTTAAGGGAAATGAAAATGAAAAGGACGCTTTAACATCAGAAAGAGACAGTTCAAATTTTTTGAGCATCTAATGAGAAAAGAGGGCTTGGAAAATTTGATACTCACAGGACAGAATGAAGCCAAGAGGGACAGAGGAAAACAACACATGTACTACCGCGGCGTGGTGTAATGGTTAGAAAAAATGTTTTGCTAGATCAATTACGACTGAGTAGTGAGTTCGATCCTCACTGCGTGCCATATACTTTCGGCCTTGAACCACATCTAAGCCAGGCTTGGGAAGTATACATTTTTTATAGATTGAGAGACAGATGAAATATGCATAGGTGCAAGAAAGCGTCTCTTGAATGTATCCAACTCCGAGATCTATCTTTTCTTAAATACCATTTTCTTTTTTAAGTTACTTGACACGCGAGACTCGTCCGAATCTGTTTTCGGCCAGGAGGTAAGCCATTTTTCTCTAGTGTTAGATATTAAAATTGTAGCGATTGCGGAAGAATCCTTTTGGGAGTCTCTTCCACGGTGAAGTTCTGTCTGAGCGGAACTTCCTCCTTACTAATAGAATATGAAGGGAATGAGGATGCGTTGACTCGGTGTGTGCCGCATGGCGGGTCCGATATGTGAAGTTCTAGTCTGATGCAAAATAAATCTAGAAATAATCGGAAAGTTGGAAACCTGATTTCGCAATTTTTAATACAATGAAAGTACAGTCGTCGTTTCCAGTAAGTTTTTATCAAAACAAATTCCAATAGACTCTAGGTGAGCAGGGTGTACTTCTCAGTAAAAAAAAAAATCTATTTACTTTGGATGATAAGAAAATATTCACATTTCCAACCGATAATTTACATCTGTGAAAGGAAAATATTTCCCATAGGTACACATAACTTTATTCCCTCTCTCATTTTTCTTCTTCTATGCATCATGTCCCTTCAGAACTTTGGCGATCATAGCTCTCCACAATATCCTGTCCCTTGCAGGTCTTAGTAATTTTTTTTTTATCTCTGTTAAACCCTGTTCTGTCTATATTTCTGAGATGAGGTATTATGTACACTATTTACATTATTCGGACTATTGTCCTCATCTTTGTTGTCATATTTATCACAACATTTCGGCCGTTGTACGCTCCGGTCTTCTTCAGGTGGTTGACATTCCAACCATCTGAAGAAGGCCGGAGCGTACAACGGCCGAAACGTTGTGATAAATATGGCAACAAAGATGAGGACAATAGTCTGTATAATGTAAATACTGTTCTGTCGTATTTATTTACACAAGCTCATTACATGAGTTATGCTTTGTTTTCATTTGTCTCTCTTGCATTCAATGTCCTGTGAGTGTTAGGTTCTCTAATCCTTCTTTCCTTATTATGTGCCGTCCTGGGTATGACAATAAACTGCATCCGCGTCCTGGGTGAGACGATAAACTACATCCAACAGCAAGGCCTCTGATCAGGAGGTTTTGAGGAGCGTGGAACCACCTCTTAATTGCTGGTGTTCCCAGGTCCACCCTGACCCGGGGTGGTAGCACCTGTTAAGTACCCCAAATAGTTGATCCCGAAACTGAGATAGGTTTTAATACCAGAAATACTTTGTAAAAAAATTATTACTAGAAATAAATTTTTGAAAAAAAAAAAAACTTTTACCAGCAATATATTTTTGAAAGACAAATATTACCAGCAATATGTTTAAAAAAAAAAAAAAAAATACCAGCCATACATGTTTTAAAATAATATTACCAGCTATACATTTTTGAGGAAAAAAATATTACCAGAAATAGATTTTTAATAAAACAAAATATTACCAGGAAAAAAAGTTGTTGGTATTAAATAACCCATTGAGGTTGATATACCGTAAAACACAACAAACCAAACCAAACCTTATTCTGTGCCCTAGAAATTTCAACTCTCTGTAACTGGTGTTATGTATAAGTATCGTATTTTTTTTCTATGTTCTTTAAGACTTACTCGTTGATTAAACGCCCTGTTGATATTTTTCTCAGCATTCTTCAGTAGAAAAAACTTCCTGTTGCTGCAATTCTTCTTTCGTCCGTGAGGAAATTGTCTGGAATCAATAAACCAAAAAAAAGTCATCAAAGTTAGATTCAATGTTTTTTCTACACGTTGCAATCTTAATTATAATATCCATTCCACAATTACCCATAATAATGGCGCGCTTTACGTAAAGGGATCTAAAATAGTATAATTATCAATGTCCTAAAAGAATGAATGTCAGTGGTGTGTTTATAAAAAAAAAAAGAAAAAAGATGATGGAAGATTAACACATATTTGTGATAGCGTGTGTAAATGAGGGCATAGAGATAGGAAACCTGGGCCCTCTCTCCCCTCTGCAGATGATTGTAGGGATGTTTGTTTTGTTGTCCCCAAGCGCTAGGCTCGGCAATCGAGAAGCGTGGAGACGCATGACCAACAATTTGTTTAAACTGGCTCTACTTCCTGTAACAAGAGTATCCGTCGGGGTTGATTTAACACCGACATTAGACAACAGTTCTCTGTGTAAGAGTGCGAACAGTGTCAACATTAGTCGAGCTGGTTCCGTTGGGTGCGTGCGGAAGGATGGGTCGTGTGACAAGGGAGAGACAAAGAGTTGGGTAATACGAAAACAGACGCGGTCGGCAATGCAGATTGATAAAGCTAGTTTATTTCTTTGTTGGCGTTGACGATAACCGGTTGATTTCCATCCACCCACTCCACCTCTAGCTCTCTTTCCTCCCCAATCCACCATTAAACATAGTATATTTAGGCAGCAAGCATTCATTTAAACACGTTTTATTGAATAGAACAGGCAAGGAATGTTTGTTAAGCTTTTCTTGGTGAGTTGCTTCTAGCGTCGTATAAGTCGTTTGGTGTCAGGTTAGGGTTAGGGTTAGGTAAAGGAACTTGTCGAACTGTAATATTCCAAATACTTTCGACTACGTATTGTTCATTATAATGTATGCATGCATGCGTGTGTTTGTGTGTGTGTGGTGTAGTGCATAGTACATGTATGAGTGTTGACATTGTGTGTAACTTACGTAAATAAAATATACATATGTGCGTGTGTGTAAGTGTGTGTGAGTTTGTTTGGGCAGGAATCCTCTTGTTTTTTTTTTAATCATTTCACCTCAAGCAAGGCGATAATATCACTAAGACCCAGGGGTTACTGGGAGTGAAAGGGAATGAGAAAGACTTTGGAAGGAACCGGAAACCCAATCCTAAACAGGAAACAAAGGATAAATCTCTATTCCTATTCATTAAACAGTGAAGAAGTGTGAACCGGACGATAGGCGAGCATGTCTACTCTTATTAGTGGAGAAGAGAAAAAAATAAAATAATATAAATAGTGAATAAAATTTCAGAGTTCTGGCGCAGACGTTAGGAGTAGAGAGTTGAAGCAGACTTTAGAAGGAACCGGAAACTCAATCCTAAACAGGAAACAAGGAATAAACCTCTACTCCTATTTATTAGATGGGGAAGGTGTGTAAACCGGGTAATAGGCGAACCTATCTACACCTATCGAAAAAATAAATAAGAGAAAAAAATAAAAGAGTAAAATTTTCATCGTTTTGATCGGAGACGTTAGAAGCGAAGAGTTAAGCTAAGAACACGTACCTATTCCAATTGAAGTGCATATATTCAGGCAGGTGCAGTTAATCATGTAATCACAGTTCCTTAACAAATTTTAACTACTTATATAGATGTTCCACATATTTACTTTTTATCTACAGGACCCTTTAAGAAGTTGCCTGAATCTAAATTTTTTTCTCTTAACCTTACGTCTGATTAATCTACCCCTCCTTTCAACGTACTTTCAAAAAATTGAACATGTCTTATTTGTCTACAATATAAACTTGTCGCTGACATATTTTCCGTAATTGTCAATGATGGCCTGTCTATGTTCCGGTTTATCATTACATGAAAAAATAACTCCTAAACCTCCAACGGTTGAGCTTACTTTCCTATTTAGCGTAGACATATAATTGGTTAATCAAGACATACCCACAAGTCTAGTTTTAATTATGACCTTGTCTTCCTCCCCCCACCCTTTAACTTTCGGAAAAGAAGTAACACTTGGTTTTTAAATTTTCTTAATCACCAGTTACTTACAATCGCCCGAGGAAGTACAATCATAGCATTGAAACATGAAAGCTTTTGTGTATATTGCTCTACTTTGTATTGAGCCCTTTTAAAAAAGTAAACTCCATATGTTCATTTTCTCATTTCAACACACACACACACACACACACACACACACACACACACACACACACACACACACATATATATATATATATATATATATATATATATATATATATATATATATATATATATATGGGGGAGATGTTATAGTTGTTCCAATGAGAGAATAGTGTATATATTAAGAAGAAGACAGAAACCGCAAACGTTTTTGGTAGTAATGTGGATTTAAAAAAATATATATTATGCTTTAGAAATAGAACATTACAACAAAAAACATTTGCAGTTTCTCTCTTCTTTTTGATACATACATACATATATATATATATATATATATATATATATATATATATATATATATATATATATTAACAGCCTTATAAAGCTTTTGCTTATTATGCATTTAAGATTTTATCTCTAATATTCATGTAAGTTTTTTTTTCTCTTCATTTCTCGAACGCGTTTTCAAAAGATCACATGCCAAGTTCTTTTACCTCATCTTTGAATGGATATATATTAGGCCTTGGGTGTGGCCATACCCTCCTGTCTGGCGACCCTAACTTAAATAAATGCAGATAATTAAAAAAAAAGTTTGTTTGTGTGTGTGTGTGTGTGTGTGTGTGTGTGTGTGTGTGTGTGTTCGTGTGCGTGCTTGGGCAGTGTCTCTCATAAAACATATTTAACGGCACTCCGTTATACGGGCGGGGCTGTACAAGGTGACACAAAGATACTTTTGGCACTTATCCGGAACTGCTCTCTTTCTCGCATCTCTCACTCTGTCTCTCTCCCACACACATCTCTCTCTCTCTCCCTCACTCACTTCCTCGCATCTCTGTCACTCTATTCTTCACATCTCTCACCCTCTATCTTCCGCGTATCTCTCTTTTTTTCTCTCTCGCATATCTCTCTCTCCGTTGTTCATGGCCAAGCGCACGTATTTTCTCTTTTCTTCACAAAAACAATAACCGACATAAGTTTATGTTCAGTGTAATATCACAGGTATTGACATATAAAAAGACATAAACTCGTAATGCAATACGTGACTCAACTGAACTTACACAAACACACATATATATGTATATATATATATATTAGAAGTCGATGTTGACTTCAATATCCACTTTTATATTTACACACGCCCTATCTCTGATATTGAGCATTTTTACCCATAAATACAGCATGCCATAAAAACATTTTTAACACACACACACACACATATATATATATATATATATATATATATATGTGTGTGTGTGTGTGTGTGTGTGTGTGTGTGTGTGTGTGTGTGTGTGTGTGTGTGTGTGTGTAATTTTGGGTCTGAGA
>OZ038476.1:119509204-119574204 GCA_964036315.1 Acanthosepion esculentum | reverse complement strand
AGAATTGTTTGTTTTTTTACCATTTTGTTCCATATTTTCCCGCCATTACACATTATGTTGTTGCTTTCTCTTTATCCTACCATTGCGGCTTTTGTGAAGAAAAGAGAAAATATGTGCGCTTGATTGTGAGCAACGGAGAGAGAGAGAGAGAGAGAAATGCGAGAAGGAGAGAGAGATAGAAAGAGATGCCGAATAAGTATCAAAAGTATCTTTACATATATATATATATAAATCAAAGAGAAATCACTACTTATATTTGACTTTTATATTATTTTACTTATATATTCCTTTTATTTTTTGCTTTATGTGGATGTAGATTTGGTGGTCAATGTCGCTCAACCATCACAAATATAACATTGACCAAATACGCGTCCAGATGAAGCTCTTAGTTTCGGATAACTGGGAAATATCAGTACTGTTTTTTCCATATCTATTTTGTATTTGCTCTGTCTGTGTATATTTCATATATCTAACATTGAGCAATTTCTTTGTAGTGTCTACGCACTTTGCCTTTATATATATATATATATATATATATATATATATATATATATATATATATATATATATATATATATATATATATATATAATGGACTCTCCCGTCGAACTCGACGTATGAGGGTTAGACAGAATCAGGTCCCAGAAACTGAAAGCCCGACACCCGCACAGGATTTGATTATAGTGGTGAAGGCTTTGTGCAGGGCCATCCACACTTTTTGGAGGGACGAATACAGGGACCTGGTGCAACGGATGCCACAAGGTCCCCAAACGACCCTCCGCAGGTTTTGAATTCAGAGTTGTCCTTCTCCTAGACCAGTTGCCATCCAAGGCTATAGAACCCAGTCTGTCCGGCTATTTACCCATAGTTGGAGGGAGAAGAAAACGATTCACACCTTTCCCAAGGGTAAAGCACGTAAGTGAATGTAATGGATTCGACTGGAATTCGAACTCGGCTCTCCGATTACTCAATCCAAGCCGTTGTCCATTACTCCACTCCATATATATATACACACATATCCGAATGAACGAAAATAATATATGAATTCTAACGTTCACTGTATTAATCCAAAAGAGGGCTCAATAGTAGAGCAACAATTATTTATTATTGAAACTTTTCATATAGTAAATGCGAGTAAATTGTTTTATATATATATATATATATATATATATATATATATATATATATATATATATATATATATATATATATATATATATATATATATATATATATATATATATATATATATATATATATATATATATATATATATATTAAACATGTTGTGTTGAATGTTAAAGACAACATCGTCCAGCATATTTTCTCATATTTTCTAATGAGACTTTTTATTTGAAAATGATATCGAAATAAGTATTGTCCGTACGATAACGTAGTACTTTCGAACATCATTGTTCATATTCAGTGTCAAAATTTTTTAGTCAAAATTTTAAAAAAAAATTGATAATTGTCTTGTAGCGTAATCATGTTTCTACTTTTTTTGCAAACTAAATAAACGTTAAAATCCTTTTAATTTCAAAAGACGCGATGATGTTATCACGTACTTGGCGAAGATTTTTTATCATGTGACGGCGTGAAAAAGATTTTTATTATACAAGCCTATATATATATATATATATGTATGTATCTGTCAATAATAAAATATTTAGCGTATTTGTATGGAATACAAATATACTATCTATCAATGTGTCCAATAGATTTATCTTAAGATAATGGCCAGTATATCTTGAATTTGGAAGAAAATCTTTTGAACTCTTACTTGTAAGTTCATTTTAGTTACGTGAGATAATCCGGTCTGTCCTGCTATAGCTGGGTCGGGAGAAGAAGACGATTCATACCAATACCCTTGGGAAAATTAGGAATCCTCTTCTTCTCCCCACCCCTCAGCTATGGGCAAATAGCAGAACAGACCGGGTTCTATTACCTTGGATGGCAACTGGTCTACCGCAGAAAGAAATAGCAACCTACTGCAGGAAAAAAAATCTGCCTCGTCAGTCATGTATCGAAAAGATACATGATCGCTTAAGCGTGTATCATGTATGGCACATAATTGATTGATGCTAAAATCTATTCCACCACACTAATATGTGAACTCTGGGCCGTCGGCAACATGAAATGGCATACTATGTTTTTTCACTTGTACTTTTTTTCCTTGAAAATAACCAAAGATGTTCCAAAAATACTGGTAACATTTCACACAATTTGGGCAAGTATTTTTTAAAATGTTCATCCGACATGAGACGGTTTTATTTGGTACCAAGCGCAAGGTCATGACGGACATTCCTCGCCCGTATTATGTATTAAATCCTGATTAAAGGAAGGATTGCCGCCTTAATATACCACATCGACATGAGGACGAAAAGCGAAAGAGAAAGTCACGTGTAAACATATAGGAAGTGTGTTTGGTTTGCATACAAATTAATTCTAGCAAATGGATTTATAATCTATATGACCCTGAACACGAAGACGCAAGTACTCACACACACACACACACACACACACACACACACACACACACACACACACACACACTTTTTCTCTCTTTCTTTGTTTTTCATCCAAAACCGCACTGCACTCATATCTATCTATTTATATAAACATTGTTTATGTATCTATCTATCTATCTATCTATCTATCTATATATATATATATATATATATATATATATATATATATATATATATATATGTATATATATATATATATATATATATAATAATTAAGAAAGACATAACCTTAAGTTTCCATGACTATAATTTATTTCCCCAGAAAATATATTTTTCCTTGTTCATCAGGTCTCTTTCTTAATTATTTATTTAATATTTGATATGTTGTTACATTGATCACTCTGGATTACATCCTCTTTGGAATTATCCACACGGATTACCAAACCTTACTATATATATATATATATATATATATATATATATATATATATATATTGATGCCTGTTTCATTAAATAATATAGACAAGTTTTGTCTATTTATTTTAAGTAACTTCCTTTCATATTGTCTGATAAGATTAATAACATTATCATTGAAAGACGAAAGGAAACATGCAACGAAAGCAGACTACCATTATTGTTTCGTCCGTGTATTGATTGATATATTGAAATGTAATTGTCATCTTTGATAATGGCTTATGTAAGCCGAAAGCTTAGATAGGATTTAAACATGTATCAATATGGTGATTTCCTTTCGTCTTTTAATGATAATGTTATTAAACTTATCAGACAATATGAAAGGAACTTACTTAAAATAAATAGACACAACTTGTCAATATTATTTAATGAAACATGCATCAATGATAAATTGCTGCCTAAATATACCCAATATATATATATATATATATATATATATATATATATATATATATTATTTTGATGTCTATACTCGACTGGAGTAAAAAAAGAACGGATAGTACCATTTGTAAATAAAAAATATATTAAAACAAATTGGTATCTTAGGTAAAGAAATTTGAAAAAAAAAGAAAAAACTAAAAACATACAAGTAGGCCGAAAAAATCGCCCAGTGTCGTAATTTCTAGTTCAAAGAAAAAAAACCTAATCGAGTAAAATAAGTCAAAACGTAAAGGGCTGAATACACTAATTAGACCAGAATATAAAAATGTCCGAGTGAGCCAGAAACTACATACGTAGCTTTCACTTCAATCGATCTTCGGGGTAAGCTTGCTGAAGAGGATATGACAAAAGAACATATTTATTGGTAATTTAAAAAAAATAATGCCTTCTTTTTTCTTTTAACGTCTTATGGTTTTATGCTAATTTTAGTGTTTGGTGTTTGTTTTTACCAATAAATATGTTTCTTTGTCATATCCTATTCAGCCAGTTTACCCTGAAGGTCCATTTAGGTGAAACCTAGGTAGGTAGTTTCTGGTTCACGAGGATTTTATATATATATATATATATATATATATATATATATATATATATATATATATTAAATAAAAACAGACCACTTTAAGGTTCCATATAATAAATTATTTCACCACAGCCCTTTTTAAAGGACAGCGGATCATCAGATTTTATTTCCAAAGTTTGAAAGAAAGGTTTGAAAGAATAGAAATGTTACATCTAACTCAATCATGTCTCTCTACCCGCTTCACACTTTCACTCCCTCAATTTGTTAATTTACTTATTACTGCCCGTCATAAATGTGTAAATTTCTTTTCATTTTTCGTTTCAACCTTTGGAAATAAAATCTGATGATCTGCTGTCCTTTAAAAGGGCTGTGGTGAAATGATTTATTACATGGAACCTTAAAGTGGTCTGTTTTTATTTAAATTATTAGCTCTGATTTACATTGAGCTCTCTGGATTTTATCCTCATTGGGTCTACCCATACGGATTACCTAGTTTTTCATAAACTATATATATATATATATATATATATATATATATATATATATACATGAAAATTTCTCAGAGTTAACCTGTAGAAAAGACAATATTTATAAATATAAATGACAATAGGAATACTGTAACAGTTACCGACGTGTTTCGTCCAATGTGGAGTCCACATTAGACGAAACGCCTCGGCAACTATTACAGTTTTCCTATTGTCATTCATATATATATATATATATATGTATATATATATATGCGTGTGTGCGTGCGCGCATACACTTATGCTGATATATATATATATATATATCAGCATGTTCATATTTATCTATCTCAAAATCCTACACAAAATAAGCAATCCACATTAAATAAAATATCTTCAAATTATTATCATTATTATTATTAATACGTATAATTTTTAATACAAGCTTTTCGGGCATCTTCTTAGCACAAGAACAAATAAAAATAAACAGAAACGAAATAAAAACGTTTGGCATTATAATGCATTACAAGCTTTGACGGTGCAAAGATCTACGAGCTCATAGGTATCAATTTGATACAGGTACTATAATGGATAAAAAATTATAAAAATCAAACAGACATCTACAGGGACGAGAGTCTAATAATCTTAAGAAACTGTAACAGACAAAAAAAACCCCAGACAAACCAGAAAAATAATAATAAAATTTTCAAAAATATGGGACTCGACATGGACATAAAACTAACCTAAAAGAAGTAGATGTCGCCTTCAAGCTAAGAAAAGGTACAAATCAAACATACTCAAAAACTAATAACAAACCACTGTATATACCCACGTCTTCCAACTAACCACCATCAATAATCAAGTAGATCCCGCAATGAATTCACTGCAGACTATCTGACAATTCCTTCAGTAAAACCATCTTCCACGAAAACAAGAAAGACTATGAAACAGCACTAAAAGATTAGAGGATTTCAGGCAACATTCACATATAGACCACACAGCGCAAAAATAGCCAAAAGGAAAAGACATATCATGTTTCAATCCCCCGTACAACAAAAACTTAAAAACAAACGTAGGAAAAACTATACAAAGACTTCCGCCCATCATGCACTCTCCACAAGATATTCAATAAATGCACAGTAAAAATCAGCTACAGTTGCACCGAGAACACAACACAAATAATAAAATAGCACAAAAGGAAAACAACAACAAACCACCTGCACAAATGAAACCCTCGTGAAAGTCCAGAACAAAAAGTGAATATCCTTTAAACGACAACTGTTTGCAGAACGATGTAATATACCAAGACACTGTAAAATCATCAGATAATGAAGAAAAATATAGACAGGTGTAACTGAAGGACGATGGAAACAAAGAAACTACACACAAAAACATCATATGTAAATAGTAAGTACGCGAACAGCACAATACCTTCTAAACATATCTGGCAAATTAAAAGCAACAACCAAATCACACTGTGAATATCATGGAAAATAAGGAAAGCAGCATCTGCCACAGTAAAATCAAAAACTGTAAACTCTGTCTGGAGAAGAAAATAGGTATAATTACCTTCCCATACTAACACAAATTATTAAATAAACGATAAAAATACATCTCAAAATGCAAACACGAAAACAAATGTTAACTATGTTACTTAAAAATAGAAATCTAAAATCGAACAAGAACAGACAAAAATAAATAAATAAAATAAAATAAATAAAAATAAACGAAGTAAAATAAACTAATACAAGCCAATATATAAGTAATATTAATTAAATTTAATTAAATAAATAATGGAAATAATAAACTAATTAATAAACTAGGAACGCACATATATACATAAGTAATAATAACAACTAACAATAAAACAATCAATAAAAAATAATACAAAAATCAATAAGAAATAATAAAATTTAATAAACAACAGGACAGAATAACCACAAGACTACATCCAGGTCTACAATCATTTCAACTCAAGAGCCACTAAAATAATTCGAAACATATCTATTACTTCCTACACAAATCAAATTTAGCATAATACTACAGGCCCATAATGCAACAGTATATATAAATAGTCGAACAAAAACACAACGCACATGGCCTGACGATTGTGTTTAAGCATGAAACAGACTTTGGGTGTTGACTTCAACAAAATTGTCCAAATCGTGTAACTGCAAAATTGTTCATCTATTAGATTAAGATTTGAACCGTTGTACCCCAGAAATGATTAAAGATATCTTACTAGAATTATCCGAGATTTTTATAACAGTATTGGACTCTACTTATAGATTAATTATACATTCTTATAATGTATAATTAATCTACAAGCTTAATAGAAGAATCGTGTTGAAATCGATTATAAATGAAAATGACATGTTCATCATTAATTAAGCATAGGTAAGGATCGGAAGCACATGAAAGATTGAAATAAAGTTCAAATACATACATACATACATACATATATATATATATATATATATATATATATATATATATATATGTATGTATGTATGTATGTATGTGTGTGTGTGTGTGTGTGTTATAGTCATGGAAACTTAAGGTTGTCTATTTTTAATCAATATATATATATATATATATATATATATATATATATATATATATATATATATATTATTCCATGATCATTTTCCAACTAATTCAAGATGGTCTTCACCCTCTCTAACCTTCTAACTTTATGTCCTGGAGTAACAATGTGCCTCTCACGTTTCACGTACGATTTCATTTTCAAGTCATTTTTCATTGCTTTTTGAACTGTCATAGGTGAAACACTTCTCTCACCTGCCAAACGTCTTATGCATTGAGTTGGACCTTTTTCTAATAATCTCTTTAGCTCTAATTTGAAATGATGATCCCTCTCTATTTTCTCTCTTTTTAAACTTATTCACCGTTCTCTTGATGCTTCGTGAATGACGGTACCATTACTGAAGGCCTGAATGATATTTTTCCCCTCACCATTGCTCAGTTGAGAAGAGATAGTGGGGCTGACACAAAATGATCTTAACCGGTTCTCTTTCTAGCTGAATTACACAAAGGGTTTTTCAGTTATTCTTACGACAAATAGTATCAAGATGGCTAAATGTCTTATCTAAAACCTGAAAAAAGAAACTCAATTAGTTTAGTGTTTTTTTAGATATTAAACATTTTGTGTAACAAGATTTAATACACGTTTCATTAAATAATATAGACAAGTCTTGTCTATTTATTTTAAGCAAAATCCGTTCATAACGTCTGATAAGCTTAATAACATTATCATTGAAAGACGAAAGAAAATCACCATGCTGATACATGTTTTATTCTTAATCCTTTCTAAGGTTTCGGCTTACATAAGCCAGCATCAGAAATTAAAGATGGTAATTTTGCAACAATGATAGTTTGTTTGTTTGCATGGAAGATTGCTATGCAACAATAAAATCGTGCATATGAAACGCAGGAAGTTTCATATGCACGAATAAAAATAAATTAATAAATTAATTAATCAGATACACGAATTTTCTTTCGTCTTTCAATGATAATGTTATTAAACTTATCAGACGTTATGAAATAATTTTGCTTAAAATAAATAGACAAAACTTGTCTATATTATTTAATGCAACATGTATTAATGAAAAAATGCTGCCTACACACACACACACACACACACACACACACACACACACACACACACATATATATATATATATATATATATATATATATATATATATATATCAGCGTATGAAACTGGAAGTTGTGGTTGGTCGCTTCCCATCTGGAATTTGACTTAAACTATATATATATATATATATATATAGAGAGAGAGAGAGAGAGAGAGAGGGAGAGAGAGAGAGAGAGTCTTTGTATCATTTTTATGGCTTTAATATAAAATTCAGTCAATTAGTTTATGTCAACAAACACACACAAATAGTTCTCTTTCCGAGTCACTAGCCATTACATTATCCGCACACTCACTTTATAAAACAAGCCGAAATAATACTGCCCGGTGACTGTCAAATTTTCCAAGCCTTCTTTCCTAATCATGTAACCTAGAAAAAATCCAGTATAAACCTAAGTAAAAAAATAGATTTACTTTTAAAAAAATATTTCACAACATTGTTATTCATTGTTAAATAAAGATATACATTATCTTTTCTCTTTAAATGAAAATGTGCGCCTCTTCACATCGGCGCCTGCGGGTGGGGACTACCCCCAACTTGCTACGCTTCAGTGGTACATGGCAAACGAAGATTGTTAACTCTGAGTAAAGAATTGTTTTTTTTTTTTTTCATGAAAATCGATATTTGACTTGGGGACATCAAAATCAAGCTTGTAGATATTCCACTACGCAAGCAATGTAATAAAAGTCCCCAAAATGTGGAACGCTCTTATTTTTTCTTAAATCAATTCACACCAAGCAAGGAAATAATGCCACTACAATGCAAGGAACTGCTGGCAGTGAAAGAGAATGAAAAAGACGTTAGAAGCAACCGGGAACCTAGTCTTAATCAGGAGACAAGGATAAACCCCTACTCCTGTTCAAAATACCGGGGAAGTGTGTGAACCTGACGATAGGCGAACATACAAAATATTTGAAGTCGTGTCTATAAAGTATGAATATTTCAAACGAATTTAGTATAAAATTCAGCTGATGATTTTGATGCTCACCTTCCTATACGCACAGGTGCAAAAATACGTATTCTGTTTTATAGACATATACGCATATAATTTTTAGCTGTTCTTAAAACTGGGAAGTTTAGGTCTGTAAAATAAATATTCATCTATCCCATAATCGCCGAGTACTAATATTAATATAATAAAATATATAAAAAACCAGTAGCGGATGTGCTAATATTTCTTTTACAGATGAGCTGTTCAAACATGCCATGATTAAGTTTACTCTGAATCAAACAGGTAAAGAAAAGAATACGATGGTTGAATTGCTAATTACACTTTGATCATCAATCGTTCACGCAGTAATTATATTTTACTCTCTTGTAAGAACCTATTGATACAACAAGTTGACTCATTTAAGCTTATTTTTTTAAAGCACATTTTTTGTAGTTACGTTCGCTCTGTATTTGCCAACTGTCCACGTGTCTGCCGGCGCAGTACAGCCTTCATGTCGTAACAACCCATCGTGACAATGGTTACCCACATGCTGTTGTTGCAACAAAGCGGCCAAATTGGTGGTTTCAGAGTGCCAGTCGTCCATAGGGGCGCTTGAGGTGTCTTAATTAGTTGTTTAATTCACTTACAAAATCAAGTCAGACACGAAAATGGTTGAAACGATAATAAAAAGACAGCAAATTGCAAATAAATAGTTTTATTTCTTTATTTCCCATACAAATTAATACTGACAAATGAATTTACATGCACAGACGCACACACACGCACGCATACAGGCATACATACTATACACTCTTCCTCACGAACAATATATATATATATATATATATATATATATATATATATATATATATATATATATATATATATGTATGTATGTATGTATGTATGTATGTATGTATGTATTATAATAAAAAGAAAGAACAGTAAGATATATAATCCGGTATTGTTCTTATTGATATTTTTATTTTTACAAAACAGTGCTTAAATATTATAAATTAACTGATTTAAAATATGGTTTCTTCGCTACACAGGAATTACCATGTTTCACAAACGGAAGCTAAAAACTTCAAATTTAATTATATAATTAAATTAAAAGCATTAGTACTGTTTAATCTTCAAGCGAATTTTGAAATAACTTATTTTTCAATTTACTGAGTTTTAAACGCACATACAATTCATAATATTTTGTTTCCAAGGATACAGAGAAATGCAATCATTTAAACAGGGGCGGTAGCTTGTTCATTTTTATTAACTATTATTGTATCAATTATGAGTTACGTTCGAAAAACAGCTTAAGTTTAGGGAGGGTAAGGGTGCATTTTTCAACGAATTTTGACATCCGTTCAACGCATTTCGTTCGTTTTTTTTTTATCAATGACAAAACGTTTTTCGACATTTTTTTCCGTTAAATTCGTACTTGTATACTTAAAGATTCTTTCTAAAAGGGATGTTTGGGTTAGAATACGTTATATTGAACTACAATTTTAAAATATTATTTTTACTCTTAATTACTAAAAGACTATATTTCTTTTTAATCCAATAAATGTAATAGAATTACTTAAATTATTTTAAAATTATTGTTACATATCAAATATAAGTATCTATATGAAACTTGCATATATATATATATATATATATATATATATATATATATATATATATATATATATATATATGTATATATATATATATGCAAGTTTCATTGAATATGACAGACAAGGTGCTTTAAGTTTTTTATACAATTTCTCATGTGATCTTATGATTTTTCTTTTCGGTAGATAAATTATATAAGAGATAAAACTAGAATTAAGAACATTATAAAAAAATGCAGAACACCAGTAGACAATAGCAAAAAAAAATAGAGTAATTATTTATTACAATAAATTTAAAACCGCCAACACTATTGTTATGGGAACTTACCCATAATAATAATGGACTATTCCGGACATTATAAATACTGCGCCTCAAGAGGGTGCGGGAGGATTATTGTAAGAACATTGGAATTCATCACATGCATAAACTTCGCGCACCACTGAACGAACTTCTGAAGAAAGAAAAACTTTGGGAGTGGACAGATGAATGCCAGAAAACGTTTCACAAAAGAATTAAGACGTTAACTTCGGATTTATTTTTGGCACACTACGATCCTAAATTAGAAATAATTGTATCAAGTGACGCGAGCGCCTATGGAGTCGGGGCGTGTATACTGCATAAAATCCCGGATAGGACAATAAAACCCATCGCGCATGCTTCTCGAAACCTACTTTCCTAAAAAGCAGAGAAAAATTACTCACAAATAGAGAAAGAAGCTCTGGTAATTATTTATGCAGTCACAAGATTTTTATAGATATATCTATGGTAGATTTTTTACTCTACAGACGGATCACAAGCCGTTACTAACAATATTTGGTTCGAAAAAAGGTCTACCGGTTTACACTGCAAATAGGTTACTAAGAGGGGGAACAATTCTTCTGAACTACAATTTCAGATTGGAATATCTACCAACGAAAAAAATCGGGCACGCGGGTGGTCTGTTGAGACTTATACCAACGAAAACACAGCCATTGGAAGATTCTGTAATCGCAGCCCTTCGACATGAAGAAGATATCAGGACAGTACTATGTTGTACAGTTCGAAACCTCCCTGTCACACTACAAGAGATAAAAAAATGTCGCAATAAATGAGGAATTCATAAAAGAAACAAAAGCAAAAATAGCAGGAAAAAATAAGCAAATATCGGATAGCTTTTCTTTGTGCGATAATGTGCTACTTTACAACGAAAGGGTAGTAATTCCCAAAACACTACAAAAGCGAATCCTAAAGGATGTCCACAGGGGCCATCCAGGAAAAAATAGAATGAAATCGCTGATGCAAAGCTATGTATATTGGAAAAACATGGACCAGGATATTACTCAGATGGTGGGAAAATGCAAGAGTTGTTCCTTAGCAGCCAAAGCACCGCCAATCTTCTATTAGCCATGGCCAGAGACAGATCGTCCGTGGTCAAGAATACACGCAGATTATGCAGGTCCAATTGATGGTTTCTACTATTTGATCATAGTGGATAGATATAGTAGATGGCCGGAGGTGTTTCGTTACAAAAACCTACTTCGGAAACTATCATAAATTGCATTCACGAGCTGTTTGCTCGGTTTGGAGTAATGGATTGCCTAGTCAGAGATAATGGAACGCAATTCACATCAGCGGACTTCCAAGAGTTTTGCGAAATTTATCAAGTCAAACATATAAAATCCCCGCCATATCACCCAAGATCAAATGGGCAAGCGGAGAGATTTGTTGATACACTCAAAAGAGCGTTAAGAAAAGCACATGATGTGCACACGGAAAAAGCATTACAACAATTTCTTCAGGTATATCGAATTACGCCAAATAATGCTACGCCATAGACATTATCACCCGCAGAAGTGATGTTCACTAGAAAAACCAGATCTCTATTTGATAAATTGCTACCAAGTCAAACGACGCAAATAACACAGTCGTGCGTACCAAAAAGAAAATTCCACCCAGGAGAACAAGTTTTTTTAAAGCATATAAAAATAATACATCTTACTGGGAGCAAGGTACAATTGAAAAAAGAATCGGGAATATGGTTTACATAGTACAGGGACACAAATTCTCACATAGAAGACACGTAAACCAAATAAGGTGGAGACTGTTACAGGATGCTAACGGTCCACCTCAAGAAGAAGTGATGGATACGATTTTCTATACATTTGATATAAAAAGGCCGCAAACAATGCCAGAACAACGAAAATCGTCCAGAAAAAGGAAGTTCACAGAACCTTTGGAAATAGACCCAAAGAAAAAAAAATATTAAAAACCCCTACTACGCAAAAGACTCGGAAGGGGGTGTGATGGGAACTTACCCATAATAATAATGGACTATTACAGACATTATAAATACTGATCCTCAAGAGGGAGAAGAGAGGATTATTGTAAGAACATTGGAATAGTGATACTTGTCGAGACAACATAGTTCACTCTAACCAAATCTGATAGTCATTACTAATACTTCTACTTCTTTGTACATATTTCTGTTTGTATTATATCTGTGTTATTCCATACCTGTGTTCGAGTTATTCTTCATTGGTTCTAACTCGGACCATCACCGTGGTACAAGGAACTTGGACCATAACACTTATGGTTAAAAATAATAATTCACCTCTTAGAACAAAATTAAATAGAAATAAAATTACAACATAGATCATATTTTGTGTGTGAGCGTGTGTTTGTGTGTATGTGTGTGTGTGGGTGCGCGCATGCGACCGATTTCTCCCCTAGAACAAATTCTTTACTGAGTGATATGCACATAACTCCATGATTTCTGCAATGATTTCTACACTAGAACCCCGCAATGCATACGGATTTGACAGGATCCATAAAGCTGTCCTAAGTAAATGTACTCCTATTCTCTCCAAACTTTACAATAAATACCTCGCTTCTTCTTGCTTCCCAGCCTATTGGAAACCCGTCTTTTTAATTCCAATTCTTTGGATTTTGTCGAGAAACTCGAGATAATCAGTGGAGGCACCAGACCATATATGTCAACAGTATTCCATTCATGGACGAATGGTAGATTTGTAGATATAAAGGATGGACTCAGACGATAAAAAAAGGTTCTTGCGCGACACAGAGAGCCAACTTTCCTTGCTATAGATGCAGCTATTCAATGTACTTGTTCCACCTCAGGTCACTGGAGAACGTGAGACCAAGAAGGCGCACTGAAGTGTTCTCATAAAGTAGAGTATCAACCATGCTGATAGAAACGTTTCTCTATGGTGAGTAAACGACAGAAGTTTCGTTTTGGATGCATTCAAATTCACAAGCCCAGTCGACCACAGATTGGAGTTCGTTTTCGAAACCAACAGCCAGTTTAATGAAAATCAAGGAATTGATTTTATTATTCACCAATGCTGCGAGTATTGAACCATCCCCAAAGGTGAAATATGTACGCAGACCCCCACACAGTCTCTCATATTGATACATTCAATACTTCCCTCCCTCTATCATCTACTGTCCACCTTAGATGTCCACAATTTCCCGCGTTGACACTAAATCATACATATTATTTACATTATTCGGACTATTGTCCTCATCTTTGTCGTCATATTTATTACCACGTTTCGGCCGTTGTACGCTCCGGCCTTCTTCGCGAGGTTGGTATGCCGAACTGAACCCTATATTTCGCTCACTGGGGTAGACTGTTCTAGTTCCACATGCCATGTTTAATGGATGTCAGTTATCAGTTATCTCCTGTTAATTTCCCTCTGAAAGTTCTCCGCTGCCTTAACCGGTTATTGAACTCACGCTCTTTGGGTCTGTCACTGGATCTAACCAACGCCTTTATCCAATGTGCCATGTGTCCTTGAGAACATCTGTGTATTATAAACCTAATGTCTTCAGCAACCATTTTTTACCAGTCCTCATATTGCAAAAGGGTGTGACCGAGATGCCAACCTAGTAGCACGCTTATATTCATGCACTCGGAGCACCAGTGAAAATAGCTCGTCAAAGTAGATACCATGAAAATATTCATAGAAAAGACAGAGAGAAGCCACATTGTGACGGTGAAAAGGTGACTGAAGTTGAGACCCCAAGTCAGGACCGATCACATTGTGTATCCGTCTTTGGATTTTGTCGAGAAACTCGAGATAATCAGCGGAGGCACCAGACCATATATGGCAACAGTATTCCATTCATGGACGAATGGTAGATTTGTAGATATAAAGGATGGACTCAGAGGAGAACAACCTTCTGGCAAGACACAGAGAACCAACTTTCCTTGCGTTAGATGCAGCAAATGATTCAATACAGTTGTTCTACCTCAGGTCAGTGGAGAATGCAAGACCAAGAAGGCGCAGTGAGGCGTTCGTGGAGTTGAACATTAACCATGCAGATTGGAGGCAGAGACGTTTCTCTATGGTGAGTAAATGACAGCAGTTGGGTGAAGAGTGTACATGAAAAGGATTTCTCAACAGTACTTTTTAATGATGGATTTAGAGATATATTGGATAGACCAGATGCTTTGACTAGAGATAAGATCCTTCATGGAAGACAACAATGGGAAGTAGAGAAATACTGTTGACTAGTTTCATTTGAGTAGAATTATAGGTTGCTTAAAATGGCTTATGTCTCAATATAAATGCGCAGTATTATCCTAACTTAGTGAACAAGACTGTTCTTGTGTTATGCAGGTCAAAACCAAGAAGCGTTAAGCTACAGTATATATATATATATATATATATATATATATATATATATATATATATATATATATATATATATATATATATTACATTACAATGAATCATTCATACAAAAAGTGCACGATCCAAAAGTTTGTATCCGTTATCAATAACACAGTTAAAAAACATATTTCGATTCGCATTATATTTTTTGTCTCGGATGTTACCTGAATTTTACCAGAAACAAAATAATTTCCATGCCAGAAGATGACTGAATGTACTGTCTAAAGTACTTGCGTATTTAAGAAAGAACTTATACAGCTTATAATTTTAAAAAACAAGGATTATAACATTCATCGGGTAATTAGTAGGTTAATGCACCTTTAAAATTTTGTTAGCGAAGGGATTTCGCCATTTTATATCGTTAACTTTACTAATCTACTTTTTGTATGAATGATTCATTGTAATATATATATCCAAGTAATAGGACAGAGCAGTCAGATTTATAATCCAAAGTTCTTTAGTATTTTTGTTTTATTTAAAAAAAAAAAACAGTATTCGATAAAAGTAGAGCATAATATTATAATTATTTAAAAAAAAATATGTCTCCATCGCAACACAAAAATTACTATGTTTCGAAAGCGAAACTCAATTCCTAAAGTTTAATTTCAAAATAATTAAACTTAAAATTTAGAGCACGGTTTCATTCTCAAGCGATGAATAGAATAACATACGGAAAAATGAAAAAAAAAAAAATGTATGAATGATTCATTGTAATGTAATATAAATTGAACTGCACAACATCATATATATATATATATATATATATAAACAAGCCTCCTTCATATTATTCTAATCTAACTTCTGCTCGGCTTGAACAAAAATGGGTTCAAAGACACTAAATTACTTGAATAGCATCATCAGATATTAATCCAATAGAAAAATTGTAGATCATTATTAAAAGTAACATAATGAGAATGCAAAATGATATTTAAGCAAAGTTGGCAGGAAATATTAACGATTTCGTGGCAACTAGATTAATTTGTAACAATCGAATCATAGTTTAGTCGAACCTATAAATGGTACCCCATACTGTTAGTAAATTTAAATAAGCGCATTGATCTATAAAAAATAATAGATACTCACTGACATGTTTGGTGGCTGTGGTGGTAGAATATTTTCAGCAATCATTAAAGGTCGGAGGTCGAGCCTGGGTAAAAGCTAAAAGGCAAAATCTATTTCGAATACAGACCTATTTTCAAGACAAGTTTCATATTTCCGTTTTCTTTCCTAAGCTAATGGAACCACAAAGACACTAAAGTTAAATTTTCAGACATGATGATATAAAAGGGTTTGGAGAATTTAACACTCACAGGGCATATTGAAAATAAGAGGATCAGAAGAAAGAGGTGAGCGACATGCTTGAGATGCAAAATGATTGAAGAACTACCACAAAGACAAAATAAGAGAAAAAAATGAGTGGGAGTATCGGGAAGCAGTAAGTTGTGGAGGACCATGATCGCCAACATCCTGAAAACTCGCTAAAATAGGGAGAGATAGAGAGAGAGAGAGAGAGAAACTAATCCTAACTTTGTAATTATCTTTAACAGTCGAATATGTTCTTGTTAGTGTATGCGTATCAGTACCCGGGTGCAAGTAAAATATGCGAGTGAAATAGAAATAGAACTACAGAGATATAGATAAATAGGTAGATAGGAAAAATTGATATGAACAACCTCAGATAGATAGAT
Source organism: Acanthosepion esculentum (assembly GCA_964036315.1). Taxonomy (NCBI): domain Eukaryota; kingdom Metazoa; phylum Mollusca; class Cephalopoda; order Sepiida; family Sepiidae; genus Acanthosepion; species Acanthosepion esculentum. The sequence goes on along the minus strand of OZ038476.1, from coordinate 119,557,254 downwards.
AGATAGATTGATATAAACAACCTTATATATATATATATATATATATATATATATATATATATATATATATATATATATATATATATAGAGAGAGAGAGAGAGAGAGAGAGAGAGATAGATATATATGGACAAACTTAGATACATAGATAGATAGATAGATAGATAGATAGATATGAACAACTTTAGATAGATAGATATAAGCAACCTTAGATAGATAGATTGATAGATAGATAGATAGATAGATAGATATGCACAACATTAGATAGATAGATAGATAGATAGATATGGACAACCTCAGATAGATAGATAGATATGGACAACTTTAGATAGATAGATAGATAGATAGATAGATAGATAGATAGATAGATAGATAGATATAAGTAACCTTATATATATATATATATATATATATATATATAGATAGATAGATAGATAGATAGATAGATAGATAGATATGGACAACTTTACATAGATAGATAGATAGATAGATATAAGCAACCTTATATATATATATATATATATATATATATATAGATAGATAGATAGATAGATAGATAGATAGATAGATAGATAGATAGATATTGGCAACCTTAGATAGATAGATAGATAGATAGATAGATAGATAGATAGATAGATAGATAATGGGCAACCTTAGATAGATAGATAGATAGATAGATAGATAGATAGATAGATAGATAGATAGATAGGGGATATAGAGAGGAAGATCTACATGATTACACATAGTTGCGTGTAACATTACATAGTAAAAGCGCCATTTTTTGTTTTATTCACAACGACGTCATGCCTGTCCCCCACCCCCACCCCGCTTGTATTGAGTAACACACGTGTAATTTCTCAAAGTTCGTTTGCACGCGATCCACACTTTATCTTTTGATTTGGCTACCGACCCTGTCTCGCAAGGTCACGTGTCCCACCTGACGCTTGATCTCCAGGATGACTGTGTCTGCCACTGCGGGCCACGAGGTATCTCGCCTGGTAGTCCGCGTACAACAGCTTATCACACAGGCACACGTTAAAACAAAATAATACATAAATACAAAAACACACAAGCATCCATATATATATATATATATATATATATATATATATATATATATATATATATATAGTGTGAGTGTGTGTATATATATATAATTAAAAATACCTACTAGATGTTAACAAATGAACTTTGAAGAGACAAAAACGTGTTCAAAACTCGATAGCGAAGCAATTATTATTATTATTGTATGTGATATCATCTTGCCAGAATGTAATTTTAAGTGCCTAATTAGTAAGGCCCATTTTAGGGTTATGAGTAAAAGGGGCAATGCAGGTGAGTTATGTATGCACATCTGTGAGGTTTCGTTTAGATAAAGAGGGTTTATGGATGATGTGTGCAGTTTCCGCGCAAAGTAATCTTTTGTAGCTCTGGGGTGCTGATGCGTCCAGGGATTTTACACACATGATTTTCGGTACCCTTCTTTATCATGCCGAATGCCCCGATCAGAAAAGGTATAATTGTAGTTTCATCTTTCCACATTTATTATTATACTCATTTCTTTCCGGGTCCCGACCAGAGACCTAAGGTCAGAAAGGGCATCATGATATTTACTGCAAAGCATTTTTTGCGGAAAAAAAGCAAAAATAAACAAAAATCACACAGATTTTTAGGTGTTTCGTAAGGTGCGGGCTATACATTTTTTTGTATTTCTTTAAGGTTTGCGCTACCAAGAACACGATTTGAACACGTTTTTTGTATCTCCCAAGAAGTTCATTTGTTAACATCTAGTAGTTATTTTTTAATTATATATATATTATAATTATAATATATATATTATAATTATATATGCAAAGCTCTTCAGTAAAATGGATGGAGCACTTTGGCTGATTGGCATTTGTTTACATTTGTAAAAACAATAAGCTAGATTTAGTTATGTAACTCTACCTAGTGAAGATAGCTCTGGCTGACACAAAATTAGTTGGGTTTCAATCCTGGCTTGAGGCATTTGGAAGTCTAGTCGCACTGAGGAGCTGTGATACAGCGAAACAGTACTGTCTGTGAATGACATATATATATATATATATATATATATATGTATATATATATATGTATATATGTATATTTGTGTGTGTGTGTGTGTGTGTGTGTGTGTGTGTGTGTGTGTGTGTGTGCAAGAATGCTCTCCCTCCCCATCAAATTAATTCTATTGTTTACATATATATTTGAGTTGCGGTGCTGACTACATAGGGAGAACTACTAAACGCCTGGACATGAGAATTAAACAACATATTCCCACCAAGATCAGGAATCACACCTTATCTTTGAATGGACGTGTCCCAAATACCTATGGTTCCGCCATATGTGAGCACCTCTTAAATAACAGAGGGTGAGGTGCTAATTTTAGTGCTGATTGGTTCACTGTTCTGCCCCGGTCGCATCTTAATTTCATCTCAAGGTGCTGGAGGCACTTTATATCGGGTCCCGCAAGACTTCCCTGTGTAAACAGCGTGAGTGTTTGTTGGGACACGCTGTTATTTGTCTCTAGCTCCTTGTGTTCAATTTTTTCCCCCTTCTCCTTCTCATTACACACTTACTTTTGTTTTTAATTTAAGTTAAATCTCCCGTAGAGGCCTGAAGAGCGGGAGCGAAACCGGTTGCTTCGCTTTTAACATGTCTTGCAATATTAAGCTACACACTTTTATTTCTGTAATTAGATTTTGTACCTTCAAAAATATTTTCAAATATATATATATATATATATATATATATATATATATATATATATATATATATATATATATATATGAATGGATGCGCTAGTGTGTTTTGTATTTATGTATTAATTTGTTTTACCGTGTGCCTGTGTGATAAGCTGTTGTTCGCAGACTACCAGGAGAGATACCTCCTTCAATGAGTCTATCAGAAAAGTTTCCAATCAGTCCGAGAGCTCCATCTACAAACGGAATTGTTGATGTCCTCATGTGCCACATTTTTGAGATTTCCATTTCGAGGTCCTTGTATTTTGATACCGTTTAGAAAATCTTTAAATATACATATCAGTCTCAGGGATTGCCATGTCAATAAGAAAGTACATTCTGTTTTTGATGTATCTCATCACGATGTCCAGGCGATAAGCTTTGGTTGTTCTGTCTGTATTGTAAATCTCATAAAATTGTTACAGGTCCCATGTCTGTAACCGGGTCAGTGTGGTGTTCATGCCAATTTCTTGCAGTTTTCCTTCAGTAAAAGTTGCAAATATTCCATTGCTGATATTGGCCCAATCTGTCAGGCCTAGATTTATATTCAGTGGTTGCCCATTATTATTATTATTATTATTATTATTATTATTATTATTGTTATTGTTTTTATTTTGTTTGATATCTGGCGTTTACACATTTCTTTCCCAGGGAGCTAAGGTTAGAAATGGCATCATGACACTTTCCACTGCAAAAAAAAAAAAAATAAAATAAAAAAATAATTACATAGATAAAGCCCTTCGTAAAGTGTGGGCTGTACTTGTCAGAATAATTTTTTGTATCTCTTTGAGTCATGGACTTCCAGGGATCCCTTCAATTAGTCTACTGGAATCTTTTCCAACCAATCCTAAGGCTCCAAACTACAACAGGGATTGTTGATGTTCCCATGTGCCACATTTTTGGGATTTCTATTTCAAGGCCCTTGTATTTTGACAGCTTTTCGAATATCTTCAAAGATACATTGCAGTCTGCAGGGACTGCCATATCAATAAGGAATTATTTTTTTTGTTTGTGATCTTTAATAACAATGTCTGGGCAGTTGGCTTTGATTGTTCTGTCAGTGTGTATTGTGTAGTCTCATAGAATTGTAACAGGTCCTATCTCCTTAACCGGGTCTGGGTGGTGTTCGTACCAGTTTCTTTCAGTTTCTTTCGCGTAGAAGTTGCAAATTTTCCAGTGCAGATATTGGCCCACTCTGTCATGCCGGTTTTTATATTCAGTGGGTGCCGATAACGTGCAACCTGATACAAGATGATCAATGGTTTTTATTATTATTATTATTTACTTTTTACTGGTGTTTACACATTTCTTTCCGGGTCCCGCCCAGAGAACCAAGGTTAGAAATGGCATTATGACATTTTCTACTGACCAATTAAAAACAAATATATTTTACATAGATAAAGCCCATCGTAAGTTGTGGGCTGTACACGTAAGAACAATTTTTTGATTTCTTTAAGGCATGGGCTTCCAGGAAGCCCTTTAATGAATAAACTGGAATCTTTTCCAACCAATCCGAGGGCTCCAACTACAACAGGGATTGTTGCGGTCCCATGAGCCACATTTTTGAGATTTCGAATTCAAGGTCCTTGTATTTTGATAGCTTATTAAAGATTTTCAAAGATACATTGCTGTCTACAGGGACTGCCATATCAATAAGGAGGCATTTTTTTTAATCTTTCAGGTCTCTAATAACAATGTCTGGGCGGTTAGCTTTGATTGTTCTGTCTGTGTGTATTGTGTAGTCCCATAAAATAGTTACCGGTCCTGCTGTCTCCGTAACTGGGTCTGGGTGGTGTTCATACCAATTTCTTTCAGTAATTATTAGTAGTAGTAGTATTTATGTTATCATCTTGCCATAGGGTAATTTCAAATACCTTATCAACAAGTCCATTGCGTGGTCTGTGAGTAATATGGCATAACAGGAGAGTTATCTATGCACATTTTCGTTTCATTTAGATGAAGAGGGTTTTACGATTGATATGTGCATTTCCGCACAATGTAATTATTATTATTATTATTATTATTATTATTATTATTATTATTATAACTACTACTACTACTACTACTACTGTTGTTATTTATAGGAAAGGTGTCTTCAAAAGCCGGTCACTATTCAGAGTTTCATGTAGAGATTTTGTACAAAATCCTCAGGAAGTTAACTGTGGTTTCTGTAGAAAATATGCAAACCAAACGGAACGAGAGTAGAGGCGGGCCGTTGGAGACACCTTTCCTGTAAATAATAGTAATATATTTGAATCTTTGTGTGTGTGTGTGAGAGAGACAGGGGGTAAGGGGGGAGCGATGTGAGTTAGATAAGGGCAGACAAAAAGAAAGAGAGCGAGAAATGGGAACAGCTTGAGCATAAATCTAAACTATTGTGTTAGCCTATGACTGTTGTAGTGAGTTCAAATCTCACTGGTTGTCTAAAGACTAGTCTTTTGTTATACTCACTGTAACTTAGTCAATACTTGTATACATACACCCCCCAATACATACATACATATATATATATATATATATATATATATATATATATATATAATGTTTAATATCTAAAAAAACACTAAAGTAATCGAGTTTCTTTTTTCCAGGTTCTAGCCATCTTGACACCATTTGTCGTAAGAATCACTGAAAAACCCTCTCAGTTATTCAGCTTGAAAGAGAACAGGTTAAAATCGTTCTGCGTCAGCCGCACTATGTCTTTCCAACTGAGCAATTGTGAGAGGAAAAAGGTCATTCAGGCCTTCAGTAATGGTACGAATATTCATATTCTGGCTTCCATCTTCAAAGTCCATTCAAGAATCACCAAGGGAATGGTGAATCAGCGTTAAAAAAAGGAAAAAGTAGAGAAGAAAAGTGGATCAGGAGGTCACAACAGCAAGAGGGATCATCATTTCAACTTAGACCTAAATACATTCTTATTGTTCCAAGTAGAATCCAATAGTGTTATAAAAAACTCGGAGAATTCCAGTAAAATATCTTTAATCATTTCTAAGTTACAACGGTTCAAAGCTTAATCTAATAATTGGGCAATTTTGCTGTTGGGCGATATGGACAATGTTGCTGTTACACAAAGTCATGACTTAACACCTTGTGACTTTTTTCTTTGGAATTGGTTAAAGGAGAAGTCTACTATGCCAAACCAAGACTTTGGAAGAACTTGGAGGGCAAATACAAGCAGTTGAGCCGTCCATACCGCAGGAGTTCCTGGTGAAATCAGTTGACACAATTCCTGGGCAGCTCGATAAGCTGGTAGCGAAATGTGGTGGCCATATCGAATCTTAAATAAGACCTCATGCAAGACGCCTTCCTCTCGTATCCATTTTGTGTAAAAATTATAATTAATAAATAAATTATAAGTATTTCAAAATAGTGAGTTACTTTTCAATCATCCTGTTAATATATTATTCGCCGGCCACACTTCTCTATTCACAATCCTCTTCATCTATTGAAAAGGTGTATAGGTTTATCCCAGTTTAGAATAGAGTTTCCAGTTCATTCTAAAAATCTCATTCTATGTCACTCCCAGTGTCTTGCTGGCTTTATCCCCTTGCTCTAGTGAAATGTTTTTTTTCCTTTCGAATACTTTTGACCTTCTCGTCGATTATTAGGAACAAAATGTGAGTATTCTGGGCAAATACGTATATTCAAAATTGAAACATATGCAATATATATATATATATATATATATATATATATATATATATATATATATATATATATATATATATATATATATTGTCATCCACAGACAAACTGTTTCGCTGTATCACAGCTCATCAGTGTGGCCAGGCGTCCGGTTCATTCACTCATTTGTATATATATATATATATATATATATATATATATATATATATATATATATATTTGTGTATTTAGGCAGCAATCCTTCTTTCATGCACATTTCATTAAAAACGACTGACAAGGTGCTTTTATTTAGTTTTTATATAATTTCTCGTGCGATCTAATAAAGTTTTTCTTTTCAGATGATAAATCATATAAAAACTGTATCATGATAAATCATAAATTATATAATATAATTTATAAATTATATATGATAAATTATATATAATAATTTATAAATTATATATGATAAATCATAAATTATATAAAAACTGTATCATGATAAATTATATAAAAACTGTATATATAGCATCATCCACTTGCAAAAAAAAAGGCTAAAAATAATGGAAGCCTTACTAATAAAAACAAACAAACCAACACTTAATAATATTAACTTTGAACATGGACATAATATTTTGACCGTGTTTTGAAACAAAGAAATGAATCATTTTATAAAACATACATATAACAAACTATTTCTAATTCTAAGAGTTGAAATATAATCCTTGAAAAAGGCTAAATGTATAGCCGAAAGTGCTCGGATAAAAAGAACATTCGGACAGTTTTTATATAATTTATCATCTGAAAAGAAAAGCTTTATTAGATCGCGCGAGAAATGATATAAAAAACTAAATAAAAGCACCTTGTCAGTCGTTTTTAATGAAATGTGCATATATATATATATATATATATATATATATATATATATATATATATATATATATATATATAGTGGGAAGAAGTTATAGTTGTTCCAACGAAAGAAAAGTCTATATATTAAAAAGAAGAGAGAAACCGCAAAGGTTTTTGGCTGTAATGTGGACATTTTAAAAAAAAGATATATATTACGCTTTAAAAAAAATCATTACAACCAAAAACCTTTGCGGTTTCTCTCTTCTTTTTATAATATATATATTCATCCACAGACAGAGTGTTTCTCTGTATGACAGCTCATCAGTGTGGCTAGACGTCCGGTTCATTCTCTCATTTGGATATATATATATATATATATATATATATATATATATATATATATATATATATATATATATATATATATATATGTGTGTGTGGCTAGACGTCCGGATGTCTCTAGCTAGGATTGAAACCCAACTGAATTAGCGTCAGTTGTGGATTCTACCACTAAACCGTTGGCAGGGATGAAGGTGAATTTAAGCGTATCTATTTTTAGATAAACACACAGTTACAGAGAGAACTCGATTCGATTTGCCGAAGAGTCATGCATTATTAGCCGTAATAGTCACTGTTTACAAACCCACAATTCCTCCCCAGAGAGCTCAACTGAAATAAATTTTTCAGGAGCATATATATTGTTATCTACAGACAGACTGTTTCGCTGTACCACAGCTCGTCAGTGTGACTAGACGTCCGGTTGCCTCTAGCTAGGATCAAAACACGACTGAATTGACGTCAGTCGGGGATTCTACCCCTAAGCCGTTGGCTGAAGACGAATTTAAGCGTATTTATATATATATATTTATTTATTTTAGAATTAAAAGGGCCAATTTACATCCAGGATAGATAAATTGAGGAAGCGTTTATTACCAATTTTATATCTAAGGTTTCTTATAATTGTCGTGCGCTGCTCAGATTTGTTTTAAAATTGTTAATGAGGTTGTTAGTGAGGCTGCGTTTTTATTGAGAGCACATACATTTAAATTTGCAAAAACACAAGGAAAGAAGAACAAGAGATCAAATTGCATTCAACAATAAAATATATATTGAAAATCAACGAGTACAACAATTGTGCTTATGTATTAATATTTAGGGAGAGAAAAGTAGCTTCCCTTGTACTGATATCTGATACAAGATAGCAATAGTGTACTTAAGAATGTTCTTGTTGAAATGTTCAGAGTTCAGTGAACAAATAAGATTTGAATTCAAGAATGAAAAGTTTGTACAAAAAGGATAATAGAATTTGGTTTGTGACTTGGCTTGTGACAGTTAACAGTGTATTGTAGTGTAATAGTAGTTCTGTGTCTGTGTGTGCGTGAGTAGAAGAATGTAGATACGCGTGCGTTGCTGAGTTCTGCTGATTTATTGTTCTACTACTTTATTTCTGGAGTACGAACTGTTTAAATACTTTTTGGGTAGGCTCCAGAGAGAAGCGGGGAAAATATCGAAATGAATATCTAAAATACACGATTGGATAAAAATTGACCAATCAGTGATTTTTTTACAAAACCAAGTTAGGCAAAGTCATGGCAGAAAATTTTGTGTAGATACTGCGATAGGTAAATTGTCCTGTTGTAAACAGTACTTATTTTCTAACCAATTATAACTGAGTATTTTGTGGGCGTGATAAATCGGAGTAGCCACTACATAGTCTTGCCAAATTGTACAAGAAATATTATCAATTACAATGGGCATACTTTCCTATTTTGATAGGATTCATTTTGTCCGTTATGCAGCACTTATTTACGAACGCAGTCGTTCTCGACTTGCGACAAAACATCAGAATAAGCAGCGGCATTTAATTTATTTAAAAAAAAGGGTTTCTGCTAATTCTGATATTGGTCGGAATGTTCTTAAATCTGTCTTCATATCAGTTGTCCGAGCTTGAATTATCGATTCTCTCACACGGACTGGATTCTGTGTCCCCCACCTCCTCGCATATTAAGCGAGATGTGTATTCAGAGTTTGAGGTTTTGTTCGCACAGCTAGCTAAGCTTCAATCTGAATCTGTTAGAAAGGTCAGTGATCTTTAGGCAAAGCTGAACAATATGTCTCATTGCTAAGCAGGTACTCCTGTTTCACATAATGAATCAAAGTGGAGCAATGAATAATTCCGGGTAATCAAAGTACTTCGTAATAATAAATCTTTAGTGATTACGAAACCCGAGAAAAGTACTGTCGTCGTTATTCTTGATTATCAAGATTATGTTAACAAGATGAAGACAATTCTTGGGGATTCCTCTAAATTCGTCTGGATAATTTAATAGATAAATTTCATTCTACATTATCTATTGAGGCCATGTTCCAAAAACGCCTAGTTAGGTGAGTAAAAAGTGGAAAATTGCCCAATGATATTTCAAATTTAATTAGACCCTCGGGCTCCATTCGTTCCCGTCTCTATGGCTTACCCAAAACTCATAAAATTGGGACGCTATTGAAACCTATTCTATGATAGAGTCTTCTCAACCTGGCGTGGCTAAATGACTTTCTACTGTACTACAGCCTGTTTTGGAGCAATGTAACTCTGCTTGTATTAAAGATTCGTTTAAATTCTCTCATTTTATGCAGCGTTATTCGTTGACGGATAGAGTTATGTGTTCCTACGACCTTTCCAATTTTTTTACCTGCGTTCCACTTGCAGAAGCTATTGATATATGCACTGATGCCCTGTATCGTAGTCAATTGTCTCCGCCTGTTATTCCGGAGGACGTTTTTGTCGAACTGATGAAATTTGCCACGATGTCATTCGAGTTTAGTTTTGACGGCATCATGTACAGGCAGATTGATGGTGTTTTGATGGGTTCCCCCTTGGGGCCCATTTTAGCAAATATCTTTGTTGGGTTCCAGGAAGAGAGTATGTTATTAAAACCTAATAAATCTGACGTTTATTTCCGTTACGTCGATGACACCTTTGGTCTCTTTATAATATGCATCCAGCTTTAAAATTTACACAAGAAAAGGAAGTTGATTCGTCTCTTCCCTTTCTTGATGTTTTGGTTAACAGATCTTCGTCGGGTTTTGTTACTTCTGTTTACCGTAAACCGACGTTTACTGGTCTGTATACCCGTTGGGATTCTTCTTGGTTCCATGAAACTAAAAATAATTTAATTAAAACCCTTACCCATAGGGCTCTTATGATCTGTTCTGAAATTAAGCTGGGTGATGAACTTAGGTTTATTACTACTACTCTCTGAACAATGCCTATCCCTTAGGTATTGACCAAGCAATTATTAAGAATAAAATTGCTGAATTCAATAAAGTTAAACCTGCTATAGTAAAAAGATGTCCTGTGTATCTGCGCCTTCCTTGGCTATGTAATATCAGTGATAGATATGTTAAGCAGGTTTCCGTGACAGTTCGACATTGTTACTTTACCGCTAACACTCGTGTTGTTTTCTCTGCCAAACCTGTGCTTCCGTCCATACGTAAGGATGTTCTTCCTCCACATCATAATAGTTCTTTAATGTATTCCTTTAAATGTAGTGTGGTTAGCGCTACGTAGGGAGAACGACTCAAAGGTTGGATGCCAGAATAAAGCAACACGTTCCAACGAAAATCTGAAATCTTAAGTACACTCCTTCAGACATTCTGACCAATACGTATGGGTCTTCCATCGCAGAACACCTAATAAATAGCCATAATTGTGGTGCTAGTTTTAGTGCGGACTCATTTACCATATTTCCCATGTCCGTATATATACTTTCTCCTTTCCCACTCCCTTGGCAAGAGAGCCGCTTGATTTTATCCAATGGGCAGAATACAGCGGCCTCTCCATTTTTTAGGGTTGGATGGGCCCTACTAACATCAGTTATGTTTAGTTTACTTGTGTTCGTATTTAGTTTGTTTTTGGGTTCACATATATAATCATTATATTTTTATGGTATGGGGCGCGTTTTGTAGGACCCCCTTGAGAGAATGCGGTATTATGGTGCATGGAGGATTGATTGGTGATGGACGAGTTTTTATGGTGAATGGGCAAATTGTAATGAATGAATGGGTCGTGAATCGGATTAGCTAGGTATAAGATAGTTAGTGACGACCAGCCTCTACCCCTCCCCTTTTTGGCCTTGTGCCGCAGTTGTGTATCAAACACAATAAATAAACTCCTTTATTGAGGGTTGGACGGGCCCTACTAACATCAGTTATGTTTAATTGACTTTATGTTGATATTTAGTTTGATTGTTTCCCCTCTCATATTTAATCATCCATAAGTTTTTATATATGTATTTTATTATCATGAAATTTTTAATATGATGGGGTGCGTTTTTGTATGTCCCACATGAGAGGATGTGGTATTATGGTGTATGGAGGATTGATTGGTGACGGACGAGTTTTTGTGATGAATGTGGAAATTGTAATGAGTAAATGGGTCGTGAATCGGTTTAGCTAGGTAGAAGGTAGTTAGTGAAGACCAGCCTCAACCCTTCCCATTTTTCGGCCTTGTGCCATAATTGTATTTTTATATGCAATAAATATCGCGGACACGTTTACCATCCTCAGCAGGTCCCACTTGAATTACCACTTAAAAGTGTTGGAGGCCATCTATATTCTATCGTTGAAGCCCTCTCTGTGTAAACAGAAGGACTTCGAATTAGGCTTCCAACAAATTTCCATCTAAACAATATTTTTTCTCTTCTTTCTTCTCTTTTCTCCAATACATATTTTCCATTTTTAAGAGATAATTCAGTTTATTAACCTCGATTTAGCTCTGTTGAGCGAGGTTCGAACCGGTTAGCAAGCCCGTTTTTCAGTTTTACTTTTTACTTATTATCCTCATGAGTGATAATAAAAATAATTTTGTCTATTTATGTCAGTTATAAAGTTTTGTACCACAAAAATATCTTTATATATATATATTATATATTAAACCTAGTAAGTGGTTCCAATCTTATGGCTTATCGTATATATATATATATATATATATATATATATATATATATATATATATATATATATATATATATATATATATATATATATATATATATATATATATATATATATATATATATGCATTTATGTAAATAGCCATAATTGTGCTACTAGTTTCAATGTGGACTCATTTACCATTCTTATCAGGTCCCACTCGAATTAAGACTTAAAAGTGTTGGATTTCATTTATATTCTATCGTTGAAGCCCCCTCTGTGTAAACAGAAGGACTTCGTATTGGGCCTCCAACAAATTTCCATCTAAACAATCAATTTTTTCCCTCTTTTCTTCAATATATATTATCCATTTTTTAGTGATAATTCATTTTATTAACCTCGATTTAGCTATGTTTAGCGAGGTTCGAAACCGGTTAGCTAGCCCGTTTTTCAGTTTTACTTTTTATTTATTATCTTCATGTGTGGTAATAAAAATAAGTTTTGTCTATTTTATGCCAGTTATACAGTTTTGTACCACAAATATATATATATATATATATATATATATATCGTGAACTCTCCTGCAGTCACCTCTCGACCGGACGATGCCGCAAGCGCGTTCAAGGTGACGATGTGAGATGAGGTTATGCAACTCAGTTCCTAGAAGCCGACAACCAGACAACATTTACATATGATTTGATTATAGATTCTGTGCAGAACGAACCACACTTTTTGAAGTTCCGAATACAGAGATCCGGTGCACCGAGTGCCACAAGGCCTCCAATTCACCCTCCACAGGTTTTAAATTCAGATTTGTCCTTTTCCTAGACCAGTTACCATCCAAGGCAACTGGTCTAGGAAAGGGGTATTCCTAAGGTAAGTGAATGCAATGGATTCGACTGGAATTCGAACTAGCCTCTCTGATTCCTCAATCTGAGTCGCTATCAATTACATCACAGTGCCTAAGGAAAGGATATATATCTATATCTATCTATCTATCTCTCTCTCTCTCTCTCTCTCTATATATATATATATATATATATATATATATATATATATATATATATATATATATATCCAGTTAAGTCATACGTGATACACACTTGGGCGAACATGTCTCTTTCGATTCATGACTGGCAGGCAGAAGATTTTCCTGCAGTAGGCTACCAATTCGTTTTCTGATAGACTGGTTACTTACCAAGACTATAAGTCCCAGTCTGTCTTGCTATTCAACCCATGCCCGAGATGGATTCATACCATTTTCAAGGGTAAGTGAATATGAAGAACCCGACCGGAATTCGAACACGGCTGTTCGATTCTTCATTCCAAGCCATTATCTGGAGAATTAATAGCTTTTATTTTACTAAGCCGCCAGCAGTAGATAGTCACAGAATGAAAGAGACTCACATACAGATATCATTTCACCCCAAGCAAGGCAATAATGTCCCCAGGACGCAAGGTATTACTGAGACAATAAGAAGACCTTAGTGAGAGCAAAAGACAATAAAAGAACATATTTTTAGGAAAACAGAAAATTTTTGGAGATCGTTGATGGCCGAGAAGAAAGAAACCGGAGAAGAGTTCCACATGCGAAAAGTGCGAGAAAACAAATAATTAGTTGTAACTTACGGTTACATCTAGCTATTTTAACAGATTACGTATGCATGCAACTGTGCACGTGTTTGAATGCTACCAGTGACGTATGCTATTAGTATTTTCCCCGCCTACTTTTTTATTTTGTGGTCATTAACATTTCCCTAATTGCTAGCGACTGGAAATCATATCGCGGCTTGGAAGTCAAATGTTAGTTTGCCCTGTTGAAGGTTTTTGTCACTGGGCGCTTGTAAGGCGACGAACAGGCTGTCTGTCGTCTGTATGAACACCATCATATGCAATTCTTAACAGGTGTACACGCGTAAAGATTCTGGTTAAGAAATAAAAGAAATGGAGAGAGAGAGAGTGAGAGAGAAGTGCCTGTCTGCTGGCCACTTGTGGCTTCTCAAAACGAGTCACGTGTCGCTCGCCGCAACCGGTACGCTTTTGTTTTTTCAGTGCACAAACCATCATTTTATTTCTCATTACGAACCACTGCAGCTCTCCTTAATGTGTTTCATGGTTTTACGGCAATTGTTTTATTTGAACATTTCATAGTTGTGCTTCTCTCTTTGTTTAGGGTGTGGGTGTGTGCGGGGATTTGTCATTCTTGCCACGTGGCTGACTTTTTTTTGCTTCTAGCTAGATTGACATGAAAAGAGAATCGATATAGATAGATCGAAAGAAAGAAATGAAAAGAGGAATAGATAGATAGATAGATAGATAGATAGGAGAGATAGATAGAAAAAGAAGGATAGATAGGTATGAAGAGATAGATAGATAGATAGATAGATAGATAGATAGATAGATAGATAGATAGAAAAGCGTGATAGAAAAGTAGGCGTAGATAGATATAAAATATAGACAGACATGAAAAATAGATGGAAAGGAGAGAGAGAGAGCTACAAAAAGAAGGATATATAGGTATGAAGAGATAGATAGATAGATAGGTAGAAAGTAAAGAGTGATAGATAGAAAATAGGCATAGATAAATATGAAAAATAAATAGATAGATAGATAGATAGATAGATGTGCTTCTTTTTGTTTTTCTTTTTTTTCCTGGATTTTTGTTCTTGTCACGTAATAATGTTTTTTTTTGTTTGTTTTTTTTTCCTTTCTTTTTTCTTACCGGTGATTTTTCTTGGGCGTCAGATTTTGCTAATGACTTTTTTCTAGATCTGTTATAGAGCGTCAAAGAATCTCCACGTGCCTGTTAAAGCGGCGTACGCCTAAAGTTTCGATCACTTGCCTACCGTGAGAGGCTCTTGGGGTGAAAGACCCATTCGAATAGACAACGAAAAGCAGAGATGGACGATTAAACGTGAGCCATATTGCATGTCAGGAGAAAGAATTAGAATAACCGAAACTGGAAAAGAGATATTTCTTTTCTTCTTGTGTGCCATGTCCTTACAAGACGTAGGCGATCATGGCTCTCCACCTCCTCCCTCTATCCCTTGCAGGTCTCAACAGGTCCCTTCCCTCTACCACCTCCCCAGACCACGTTCTGTCATCCACTTGCTTAAGGCCGCTAGATATGTCACGCGTTGTTTTACCTTGTCTTCCTTTCTCTCTATTCGACTCGTGAGTATCAGATTCTCCAGGCTCTCTTTCCTCATTATGTGTCCCAAAAACTTCAGCTGCCTCTTCTTAATGTTAAGTATAAGCCTCCTCCTTGTTTGCATCCTCTCTAAGACCTCATCGCTGCTCACACATTCGCTCCATGATATCCTTAGTTATCCTTCTGTAGAACCACATCTCGTTGCCTCGAGTCTCTTCTTCATCTTTGAGGAAATCGTCCAACATTCGCTGCCGTAAAAAAGGACAGATGTCACGTAACAGCTCAGTATTCTTTTCTTTCTTACCATAGAGATCCGCCTGTCTCGCAATACTCTACCCAGCTTTTGATTGTTACCGGTCCTATTTCTGTAACCGGGTCTGGGTGATGTTCATACCAGTTTCTTGCAGTTTCCATCCCGTAAAAGCAGCATATTTTCTAGTGAAGATTTTGGACCACTCTGTCATGCCGAGTTTTAAATTATTATTATTATTATTATTATTATTATTATTATTATTATTATTATTATTATTATTATTATCATCATCATCATTATTATTATTATTAATAATAATAATAACACTTAAAAAGAGTTCGATTTAAGAAAAGAATAGACAGTGTTTGAAAATTGTCAAACACTGAGTCTTTTCTTTTTCTTTTCTTAAATCACGCTTTTCTCTAAATTTTAAAAATATTGAAATATTCTCGTCAATCATCTTGTTTATTATTATTATTATTATTATTATTATTATTATTATTATTATTATTATTATTATTTCGTTTGATTTCTGGGGTGTACACATTTCTTTCCGGGTCCCGCCAAGAGCCCTAAGGTTAGAAATGGCATCAAGATATTTTCCACTGACCAATTAAAAAAAAAAGATTTTTTAAATATTTTACTCAGATAAAGCCCTTCATAAGGTGTGGGCTGTACTAGTGAGAACAATTTTATATGAGAATTATTATTATTATTATTATTATATGATGATGATGATGATTATGTTGATCATGATGAAATCCGAACATGAAGAGAAAGTCCTTTTAAGACAAAGTGAGGTAGTAAATTAGTTTTTGAAAGACACGGCTCAGTATTCTTTACTTCGTTACGAAAGAAATTCTCCTGTCTCGCAATACTCTACCTAACTTTTGGAATGCGTCCTTGGCCATCTCAATATGTCTACGGATCTCGTTGTCGCACTTACCGTCCTCTGTCAAAACGCTTACAAAAACGACTTTTAATGAATTAATGGTCATGTGCTTTTAAGTCAGAATGAAAAAACAAAAACAATGAAAAGAAGGAATTTAAAAGAAAACGAGGAAACAAAATGAAAGGAAAAACAATGTCTGAAAAAAAAAGGAAAGATTTGGGGGTGTAAACAAAAATCGTAATTAAAGGAGGGAAAGAAATTAAGGGAAGGAAAAGAAAGAGACGATGAAATAAAGAAGACATGAAAGTAGGGGGCACCCAGTGAGGAACGAACTCAGTAGTAATTGTTTTGGAGAGACAAGCTTGCTAATCATTACAACACTTCGAGATGCCCAAATGATTTTATAAGCGTAGCTTAGATGTGGCACAAGGCCGAAGGTAAGGGGCACCCAGTGAAGATCGAACTGTTTTAACGAGACAAGCTTGTTAACCATTACACCGCCTCGAGGTGCCCTAATTTTCCAAGCGTAGCTCAGATGTGGCACAAGGCCAAGAGGAAGAGGCACCAGTGAGGATCGAACTCACAACGCAGTCGTAATTGTTCTAGCGAGACAAGCTCGCTAATCTTTTGATTGTTACCGGTCCTATTTCTGTAACCGGGTCTGGGTGATGTTCATACCAGTTTCTTGCAGTTTCCATCCCGTAAAAGCAGCATATTTTCCGCCTCGAGGTGCCTAAAAGAATGAAATAAAGGAAAGAAGACATGAAATTAAACAACGAATTTAAGAAAGTAAGAATGAAAAAGAAAGAAAGAAAAAAGAAAGAAGGTAAGAAAGAAATAGAAAGAAAGACTGAAAGAAAGAAAAACGAAACAAAGAAGGAAAGGAAAGAAAAAAGAAAAAAGAGAATAGAATTCAAGGAAATATAAAAAAAGAAAAAAGAAAGGAAAAGCAAGAGTGAATATAATTACATCCTGTCAAAAAAGAATTTACGTATGAATAAAATTAAACGAAAATTAAATTCAAATAGAGAGTAAGAACCAACAAAATAAAAAGAAAATATAAATAGATTTAACCCTTTGAACCCTGCGTTTCTGAACAATTTTGACCCTTTCTTCTTCCTGAGCTCCTGAGTCAAAATTCGCAAATAATTGGTATGTAATGTTTCACGGTAGATATAAAAGTAGTTACAAATATTTACCCACCGTTCAACCGGTGGCTGGGAATTAAGTCATTTTTCTCTACCACCGGTAAAGCGGTGGTCAGGCTTCAAAGGGTTAAGCTAAAATTAAAGAAAAAGGAGAATGACTTTGAGAATGAAAATAAATGCAATTTTGAAAAAGGAAAGAATAAGCGAATAAAATAAAACGGAATTTAAAGAAAAAAGGAGGAATAAGAAAATGAATAGGGAAAAATACAGCTTTAAAGAAAAGAAAATTATAAACATTTTAAACAGAAAGAAGGAAGACAGAAGTGAAAAGAATGAAACGTTATTTTAAAAAAACAAAAACAATTGCAAATCATTTACACTATTTACCTTGTTCGAACTGCTGTCCTCATCTTTATTGTCATATTCACAACATTTCGACCGTTGTACGCCCCGGCCTTCTTCAGGTAATATTTGCTTGAATTTCAAACCGAACTCAGAATATTTAATGTGGATGTCAGTCTTTCTGAAGATTTCGATTTCGTTTGTGTAAAAAAGTTGGATTCTCTTCGAATCGGGCTGTCTTCTACTGGTTTTATTCCTGCTGGAGTTCAGCTAATTCTTTTGTTTGTTTTAGATAGGACAACGCAGTAACTAGTGTGATCAATACGGAACACATTGGATTAGTCAATATGGCTCTTTGTAGCAGTGGATAATGAAGAGGACTCCATCCTTAAACTAAATGACGTTGCAGATTACAAAAAAGAAGTTGGTGACCACTGGATACTTACTCACAATTAAGTCGGAAGTCTTTTTTAAAAATGATTTCGACCCAAGAAAGGCGAGAATGCTACTAGTACGCAGAGGTTTATAGGGAGTGAAAGTGAGAGAACATACTGAATATAGGGAGGATTGGGGAAAGGACAAAAGATGAAAAGCATTCAAGAAGACAGAAGATGACGATTGACATTGCATTTCAATTTTTGAAGATTGTAGTTAACAGGGAAGCAATTAAACGGAAGGCTGTTCCACAGGTGATAAGTGCGAGAAAAGAAACTGTTAAATTGGAAGTGGCGCTTGCATCTAGCTAATTCAATATGCAGTTATCACAGCCACGGCTAGATCCAAAGTGAACAGGGTTCAAGAAAACAGATGGCGGTTGACGTTGCATTTCAATTCTTGAAGATTTTAGTTATCAGGAAAGCAAGTAAACAGAAGGCAGTTCCACAAGCGGGAAGTGCGAGAAAGGAAACTGTTGGAGTAGAAATAGCGGTTGCATTTAGCCATATATAGATACGGAATCTAATCCGACAACAAAGAAAATATTTAAAAAAATCATAGATATAACTTAATATCTGTAGATTTTCCCTGTGGAATATAGAACCACAGCGTCATCGCTGTTATTGCTGTGGTTTCGTAGGAAATAAAGGGTGTTTCATTAAGACGGATTATATATAAGGGTGTTTCATTAAGACGGATCAAAGTCAGCAGTAAATAAATGTTACTGGTGAAAAATTATTTATTTCCCTATTGGATCATGTTATTTAAGTCATGGCAATTATATGTTAAAAAAATAATATCGCCCAAATGTCCGCCAAATCTGAAAGAAAAAAGAACAAAACATCATTAGACACTTAAACTTAATTAACATTTAAAATCGGTCCAGGTTATTGGAGCAACCTTTAGGTGCCTACATATTTCCACGCCTACATGGTTTTGAATTCACAGTTGTCTTTCTTCGATAATGGACCAATGGATGAAATCGTTGGTTGGATCTAGTGACTTGACCCAAAGAGTTATGGCTACTGCAGTGGTGAAAAAAACTCGGAGAGTTCAGTCAATAACTGTGACATCCGGAAGCGGCATAACATGTGGAACTAGACAATCTACCCCGGTTTGACGAAATAAACGATTCAGTTCGAAATTCGAAACACCTGATGAAGGCCGGAACGAACAACGGCCGAAACGTCGTGAATATGACAATAAAGATGCGAACAAGAATCCGAACAATGTAGATAATATATAAATATTGAGTCCCAAATTTAGGATGAAACGGCCGTCCAGTGCTTTCTGCATCCTGTTGAAGTTTCTTCGAGACTCGATTAATTACTTAATTATAATTATCTCAAATCCTCATAATTTCTATCACTTGTATATCCTTGCTTGCTCTGGATGGAGCGGCTTGGGTATAGTAATCGTGGCTCTCGGGGGCACAGTCCTCTGGGTAAGGGAAACTCGGATGACTTCCACCACGGAATATGTGATCTAGCGGCGCTATATAGAGTCTGATTCGTTACCTCTTCGTCACCGAAGTACAGTTGGTATGACATTTGCCTCATAAACGGTCCGGGTTTCAATTCTCGGTAGTGGATGCGCACTGCTGATGAATCCCAAATATAGGACGAAACGGCCGTCCAATGCTTTCTGCATTCTGTTGAGGTTTCTTCGAGACTCGATGAATTGCTTATATATATATATATATATATATATATATATATATATATATATATATATATATATATATATTAATACATGTTTCATTAAATATTATAGAGAAATGTCTATTTATTTTATGTGAATTCCTTTCATGTTGTCTGATAAGCTTAATAACATTATCATTGAAAGACGAAAGAAAATCACCATATTGATACATGTTTTTAATCCTATCTAAGCTTTCGGCTTACATAAGCCATCATCAAAGATCACAATTACTTTATAATATGTTAAACAATACACAGACAACAATAATGATAGTCTGTGTTATGGGAACTTATCCATATTATTAATAGACTGTTCCGTACCTCATAAATACAGCAGACACAGAGTGTGTGAGTGAGTCAGGCAGTCGGCCAGTCAGTCAGAGACAGAGTCGCGTCAGACGATTACTGTAAGACATTGGAATAGTGATACTGGTCGAGACAACATAGTTCTCTCTAACCTAACCTGATTGTTATTACTAACACCTACTTCTTTTGTGCATATTCTGTTTGTAATATATCTGTGTTATTTCATACCTGTGTTCGGGTTATTCTTCATTGGTTCTACCTTGAACCATCACCGTGATACAAGGAACCTGGACCATAACAGTCTGTTTTTGTTTACATGGAAGATTTCCAAGCAACGAAAAATTTGTGCATACGAGACGCTGGAAGCGAAAATCGCACCGCGTCTTATGACCAAGCGAGAATGAAAACGAGAAGTGTTAAGTATCAATTATAGGCATTTAAGTATGTTTGTGGAGATTTCATAGTTTATTTTGTTAAGGTTAGGTTTCAACTGTTTTATGTATATAGCTTCAAGAATTTTTAGTTTTCGTTTATTGTTTTCATATATATATATATATATATATATATATATATATATATATATATATATATATATATATATATATATATGGTTGGATCGATTAATATATTGCGTTTTACGTTTGGATTATTCAAAACAGTCACAGAACTCGTTACATTATAGTAAGCTAGGCTAACTCGGAAAACAGTACACCACGGCAAATAATTCATGAGCCTTACAAATTAACATTTAAGCTTTCGATTCCAATGGTAGTGGTAATGAAAATATTAGCCGTTTCCTTATAAGGAAACATTAAGCATTCATTGACCGAGCAACCACTGTGACCGGTACTTGAATTTTATCAAGTCTTTCTGCATTTTTTTTTTTTTGTAGAAAAATAGTTTTCGCAAGTCCAGTAATTGTTAAGGCTCTTTCTAGTACTGGTGGGGGCTTTCTTGGTAAACATTTAAAAAAAATAATGTGAAACGATAACAACCTGATTATGCCATTATTTTCTCTTCGAGCTACATGTTCTTTCCATATGTGTAACATGTAGACTATCAAAACAGCAATGTATACATAAAGTATATGGTTCCACCGCTACACAGGAATTACCATGTTTCAAAAACAGAAACTAAAAACTTCAAACTTAATTATAGAATTAAATTATATATATATATATATATATATATATATATATATATATATATATATATATATATATATATATCGAGATTAAAAGCAAAATTGTCGATTTGTTAGATTAAGCTTTCAACCGTTGAACCTTAGAAATGATTCTCCGAGTTTTTATAACACAATTGGACTCTTTTTTGAGCAATAAGAGTGTATAATTATTCTGCGAGCTTAAGAGAAGAATCGTGATAAAATCGATCATGAACGAAAATGACATGTTCATCATTAAATAATCATAGCTAAGGATCAGAAGCTCATAAAGGATTGAAATCAATTATATATATATATATATATATATATATATATATATATATATATATATATATATATATATTAATAATTTCACCCCAAGCAAGTCAATAAACCCACTAAGGCGCAAGGGTTATTGAGTGTGAAAGTATAGGAGAAAAAATATTATTAATGAAAAAAGATTTATAGAAGAACAGGAATTAAGAAGACATATGATAACCATTGACATTACATTTTAATTTTTGAACATTAAAATTGAATGTAAAAACGCAAGAGACAAGAAGAGTGTTCCACAAGTGAAAAGGGCGAATGAAGGAAGTGTTAGCATAGAACTTACGGTTTCATCTAAAGTGTAAAATGATGAGACCAAACTTCCAATCTAGTACTGCGTTTAAATTCGTAAAGTCGAAGTCCCAGAGAGGAAAGCTGATCAGAACAATTGCCATGAAAATATTTATAGGCAAGGCACAGAAGAGCTACGTTACGGCGGTGAGAAAGTGGCTGAAATTGCGATGACAGGTCAGGACCATTAACATAGCAAATTCTTCCTTGGATCATATCAAGAATCTCTAAATACATAGCAGAAGCACCAGATCCGATATGAGAGCAATATTCAATGCATGGGCGAATGGTAGACTTATAAAGGCAAAACAAATTAGAGTGAAAGCATTATTTATAAATTGTAGGAAATAATGAAAACACCAGTTAAGCAATGTCGAGCCTCGTCAGTACCTAGATGGGTGACTGCTTAGGAATATCCGGTGTTATAAGCTTGGATGTGCGTGTGATGTAATGGATAACAGCTCGGAATTTTGAATCGGAGAGCCGTATTCCAATTCGTCAGATTCGCTACATTCACTTTACGCGTAAATTCGCTTGGGAAAGATATTAATACATAACCCCCCGCAGCTATGGGTTAAATTGTAGGACTTGAATAAGTAAATCACTATTATCTCAAAAAAAATTCTTACAATTCCAAAAATATTTTATGGCTTTAAAATAATTTGTAAAAGGTTGATAAACCGTAAAATATAAATCAATCAATCAGTAAATTCTTAAATTTTATTTACTATTTATGATTTATTTTTATATTTCTTTTTTCTTCAATAGGAGTAGATAGGTTCGCTTATTGTCCGGTTCGCACTCCTCTGCGGTCTTTTGAACAGTCATAGAGGTTTATCCCTTGTTTCCTGTTTCCGATACCTTCTAAAATTTTCTCATTCGTTTTCTTTTGCTCCATGTAACCCCTGACGTGTTCCAATTCCAATCGCGTTCATTATATTCATTTACCCGCAAATACCCTTAAAACCTCAGACAAGTTAAAGTGACTAATAACCATTGTGTTTTTAGCATAGGCCTGTAACGACTGCGCTAAAAAGGCGAGTATATCTTATTTCCTAAGAGTAAGTTTTGCACAAGGCCACATATATGGGGCACCCATGAAGATCAAACTTAATACTCAGTGGTGATGGTTAACAAGACTCGCACAATAACAATTACCCCACGCCGAGGCACCCAACGGCGCGTCTCTATTATCTTGTAAACTTGTGTGACGGTTATTCATATATTTTTTGTTTTGCCGTGTTCAGCGACTTTTTCTTTAATTTCTAATTTTTTCTCTCCCCACTCCCCCGATCAATCGTAACAAAATCCTAGAAACTATTTTTTTTTCTTTCTGACACCTTACTTTCCTTTTGTTTCAGCTTTGTTGTACCAGCCAGTGTCCATCGTCGTTTGCACCTTGCAAATCGGATCAGTGACAAACTCGTCGCTCTGAGGCGGATACCTGCTGTGGAGCCGTGTAGGTAACCCCGAGAACTCTATTTCTAAATCGCGAATGGCCTGACATAATACGACTTCTTGCTGAGAGAATCATGTGTTTTCATTTCGTTCTTAGACGAAGAACAAAAAAAAAAAAAAAAAAAACGCTTCGCATCAAAAGTTTCCTTTTATACAATGTACGTTGTGTATTTAAAAACCTCGTTACCACATGTACTTTTCTGTTTTCTTTCTTTTTTTTTTCTTTTTTTTTTTACTATTATCATCTAATTGCTTAAGCCGACAATAATTCCCTCCTAGTGAGTTTTCAAATGTTGGATTTTGTAGCTAGTACTCTATAAAATATCACCAATACAGTGATGACCAGAAGAAATCGACACCATAGCCAAAAGTTAAATTTGCTTAATTCTTAGTTCGAAATATTCAACAGTATAAATGATGTTGTCGCTCAAAAAATCAATGCAAGCCGTAGATTCTGTTGTCTTTCGGGAACAAAGATTTAGAAACTGTTTCAAAAAGATTAAAATATTATTATGCATTACTTGCAATTGAATGCATGAGTCCCAGTATAAATAGTTATAAATAATTATTGACCGATTTTATCACTATGATATTTTTGCATCATATCAAGTCTTAAGAATATAGTAACTAGGTTCCAGAAATTGGTGGAGAGACTTATCAATGACAATGTTCTGACTTCGAATCTGCGGTTATCTCGATTTAGCCCTCTCTGTTTTCTTAATTTTCAAATGTACTTTTTATCACATACAATTTGGTTGGCAGTTTTGATAGATTTTCATCTGTAGGCGCCGAAACGAATTTATTCACCATGAAACTTTTAATGTGAAAACAATGTTATGAGTAAAGTTGAAGATATACATTAACTCATAAAAAGATTTTATTGCCTAATTCGGTTGTTCTTAAGTTGGTGTTTTAAGCCAGATTTCGTATTGGACTTTGGCAGTCAACGTGTTAAATAACAAATTAAAAATTATAGTAGTAAATAAATACATTAATTAGTAAAATAAATATAAAATGTTAATGGCGTGTAAAAATTGACGCACTATATAATAAGAATTATTTCACCAAGTAAATATTGATTTTTCGTAAATGATCTTTTTAATATCGTGTAACATTTGTATATAAAATTGTATCGCGTTATCTGCCGTAAAATAGAGAACAGTATTCTTGTTTTATCTTAAGGGTAATGTCTCTTGCCTGGAAATGATGCACAATGTTTCGTCCAGACTTTACTGGGAGATAAATAATTTACACCAGCTATTCTCAAATCCTGGTATATCATTATTTTTATTCATTAACATATTGACTGCCAACCATGAGATAACTCCTTTCCCTTGAAGGCGCCAACAACGAGTTTATACGCAATTAAAATTTTAGTGTGACAAAATTGTTAAAACTTCAGTTGAAGCTATAAAACAACTCATAAAAAAAAATTGCCTAAGTTGGCTAATATAAAGTTAATGTTTTAAGTCAGATTTCATAACTAACCTCTGGTAGTCAACATGTTATAACGACTACACAAAAAGGCCTAGTTGAATGTTCCACATTTTATGCAATCTGCGTTTCATCATTTAACATGTGAAATTTGCATGAATATTTTAATCTGGAATGACGTTAAACTTGAGTGGTGTCAAGTGGTTCATAATTTTTTTCAGGATATGTTTTCGGTATCTCGATGCGTTCAGGTCTGTATATCTCACTCGTACGGTATTCACTCGAATACGGCAACGTGCATTACGATCTTGACGGAACACAGCTTGCATTACAATCCTGACGGACCTCAGCCTGCATTAGAATCCTGACGAGTAACAGCCTGCATTACAATCCTAATGGAACACAGCGTACATTACAATCCAGTCGTTACACAACGTGCATTACAATCCTGACGGATCACAGCGTGCATTAAAATTCTGACGGACAACAACATCCATTACAATCCAGACGGAATACAGCGTCCATTACAATCCAGACGGAACACGGCGTACATTACAATCCTGACGGAATACAGCGTCCATTACAATCCAGACGGAACACGGCGTACATCACAATCCAGACGGAACACGGCATCCATTACAATCCTGACAGAACACAGCATGCTTTACAATCCTTAGGGACCTCAGCGTGCATTACAATTCTGACGGAGAACAGCCTGTATTACAATTCTGACGGAACACAGCAGGCATTACAATCCTGTCGGAAAGTACGTGTATACTTAGAGCTTCTTAATGAAAATTATGAAAACTGTTGTTTTTTTTTCCTGAGGAAACGTATCTTTTTTGTTCGTCATGGTATAAAACATACATACCAGGAAGGGAAAGACGCCTGATTTTGAAGCAGTGGTCAGAAAACTAGCTACCGTGATCACTACTGCTTCAAGGAGGTCCTATTTTTGTAGCCTTGTAGCTAAAAGGTGTAAATATTTAGGATATTTAGTTTTAGGATAGAAATATTGATAGACACATCAACCTGGTGGGATGACAATGATTTACGAGATAGTTTAGTGAATCATTACAGTCTAATCTTTATTAGCCCCGAACACTTACGGCCGTATGCCGGATTGACAAGGCTTTATTAATATCTGTATCACGGATTACAATATTTAAAATATACAGAAAGTACAAAGAAATATATAATTAATATAAAAACAATTAAATTGCAAAATCTATCAGTTGGCGCCCGAATCTATTGGCCTTTTCTCTGACCAAGCAAAACTTAATGGAAGCCAGTCTAAAAATAGTCTCTTTCTCTCCACACACACACACACACACACACACACACACACACACACACACACACACACACACAAATGCATATATATATATATATATATATATATATATATATATATATATATATATATATATATATATGTAATGAAATTATAATAAACAGTATTAATAACATTTACCGGCATGAATGTCTGAGAAATTTTTATAGAAATTCGATTCCTGTCAGAGGACGAATATTTTCTATGAAAATTTCTCAAACATTTAGGCCGGTAAATGTTATTAATACATACATATATATATATATATATATATATATATATATATATATATATATATATATATATATATATATATATATATATATATGTAGGTAACTATACTCGTGTCGAAAAACCTTCGAATTCTTGATTTAACAATAGCCAAATCAATCACGAAGAGAAAAAAAAGGTTTTAAAAAAGAAAGAGCTAGGAACATGAAAGTCTGTCGAAAATAATCGCACAGATACAGGTTCAAGGCCCAAAGAATAAAACCCGATACGAGTAAACAACTAACTAAAGAGCTCGATACAAACGTAGAGCAAACCTAGTCAAACCTAATGAGCCAGACAAACCTACCAAGGTTTCACTTAGGCAGATCGTCTAAGTGAACCCTTGGTAGGTTTGTCTGGCTCATTAGGTTTGACTATATATATATATATATATATATATATATATATATATATATATATATATATATATATATATATATACAAGTGTGGGATTGGTATATACGGGGTAAATTCCAATAACCAACAATTATTATTCTTTATAGAGTGCTCAATACAGAGTAGAGCAGATATAATCATATATTTAAATATTATAACATTAATATTTAAATAAATGATTATATATATATATATATATATATATATATATATATATATATATATATATATATATACATATATATATATATGTATGTGTGTGTGTGTGTGTGTGTGTGTGTGTGTGTATGTGTGTCCAAACAAGCTTGATTAAAAAGAATCGACAAGGTCTGGCTGTTTATTTTTTTATTATATTTTTGCAATTTTCGGATAAAGTGTTGAGTATTTTGCTCGAAGTTGTGTATAAACTGTCCAAAGTTCATATTTTGTTATTTGTGTTCAAGTATTAGGTTGGTGCAAAAATAATGTCGTTTTTTGACGTTCAACTTCATGTGAGAAAACGACATTATTTTTGCACCAACCTAATACTTTCGACTTTCGTAGTCATTATCAAGAACTGATGTGGTGTCTGGGTGGTAGTTAGATTTCCAATGTCTGCATTCTGGTATTCTTTGAGAAGCTGGACATTTGAAAGGGTCTAGCGTGACGTCATGCCTAATGGCCAATGGGAAGGAGCCGCATAAAAAGAATGCAATTTATTCATTTATTTATTAAATTTAAATTTTTGCTTATTTTTATTTTATTTTATTTTTTTTTTAATATTTTATCATTATAATAAAATATTTGCGCACATTAATTATATCATATACACTTTCAGATATCTTCTCCTGTGCTGAATGATATTTTATTTAATGGAGACTGTTCATTTAGTATAAGAATAAGAAAGAAGTGTTTCCTTGCATTAGGTACTGTAGAGTATTTTTGTGTTATCTACTAGTATTTGTTGAAAAATGTCCTTGATATTAGTCGTAATGGTAAAAAAAGAATTTGAATTTAACAAAACTCTTTTATATATATTAATATTTCGACCAGTAATTTGATCAGGTCCGCAGTTGAGCCGGGGTCTGTCACACGGGACGCGGAGATTTATAAAAAAATAGTTAAATATTCTACTCTTGCGGAGAGATTTTTTTTTTTTTTTTTACTCCTGTGGCAGCGAAGACTTCAGGGATTATTAGACCTCGTTCGATGGCGTTACTTCGGAGGGTTGGAAGAGATTGCGTCTCGATTAAGGGACGAGCCTCGCGAAACGGAGTGCCTCTTGCAGCGTGTCTCACTGGAGAAGGCGCGAGGTAATGCTTTCTCCATCATTGCCGCTGGAAGAGGATAGCAAAAAAACAAAAAAAAAACAAACATTTTGTTCATCGATACTTTGTTGAAAAAATTTCATTTCGTTCTTTACATTATTATATTTTCCGTTTATACGTTATTTTTATAGATAAAACTTATTTAAGTAAACGCTCTGTTTTTTTTTTTGTTTTTTTTAATTAAACAGTATTAATTACATTTCCCGACATGAAAGTTCAAGAAATTTCGTAGAAAATATATGCTTCTCCGACAGGAATCGAACCTGTAACCCTTAATGGGAACCATCATTTGATCTGATGTGCTGCTAAACATTTAACCACAAATAAGCGTCTGGTTAGCAAAGTCCAAGTTACAGTTTATAAACATACAACTTCAGCGATTTTTCTCGATCGATTATATCTTCTCACGAAATATATCTTAACGTAAACAATGACAACAAATTATGAATGGTAAACGGCACATCCGATGACATGATGGTTTCCTTTGAGGTTAAATACCTGTGTGTAGGTGTGTATGTACAGTTTGCTAATTAAAATATAAACATATATGTTAATTTATACACAATGATAGACATACATATATACACACACACACACATATATATATGTATGTATGTATATATATGTATATATATATATATATATGTATGTATGTATATATATATATATATATGTATGTATGTATATATATATATATATATGTATGTATGTATATATATATATGTATGTATGTATATATATATGTATGTATGTATATATATATATATATGTATGTATGTATATATATATATGTATGTATGTATATATATATATATGTATGTATATATATATGTATGTATGTATATATATATATATACATATATATGTATGTATGTATATATATATATGTATGCATGTATATATATATATGTATGTATGCATGTATATATATATGTATATATATATGTATGTATGCATGTATATATAAATATATGTATGTATGTATGCATGTATATATATATATATATATATATATATATATATATATATATATATATATATATATATATATATATACATATATACAAGTAAGAAAAGCTAAAGCTTAAAATAAGCTAAAAGCTTAAAGTATAAATTGAACTGAGGTTTCAGTACCAAAGTCGACAGAGCGTAAGTATAATATTTCATAATAATATTAATCAAATAATATAAAAACATTTTATAATCTAAAAATATTTTCTGGTTTTAGCTTGAAAAGGGTTGGCAAACCGTAAAGACGAATCAATCAATCAAGCTATCAATTTGCACTTTTCAGAACCAACTGCAATATTTTTAAGAATAAAGTTGATAAACAAAAAGTTTTTATGGCTCAACATATCAAACCTGTAGATAGATAGATAGATAGATAGATATGAACATATGTTGATGTTAGATGTGAACAAAGTGAAATAATAAAATTTTGATAAACATTGGGTTAGATAGATAGATAGATAGATAGATAGATAGATAGATAGATAGATAGATAGATAGATAAAGTCTGCCAGGTAATGATTCTGTGTCACCTCACCTGCCAACTGAGTTATTGCTACCTGTAATCAGCCGAGCTGAGATTGTTGGCTCGCCATCATTAATTCATGCCTGTTTATCATCTTACCTTGCCAAACTCGTCATTTCTACCCGCTTGGATAAACGCGTATTGACCTCAACATTATTTCTCTCCTGTCGCTATCTCTCACTTTTTCTTACTCACTACCTTCTTTCTTTTCTTTATCCTAACTCCCCCTCTTTATTTTAATTTCTCCCTTCTCTCTATCAGTCTCCACCTTCTCTATTTATTTCCTCGCTTCTATTCCTCTCTTTTCCTTCTCAGCGTTTCTTTTCTATCACATGGACATATTATTTGTTTTCCCCGCAACGTTTTTAACTTTGTAAATTCTGTTCGTCCTCAAAGTTTGTCCTCTTTCTCTGTAGTTCTTATTGTTTTTTTTTTGTTTTTTTTTGCTCTCACAAAGTCCATCTATTTAAGTTCGTATTTATTCGGCTGATGTAAATGTCCCCGGTGCCATGTTTTTTTTTTCTTTTAGGAAAATGTTAGAAGTGTCAATAAAACTTACTAAACTATTTATTATTTGTGCCTTTAGTCAACAGTGTATTGTTTATAAGTCGCAGGAAGAAAATCGGAAGTTAAGAAAACTGTTACCTCACGCACGTGCGGCTTTTAAGACCTTCGTTGCTGAAGACGTATTTGTACGTCCTTACGAAACTTACATTGCCTGCTGTCGACGTATATATACGTTTTTACGACATCGTGAAATATTGGTCCCTAGCGTTTGCGTTATATGTGCAATTTCCAATCATGTAGTTATTCGTGGATTACAATAAGACCTATTTTCTAACGTATTTTTATTATATAATACTGGCAGTGTCATTTAAAATATGAGAAGAAAAAATATGGCGTCACCCATGAGAAATCACTGCCCAGGTTTTTTATAGTCATTTATTTACAATGAATGGCAATTTTATATATTTTTCCAAAATGGGCCAGCAAAGCCAGGCAACAATGCTATAACAATGTTGCAGTGAAATTGTTAAACGAGGTTTTTTTTTTCTATTTTCAAAAAGAGGATCTTGTACAATGGCATGGAAAATGGATTTATTATAAATATCACTATCGAGGAAAATCTCGGCAAAAAGCCCCAGAATGTACTGGGGGGGGGGGGTTCCGTCGTGTTTGGAAGTATTCAAAGAGGGTGATATACTGAAACATGTTTAAATAGTTATGCTACACTGAGCAAACAACTGGTTATAACGGCGCATTGGAACATGACATTTTTTTGATCTAAATATGTCAAGAGATGAATTTGTTACTGGAGGACATCGATTCACTGATAGTAAAATTCAATGAAGCCAACACTGATGCAGTTCCGATGAGTCTTTCATATGCTGCGTGTTCTTCAGGATTTCAAACTATCAATTCATTTGTGCATTTCACACCATTAAGTTTAAGGCCTTAAGATTACTATAGCAAATGGCCTAGTGGGCGAAGGCGATGGTTTGTGAATTTGATGAAATAGTTCAATCCCCGGGGCGGGCAGTGTGTTGCACTCAGTGGAAACGGGCAAGCTGAACAGACTAAATAAATATCCCCAGACAGTCTACCGGATAATAAATAAAGGGTTCCGTTCAGAATTCCCTGTAGGTTAACTAGATCGTTATACACCTGAGGAAAGCCGGATAGCAACAACAAAGATGAGGATAATAAACCGAATATAAATATTTAAATTGTTTAATGTTGATATTTTATAATAGTAAGGTGTTTCTTTAAAAAAATAACTTAGGATGATAAACACAGTAAATTCACCAATAATCATATTATTCAAATTTACAAAATTAAATATCTTTATGTTACTATTATTATTATTATTAGAAAAATGTGATGATGATGATAATAATAATAATAATAATAATAATAATAATAATAATAATAATAATAATAATAATAATAATAATAATAAAAAGACCACAAACAAAATAAGTGCCACTTTATTGACACGGCAGTCCCTGCAGACTGCAATGTATCTTTGAAGATATTCGAAAAACTGTTAAAATACAAGGACCTTGAAATAGAAATCTCAAAAATGTGGCACATGGAAACATCAACAATCCCTGTTGTAGTTGGAGCCCTTGGACTGGTTCGAAAAGATTCCAGTAGGCTGATTGAAGGGATCCCTGGAAGTCCATGCCTCAAAGAGATAAAAACAATTGTTCTGACAAGTACAGCCCACACTTTACGAAGAGCTTTATATATGTAATTTTTTTTTTTTTTTGCAGCGGAAAGTGTCACGATGCCATTTCTAACCTTAGGTCCCTGGGTGGGACCCGGAAAGAAATGTGTAAACGCCAGATATCAAAGAAAATAATAATAATAATAATAATAATAATAATAATAATAATAATAATAATAATAAACAAAATGATTGACGTCACTCTTCCAATATTTTTCAACAGCGCGATTTAAGAAAAGAAAAAGAAAATGTTTTGACTATGTTAAACCTTTGAAATATTGTTTAATATTGTCAAACATTGCGTTTTTTCTTTTCTTTATCTTTTCTTAAGTCACCCTCTTCACTTAACTGATAATAATAATAATAATAATAATAATAATAATAATAATAATAATAATAATAATAATATTTTTTTTACCTTTAATAAAAATGAAGATTGGAAAATATCATGATGCCATTTCTGACCTTAGGTCACTGTTTAGAACCCGAAAAGAAATGAGTATACACCAGAAATCAAAATAATAATAATAATAATAATAATAATAATAATAATAATAATAAACAGAATGTTTACCGTAACACTGCCAATATTTTTCAACAGTTAAGAGAAGAGCGTGATTTACGAAAACAAAATACACCTACTGCAGGGCAAAGAACCTAAAAAAGAAAGCGAATGCAATGTACTAAATGCAGAAACAATGGCAAAATAAACGTCTTCATAGTCAATACTCTGCCCGTACCAAATAAGCTGGTGTAGACAAACCCTGTACCCATCAGTGGTTACGCAGTTCAGGTTTAAAAGCTGAAACCGAAGGTTTTATTCTTGCTGCACAGGACCAATGCTTCACTAACTAGAAATTACCAAGCACATATCCTAAAAAAATGCGTTAACCCTAAATGCAGATTCTGTGATAAATATCCAGAAACGATTGGCCATCTTGTATGAGGATGCATGGTGTTAGATTCATTGAAAGGATTCCTGGTAGTCCATGCCTTAAAGAGAAAAAAAAGCGATGCCTAAAGTTTAAAAGGAATTTTTTCAAATGAAAAATCTTTCTTGAAGCTTTTATTTTAGTTTTATTTTCAAGCTAATAAATTACATATAATATCTGCAATAAACAAAATACTTTGCTGTATTTCAAAAACTAATTTAAATTGACTGTATTTATTTTTCTTTTCCTTTTTTTTTTTGCTTTTTTAGTTGTCTTTCATTGCACTGTAATTCTCTTGGTTAAAAAATCTTCCAAAAATAAGATATATTTTTCTGAAATTTTATTTGATGAATATTAGCTGATTTAAAGTATAATTAATCTGATTTAAAACAAATAATATTTACTTTAAGTTTAAAATATCACAGAAATGAATTCTTAACTCGACACACGCTGTGTTTTTAATCTGACAGTGGCTGTTTTCACATGTTCTCAGCCTGATATAATGTTTCCCTACGGTCTAGTTTAAGAAAATGACGTGAACGACTTCTTTATATAATTTTTAAGTACTCAGTAATCTTAAAAATTTTGAAAAATATTCTCCGTAATCTAATGTTTACTGAATTTTAGAAATGTTGACTTTAAATTTACTATAGTTATCGCTCTTATTTTCTGATGATGTCGTGTATGGTCGTAGGCACAAAAAAAAAAAAAAAAAAATCGGCAAGTTTATACACATACAAAAGTTGAAAATTCTTTTAAGTTTATTTGTGTTTAATGATATGAATTATGCTTTTCGATTGATGATTGTAAATATAGTTTTCACTTAATAATAAAATTATCTAAAAAGCTGAAATTAATACAGAATTTTAAAAGACTTCACTTTTTTTCTTAAGCCAATAATGTCCTTAATATATCTTATTAATATATATATATATATATATATATATATATATATATATATATATATATATATATATATATATATATATGTATATATATGTATATATATATGTATATATGTATATATGTATATATATGTATATATATTATATGTATATATACCTAATTAATATATAGATATATATATATATTATACATATATATATATGTTATTAATATATATGTATTGTGTGTATTTAGGCATCATTTTTTCATTCATACACGTTTCATTAAATAATATAGACAAGTGTTGTCTATTTATTTTATGTAAATTCTTTTCATATCGTCTGATAAGCTTAATAACATTATCATTAAACGAAGAAAGTAAATCACAATATTGATATATATTTTTTAATCCTATCTAAGCTTTCGGCTTACATAAGCCATTATCAAAGATGATAATTACAGTACAATATATTAAGCAATACACGGACAAGAAAGTGATTATAGTCTGTTTCCATGGAAGATTCCCAAGCAACGATAAACTTATGCATATAAGACGTCACACATGATCACGCGAGATTGAATTCGAGAAGTATTAATCGTAAAAAAGTTGATAAGACCAACATTTTCGTCATCCAAAACAAATTGGATTACAACAAAAACACTTGACCACTTACTCCATGATGACATAAATTTAAAAAAAACTCAACCCGAGCAACCAACTAAAATCAAAGCTTAATAAACTCATTAATGCTAATAATGCTGAACAGAACTCTTTAAAACTCCCTAAAATTGTTGGTGATTATAGATCTGGTATATAAGTATTTTGCTTATTGTCTATATTATTTAATAAAACATGTATGAATATATGAATATATATATATATATATATAGTCATTTAAAAGTTACTTTACCGTAATACTATTTTATAACCATATTTATATTTCAACGAAAAACGTAGTTGATTTTCAGCTTTCCTATGCATTTTAGTTTTAATATTTTAATATTATTAATATTGTATTATTTGTTATATACTAGCTTAAAAGCTACACTCCGCGTGGACTTTTAATCTAGCTACTGCAGAGAGCTAATTAGATATTTTTGAAGAAATGACTTTGAATTCTTCATGTCACTCCATGGAACTTCAAAACCTCAATTTAACTTTGATTCGGGCGATGAGTCCAATTCAAGCCGCAAAAACCGATTTGACTTGAAATTATTCAAATCACAAACTCTGCGGAACTTCAAAACCTCGCGTCAAGAAACGTCTCATTTTAAATCTGATTCCTTGGCATTTTGAAGAAATAAAATTGATTTGATCAATTCACAAAGTTTTGGAGACATTTGAAACTGAATTTAAAACAACAATTTTTAAATTCACAAAGTATTTCTGTTTCTTTAAATTCAATATAAATTAAAAAACTTTTCGAATCATTAATTTATTTCAGTTATTTTAAAATTAGAATTTTTAACTGTTCCCCCCCCCCCCTAAAACGGATACAAATCGTAATGCTGGATGTTAAATCACTAGATGAAGGGCTGATTTTAAATTCTGGGATCATCTTGGGTCTAAAAAAGGTATAATATGTCTATGTAGAGAAAGTGTGTCCCGAGTAAGAGGGATTTCAGACACACGGAGGGACAGACAGAATTTGTCGTTTATTTATTTAAATTTTTATTAATTTTTTTTATTGCTTTATTTTATTTTATAGTATTACGGTAAAGCAACTTTTGGGACACGATTCATGTCGATAAGTTAGATGGCTCACAATCAATGCAGAACAATTTTGCTGATGTGGAATGAACAAAATAATTTACTAAACGATTTCGGCACAAAACCCCAAGTATGGGACACTAACAGAGGATTGAACAGACTACGTACTAATTATGAGGACCTAGACAAACCAGTTTAATATTACCACATGGCACACATGGGGTACCCACGTCGCTATGTGAGACAAGGTCGGTTTGAAGTGTCCTCAATTCGAACGGCTATCCATTACTTCACTGTGCCTCTTTTATATTTATATATATATATATATATATATATATAGTTTTAAGGTATGTTGTATTTATGAGACAGAGCATATGTAAATATAAAAGTGAACATTGTGGTCAACACTCAGAGGCGACAGACTGTTTCATGCTAAACGCAATCGTTAGGCCATATATATATATATATATATATATATATATATATATATATATATATATATATGTATATACAGTAATCAGCATAGCTGATGATCGACTCCAGGAGAGCGTTTCACTGCGCCTTCTTGGGCTTAGGTTTTCAATTGACTTGAAGTGGAACAGGTAGCTCCGTGCCATGCGTATTAAGACGGCCCACGGTCGGGTGAAGGATGCAACTGAAGCGATCAGCCATTCCCACATGATGACGGATAAAAAGCAACCTGAAGCGCCCTGTCAATAATATTAGAACTTAGAATACATATATATATATATATATATATATATATATAATGATGAAAATATCGTTCAAATGTATGCTATATTTATGGGTAAAAGTGCGAAGTATCAGTGAAAGAGCGTGTGTCAATATATGAGTAGACAATGAGTAAACACTGAGTGTGTGTTAGTCAGTTTCATGTTTGAACACAATCGTCATACTCTGAAGATTATGTCATGAAGAGTGCACTTGAGCATGAAACAGTCGATGTTGACATCAATGTCTACTTTCATATATATATATATATATATATATATATATATATATATATACATATATATATATATGTATATATTCTCAGATTGAGTGTATCTGTAGAAGAGACAAAATGAATAAAGAGTGACAAGAGAAAAAAACTGTTCTTTGCTGATGCGTTTCTTCCTCTGAGGGACTTTATCAAGGCAATGTCATGATAAAGTCCCTCAGAGGATGAAATGCATCGGCTAAGTATAGTTTGTCCTCTTGGTTTATATATATGTTGTTGTAACCTAGGGAAGGTTACTGAATAGAATAATCAGACGAAGGCTGGTAATGAACGATAATACTTAGGAAAAGAACAACACATATAAGATTCGCCAGCGGCGCTTAGGAGTAGTCAACTGTTAGAAGTAAGTCAAGTGAATTCCACGATGAATCTCCAACTGCAGGATATCTACCTTCTGCCCCACGCGGTCAGTTATGGCACAAGACCGAATTTAATGTGGGGTTTCCGAGCCCTTAAGCTCGGCCAAAAATTCCCTGCAGACCCCGTATAAAACGGGGTCGGGTAGCTGTTTCTTCGAGACTCTGCCCTTCGACATAGCCTCGTCTGGGGATCCTCTCTGCCCGGAGGCAGAGAGTTTGACCAGTACAGCTGGAGTCGAATCTCCAACTGCACACCAACATACAGTATTTACAACTGCATTTATGTGAATGGAGACATACCCATTATCGTCCGTAGGTATGCTACAACACACACACACACACACACACACACACACACACACACACACACACATACGAGTGTATAAATATATAAATATATATATATATATATATATATATATATATATATATGAAGAAATATAGTCTTAAAGTGTGCTATATTTATTGGATAAAGTGCTCAATATCAGAGATATAGCGTGTGTAAATATAAAAGAGAACATAGAAGTCAACACTTAGAGGCGACAGTCTGTTTCCTGCTAGATGCAATCGTCAGGCCTGACGATTGCATCTAGCATGAAACACACTGTCGCCTCTAAGTGTTGACTTCTATGTTCACTTTTATATATATATACATATATATATATATATATATATATATATATATATATAGAGAGAGAGAGAGAGAGAGAGAGAGAGAGGGAGAAAGAGAAAGAAGTAGTGAGGGAGAGACAGCGGGCTGTCTTAAGGCATAAAAACATGTCTGTGCACATGAGCAAGGCAGGGGCTCATGTGCACAGACATTTTCTCATTGAAATCACATCAGTGATGTGATTTCACTGAGAAAATGTCGGCCTCTCACTAAGACATTCAGATTTAATGTTTTCAAGATTTCCAAGGGTCCATCTACAAAGAAAACTTTCCCAACATTTTAAGATATATGCACACATCGTATTAAATAGATAAATATTTTAGTGGCTCATCAGCTGACGCAGTTTCACCTGCGGGGCTTCAGGCCCGTAAGAGCCAAAATAGTAATACAATTTTAAACTGCTCTTTTTCTATTCATTTCTTGGTTTGGGTGATATGGGATAAGTGAAGGTTATTGTGTCATTTACTTAACTATGGAAATCTGATTATGACCAGAGGGTACTTGGTCGAAACGTTGTGTCTATTATAATATCTATATCAACCAAAACAAGAAGAATAGAACGTAATAATACAAGTTTACTAATAATTACTCATCTCAGGAATGGAATACGCGTCATAACAACCAAATGGGAAAGACTATATGAATATAAAGGCTCCAAAACGACACCACACTTAGGGAATTGGCGGAGTGGATACTGGAGTTACTTATACATACATTATTGTCATCTCGTTCAATCCCTGTATCAGATAGTGAAGCATCAGTTCATCAGGAACGAACATTTGTTTTCATAAGGACGAAAATAACACAGTAATCAATAAATATTCCATATTAGCCCTTCAATGGACACCTGATGATGGCCAGATGGTTTTTGGTCGAAACATCGTGTCAGTAATAATATTTATACCAATGAAAACGTGAAAATTAGTTCGAAATAATACAATTTTATTGCTCGTTGAGTAGTTTTTCATTTTTTTAATCTTTTTTACATTCTTGTGTGTTATTAAGAATATCTATCGATCTATCTATCTATCTATCTATCTATCTATCTATCTATCTATCGAGTCTGTTCATATCTATCGATCTATCTATTTATCTATCTATCTATCTATCTATCTATCTATCTATCTATCTATCTAGTCTGTTCATATCTGTCTATCCAGTCTGTTCATATCTATGTATCCTAGTCTGTTCATATCTATCGATCTATCTATCTAATAATACTAATTATAAATCTGAAAAATCCGTGAAAATTGTAAGAATTATGTTTCTTTTATTCTCGCTATAGTGCTTATAGCCTTGCAAACAAGCTAAATGGTTAAAATTAAGAAATATTAATGTTTTTGAATCGCAAATAAAATTAACGATTTAAATTAAATATTAAATGAAATTTTAATTCTCTTATTTTACATCGAGCACTGTTTTATTGTCAGCAGCTCTCAGTGTGCGCTATTTGCTATCTATCTATCTATCTATCTATCTATCTATCTATCTATCTATTATGAAAATAAAAACGGCAAGACGAGCATTACCATTCATGATTTAAAAAGAAATGACCAGCCAACCAGTTTCGCCCTCAACAGAGCTGAAATCGAGGGAATATTGCAATATAAAATATAAAAACATGAGAAGCATGTGATAAATAAAGGTGGAAAATCAGATGGAAATCATGTCAAGCCCTAACAGGCATTCCCTCTGTTTACAGAGGGAGGGCTGCCTGGACTTGACATAAATCGTTTCCAATACCTTTAAGTGTAACACAGAATAAGCATGACTAAGGATGGAAAATGAGTCAATGCTGAAGTTTGTGGCACAACTTGGATTGTTTATAAGGTGCTCAGCAATGGCGGAGCCGTATCCTGTCACCAGATTGGAACGTACCATTCCTAATTCTTCCGGGTACGTGCTGATTTATACGTGCGTCTAACCGCAAGGTAGTTCTACCTATGTAGTCGGCTCCGCAACTACATCCAAATCGGTATATCACATTATTAATATGGTGGGGGGCAGAACGTATTTTCGAGCAGACACCCAAGGAGACCTGGTAGAAAACCAACACGCACATTGGCGGAAAAATAGCAATCTATCTATCTATCTATCTATCTATCTATCTATCTATCTATCTATCTATCTATCTATCTATCTATCTATCTGAGAAGAGAATCTATCTATCTATCTATCTATCTATCTATCTATCTATCTATCTATCTATCTGAGAACAGAATCTATCTATCTATCTATCTATCTATGCACAGATGGGCTCGGAAATGTACACCCACAAAGGCACGAATGTATGCACAGGCACACTGCGAAAAAAAAATTTGCACCACCGAAAAGCGAATATGAAAAAGAAAAATCGAAAGATGTATAAACAGTCAATTGCTGATGCCTCCTGACGAGTGGACGGAGTGATTTCCGGAGGGTCCGACCATGAAACTCTGGAGTCGTGTGGCTGAAGCTAACATCAAACAGCTAAATGACGAACCTTTTACTTGTATTAATTCTCTCTCTATCTCAATATATATATATATATATATATATATATATATATATATATATATATATATATATATATATATATGCAAGTCTAGGATTCGTGTATACTGAATAAATTACAATAACCAACAATTACTATTCTTAAGGTTCAACATCATCATTTGATAAGACACCGGAGGTGTTGAAACAAAATGGCTATTTTTGTAGTGATTTTATAACATATTCATGTTATAAATTTTAAATAAACATTTATATATATATATATATATATATATATATATATATATA
The DNA here is from genome assembly GCA_964036315.1 of Acanthosepion esculentum. NCBI lineage: Eukaryota > Metazoa > Mollusca > Cephalopoda > Sepiida > Sepiidae > Acanthosepion > Acanthosepion esculentum. Next base: position 119,516,761 of record OZ038476.1, on the reverse strand, counting down.
TATATAGATAGATAGATAGATAGATAGATAGATACGTGTGTCAGTGTGTGTGTGATTTTCGTCCGAACATTATGCGGCTTTTTATTTTTTATCAGTTATTTTTAAAATATTTTTCTCTCTTTGTCGTCATCACTCGCCGGTGTATTTATGTCCTACATTCATATCTACATCGTTTTTTCTCACTATCTCTTGCCCTACCTTACTACACATCGTACCTATCTGTGTAATTTTGCACATTTTGTTTTCGTCTCGTTCTACCGTTTTCTTCAAACAAATCTTTCCCAGGAACCTACCCACAAACCCGATCAGGTTAAGGACAGCACGATCACTGACAATAGTTTCCTTAACCGGTGAATTGGGGATAAACATTGGATGAATTATTGATGTTCCTTTCACAGATTAAATCCGCGTAAGGTTTTGTCTCTGATATTGGTGAAAAGTAAACCGAACCCTCCTCCTCACACCTACCCTATCTATCTATCTATCTATCTATCTATATATATATATATATATATATATATATATATATATATATATATATATATATACACACAGTGGGAGAAGATCTACTTTTTATTATTTTCCTTGTTAAGCTTGATCAAACATCGTTGTCTGTGAAGCTTTTGTCCGTGCCGCGTGCCACTCGCTTGAGAAGTCCACTTCGCCACAGGAGCACGGAAGTAGCGACAATGGAGAATTGCATTTGATCTTCTTTCTCTGTTCGTTTTTTTGCCTCGTCCTTTTTATTGACTCTTCTTAGGTAACTAACTCTGTTTCCTAACTTTTTCCGCTTTACACCGGCGAAATGCCGACCCGTCGATATCGTTGATTAAAAAAAATAAGCTAACATAAAATAAAACAACTTTATCGAGCTTTAAGATGAACTTACGGTAAACGAAATCACTTTCAAAAACTGAATCGAGAAAACTTATATGCACTAACCGACAAAAGAATGCCCCTACTGTCGAAGATAAATTTACTCAAGTATGTTCTAAAAAATAAGTTTCGTTAAATTTAACCAGCAATATTTTTATTGTATTTTCCAAGTTGTACATCGACATCAAAATTTGGACTAACTCTCTGAATTTCGTGTTCTCTTCAAGTACTTTCGAATTTCTCATTCATGATCAAGAACTCGATGTTGCCAGAACGATAAACAAAATTCTGCTGGCTGCATCCTTGCACTTTGCAACTAGATGACATTTACCACTGATCATTTTTGGAAAAAATAAAAAAGATCACACACATTTTACATAGATAAAGTTCTTCGTAATGAGTGTGCTGTACTTGTGCGTACAGTTATTTGTATTTAAGGCATGGGCTACCAGGAATCCCTACAATGTGTCTATCAGAATCTTTTCCAATCAAGCCGAGGACTCCAACTACAATTGGAATTATTGATTCTCATGTTCCACATTTTTGAGATTTCTACTTCAATTTCATACTTTCAGTGGTTTTCTTACACAGTCTGCGCTAGTGTAAATCGGCTGTTCTATCAATAGAGAATTTGAGGGAATTTGTTTTTAAAGCCAGGCCTTACGCCGCACAGATCACCCCTTCGGTCTTCTTCTTCTTGAATTTATTATTATTATTATTATTATTATTATTATTATTATTATTATTATTATTTCCTTTGATTTCTGTTGTTTACATATTTCCTACCGAGTCCCAACCAGAGACCTAAGTTCTGAAATGTCTTCATGACATTTTCCACTGATAATTTTTGTATAAAAATACATATTTTACATAGATTATTATTATTATTATTATTATTATTATTATTATTATTATTATTATTTTATTTCCTTTGATTTCTGTTGTATACAAATTTCCTTCAAAATCTAAGACCAAACACATTTTACATAGATAAAGCTCTTCGTAATGTGCGAGCTGGATTTGTGAGTACAATTTTCAGTATTTCTTTAAGGCATGGCCTACCAAGAATCCCTTCAATGGGTCTATTGGAACCTTTTCCAATCAATTATTACTATTATTATTATTATTATTATTATTATTATTATTACGAGGTATGATCAAAAAGTATCGGAACTAGTGTTATAAAAAAAGAAAACTACAACATGTTTCAATTCTGCATTTAATCTCCTTCGAAGTAGTCCTCTTCTGAAGCCACACATTTTATCCAGCGTCGGTTCGGTTGATGGAAGCATTCCTGGAATACTCTTTTCGAATAGCGGCCAGCTGCGTCGTTGCATTCTTTTGGATATCCTCGACGTCTTGAAATCTTATTCCTTTCAAGTGGCATTTCATTTTTCGAAAGAGGAAAAAGGTTGCAAGGGGCGAGTTCTGGGGAATATGGTGGTTGTTGGATCTGAGGAATGTTGTTTGTTTTGACCAAAAACTGCTGCACAAGTCATGTTCACTGATGGAATCTCTGTCGTGTGGTGAGACGACCACACTCTACACACTTTCCTCCCAAGCTTTGCTATAAACAATGGAAAGGAGCAAGAACGTTATAACTTAGTGTTCATGCGTAAGAGAGTTCAAGGTCAATCTGTTCAAAGCGACTTCACACTGTGTACTTCAGTTCTGTTACTATAGCAACAATTCTGATACTTTTTGATATATCGTATATCTTTTGTATATATTACTATTGTTGTTATTATTAATATTATTATTTTTGTCATTATTATTATTATTATTATTATTATTATTATTATTATTTTGTACTCGTATTATTAAAGGAGAGCCAGGTTCGAATTCCAGTCAAATCCATTACATTCACTTACGTGCAAATACTCTTGGAAAAGGTATGAACCCTCTTCTTCTCCCATCAGTTATGGGTAAATAGCCTTGGATGGCAGCTGGAAAAAAATCTGCCTCGTCAGTCAGGTATCGAAAGAGACATGATCGCCTAAGCGTGTATCACGCATGGCACATAACTGACTGTATTACAAGACAATCTAGAATAGGAAAAAAATTAAACAGACAGGTTTTGTCGGTTGAATTTAACAAACCCTGTTTGTATGACTCTTTTGCCTTTGCATACCTTATCCAATATCTATGTAATGGCGGGCTACTCGTTTCCGACCACAGCCCATTGCTAGAGCGGTTAGCCAATACCAGCCGCGCTCAACACTGACAGAAACAATACTGCAACAATACTTCTACTGTACTAAGCAGATATCAGTTTCTGGGTGGGGTGAAGGTGCATGATCTGCCCGTGATCATCCAAGTGCGCTCAAACCCTCGGTCACGATGACTAGTAACTTCGTGCTAGCACAAACACCGTCCTTTTTATTTTGAATTTCCTTAAAACGTTGCCCGCATGTTCAGCCTTTTTGAGAACCACATTTCTGCTAACTCAAGTCTCTTCATCATCTGTGAGGACATTGCCCAGCATTCACTACCGTATAGAAGGGCCGATATTAAATAATTTTTCAGCATTTTTTTCTTTGTTTCTAATGATATTTTCCTATTTCTTAATACTTTGCTTTGGTTTTGGAAAGCACCTTTCGCTATTCACATAAGTTTTCGAATTTCGGTGTCACATTTTCTGTACTTTGTTAAAATCCTTCCCAGATATTAAAATTTGATTGATGTCGGGATGTCAAGTTAGTAGTTCGCTTCTTAGCTGACAACTATACATTCTGTTTGCTTAAAATTGATGTTAAGTACTTTCTTCTCGCTTCCTTTTACTACATTCTTTAAGAAAAATCGCAGTTACCTTTCTTCTATCAACACCATCACATCTGCGTATTTTATATTGTTAAGAGTGTGTTCACAAAATAAATCCTGATAGGACTTATAGATCTTTCAAAACAACCTCAATGTAAATGTTTAATGTGTCTACGTATATTATATAAAATCTCCGGCGTTCAGTTTCAAGTGAGAAACAACTCAGGCTTTTAAGTTTATTTAATTTCTTAGTTATAGAAGGATCATATTTTTTATTCGAAAGATTTGTTATTATTATAGGATACTCGTATTTGAATAGACGATTTGTTCATATGTTAAAACGCACATTTATTCATATTTACCTTGAGGCCTTAATTTTCTTATTAAAGAAAAATTTGCGTCCTTCAGCAGGAATCGAACCTGCGTCTCACAGAGTAGAGAGACCCATCGTTCAGTACCAGGTTCCTATAACGATTTGGCCACGAAGAGACAGATAGTCCGGTGTACTTTCTCTTATCAATTAGGCGCACCGGGATAAACGTTGGCTCTCTCTCTCTCTACCCTGAGAGATGCAAGTTCGATTCCCGCCGAAGAGCGTAATTTTTTCTTTAATAAGACTGACTTATAGTTGACTCCGACACACACACACACATATATTACATATTATTTATTTATCTTTATATATTTTTCTTATATATCATATCATATTATATATATTACACACACACACACATATGTATATATATCATATCCTATATTACACATATATATATATCATCATATTTAATTATCTTTATATATTTATTTATTATATAACATATTATTTATTATATATCATATTATTTCTCTCTCTCTCTCTCTCTCTCTCTCTCTCTATATATATATATATATATATACACACACACATATATATATATACACACACACACACACACACATATATATATATATATATATATATATATATATAGATAGATAGATAGATAGATAGTTAGATAGATAGTATGATATACAAATCTATATTGATAGTGACTCCTAGGTGACGCGTTTCGTTCCTAGAATAAACATCTTCAGACTAGTATTCGGATTATCAATAGAAGCAGTCTTATATATATATATATATATACATACACTCACACACACACACACACATATATATATATATATATATATATATATATATATATATATATATATATATATATATATATATGAAGAAATATAGTTTTAAGTTGTGCTATATGTTTGGAATAAAGTGCTCAATATCAGAGATAGAGCGTATCTAAATATAAAAGTGAACATTGAAGTCATCAATCAGAGGCGACAGAGTGTTTCATGTTAGACGTGGCCCGATGATTGCTTTTAGCATGAAACAGCCTGTCGCCTCAGAGTGTTGACTTCAGTGTTGTACACTCCGACATTCTTCAGCTGATATACGTTGAAATTTCAAAGCGAACCCTTTATTTCGTCCACTGGGATAGATCATTCTAGTTCCGAAGAACACACGGCCCAGTGGATAAAAGCGTTGGATGAAGTAATCCAGTGACTTGACCAAAAGAGTTGTGAGTTCAATAAAAATAAAACCCCGGGGAGTTGAGTTACTAAAGGGAGATAACTGAAACTGAGTTATCCAGAAACGGCATGGCACGTGGAACTAGAACAATCTACCTCCATGGACGAAATAAAGAGTTCAGTTCGAAATTCCAACGTATATCATCTGAAGAAACGTCCTGAATATGACAATGATGATGAGGACAATAGTCCTAACAATGTAAATAGTGTAGTCACAACACCTCATCTCAGAAATATAGACAGGTGTTAAAAAAAGTGTGTTGAACTGCTACACAATACCAATCCACCTATATAGCAGTGAGTATTGGACAATATATTCACATATGAAAAAGAGATTTGAGGCAACAGAGATGTTGTTCTACAGAAGGATAGTGAGAATATCATGGACGTAGCACCTAAGCACCGAAGAAGTTTTAAGGAAAATGTAAACAAAAAGTCAGGTATATTTAAATCTCTGCGCTCAGGATGAGAGTTCGTTATTTTCACTTACGCGCAAATACCCTTGGGAAAGGTATGAGTTCATCTCTTCTCCCTATAGCTATGTACTAAATAGCAGGACAGACTGGGTCCTATAGAATTGGTTGGCAACCAGTCTACCGTAGAAAGAAACGGCAACCTACTGCGGGAATATCTCCTGCTTAGTCAGTCATGAATCAACATGATCACCTAAGCGAATGGCACTTAACTGACTGATATTTACAATCTGAAAGAGCACAGTTGAAACTTCTAGGATGCTTAATAAGGAAAAAGTCTTGGAACATTTGACACTCACAAAACATACTGAAAACAAGACGAAAAGAGGGAAACAGCGATTATGATACCAAAAGACTTTCTGTAAATAGATGGCAGAAAATAATCCTACAGGGATATTTTTTTCAAAAAAAAAGAAAAAAAAAGAAAGAGAAATATTGATTATAGCTAGGATTGATAGGAATTTGTGGAGAGCCATGATCGCTGACATGCTGAAGAGAAGCGGTACATAGATGATTCTCTAAAACGTGTGTAAATTCAGTTTTTTTTTGTGACACGTACAGAGGTAACTTAGTTATACGCTGGTCCACAGAGCAAGAATAAAAACAACAAAAAGAAAAAAGGTTTTCAGAAAGAAGTCTCAAGTAAAATGATATTCCGAGCCACTTGTTTTGCAGGTGTCATGAATTCAAATATATATATATATATATATATATATATATATATATATATATATATATATATGTGTGTGTGTGTGTGTGTGTGTGTGTGTGTGTGTGTGTGTGTGTACCGGCACGGAATTAAAAAAAACAAAAATGAGCTAAAATAGATAATGTACAAAACAGACTGAGAAAAATAAAATGAAACGGAAGACCAAATAAATAAATTAAATAAAAATCGTTCAGTTGAATTGAAAGTTACCTCCCTTATGTATAAGGTTATAAACATTTAAAATCTTCATTTGCATAGAATTGCCGTCAGTCAGAAAATAAATTACCAGCGTACTCTTAGAACATCTGGCAGGAGACTTTGTCACCGTCTGAGACTCTTGTGCAGCATGGCACGGAAGAGGCTTTATAAAACTGGCTGCCTGAAAATGCGATTTTTCTCAAAGATTAAAATAAACCTTTTTTTTTTTAAAAAAAAAATCACAGTTATCATTCACTTCAAAACTTTTACTGAAATAGATATGTGAAAATACATACAGGAATTACTTGTTATTCGTTACGCAAAGGAAACACACACACACACACACACACACACACACACACACGCACGCACATATCTGTGTCTGTGAGAGAGAGAGAGAGAAGGAAAGCGAGTGAGAGAGCGAAAACGATACATAAATCTATATATTCCAAGAACAATTTTAGGGAAAATCTATAGCAAAGTGAAAAAAGTAATATTTGTCATAAGGAAATCTCAAGGAATTTAAATAAAAGATTATAGGAACATAAAGGGGATCTTGTATAAAGCAACAAATTAAATACATTGGTTGCTCACCGTTATGAGTCAAACCATAATTTAAGCAATGCTAATTTAATTAAAAGAGAAAAAAAATTACTAAGACGAAAATATATAGGAAGTGCTTTAATCGCGTGATCATCCACAGTAAGTTTCCGCCTAAATTCTTACAATGTTTCACATTTCTTGGCAGATCTTCTATTATTAAATACTGGATATTTAATGACAAGAGTGGTGAAAAAATTAAACAAAAAGAAACTAAAATGAAAATCACCTCGACTATATGCCCCAAATTTATATATTTTTGAACAAAAAATTATAATTAAAATACTCAGCGCCCCACTCTTCGAGGACAGGTATAGTCGCTTCAACGTAAACATCATTTTAGTCCCATAAAGTCCAAAAAGACGAAAC
>OZ038476.1:119496704-119504204 GCA_964036315.1 Acanthosepion esculentum | reverse complement strand
GCTTTCTTTCTTTCATTCTTTCTTTCTTTCTTGCTTTCTTTCATTCTTTATTTCTTTCATTTTTTCTTTCTTGCTTTCTTTCTTTCTTTCTGTCATTCTTTCTTTCTTGCTTTCTTTCTTTCTTTCTTTCTTGCTTTCTTTCTTTCTTCTTTCTTTCTTTCTTTCTTTCTTCTTTCTTTCTTTCTTTATTTCTTGCTTTCTTTCTTTCATTCTTTCTTTCTTTCTTGCTTTCTTTCATTCTTTATTTCTTTCATTCTTTCTTTCTTGCTTTCTTTCTTTCTTTCTTTCTTTCTTGCTTTCTTGCTTTCTTTCTTTCTTTCTTTCTTTCTTTCTTGCTTTCTTTCTTTCTTTCTTTCTTGCTTGCTTTCTTGCTATCTTTCTTTCTTTCTTTCTCTCTTTCTTTCTTGCTTTCTTGCTTTATGTTTTCTTAATTCTTTCTGAAGCGTTCCTTTCATTCTGCTCCGTTACCTCAGATTCTATTTCACTTTTTACTCTCTGTCTCACTCATTCATTATCCCTTCCTTTTCATTCTTTCTTTAGCGCTTCCTGTACTCTATCCTGTGTTTCTTGCATTCTTTCTTTCGTTTTCTTCAATATTTTTTCCAATTTTTCCTTCCCTTCTTTTTTGCATTTTATTTTTTTAAATCTGCATCTCACTGCCTCTTTCTTTTTATTTTTTTCTGTCTTTTTCTTTCCTTTTATTTCTTTCTTCGTTGTTACCTTCCTTCGTTCTTTCATTTGTATTTTTCAGTTTTTTTCTTTCTTCCTTTGTTCGTTGATTCCTTCTTCCATTCTTTCATCTGTGTTTCCATTCAGCCTTTCTTTCTTTCTTTCTTTCTTTCTTTCTTTCTTTCCTCGCTGATTCCTTTTTCCATGCCTTTCAGTATTTCTTTCTTCGTTGATCCATTTCTTCATTCTTACATTTGTGTTACATTCAGTCTTTCTTTCTTTGTTCGTCGATTCATTTTTCCATTCCTTCATCCGTGTTTCCTTCAGTCCTTCTTTTTTTTTCTTCCTTTCTTTCTTTCGACTTTAATTCCTTTTTCCATTCTTTCATCTATATTTCCGTCAGTATCTCTTTCTTCATTCGTTGATACATTTCTCCGATTTTTCATTTGTATTCAGTCTTTCTTTCTTTCTTCTTTCTTTCTTTCTTTCTTTCTTTCTTTTTCCATTATTTTATGTGTTTGTTTCACTCTGTCTTTCTTTCTTTCATCTTTTCTTTACTTCTTTCTTTCTTTCTTTCATTCTTTCTTTCTTTCTTTCTTTCTTTCATTCTTTCTTTCTTTCTTTTTCGTTGATTGTCTTTTCCATTCTTTTATTTGTGTTTCCTTCGGTATTTCTTTTTTTCTTTCTTTTTTCTTTCTTTTTTGTTGATTCTTTTCGCCATTCATTCTTTTATATTTCTTTATTTATTTTATTCTCAACTTCATTTTAATATTTTACTCTCCCCCTCCTCGCTATTTATATTTCTTTCCCTCTTTTCCCAGCCCTCTTTTCTTTCATACACCTTTCCACAGACCTTCTTCTCTCGGGACCGAAATCACTCCAAACTCTTACTTTCATACGTTCCTCATTCCCGTTGTTCTTTATTTAAATGTTGCCAAGGAGGAAAGGCCGAGCATAAATAATTGCAAATATATGCCAGCTGACCCGAGCAGATGTGGGCGGAGGAAATCCCTTAGTAACAAACCAGCAACAACAATATATGGAATACTAGAAGAGACAAAAATATAAAATAACCTTCTTACCCACTTTACCCGTTATTAACTCGGGTAGGTGTTTGTCACTTTCAACAAGTAACATCAAAAAACACCTGTCGGACTCGATACCTCATATATATATATATATATATATATATATATATATATATATATATATATATATATATATATATATATATATATATATATATATATATATATATATATGTATGTATATATATATATATATATTTAATTCTGTTTCGGAACCTCATCTGTTCATCACACCTACAATTACGGCGCTGGCACTGAAGTTCTCACCGCCGCCAACTGCAGCTTTTCAGGGCTAGGAAGACGCTATTTGCGTGAAGATAGCCATTGTTGCTGAATGTGTGTTGAATTGAAGGGAGCGAGCATACATTACACTTTTGTTATCTGTAACTTTAGAATAACTGGTTCTGTGTGCAGGGGGGGGGGTTAAGGAAGAAAAGCAAAAGTGGGTAAATGGTAGGGTAGGAATTCCGTAATGTAAGTTTTTAAACAAAGGCCAATTTATAAATCTTGTTCCAATTTGGAGCAGTGATCTGCCTACATCTAATGCCATATTTTTTTCCGTTAAAACATGAGCATACCTGATGAAAAAATGCCCCAAACTAAGTTTTTTATTGTCGAAATCTGTATTGAGAGGAAAGACGAAAGGACCTTTTGGTTATTAAATTATCTTTTTTAATCCTTTATATAATTTTTAAACTACCCAGTAATCTTAAAAATTTAGGTAAATATTCTCCGTAATCAAATATTTTTTTCAAATTTTAGATACTTTGGCTTTAAGTTTATTATGCTTGCCGCTCTTTTGCTGAAAATGTTGTGAATAGTCGTCCGTACTTGCAAAAATCGGCACGTTCATACACACACACAAAAATTCAAAATTCTTTTTAAAATACTAAGGGTCGCGGAATTATAGTAAGTTTTTCCATTCATGATTTATAAATATAATTTCTACTTAATAGCAATATCGCCTAACCCCTGCAAATTAATACAAAATTTTAAAAGATTTAAAACTTTATAAATTATTCTAATTAAAATTTTAAAAAAATAAAAACAATTATTGTAAAAGTTCATTATTCATAAGAAAAAGTATAATTTTTAGACAATAATTTCCATAATATATTTTATTCATAAAACCTTTTCTAATTAAATAATGTCTTACTCTTATTGCATATCTTTTATTTTATGATTCAGAGTAGATATTCGGTCCATTTGTACAAAAGGAAAATTGATGACTTAAATTCTCCAATGAATTTTAGTTTATAAATTATATAACATTAAACCATACAAAAATGAATTTCTCGAAACATCAAAAAATTAAAAAAAGTGCGTGGTGACATATAAAAAAATGTTTTTACCAAGATTTTGTAAAAAGAAGAAAAAATTCTAAAATAATTTCATTTATTTGTGAAGAAGTCCTGGAGGTTTAATTAAAATCCGGCAAATATTTGACTTTTGCAAGAATTTCCAAATCAATATATTTTTCACCACAAAAAGACACTAAAATTTCCTATACTAAATTATACTCACCCGCTGACGCAAAAATAACATTTTCTAACCAAAATCCCAAAAGTTCTAAAAAATAAAAATGAACCTCTCTCTCTCTCTCTCTCTCTCTCTCTCTCTATATATATATATATATATATATATATATATATATATATATATATATGTTTAAAAAAAAGAGAAAAACCGCAAACGTTTTTGGTTATATAGCCTGACGTGACTTTAACCGATTGGCCACAGAGGAGAATTTGGTTAGCAAGCTCAATTTTACTGTCTTTAATGGAATATCGTAGTTTAAAGACAGTACAATCGACCTCATCTGTGGCCAAATCGGTTAAAGACACGTCAGGCTATATGACGGTTCCGTATAGGATACAAGTTCAATTCCTGTCGGAGCACGAATATTTTATACGAACATATCTCGGACATTCAGGTCGGTAAATGTTGTTTAATACTGTTTATTATAAACAGAGCATTTACTTAAATATTTGTATCTATAAAAAGAATGTATAAACATAAAAATGTCTCAAAATAATTGTCGGACTTTGTCCATTTCATAATATTTATATATGTAAGGAAATATATATATATAGTTTACGAAAAAGTGGGTAATCCGTATGGGTAGACCCAGGGAGGATAAAATCCAGAGAGCTCAATGTAAATCAGAGCTAATAATTTAAATAAAAATAAAAACAGACCACTTTAGTGTTCCATGTAATAAATTAGTTCTGTGGTGAACTAATTTATTACATTTCCATTTAACTATTTCAACAAATTTAAAATGTGTGGATAAGTGTGAAAAATGTGGATTATTATGTGGGTGATGTTTAGCAGCGTATCAACACCTCTATGGGTTTTTAATCCCAAAACCAAAATATTTTGTACATAATTTTACGGTTTTAGTGACACAAAACTATAATTAACCTATATCTAGGTGGGAGAAAAGGTTGATACATCATTTTCTCGTACGATTACCGAAGTTAAGCAACGTCGAGTCTGGCCAGTACCTAAATGGGGGATCGCTTGGGAATACCAGGTGCTGTAAACTTGGATGTGCCGGTGGTGTAATGCAACTAATACGCAGGGAATTACAGAGATTGAAAGTGAAAGAAAAGACACTCCCTCGCTCACACACACACACACACACACACTCTCTCTCTCTCTCTCTCTCTCTCTCTATATATATATATATATATATATATATATATATATATATATATATAAATCATTTCACCCCAAACAAGGCGGGAATTCCACCAATACGCAGGGAGTTACAGAGAGTGAAAGTAAGAGAAAAGACTGAGTATAGGGTGGATTGAGGAAAGACAAAAGATGAACGGGATTCAAGACGACAGAAGATGGCGATTGATGTTGCATTTAAATTTTTTAACATTGTAGTTATCAGAGAAGCACGTAAACGGCAGTGAGTTCTACAGGCGCGAGAAAAGAAACTCTCCCTCGCTCACACCCTGTCTCTCTCTCTCCCCTCTCCATCTCTCTCTCTCTCTCTCTCTCTATATATATATATATATATATATATATGTATATAAAGGACAATGATGAACGGGATTCAAGAAGACAGAGATTGGCGAATGACGTTGCATTTAAATTTTTGAAGATTGTAACTGTCAGGGAAGCAAGTAATCGGAAGGTAGTTCATCAGGTGGGAAGTGCAAGAAAAATAAACTGTTGAAGTAGAAGTGGCTGTTCCATTTAGCTATTTTCAACAGTAAGTGTGTGGGACCTAGATGACAAACTAGTCGCACGCTTAAATTCATGTATTCAGGGCACGAGGGGAAAAAAGCTCGTCAGAGCAGTTGGCATGAAAATATTTGTATAGTGCTGAATTTCTTCATATTAATTACAACGTCTGTGTGTCTTAAAAGTGTTATATACCAGAAATAGCCTCGTCGACCGATTTCGTGTTTAACGAAACGCAATTCGTTATTATATATAGTCATGGTGGTAAGAAGTCATTTGCAAGGAGGATCAGGTTTCGGAATTGAATAACCTATAAGTGTGTTGATATGTCAATAAACAAATCAAATTATATAATATATATATATATATATATATATATATATATATATATATATATATATATAAGGCAGTATGTGTGTGTGTGAGTGTGTCTGTGTGTAACGAATGCACGGCTGCAATTTTCAACGGATTTGCACCAAAATTTACACACACACACACACACACACACACACATATACATACACATATTTTGAAAATTATAGATATAGATTGCGATTTGCCATTAGCGACAGAATATCGAAAGGCATGCGACGTTTCGTTTGTGGTAAAGAGATTGTAGAATGGAAGATAACTCAAAAGTTGAATTTTTCGGTATAAGGACTTCTAATACGGATAGAAGCTTACACTTTTTTATTTTTATTTTTTTTTGTTTTACTTCTTTTTCACATGGATTTAATTTCTTTTGCCGATTAAAAAAAAAACTTTGAGAGTTTTGGCGATTAACAACGATGGCCGACCAAGAAGCATGCTCCAGGATTGAACAGCGGTCAGTTATCAAGTTTTTGGTTGCTGAAGGGTGCAAACCAGTTGAAATTCATAGGAGAATGTCAACTGTGTATGGTGCTACATGTTTCAGCCAAAAAATGTCTACAACTGGGCTAAATTGTTTAAAGAAGGACGGAGCAGTGTTGAGGATGAAGACAGGCCTGGGAGGCCTACAGAAGTGAGGTCTCCTGAGGTGATCGAATCAGTCAATGACCTCATTCATTCTGACAGAAGGGTGACAGTAGATGACATTGCAAGGACTTTGAGCTTATCTGTTGGGACAAACGCAGGGGTGATCAGTCAGAAGGAGTCATCTTGCATCATGACAACGCAAGGCCTCACACAGCAGCCCAAACGGTGCAGACCATCAACGAGCTGGGCTGGGAACTGCTCCCTCATCCCCTTACAGCCCAGACCTTGCCCCTTCAGACTTTCACCTGTTTGGTCCCTTGAAAGCGTTCACGAGAGGCACGAAGTTTAAAAGTGACGATGAAGTCAAAAGTGTTGTGAACGACTGGCTGAGACATCAGTCCAAAGATTTTTACGCTGAGGGAATACGGAAGCTTGTGCACAGATGGGAAAAGTGTGTGACAGTGCTGGGAGACTACGTTGAAAAAATTTTTAAAAGTAAGCTTCTATCTGTATTAGAAGTCCTTATACCGAAAAATCCACCGTATTTATTGAATGACCCTAGTAATTTGTACATTTTGTGTCTCAAAACAAAAATGCAAATTATATCAATTCTTATTTTTAGTCGATACGAACCGAATAAAAATTTGGGCAAACATCAACTATAGCTAACTGCTACAGGCTTACGGTATCACGTTGAAACACCAGTTTAAACCCGATCACCGAAGTTAAGTAACTAAGCATCTAGAAGACAACCTCAAAGAAAAATTCTTTCCAGCCACTGGAGAGGAGGTTTTAATGTATGGTGCCGCTGCTTGGATATAAACTAGAACCCTTGAGTCTATGGAACTTACATTCGGATGCTTAGATGAGTGATCGCCAGAGAATGCCAGGTACTGTAAGCTACATGACAGCCCTAGCAAAAATCTTGCTACCTATACGAACAGAAGATCTCGCTATGTGCAGTTGCCTCTGGACTGACAGGTTGCAAGAGTTTGATGACTTTTTTTGTAGTAACTAAACTCAGAGTTACTACAAATACTAAAAAGTCACTAATATAAACGAGAAATGTTCTTTTCCATAATTTGGTAGTCCAGTACAAGAACTATAACGATATGTATAAAGGTCAAACAGTGGAAGATATTAACTGCTTCCGTCTCTTTCTTTGTTTCATTCATTTCATTCGCCATGTTTATTCTCCTCCACCCACATCCCTTGGCTAAATCCCGTCACTTTTCTCTTCACTCATGTCAAATTAGGCGTACATCTTGAATTTTTTAGTTGACTGCTCTTTTTGTTCAATATTGTTGTTGGCGTAATTTATAAGTTTCTGTTCGTTGTTAGAAAGTCTATGTCAACAAAAGAACAAAACAAGATTGGTCCTTCCTTATCGGCTCAGAAGGCTTGAAAAGGAGTGGAAAGAAATGCCGCTTATTAGCGCGTAGCGCCACCTGCCGGCTGACTGGCAGACTAAATTAATAAGTAAACATAAGAGTAAGGTAACAAGGATTGAGACCCTCAGGTAAAAGTTAATTGAGAAGACAAGGGAGAAGGAGCAATCCAAAGAGGAAGAAGGAAATGAAAAAGA
>OZ038476.1:119461704-119491704 GCA_964036315.1 Acanthosepion esculentum | reverse complement strand
CGGATGCCGTGAGCTATACCTAACACCTCTTCGAAATTCTAATATGCAAAACAGTGGTGTATTAACACTAGAGTAATAACTAAAACCCTAGAATCTAAGCTTGATGGAACCTACACTCGGATGCCGTGAGCTATACCTAACACCTCTTCGAAATTCTAATATGCAAAACAGTGGTGTATTAACACTAGAGTAATAACTAAAACCCTAGAATCTAAGCTTGATGGAACCTACACTCGGATGCCGTGAGCTATACCTAACACCTCTTCGAAATTCTAATATGCAAAACAGTGGTGTATTAACACTAGAGTAATAACTAAAACCCTAGAATCTAAGCTTGATGGAACCTACACTCGGATGCCGTGAGCTATACCTAACACCTCTTCGAAATTCTAATATGCAAAACAGTGGTGTATTAACACTAGAGTAATAACTAAAACCCTAGAATCTAAGCTTGATGGAACCTACACTCGGATGCCGTGAGCTATACCTAACACCTCTTCGAAATTCTAATATGCAAAACAGTGGTGTATTAACACTAGAGTAATAACTAAAATCCTAGAATCTAAGCTTGATGGAACCTACACTCGGATACTGAGAGCTATACTTAACATCTCTTGAAGATAACAACCAACTAAATCACAGCTCTATGGATTCATCCCTGATATTTCTACAATCTTACGCGAACGCAGAATGCGCTTTGCAGGATACTGCTGGCGAGCAAATCAAGAAATCCCGAGGGATCTACTGCTCTGGACATCTAGCCATGTAGCAAGACGGGTTGGTCGTCCACACTACCATCATTGACTGATTAGGTTATGACACAGAATATATATATATATATATATATATATATATATATATATATATATATATATATATATATATATATATATGTATATATATATTAAAAAGCGTTTTGAATTTGTAGGTCTGATGAATTGGATCGTGATTACGATTCCAGTGTAATAAATTATAACCCTGGAATATTAGTATTTGAGCCTTTTATATTATATTCTTACTCTGTCCTGGACATTGAGTTCTACCTGGATTCTATCCTCTTGGGAATTTATGTATATGTATATATATATATTGACCAATAATATTATCTATCTATCTATTTATCTATCTATCTATCTATCTATCTATCTCTCTCTCTCTATATATATATATATATATATATATATATATATATATATATATATATATTGGTGGTGAGTGTGTGCTCGATGCGATAGGCTGTTTTATGCTGGGCGTAATCGTCAGGCTGCCTGACGATTGCGTCTAGCATAAAACAGCCTGCCGCCTCTGAGTGTTGACTTCAATGTTCGCTTTCACATTTATATTTACGCTCTATCTCTGATATTGAGCACTTTATCCCATAAATATAGCACACCTTAAAACTATATTTCTTCACATATATATAAGTATATACCTACACAGATATCTGTATATATTTTCACATACATACATACAGAGATATCCGTATATGTTTACACATACATATACGTATATATATATACACACACCCATATATATTTAAATTGACATAAACATATATAAGAATATATTTACAAACATATTCGTATGTATTTTCTCACACATGTCTATATGTAGTTACAGACGTTAGGACACTTCGAGGTGATACAATGGTTAGTAAGCTTGTCTCCTATGTGAAGTACGACTTAGTGAGTTCGATCCTCCCTGGATGCTTCATACTTTCGGCCGTGTGCTTACCTTAGTGAATCAATCTCTATCTATAAAAGGCAGGATGTGTGTGTGTGCGTGTAACGAATGCACGGCCGCAGTTTTCGACGGATTTGCACCATAATTTACATGCACATGCTCCAAGTTAGCGGGAAGGCCAGGACCAACTTTGCTTTTCCCAACTCCCATCGATAGTGGAAATAATCGATTTTTTTCATGCTTCTACGGCAGTTTTCCTGTAGTTTGCGGCCATTTTCTACTGGCCAGAGTGAGAGCCTATAGCTGGCTGCCACGAATAGGCAGGAAGATTCTATTGGCCAGCGTGAGAGCCAACAGCTGACTGACACGAATGTTAACTAGCATGCAAAAAAATCGATAGCTGCATTCATCACAAGTGGGAAAAATTTAAATCTGCATGGCACTTTACTCCAATTGGCTCATTCGCTTGCTTAAACTCAACGTTGATTCTGATTCCGCAGAACTGGGTTGGGTGTGAAAAAGTATTTGTTGTTAACATTCTTTTTTCATTCGGTTTTTCCAGTTACGAGTCCTTTTTTAAAGCTGATCATTTTGTGTTCATTTTGTTTAGTTCTTTTTTGGTAACAGATTTAATGTTTAGTATAGAGCTTAGAAAAAATTCGCAGTGTGAGATAGGCAAGAAGTAAGGCATGTAGCAACATTAGCACGACAAAGGGCACTCCTTTAAAGACAAGGAAGGGCAAAAATATTTTAAGTCAAGTGATAGCGATTGCTGTATGAGTCGTACGATTTTTGAATCAAGCACGGGCAACGCCGGGTCATGCTGCTAGTATTCATATATGGGTTAAAATGGAGAAGAGAAAAACGTTGAACGTTTGAAAGAAGATACAGAAACTTATTTGCATTGTTATAAAATTATTATCTTTTTTTAGAAGAAAACGAGACTAAAGAAGATAATGTATATATTTGCACATATACATTATCTTTCTTTAGAAGCAGAAAGTCTAGAATAAAGAAGATAATGTATATATTTGCACATATACATTATCTTTCTTTAGAAGCAGAAAGTCTAGAATAAAGAAGATAATGTATATATTTGCACATATACATTATCTTTCTTTAGAAGCAGAAAGTCTAGAATAAAGAAGATAATGTATATATTTGCACATATACATTATCTTTCTTTAGAAGAAGAAAGACGAGAATAAAGAAGAGCATGAAGGGGAGAAGAAAAGTAGTAAAAGAAGACGAAGAAGAAAAGTCGAGAAAAGAGAAAAAAAGAAAGAAACAAAAATCGCCATGACACAGAGAAATAAAAAGAGATGCAGAGACTGAAAGGAAAGGTCATTAGACCATTTTAAGGTTTGAGAATACATCGGCCGTCCTCAGAATTTATCTCCTAAATTAGGCAAGGCATTAACAATTAAAATGGGCGAAAGAGGTAAAAGCAAGGAAAATAAAGAAAGGTAAACAAGAAGAAAGCCCTAAAGAAAACGACATTTCTCTAAATCAAATAAAAATAATAGAGGAGGAGGAAGTGCTATCGAAGTATTCAAGTCAAATTATAAAAAAAAGCAACGAGAAAGAATGAAAGTGGCAATAAATAAAAATTAACAGCATTGGCGGTTAATAGGACAAACTGTTCTATTCATTGAAACAAGTCAGGGGGATTAATTCATATTAAAATGTTCTACATCTGTCATTTCCATTGGAGAGTTTGACTGTCTCGTCACACATCGCTTGGCGTTCGTTTTTTTGTTCTTTTTTGTTTTGTTTATATAATACATATTCTTATTTAATTACCAATTTCTAATTTATTTGTAACTTCATTCTTTAAGTTGTGTCATTGACTGTTAGCTTTGTTGAAAGAATTATTTTCTCTTCTTTTACTCAAGTACAATTATATCCCGTATGTAAGATACAGACACGTGTACACTCTCATTAGAGAAATATTTCTCGTTAGTAAGAGTTAGGAAACTTTTTTTTTTTTGGTGGGGAGGTACATAGATTTACAATGATATCTGAATTTACGAACTAAGATAAGCGCTAGTTAAAAGCATACATACTCTTTTATACCAAATACAGATAATTAGAGATAATCATGTATTTTTCAAATTATAGATTAAGATGTAGATTTTTTTGACTCATGGAGCAAAATAATCGTGCCACAGGAAAACTTGTAAAATCCAGATAAGCACTGTGTTAGAGAGAAAATTGAAAGAGATAGTTTTATTGTTCCACACTTGCATTTGGTATCTTCTTTATGCGCTATGTCCCCCGGGCGTAGGCGATCATGGGTCTCCATAACTTCCAGTCCCTTGTAGTTCTAAATAAACTTTGTGTTTTCTGTCATTTCTTCTAAGCTTTGTTCTGCCATCAATTTACTCAAGCAAATTAAGTATGTTATGCGTTGTTTTCCTTTGACCTTCTTGCACATTATCTGTCCCGTGAGCATCATGTTTTCTAAGCCCCACCTCGCATCATTATATGCCTCAGAAACCTCAAATGTCTTCCTCTGATGTTAAGTATCAGTTTCCTTTTTGTTTTCATTTTCTCTCAAACTTCGTCGTTACTCATATGTTGGGGCCCTGAAACTCCTAAACAAATAATTGGAGATCATCGTACAGATACGAAAACAAATTACTGCTACGCTGCCTAAAACCACATCACGACTAAAAAACTAAAAGACCAAATAAAAATCCCATAGCCTAAATTTAATAAACCTCGCTCCAATAATGAAATAATATATACAGTATATACTCGTGTATCATGCGACTTTTGAAGACTTAATTTTGAAGTTAATTTTAAGGGGGGCGCATCATACACAAGATATAAAATTAGCGTATATACGGCTGTCCCTGGTTACGCCGTTGACAAACTAGATATTCGTATACTGTAGTCAAAAAGTAGAGCTGTATATAAAAATAACCATGATTTTGATAAAGCTGATGTTTTACTTACCTGTATCCAATAATAATGCATGTAATATTTACATATTGGTATCGTATTATAAAACACAAACATATCGAATTTGCATCTTTTCCATTGTTTACGTTTATATGATGTTTAGTTGTTTCTCGTTCGGTTGTTTATAGCTGTACCCGTTTATACAACGAGTATAACGTTACTAATGATAATTTTATCATTCTCTTTTAATTTTTTTTAACTTACTTAACTAGAAGATGGGATAAAGAGATAGATGAAAAGACCTTAGTCTATTGTAATTTATTCTCTCAAAAAAGGGCCTCGGATGATACACGAGATACATGGTAAAATTATTTTTTATAAGTGAAAATTTGGGGGTCACACGATACGCAAGATCGCCCGTTACATGAGTATATACGGTAAATAAAAAAAAGTAAGTAAACAAAAGGGTATTACTATAAATCGCATAAACATTACACCTAAACAAAAGAGCTGCGAATTTTCTACGTTCTCTATCTCCAGTGGCCTATATATATATATATATATATATATATATATATATATATATATATATATATATATATATATATATATAGTCACCTAAAGACGTACTGACACATTTTTTTAAATCGGTATCACTCCAAGCAAAGCCGGAAAGCTACTAACAGGTAAGAAGTTACAGGGTATGGAAGAATTGGAAACTGAAACATAAGTAATGAGTAGAAAGAAAGAAGAGCATTCAGGAGGACAGTAGTTAGCGATCGACATTGCATTTAAACTTTTGCAAATTAAAGGTGGCTGGAAAACATGGAGGCGGAAAGGATTTCGACAGACGAGAAGTGCGAGAAAAGAAACTCTCAGTATCTATTACGGATACATCTAGCTAGCTAAACTGTAAATTGATGAGATCTCGCCGCCAGTCTCGTATTACGCTTAAATTCATGCAGTCTAGGTACCATAGCGAAGAGCTCATCCGAACAATTACCATGTAAGTATTTATAAAAAGACATAGAGAAGCAACCTTACGGCGGTGGGCAAGTGACTGAATCCGAGCCACCAGATCAGGACCAATAATATAGCTGATTCTTCTTTGGATCTTATCAAGGAGTTCCAAGTAAACAGCAATGACACCAGACCATATATGGCAGCAAAATTCTAAATATGGACGAATGATAGATATAGATATGCTAGATATATTCCGGAGAGAAAAATTATCTCGCACGACACAATGAACCGACTTTCTGTGCAGCTGATCTAGCAATGTATTCAATGTTAACTGAGAAAGTTTGCCTGAGAAGGCGCAACGAGCCACTTTCTTGGAGAATAGCATCAGTCATGTCGATGAAAAACAGAGAGGGGGGTCTCTCAGATGATTAATGGAGAGAAGTTTCGTTTTGGAAGCGTTCAAATGGACAAGCCATCATTTATCCGTTAATGACGGTTTGGACACCGGCTGCCATTTTGGCCTTGTCGGGTTGATCAGTCTTATTATCGAGGCAGGAGTAAATGGCAATGTCTTTAGCGTAGATGCCAAGTTGAAAGCTGGTGTAATCGGGAATGGAGATTAAAAACAGCGTAGGACCAAGGAAGGAGTCCTGGGGACATCGGCGTTAGTACGATAGAATGTAGACGAGTGGCCATTTAGACAAGTGGTCGATTCACGATCTGATAGGAACGACTGGATCAACTCAAAAGTGTGCCCGGAGATTTTCAGCTTGTGGAAAAGTCCTGAATGCCAAACTCTGTGAAAGGTTTTCGAGATGTCCAATACTACAGCCCAGGCTTCACTTTTTTTTTTTCATCTAGAGCCCGATAGACTCTTTCCGCAATTATCGTTAGCACATCAGCAGTTGACATGGAAAAACGAAAACCGGATTGCTTCTCTGAGAAAAGGCCCTGCGATGAGATGATGTACCAATTCAGCATTGATTAGGGCCTCTAGTAGCTACCCCAAAAGAGGTGGAAGGCCGATTGTTGGATGGGTTGGACAGTTCACCAGTGTTCTTAGAAACTGGAAAAACGGACGATGACTTCCATCAGGCAGGAAAGCAGGAGGCAGCGAGGCATTTATTATACAGTTTAGAGGGAACAGGAGCCAGTTTAGGAGCACACACCTTAATGACTCTTACAAGGATACCATCAGGTCTATATGCTTTGTGGGGATCCAGGTTAGAGATCATAGCAGAAACCATGGTTATATGCATATCACCCAACAGAGACTCACTTCTAAATCGGAAATTAGGCGGGGATACTCCCGATGAGTCAAGAGTAGAGTTTGAGAAGAATTTTTCCGGCAAAGCATTCAGCTTTATCAGCAGAGGATGATAACACCTCAAATTTATTGAAAAGGGGGAATAGAAACCTTGCACTTATTTAGTACTCTATTACAGAGCCGCTAGTAATCACGAAAGCCAAAGTTTTAGAAGCTATGTGGAGCCTCATTCTTTAAGCAAATAGTGACTTAGCTCCTTCGAGGAATCTTTTACATTTGTTACGGGCAGTAGCAAATAAGATCCTGTTATGACTAGAGCTGTCACGCTGGTATAACCGGAAATAGTGGTTCCTCTGAGTTATGACGGCCAAACATGCTGGTTTGAACAATGGAGATGGTTGCGGTGTCACCTGGGATTTCCGAGGAGGGACGAAAGCGTCTATGCTGGCTTTGACCCAAGAAGAAACCTCAGTGGCACAATATTCAATTGGGAGGTGAAAATTTCAGTGATGCTGTGTCTAGTCCGTAGTGTACCATGGGGATTCCGATCCCCCACAAATGTTGGTTGTGTCCATTTGTTATTCCATATCTTCCAAATATTGCCTCATTTGTAAACGAGGCTGAACAGACAAACAACAGTTTGGCAGTTTGTGCAATAAACCATCAGCAAAAGTTCTCTCCGTGGTGGGTGATCAGAGAGCGAAAAACCCGGCACACGTTACACATGATACGGATACATGAGCTGCTCTTGAAATACCATTCATATAAATATCCTGCCATTGTTAAACGGAATACTTCTTAGTTAACTCAGTGTTACACACGTTAAACGTTGAAAACAGACTGGCAACATGAATCTGTGGATACATTATAAAAATGTTTACATCTCTTTTTTAATGACAAACATTCTTTTTGTTAAAAACAAATTTTAAATTGATTTCGCCAAACAAGTGTTTCTTTAAAATACTTTCTTAAAAGAAAACATAAAAATGTATAAGTGCATTTGTTTTTTTATTTAAAAGAAATCTTTGTAAAATAAAGTCTATTTTCGTACGCCGATAACAATGCCGAAAGCAGTTTCCAACTTGACATTTGTCAATAAATAACTACTTTCCGATAACAATATAAAAAGTCAGGTATTGATTTTACACTGTGTCGATATTATGAACAGGACCCCCTTCTAAAATGATTTTCTTTTTGATTCTATCAAGAATGCTAATCTGAAAAAATTATTTCCAAAAAAATGTTTTATATTTTTATGAGTGGACTTTTATTTTATGTTACTCATTTATTACGAGCGGACCAATTTGCTTAAGTAGTGCCATTTTTTATTTAATGAAATAGATATTGCGTAACATTTCCACCTGTTGCGTATTTGCTTTCCTTCTATATTTTTTTCTTTAGAATATATTTTGGTGGTACAGGTAACGCTTCTACGGTTTTCCATACTACCTGAAGTTTTAAAGTTTATAATATCTTTTTAATTATTTAATATAATTACTAACCAAGCTTCCTAAACATCATTATAATTTTAGGTAAAAAAAACTGAGAATTATTACATTACACTTTCGAGAATTTTAAGCTGCTCTCCATTATAAAAGCAAGACTCGATAAACCACAAGATATTAATGTTCAAATTTTATTAAGACGATCCCTGGATTCAGCATTATTTTGAAAGTTTCATATTCCGTCTCGTGAGTTTTCTTGTTTGTATGTTATTTTTTATTTTATTTTAGTTTTGCTTTCATTATTTATTTTTTAATATTTTTTCTTTGTTTATTTAATTTTTTATTCGATTGGTGTTCGGCTTTCTTTCCCATACACAATCATCAGTTGTCGCATGCCTTTTTGAAAGCACAAGACAGGTAGAAAAACAGAAGCGGAAAAACAGACTTCTTTTAAAAATTGCTCTTCCGTTGGGTTCATCTGTTTATTGTTTTGTCGCATGCCCCTCCCGAGGAACATTCATTCATTTTGTTTTGTTCTGCTTTTCCATTTTTTTTATTTTATTTTATTTTTTTTTATTTTATTTTATTTTATTTTTTTTTTGGTGGGGGGCCGCAAACCTGAGATTTTGGTCATGAAACATTAAGGTTAGGAATCGGACAGAGATAGAAACACCTGAAATGAAACTGCATATTACCCGTTTCACCTGCAAGCAGACCAAATTAAAAAAAAAAAAAAAAAAAACGGGAAGAGGAAGGAAGATTGGGGTGACTGTATTAGGTTGGGATTGGGCAAAAAGAAACAGGATATTCGGATTATGTTGTTGGATAAAAGAAAAAAGGTTACATGATGGGTGGGAAGAGAATGGCTGAGTCCGTAGACTGATTGCTGAGCACCCCCTCCATCTCTCTCTCTCTATAAATATATATATATATATATATATATATATATATATATATATATATACATATATATATATATATATATATATATATGCCTATCTATATACATAATAAATAAATAATAACTGGCCACTCGTATTCCAGGATACCCGTCTACTAGAGTGGCTAGCCAATCTCTATTGCAGACGCACGGTCAGGCACATTTGTGTTTCCTCAACACCCACAGAGCCCACCTGTGGATTTTACCATGACTATGCAGAGCAGACATTAGTTACAGTTTCTGGGAGAGAGTGTGTTATCTAGCGTGACCAACAATTTCAACAAGGCCAGCACGCTCAAGCCCTCAGCCACGATGACTTGTGTGCTAGCACAGCTATCGACGGCCCACAAGAGTTCCGTCTACCAAATTTCACTCACAAAGGTTGGGTAAACCCGTGGTATGGTTTTCAGGCATTTTTCAAAGGTGCCGCACGCTGCGATCCACACACACACACACACACACAGACACACACAGACACACGCAGATATATGTATATATATATATATATATATATATATATACATAACGTCCTGTCGACAGACCGTGGAATATGCGGGCTACATCCCCAACAGAGGATTGACACCCAACCACAAAAAAGGAACAACCTACCGGGTAGATGCTTACGAAATCATGTATAGACGACCAATATCTATCTATAGACTTAAGTATAAAATCCGATCAGTGTTTACCTATTGACTCAAGTATAAAACCCGATTAATTTATACCTATAGACCCTAGTATATCAGTGCGTTATGTGCCATGCGTGATACACGCTTACGCGATCATGTATCTTTCGATACATGACTGACGAGGCAGACTTTCTTCCCGCGATGAATCAGTTGCTATCCAATCCTATAGAACCCGGTCTGTCCTTCTATTTACACATAGCTGGGAGAAGAAGAAGAAGAAGAAGAAGAAGAAGAAGAAGAAGAAGAAGAAGAAGAAGAAGATCCATACCTTTCTCAAGGGTATTAGCACATAAGTGAATGTAATGGATTCGGCTGGAATTCGAACTCGGCTCTCCGATTCCTCAATCCCACCTGCCATCCATTACTCCACTGTGGTCAGTATTTACGTATACACTCAAGTATATTATTTACACTATTTACATGCGGACAATTGTCCTTATCTTTTTTGTTATTATCAATGTCCTCGTCTTTGCTGTTGTTATCACAATTATTGAAGACATTAGTCTGCATGTAAATAGTGTAAATAATGATTACTCCTCATCATAGAAATTCAGACAGAAACTCTAGTATAAGCCCGGCTAATGTTTTCCTATAGACTCAAGTATATACTAAACCAAATTTTACCTACAGACTCAACAATAAACTCGACCAATATTTTCCTATAATCTCAAGTATATACTTGTCGAATATTTTCCCATAGACTCAAGTATAAACTCGATCCATGTTTTCCTATAGACTCAAGTATAAACTCGATCAATGCTTTCCTATAGACTCAAGTATAAACTCGATCTATGTTTTCCTATAGACTCAAGTATAAACTCGATCTATGTTTCCTATAGACTCAAGTATAAACTCGATCAATGTATTCCTATAGACTAAAGTATAAACTCGATCTATGTTTTCCTATAGACTCAAGTATAAACTCGATCTATGTTTCCTATAGACTCAAGTATAAACTCGATCAATGTATTCCTATAGACTAAAGTATAAACTCGATCTATGTTTTCCTATAGACTCAAGTATAAACTCGATCAGTGCTTTCCTATAGACTCAAGTATAAACTCGATCTATGTTTTCCTATAGACTCAAGTATAAACTCGATCAATGTTTTCCTATAGACTCAAGTATAAACTCGATCAATGTTTTCCTATAGACTAAAGTATAAACTCGATCTATGTTTTCCTATAGACTCAAGTATAAACTCGATCAGTGCTTTCCTATAGACTCAAGTATAAACTCGATCTATGTTTTCCTATAGACTCAAGTATAAACTCGATCAATGTTTTCCTATAGACTCAAGTATAAACTCGATCAATGTTTTCCTATAGACTCAAGTATATGTCCAACCAATGTTTTCCTATAGATTCAAGTATAATAAAAAGAAAAAGAGATTTCGAAGTGAAATAACTGAACAAAGATTGTTATTTGGCAAAATCTCCGAAATCAACCCAACCTCCATAGATAGATAGATAGATCAGTGGGAACGCCCAAATTACGGAGATCCATCAAGTGAGGGCTTAGTTACTAGATCTACCGCTAGACAGCAGATACCTACGGCTTAATCAGTCTACCGAGTGTCTTCGAGTTGAGTGAATTTAGTGCGTATTTATACATTTTTCTAGGATCGTTCACGTAGTGTATTATGTAGAAGCTTGTTCAATTTTAACGAGTAAAAATCAAAGACAAATTATAATTTTAGACATTAACTTTCCTATACCTCATCTTTACTGTCTTATTTATTCTCCTGTCATATTTCAGGAAACTTCATCCACCCAGAACTGTTTATCTATCCTTTTAAAAATAGTCATTGTGTGTCATTTATCTTTACGAGAAAATAAATGATACTTTGTATCTCTAAGGTAACTGAATTTTTATGAAGACAATTCAGGTGAAAATTGCTTGGTTAATATGGAATATCTGTTGGTTTGTTTTTTTTTTTTCGCTGGTTCAATGTATTATTCGTTCCTGCTGAACCATTATTTTACTACTTGATTCAGATATTGAACTTACAACCACTTAGATGACAGTAATCTGTTTAATCATTTACTATATCCACTACGCCATCATCCCGAAGGATGTCAGTACTTAGCACCACGGGTAAAAAAATAACATACTAATCAACATATATACCATATCAACCAAATAATGGACACATGATGATAGCCAGAATGTACTTTGATGAAACATTGTATCGCAATAAAATCTATAACACACAAGATGAGATAAATAGTTCGAAATAATTCAAGTATGACAATGACTCGTCTCAAAATATGAAATAGAATTTTTTATTCAAAATCCGAACATTTAATTTCGATGCTATAGGCTTTTTTTCGCTTGTGTGGAAGTCACACATCAATGCGATTAACATAACCAAAATGGGTGTAAGCGATTTTAAAGACATGCTTTGAATAGGTTGTTTAGCTCTCTAAGGTCGATTAATCTTAAGTAATATATTAATTGACACGCAACCTCAAGTATTCTACCCAACTCTGCACTACCGTACAAAGAACAAGATGTAAAACTTCGCAAGACATTTTGATAAATTCAATCATTCATTGAAAAACTTCTCCATAAACATTTTTTTAAAAAATCATTCCTTAAAAGAAAGGCAACAAAGCCACTAAGGCGCAGGGGATGGGGAAAGAATATAGGAAAAATAAAATAATTATTAATGAGTGAGAACTATAAAAGAACAGGAACTAAGAAGACAGAAGGTATAGACTGATATTGCATTTAAACTTTTGAAAATAAAAGCTGGTTGGAAGAAGCTGGAAGAGAATTCCACAAGCGAGAAGAAACTGTTAGCATAGAACTTACGGTTACCTCTAAACATTTCAACTGTAAAATAACGAAACTGCCGTCAATCTAGTATTGCGCTTAAATTCCTCTAGGTACCATAGAGGAGAGTTCATCAGAACAATTACCATGAAAATATTTCTAGAAAAGACACAGGGAAGCTACATTACGACGGCGGGAAAGTGACTGAAGCTAAGATGATAGGTCAGGAACAATGGCCTTGTTGCAGTCTTCTCTCAAACATATACAAACATTATTATTTCAGTGTTCGCGAATGAAAACCCCATAATATTGTTACTAGTTTAGAAATTGGACTAGATATTAATTTATTCCTCAGGTTAGAGAATTTTAACGGTATTGTACTAACAAAAACTCTATACGACGTGTCAATTTTGCTGCGTTGCAACAATCAGGAATCAGATCACTATAATATGAGTTGTCTTTACACCTTCTTTAGTAAAAGTTTAAAAGTATATAGGCATTTTATTTCTCTGCTTTCCAAAATTAGGATATAGAAAAAGGGAGGTAAAAATACCACTCGCAAAAGTTTTGAAAGCGTGAGAAATATTTCTCTTTCACTCTCACTCACTCACACTCTATCTATCTATCTATCTATCTATCTATCTATATATATATATATATATATATATATATACCCCTCTTTCTCTCAATATATTTACATCAGGCTCCATCATTGGTTATTTTCGAAACGCTGTCTCGCTTTGGATTGGTCTACTTTCATTATCACTTTCACTTTTGAAAGAATTCATCTCTTTGAAATTTACCTTATCTGTCAAAATTTCAACGATGACCTAGTTCACCTCGAAGACCCAGCAGCAGAACGAGTGCTTCTCTATATCTTCCGCAAAAATACTTTTAATTCTCTGCACGTGCAGAAGCACATAACAATTTAATCGGATGATTAAAAATTGAAAAAGGGCTTACAGTAGGATATTTGTTCCACGTGCTACATTAGACAGTCCTGTGACAGAATTTCAATTTACATATTCTTCTTCGATGTGCGTGTCTCTTCATAACATGAGAAAATCATGGGTCTCCACAATTTCCTATCCTTTGTAGCTTTTAGTAAGGGTTGTCTTTTCACTATCCCTCCCCGTCCCTGCTCTGCAATCCATTTACACAAGCTCGTTAGGCAGGTTACTGGCTGTTTCTCTCTTTCGCTTTTGCTTGAATATACCTAGTGGTTTCAAAATCTTAAATTCCTCTTTATACATTATATGTCCAAGAAATGTCTACTGTTTTCTTTTCTTATTCTAAGTATACGTATCTTTTTAAATTGTCTGCATTGTTCGGAATGTTGTCCTCATCTTTATTGCTATATTCATGACATTTCGGCCGTTGTACGCTCCGGCCTTCTTCAGGTGATTGGAATTTCGAACTGAACACTTTATTTCGTCCATCGGGGTAGATTTGTTCTAGTTCCACGTGCCATATCTCTTCCAGATGCCTCAGTATCAGTTATATCCCTTTAAATCAGCAGCAAGTAGCCAGGTATTATTGAACTTACAATTCTTTGCGTCAAGTCACAGGATTCAACCAAGAATTTTATCCACTGGTTCATGCGTTCTTGAGGACATCAGTGTATGAATTTTTGTGACTTATAAACCTAATGTCTCAGTAACATTTTTTTACCAGAGCTCATATTGCAATTTTGTTATTATTGCTTTTCTCTAGCACTCCGTATTACTGGTTCCCATATTGTATTCATTTCTATGATTGGTGTGTCTTTTTGTCTCTATTTTCCTTATAAATTCCACGTTCCTCACACGTTCAGCCCAGAGTATTCTCAGCATTCTTCTTTAGAACCATATTTCCGTTGCCTGGTGACCCTTCGTCATCTGCGAGGAGACTGCCCAGTATTAATGGACATAATGGAGGACTGATAATGCACATAAGTTTAGCAATCTTTTCCTTGTTGTTAATGAAATTCTCTTGTTTCTTAATTAGGATATATATATATATATATATATATATATATATATATATATATATATATATACATACATACATATATATATATATATATATATATATATATATATGTATGTATAATGAAATTCTCTTGTTTCTTAATTAGGATTGATATATATATATATATATATATATATATATATATATATATATATATATATATATGTATATATATATAATGAAATTCACTTGTTTCTTAATTAGGATTAATATATATATATATATATATATATATGTATAATGAAATTTTCTTGTTTCTTAATTAGGATTAATATATATATATATATATATATATATATATATATATATATATATATATGTATAATGAAATTCTCTTGTTTCTTAATTAGGATTAATATATATATATATATATATATATATATATATATATGTATAATGAAATTCTCTTGTTTCTTAATTAGGATTAATATATATATATATATATATATATATAATGAAATTCACTTGTTGTTTAATTAGGATTAATATATATATATATATATATATATATATATATTATGAAATGCTAATGAAATTCTCTTGTTTCTTAATTAGGATTAACACACACACACACACACACACACACATATATATATATATATATATATATATATATATATATATATATATATATATATATATATATAAATGATCTTCACCGTGTACAAGGCCCACGAGCGACTTGGGTAGACGGTTACAGAGTAAAAGGCAGAGTACATGCGGATATGTGGGGAAGATAACGGTTAACGCTGCACTTGAACAGGTTAAGATTGTAGTCATCACGGAAGCTGTCTTCTTGGGAGATGGCTCTTCCAGGCAGTAGTTCGTTGGAAGAAGTTGCTGACGTAAAAACTTGCATCTCTCCAATGGAATAGGAAGGGAATGGACATGGCTCGCTATAAAGCGCGAGACATCAAGGTTAGAACTGGTCAAGCTAAAGAATACATTTCGTCTGAACAGTTTCCATGGAAATAGCGTTATTGCAGCGAGAGACTTGCGACGTTTTCCTCTGTGGGAAAAGTTTCTTTTTATGGTGGACAATAATTCATCACCCACAAGGACGCGGAGACGCTTTTGGACTCTATCGAGACCGGAAAGTGAAAACTTGGCAGCGCACTCCATTTTTGTCTTGATCTGATTCTTGAAAATGCAGAGGATAGCAGGAGGTTAGGTACTTGCAGGAGCGGTACAGGGAAGCGCCCATTTTCCCAGGATCGTGAGGTCTGCGTTGCGTTTAACTCCTAATAGGCGCTCGTGGCATGGGACCTTCCTGAAAGAACACCCTTTTGAATTACTATATATATTTTTTTGAAACACGCTGTAAATCTCGACAAAAATGTTAGCGATAACTTCAACAACATTAAATATCGTATTTCAACATGCGTGCTGCAAAAAATTCTAGTACCTAAAAAAGAAAATGTGAAATGTTTCTGCTACTCTTGAAATCCTCTTCCCGTTTGAAACTCTCCTTACTGTTTTGTTTTTATATTTACAGTGCTACTACTGATCATTATATTTTACCAGAAGTAAATATATATATATATATATATACAAACTTAAAGAAAATATATACAAAAAACAATATTGCATTTTTAAAAAAATAAGTATTTGATATTTTAATCATTAAATTGTTTTTTAAAATAGTGGGAGTATTTTGTATGTTGAATAATAAAGCTTAATTTTCCCCAAAAAAGTTAATGACAATTTATTGTACTAAGCTCTGCACCCTAGTAAAATCAACTGTACTTTTCACCCACTTCATTGTTTGCACTTCTCCCCAAAATTTAGTT
Source organism: Acanthosepion esculentum (assembly GCA_964036315.1). Lineage (NCBI taxonomy): Eukaryota > Metazoa > Mollusca > Cephalopoda > Sepiida > Sepiidae > Acanthosepion > Acanthosepion esculentum. The sequence goes on along the minus strand of OZ038476.1, from coordinate 119,475,232 downwards.
TCGATGGGTCAATGTAAGGCCATTTTAGTGGGTGTGACTGACGGATGGACGGACTAACAGAAGTCACAGAATTTTATATATAGAGGATATAGAATTTCAATTGACTTATTAGAATTATCAAATAGAAAAATAAGTTCTGTCTTTACACAGATTTCTTTCTGAATGACGTTAAGGACTTTTTTCATTCTTTATTTGTTTGAATGACTTTAGGAATGGGCATAACTTGAAAATAAAAAAAAATATCTAAAGAAAACAGATTATTTTTTCTCTTATAAAATGTTAGTTTCCAGCAATAATAATAATCGTCAATTTTCTTTAATCGAATCGATATGCGGACAGAATAACGGTTATTAGAGCAGAAAATGGATTCAGTGAGCCATGTTCAAATTCCTGCCGATTCTGTTGAGTTTACTTTCTCACAAGTGCACTTTCCTCTCCACGTCTCCCCAACATTGGGTTAAATAGTAGAATAGCAGCCAGTCTAGGAGAAGGAATACTCTGTATTGGAGAAAAAGACGTGAAGAAGGCAACTAGAACCACTGTACTATCCAGAGTAATACATGTACAAGGAATAAGCGCCACGAGTCGGCGTAGATCAGGACTGTCGTAACTCTGGGACATAGTACATATATATATATATATATATATATATATATATATATATATATATATATATATATATATATATATATATATATATAAACGTCCTACGAGGCTGGCATCCCGTTTCGACCCCTTCACCGTTGAAACTGTTAGATGTAGACGTCTCTTCTACTCCAATAGCTTCATGTCTCGCACATCTCGCCTGTGCAACTCCCTTCCTTATTCCTGTTTCCCTGACAAATACAATCTCCAACTATTTAAGTGTAACGTCAATCGACATCTCCAGCTGCCTTGATCTATCCACTTCCCTTCTCCACATCCTTTCACCTTTCAATCCTATCTGCTCTCGCTCCAAATCTTCTGTAACTCCTTGCCTTGATCGATCCACTATCTTTCCCCACATTCTCTCCTTTACCACTCCTATCTGCTCTTCCTCCAAACCTTCTGTAACCCCTTGCGTGCTAGTGGCTTCCAGCCTTTCTTGGGGTGATAAGCTTAAAATATATATATATATATATATATATATATATATATATATATATATATATATATATATATATATATATATATATGGAGAGGGAGAGAAAAAAAAAGAGGAAGAGAGAGGGAGAGAGAGTGCGATGGATAAATTGTCGTCTAAATCATGCGGAAATGTAAATAACACTGACATCCCATTTTAACAGATATATTGATCAAAATTACAAAAAAAATATTTTGAAATACTAAAGAGTAAATGTATTCAATAAAATCGCTTTGGGCTTCAACCACGGCCTCCAGATGATTTCGGAATCTCCTGCAAATCTTCTGGTCGGTCTCTTTCTTTAAGTTGTTGAATGCTGTCATAATAATCCTTGCCTTCAGTTCATCTTTGGTGCTACAAGGGGTTTTGTTGGTCTTTCGCTCAACTACGCCCTACATATAATAATCAATGTGGTTACAGTCTGGGGAGTTAGGTGGACAGATGTAAGGGGTGATGTGGTCGCAGACATTGTGTGGCATGATGCAGAGTCCTGTTTCCAGACATATTGTTTTCCAGTAACAACCCCCTTGACACAGGGCAGCACTACCTCTTCAAGGCACCTGATGTAGACGTCCGTGTTGAGTCTGATGCCCTCACCAACAAATTCGTAAGTTCTTTTATTAACAGAACGATTGGAGCTCGTTCTCCGAGATGCCGTACCTTTGTAATCACCATTAATTCAACCAACTCTTTCCGAATCCTCTGCACTGACACCCAAACACTCTGAAATGTTCGCATTGGAGTTTCCAGTGCAAATGCCCAGCAGTACTGCACGCCGTTACCCAATTTCTGGTGGAGTGAATTGCATCATGGTGCTCTTTTTCTCATAGAAGATGCCCAACTGACGCTACTATAAAATCGAAACATAAAAACAAACAACGCGCATGCGCGAAATTAAAAATATAAAATGACGATAGTTTACCCATCTCACCCTGTATGAGTCGAGCCAACACATATGGCCTGAAGATTGCTACATATATATATATATATATATATATATATATATATATATATATATATATGTATGTATCTAGAGAGAGAGAGAGAGAGAGAGCATTAAAACAAATATAAAATTTGTCACTCCCTGTAATTGTTCGGTCCACTCGTCAGGAGCTCTCAACAAATATATGTCAATTTTCTCTTTTTTTATTATTTTTATATTAAAAAACAATTTATGCGCTTTTTATTGGTGTTAGATTGATTTTTCTTTGTGTGTGTGTGTCTGCTCGTGTACGTGCGTTTTTATGTGTGTGTGGGTGTACGCTTGTACGTATGCGTATGTGTCGTCAGTTGCATTTTTTAGACGATTAAATTCTGTTTTTATGCTTTTAATACATTATTATTCATTCATTTATTATTATTATTATTATGTCGGCCAATATTAAGATATATATTGCACTCATTCCATACGCATGTGTATGAGGAAGGCCGAAGAAAATGTCAAGCGTGATAGGGCAAAAGGGAAAAAGGGTGCTTATGCCATTCCATCTGAATATTGTAAAGCTGTTTTGTTTTGTTTTTAGTATTTTTATGTTACGCCATTGATATATACAGTTTCTTTTTTGGAACCGTCGGCATTATTGGCTTATAGGAGTCGTATACAATTGTCACTCCCACATCTTTAAAAAAAAAACAACCGGAAGAAGAAACTTAATTTGAACGGTCACGGTTGTGTAGTTGATTCAACATAAAAAAAGGTATCGAAAACAAACAAAAGATGCTTATCCGCCGCCAAAATGCCTGTGATTAAAGTGTAGTATCTGTTCCAGCAGCAGACCCAGCCGACCCTCACCAGCAGCAGCAGCTCCAGCCAGCCCTCACCAGCAGCAACAGCAACAATATGCGATAAACTGCCCTTTTCAGAACAACGCTCTTCACCACACTACAAAACTATTCTGTTCAGAATAACGACCTTCTCACATTCTACATGAATATGCAGAGATCTTTTCGCCTTATCATTATATTTTTTATCATTATATTTTTTATCATAATATTTTTTATCATTATATTTTTTAACGATAATAAACTTAGCAATATATTTGTTTTATTCAAATATTCATTTTGTTCGTTGTTCTCTTCTGTCATTTAATATCTATTTGCAGGCCAATCTACTCCCACCGCAACTTAGGTAGAAATCTTTGTATTAATACGATTTTTTGTAAACATATAATACCAGATTTTATTTTACAATATATATATATATATATATATATATATATATATATATATATATATATATATATATATATATTATTGATACGGGTTTTTTTTTATCTTAATTTTGATTATTAATTCGAGATTTTACTGTGAGCAAAAATTAATTAATGTGATCATGAGATCTCTAATAAGCTCTAGTGTTTTGATGTTATGTGTATTTTCGAGATGGGACAAAAATAGTCAAGCTGTAATATGATGTAACATGTAAATAGAGTTATTTACGGAAGTAAATACCAGATATTATTAACAGACGAGAAATACCCGTGAAAATTTCACGGTTTTTCTATTTTAATATTATGATGAATCTTAATTCTTCAGTTAATGATTTAATAAGCTCATGGATATTTCTATGACAATAACATATCCGAAGAAATTCCCCAAACACATCATTAAAATATTTGAGCTTAAAAACTTTAACAAAATAATGCAATACGCCGCCATGATGAATGATGGTCGTTATTTAAAGAAGTAAGGGGGTAAAAATAAAAAGATTTAAAATTGACACCTTTTCCATTTTACTGAAACATACATTAAACATTTATATCTGCCCTTCTTTCTTTCTTTAATTTTCTCACTGAAACCGGGTAGCGTCACTTTAATTTTCTCACTGAAACCGGGTAGCGTCACTTAAATTTTCTCACTGAAACCAGGTATGTCTTTTCCGTCTTTCTGCGCCATCAAAACGGAATAAGCCATTATTTATGAGATATTGGCAGGAGACGTTAAACACTTCTATCTTCCCTTCTTTCTTTCTTGCTTTCTTTCTTGCTTTCTTTCTTACTTTCTTTCTTTCACTGAAACCAAGTATCGTCTTTGATATGTCTTTTCCGTCTTTTCGCGCGATCAAAATGGAATTGTCCAATATTTATGAGATATTAGTAGAGACATTAAATATTTCTATCTTCCCTTCTTTCTTTCTTTCTTTTTTCTTTCTTTCTTTCTTATTTGGATTCCACTTTTCTTTCTCTTTCCCTCGTTTCGATCTTTCCATCTTTGTCCAATATTTATGAGATATTGGTAGAGACGTTAATTACTTAAATACTTCTTTCTTTCTTTCTTTCTTTCTTTCACTGAAACCACATATCATCTCTGATATGTCTTTTCCGTCTTTCCACGCGATCAAAAAGGAATAGTTCATTATTTATGATGTACTGGCAGGGTGCAATGCACATACAGGAAAGATAAGAAAAAATATAAGATACTTTCTTGGGACCGATGCATCCCATTCGGATTGAACAGATAAATATGAGGTTTTTAAAATGGAATATTTCAAAATATGTTTCCGTTTTTTATTTTATTTTATTTTATTTTATTTTTTTTCCTTTTTCCGACATTTTTAGATGTTATCAAACCAATGGTATCAGGTGAGCAGCCGACATGTTGTGATGAGAGAACTTCCAAGATTAGAATCGGTTGCACTGAACTGGCGAAAAAAACTTCTGTGGAAAAAGCGAACAAATTTATTATTTATTATTATTATTATTAATATAAGGATAGAAAAATATAGAGACCTTCCTAAAGTAGTTAGAGTGATGAGCATGTTATAATTGGTATTTAATAGTAAGACATAGAAGTGCTAAGATCTAATTATTATTATTATTATTATTTACACTATTTACATTATTCGGACTATTGTCCTCATCTTTGTAGCCATATTTATTACAACGTTTCGGCCGTTGTACGCCCCGGCTTTCTTCAAGTGGTTGGAATGTCAAACTGAACTCTTCATTTCGCTCACTGGAGTAGACTGTTCTAGTTCCACGTGCCATGTTTAATGGATGTCAGTTGTCAGTTATCTCCTGTTAATATACCTCGGGTATTGAATTGAATTAATATTAACCGGGTATTGAAATCACACTCTTTTGGTCCTTTCACTGGATCTAACTAACGCTTTTATCCACAGTGCCATGTGTCCATGAAGACATGTGTGTATGGATTTCTGGGTATTATAAACCTAATGTCTTCAGCAAACATTTTTTACCAGTGCTCATATTGCAATTTTCGGTGTTATCATTGCATGTTTGACCAGAGCTCATATTGCAATTTTTGTTGTTATTATCGCTTGTAATAAATATGGCGACAAAGATGAGGACAATAGTCCGAATAATATAAATAGTGTACATAATGCCTCATCTCAGAAATATAGACAGATACTGAAAAGCCGAAAGGTTGTAATAAATATGGCGACAAAGATGTGGACAATAGTTCGAATAATGTAAATAGTGTACATAATACCTCATCTCATAAATATAGACAGATACTGAAAGGCCGAAAAGTTATAATAAATATGGCGACAAAGATGAGGACAATGGTCCGAATAATGTAATAGTGTACATAATACCTCATCTCAGAAATATAGACAGATACTGAAAAGCCGATGGTTGTAATAAATATGACGACAAAGATGAGGACAATAGTCCGAATAATGTAAATAGTGTACATAATACCTCATCTCAGAAATATAGACAGATACTGAAAAGCCGAAACGTTGTAATAAATATGGCGACAAAGATGAGGACAATAGTCCGAATAATGTAAATAGTGTACATAATACCTCATCTCAGAAGTATAGACAGATTATGATTATTATTTTCATTATTCTTATCAATATTCGAAGACTGTAACGAAGTATGTGTGTTGTGATGCAATGGATATAATCTCCGAATGAGAAATCGATGAGTAGAGTTCGAATCCCAGTCGATTTCGTTACATTCACTTACGCATAAATACATTTTCGAAAGGTATGAATCCCCGTCCTGGGTAAGACGATAAACTATGTCCAACAGCAAGACCTCTGATCAGGAGGTTTCGAGAAGAGTGTAAATACCTCTTAATTGCTGGTGTTCCCAGGTCCACCCTGACTCGAGGTGGTAGCATGTGTTAGGGTCCCAGCTATGGGCAAATAGTTAACCCCCAAACTGGCGTCAAAATATAGAAAATGTAAAAATAGGTTTTAATACCAGAAATACTTTGTAAAAAATTATTACCAGCAATTCATTATTACCGGTAAAACATTTTTGAAAAAAAAATTACCAGTTATATATTTAAAAAAAATATTACCAGCAATAAAAATCTTGTCAGCATTAAATAACCCATTGAGGTTGATATACCGTAAAACAAACCAAACCAAAGTTATGAATCCAGACTGGGTTCTACAGCGTTGGTTGGCAACCAGTTTACCGCAGAAACAAATGGCAACTTACAGCGGGAATATTTTCTGCCTTGTCAGTCATGAATCGAAAGAGACATGATCGCCCAAGCGTGTATCGCGTATGCCACTTAACTGACTGACTGAGCGACGTAGTAATAATAATAGTAATTAAAAAAATGATAATTTCATTACTACTACTACTACTACTACTACTACTACTACTACTAATAATAATAATAATAATAATAATAATAATAATAACAATAAATATCCTGATGCTATATCAGGCGTGGCTTTCATGGTGTCTGATCTTTATTGATTTTAGGTGTTACCATATACACGTCTTCGTGAAATATGATAACCTATAGCAAATATCCTGTTCAGATTTGCTTATCACTTGCCTGACCTTAAGCCGTTGGATATTTCCCCTAGAGGGGTAGTGCATTGTAAATTTATATGAGGGTAGTATAATAACCGGTTGCCGAGAAGCATTTTCTTTTAGTTTGCAACTAGATCTGGTCTGCTGACCTGGTTTCGGCAATTCATTTCAATATCAGTCAAATTGACTTGTATTATGATTAAAATATAATCTCTTGCACAGTTACCAGCGGACCCCCTTTTCCAGCCCAGTCATGCTTATTCTCCTATAGTTTCCGGGTCTACTTTTTACATTCACTGAGCATATGAGTCACAGTCTCATATTTTTTCCAACTCAGCTTCAATTGTCGTTTCGTGTGTTTTATCGAACTAAGCGTTTGTATATCAGTTATGTGCCGTGCGTGATACACGCTTAGACGATCATGTATCTTTCGATACATGACTGACGAGGCAGATTATTTCCCGCAGTAGGTTGCTATTTCTTTCTGCAGTAGATCAGTAGACCAAGGCTATAGAACCCGGTCTGTCCTATTTGTGGTGGGAGAAGAGGATTCATACCTTTACCAAGGGTATTAGCGCGTAGGTGAATTTCAGTCAGTTATGCGCCGTGCGTGATACACGCTTAGGCGATCATGTATCTTTTGATACATGACTGACGAGGCAGATTTTTTTCCCCGCAGTAGGTTGCCATTTCTTTTTGTGATAGACCAGTTGCCATCCAAGGCTATAGAACCCGGTCTGTCCTGCTATTTACCCATAGCTGGGGGGAGAGAAGAAGAGGATTTATACCTTTCCCAAGGTTATTAGCACCTTTATTTATAGTTGATAGTTATGGCGTTGTTTTCGACAGCTATCAAGAGCTATTCAGTTTTTCTCTCTCAAAGTTTCCTCCACATAGGTATGTCTATTATAGTGACTTTTATTACCTCCTTCGTCACTACCAACATAAAAAAGAATATGTAGCGCCGAGGAGCAGCCGCTACTATTGTGTTAAATATCCACAAAAAGTAGAAATAAAAAAAACGTGAAGTCGATCAATAGTATATGGAGAAATTAATTATATCCTTTTCTTTCTGCGGTCCTCCAGTACTGAACGAAATTCTGTTCTTATATGTGCCATTTTCCTTCAGGACGTGGCTAATCATGGCCCTCCCAAACTTCCTGTCCTTTGTAGCTCTTAGCAAATTTTATCATCTATCCTAAACCTGTCCTGTTGACCATATTCGTCGTAGTCTTTGAATATTGAATCCAGTGCAGTACGTAATGTGTTCAATGGAACAACGTCAGTATCACTAGTAGCAGCTGTTCACTAATTCTTCAGGTCTTCAATATCAGAGGTTGACAGTGAAGATTCAGAAAAAAAAACAAAATGGCTGCCTTTATACACGTCGGATTGAATATTCAATGTTTTCTGATTGGTTAACATTTTTTCTTGGTGGGCTATAAAATGAGTCAGCTCATTTTGGTTGTCTCACTAGTACATAAGGGTCCTGCCAGCCGTTTATACAAGCCCGATAGGTAGCTGCTTTCCTCTGTCTCTCTTGCCTTCAGTATGTCCTGAGAGTGTCAAATTCTCCAAGTCCTTTTTCCTCATTATGTTTCTTAGAAAAGCATGTGTCACTTTGGTTTCCATTTTTACTAAAACTTCGTCGTTGTTCATATGTTCAGTTCATGGTATTCTCAGCATCCTTCTGTAGAACTATGTTTCTATTGCTTCAAGTTTCTTCTTCATCTGTGCGGTGATTGTCCATCGCTCACTGCCATATAGGAGGACTGATATTACGCAACAGCTCAGTACTCTCTTCTTTGTTTCTAACGAACATTTTCCTGTTTCTTAATACTTTGCTTATATTTTGGAAGGCATCTTTCGCAATCTCAATGCGCCTTCGGGTTTCACTGTCGCACTTTCCGTCCTCTGTCTAAACACTTCGCAACTATCTAAATTGTTGTACTTGCTTGATTTTAGTATCTTCAATTTGGAATCTTGTGCTGTTCCCTTTGCATATTAGGCTGTTCCCTTTGCTGACAACCATACATTCTGTCTTCTTGCATTTGATGTTTAAACCTTTTATCTCGCTTTCCTTCACTGCTTTTTGTCAGAGTTCTTTTAATTTCTTTTCTGTGTCCGCTATCAACACTATTTGCCTGAATTGCGGACTTAGTAAGCCTCATAAATTTCCAAAGACAAGTAAAATAGCGGAGTTACCATTGACCAGTCGCTGTTAGTGAACGTTCTCATGAAAAAATAATGGTAGCACAAATATTAAAACATTTAAATGATATTATGTTGGAAATTTCTGAGTTCGCAACGAGAATAAAAAATATATAACATAATATAATGGTAAGCATATTATTACTGTCTTGATAGTAAATCTGATCAGTTCGATAGAGTCAAAATATGCTACGATATGTTGTTAAATGGGGCAAGGAGTGGCTTGTTAATTTTAACATTGCACTTTCTCGCATTACATTTTTAGCTGACATGAATCAGAAAGAGTATATTTAATCAATTATGTCTATTATAGTGACTTTTAGTACCTCCTTCGTCACTATCAACCTAAAAAGAATATGTAGCGCCGAGGAAAAGCCACTACTATAGTGTTAAATATCCACAAAAAGTAGAAATAAAAAAACGAGAAGTTGAACAATAGTGTATGGAGAAATTAATTACAGCCTCACTTTTTGTTCTGTCTGCAGCTAAGAAAGCTGGTTCGCCATGTCGTGCTAGACAATTTTTCTCACCAGAATCTACCATTCGTTCAGGCATTGAATATTGTTGCCACATCTGTTGATGTGGTGAAACATAGCAGTGTCGAAGCAGCTCGTTTTGGAGTTTTCTGTTTTATGACTTTAAAGTGGGCTTGTCGACAGATGCATGATGTCGGCGAATACCTCAAGTCTTTGAGGATAATTCTGTGAGTGAACACAGCACCAGGCATTGGTTTCAGGTCAGGAGAGTTGTCTCTTTGTGATAAATCGCTCACTGGCCGGCTACAGGCCCAAGGCGATGAGACTATGAACATAGCCATATAGAAGGAAGCCAGTCAACCCTGTAGGGAGCTTAGTGAATGCTTCCAGGTTTCTGATTAAAAGTCAGACTTCACCTGAATTGCATAGAAAAGGTGTACCAATTGTACAAGTGGCCAGAACTTATCTTGCATATTTATACGTGTACAATTCGTCCAGGCATTGAATATTGCTGCCACATCCGGCCCGGTGCTCCTGTTATATATTTAGAGATTCTTGATCAAATCCAAAGAAGAATATGCAATATTATTAGTTCTAACCTGGCATCTCGGCTTCAATCACTTTCTCACAACCGTAACGTAGTTTCCCTGTGTCTTTCATGGTAATTTGTCTGATGAACTTTTCTCTGTGGTACTTAGACTTTATGAATTTAAGCGCAGTACTAGATTGGCGATAAGGTCTCATAATTTTACGGTTGAAATGGCTAGTTATAACCGTAAGTTCTATGCTAACAGTTTCTTCTATCGCGCTTCTCGTTTGTAAACTCTCTTCCGGCTTCTTGCTTCTAAGTCAACTTTAACCTTCAAAAGTTTAATTGCAATGTTAATCGTTATCTTCTGTCTTTTCAATTTTTATTCTTTTATCGTCCTCTCTCCTTAATGGTAGTATTTCTCTTCTTCTCTAACACTCAGTAAACCTTGCGTCTTAGTGGCTTTAGTTCCTTGCTTGGGGTGAAATAATTATTTAAAAAAATACAACAAAATAAAGAGGTATTAAGAATGGCGGTTGTTTTGGAGGTTATCGATCGTTTGCCCACCCGCTTCGTCAAAGATGAATTCAATTTATAAATTAAAAATCATTTGTTAAGCATTTCACCCCAAACAATGCGGGAGTGCCACTAGCACGCTAGGGGTTACGGAGAGTGAGAGTGACAGTAAAGAGGCGTGATAGGGGAAAAGATGAAGAGAAGGACGGGGAATAGATCAAGGCATCTGGAGATGTCGATTGACATTGCATTTGAATATTTGGAGATTGTAGCTATCAGGGAAGCAAGTAAGAGGAAGGGAGTTCCACGGACGGGAAGTGCGAGACATGAAATTGGAGTAGAAGAAACGGCTACATCTTTCAACAGTGAAAGGGTGGGACCGTGATGCCAGCCTAGTAGCACGCTTAAATTCATGCAGTTTGGGAACCAGCGAAAGTAGCTCGTTGGATCAATTACCGTGAAAGTATCTGTAGAAAAGACAGAGGGAAGCGATGGCACGTCTGTGTGAAAGTGACTGTAGACGAGATGCCAGATCAGGACCAATCACATTGCATATCCGTCTCTGGATTTTGTCGAGGGCCTTGAGACGAACAGCGAGAGCTCCAGGCAATATATGGCAGCAGTATTCCACGCAAGGGCGAATGGTTGATTTAAAGGATGGACTCTGGCGAGAAAAAAACTTTCTGGAGCGACATAAAGAACCAACTTTCCTTGCGGTAGATGAAGCTATTGATTCAATGTAGTTGTTCCATCTCAGGTCGGCGAACAGTGTGAGTCCAAGCAGGCGCAGAGAGGCGCTCTCGTGGAGTTGAGCATGCAGACATTCTAATGGAAGGCAAGGAGGGATTTCTATGATGGGTAAAAGAGAAAAGTTTTGTTTTTGAGGTATTAAAGTTTACCAGCCATTTCTTGCCCCAGTCAACCATACATTGGATATCCTTTTCGAGACCAATGAGAAAACTACGAATAAAAAAAAAGACTAATTAACAAATTTGCACACTACTTACAATGAAAAATTTGAACAGCCTGACCTCCTGATTAGAAGTAATTTTTACAGTATTTATACTACACTATTTACATTTTTCGGACTATCATCCTCATCTTTGTTGCCATATTTATCACAAAGTTTCGGCTGCTGTACGCCCGGCCTTCTTCAGGTGGTTGCATTGTCAAACTGAACCCTTTATTTCGCTCGCTGGGGTAGACTGTTCTAGTTCCACGTGCCATGTCTAATGGATGTCAGTTATCTCCTGTTAATTCTTCTCTCCAAGGTTTTCACCGTCTTAACCAGATATTGAACTCACCACTTTTTGGGTCCTGTCACTGAATCTAACTAACGCCTTTATCCACTGTGCCATGTGTCTTTGAGGATATCTGTGTATGAATTTCTAGAGATGTCGGTTTATAATACCCAGAAATTCATTAAAGTGGGCTTGTCAACAGACGCATGATGTCGGCGAATATCTCAAGCCTTTGAGGATAATGATGTGAGTGAACACACCACCAGGCATTGGTTCGAGAAGTTCAGGCCGGGAGAGCTGTCCCTTTGTGATGAACCCCGCACTGGCCGGCTACAGGTCCTAGGTGATGAGACTATGAACACGCCCATAGAGGATAACGACAGCCACCCCTGTAGTGAGCTTACTAAATGCTTCCAGGTTTCTGATTAAAAAGTCAGACTTCACCTGAACTGCATCGGAGAGGTGTACCAATTGATCAAGTGGGTACCCCACACACATTCGGAAACCAACAAGCAACAACGACTGACAGTTTCTCGTTGCTTTCTCGGTACCACATCATACCCATATTTGATCGAGTGCTCACCAATGACGAAAAGTAGGTCCTGCATGACGCGCCCAAGCATGCCAGACATTGATTGTCATCAAAGGAACCCTGTGCCTCACACTACAAGACCACTTCTACACTCATGCAATACCATGCTCTGTATCTAATGGACTAGTCAACAAATGGTTCACTATAAGATGCTAGCAACGTATCAAATCATCACTACGAACCTATATTCGTAGGGGTTGGAACGTGTGCCGCAGGAACTGAATCAGAAGGAGCCAGCATTGGTTAACCGCAAGTGTGTACTGTTCCTCCATAACGATGACAGGCCTCATGTGCCACGGGTGGCCAGGGATATTGCGACTTGGCTGAGAGATACTGTGCCATCCAATTTGCGCCAACAGATGACCATTTTTTCCATTCCCATTCCAACTTAGTGGGAAATCATTCGCAAACGAGGTAGACGTATGACGGGCAATCACAGATTTCTTTGCGATCAAGAAACTTGATTTCTACCGTCGGAAGATTGCGCAGCTGGAGAGAGGTTGGCAAAACGTTCTCGATACCAATGGGAATTATTTTGAGGACGACCAGTCTGTCAAAATTTGCTGGATAACTTTTCTTTCTAATAAATCAAAGACTTCAAGGAATTTTTGGTTATCTTGTATACCATACATATCCGATGTTAACAACGATAGACAAGATATTGAAAAAAAAATAAAGGTGCTTAGAGTCTATACCTTATTATACCTACCTGTCATAGTGTCGGGGAAAGTTGAAGATAGTAATAGCTCAAGCCCCTGGGGGTCATCCGCCCAGACAGTACCACACCTTCGGGAGGAAGTTAGGGTCATTACCCAGCGTCTGAGGCGTCCCCAAAAAAGGGAAGTACCGAGGAGGCTTGAGCAATATTTCTTTGGTATTGCCGAAAAACCCACATTAACCCTCGACCATAGGTCACGTTCGGTTGTGACGTCAATGCACTCTAAAATCCTATACCCGAATATTTGAAGTGGTAAGTAACGGTACAATCCATTAATAATACATATATATATATATATATATATATATATATATATATATATATATATATATATATATATGTATATATATATATATATATATATATATATATATA
>OZ038476.1:119439204-119456704 GCA_964036315.1 Acanthosepion esculentum | reverse complement strand
TTTGTAAAAAAGACAGAGGGAAGCTATGTCACGTCACTGAGAAAGCAACTGAAGTTGAGGTGCCTGGTCATGATCGATCACATTACAGATCCTTCTTTGGATTTTGTCGATAATCTCAAGCTGTACATCAGGTCCACAAGACTAGATATATCAACAATATTCAATGCACGGGCGAATTGTTGATTTTTCAATATGAAAGGTGGATTCTGACAAGTAATTGTTTCTAACCCGACACACTCACCCAAATTTCCTTGCTGTAGATGCAGCTATTCATTCAATGTAGTCAATCCACTTGAAGTCAGAGGAAAAATGTCAAACCAAGAAGGTGCAGTGTGTTGCTCACCTCGAGTCAAGCGTCGGCTATCCTGATGGCAGGCAGGAAAGGCTTTCTATAGTACTAGCTAATCCTAGTTGGAGACGCCCGGTCAGGTAATTATTTTTCCAATACCCACAAAGCCAATCTGTAGCTTATACTGCAACTATGACAAACGAACCGGGATTAGAGTTTCTGGGGAAAAAGGCACAATCTGGCGTGATCAGGAGTTGAACAAAACCCGTATGCATAACGATCGACTACTTAACTTAACCCAGTTACATTCACGAGGCTTGGGTCCAACGATGGCATGGGTTTTCATGCATATCCGAACGGTGCTGCACTCTGAGGTTGTCTCCCCAGGGAGATATTATCTAAAAGTCACCTTCTTCATGAATCTACTCCGGTGAGATTCAGAACCGGAACACCAACTGTTGTAGTGTTCTCCCTCTAAAGAGTCGATGTTGGACTCTTCCGCCTACTATAAGATTAGTAGGAGAGAAGGCCTTGGGGGAACAGTGCTCTAGGCTGTTCAACTGTCGAATTCTCTGCCTCGAGCAGAGAGGAACCCGGATGAGGCTTTGCCGCAGGGCAAAGTTTCGTCAGGGGAGGTAGACAGGCCCTGAACCCGTTTATGCGGCTTCTAAGGGGATATTTTTGGACGAGCCTACGGGCTCGGAGAACTCACGGTAAACTCGGTCTTCTGCCACATACATCCTTCGTGGGAGGGGGGCTGTTAAATAATAACAGTCGATTAGATTGAACACTGTGTCACCCGACATCACTTGTGGTGGTGGTGGTGGGGCTGTTAAATATTAACAGTGCTCCAGCCTGTTCAACTGTCGAACTCTCTGTCTTGGCTTAGAGGAACTCGGACGAGGCTTTGTCGAAGGGCAAAGTTAATCGGCTGTTAAATATAATATACGCTCACTAGTCGTATAATACTCTTCTGTTGTACTTACCGTTTAATATATGATATATCTGTAACACTTGTTTTGTTATTTCTTAAACCATTTACTTGGTCACAACACTGACAAACCAGATGCAAATATTATCATAAGAAAAAAAACATCGCCAATAACACATGGACTGGATATGGCAGTAATGAGGAAGTTTAAAGGGAAATCGAAAAAAAGGACAATTATACTGGGAACCAGAAAGACACAGTTAAAACGTCTAAGTCACATAATGAGGAAATAAGGATTGGAGAATTTGGTACTCACAGTACATACTGAAAACAATGAGGAGAGAGGGAAGCAATAACTTAACAAAGAAACTTGTATAAATGGATAGCATAACCATGACTAGCAGTGATAGTGAAAAGATAAACCTTACATAAATCATGAAAGGATAGGAATCTGTGGAGGGCCATGATCGCTCTATGTCCTGAAGAGATACGACACAAAGAAGAAGTGATCAAACAACAGTAGTTACTTACATGTTGAATTTAGTTTTGCTACAAAGACACAAGATTAAGGTAGCCTTTAGGGATAAGCAAAGTATGAAGAAACAAGAAAAAGAATCGTTAGAAACAAAGAAAAGATCATAGAACTGTTATGCGATATCAGTCTTCCTATATGGCAGTGAATGCCGGACAATGTCACCATAGATGAAGACGAGACTTGAAGCAACAGAAATGTGGTTCTACAGAAGGATGCTGAGAATACCATGGACACGTGAGCAACGATTAAGTTTGAGAGAAAATGGAACTTATACATAATATCCGGAAGAGAGAGAGAGAGAGAGAGAGAGAGAGAGAGAGAGAGAGAGAGAGAGAGAGAGAGAGAGAGAGAGAGACTCGAAATTTCTAGGGCACATAATGAGGAAGGGGGGCTTGTAAAATCAGATACTCACAGGACAGCTTGAAGGCAAGAGAAACAGAGGAAAACAACGCATAGCCTACCTAACGAGCTTGAGTAAATGGATGACGGAACAGGGTTTAGGAGATATAACAAAAAGACATTTATTAAGAGCGACAAAGAACAGAAAGTCATGGAGAGTCGTGATCGGCTACGTCCTGAAAGGACACGGCATATAGAAAAAAAAAGAAGTGGGGACCGAAATCACTCGTAGTGGTGAGCAAGACTAGCCTGTAGACTATTACATCACAAGGTGTTTTCGATGAAGCAACGGTAAGCGTTCTACTAACAATGGTATCAACTGTTGGAAGTGACATTTACTATTTGTGGGGTCGGACGGCTTTATTGTCAGTCTGAAACTTGACGACGGACAAACACGGTTCGGTTAAGCTGTGTGTAAAATGATAGGGCGAGAAAATAGAGAAAAAAGACATTGTATTGTATGGAATAAAATGTGATTTATCCGGTTACTAACTCGAACAATACGATTTAATGCGCTCCGACAGCCAAGTCTAAGTGTGAGGACAGGAGTCCTCTTTGTGGGCACACCTTAATCACATGCGTGTAATAAGAATTAACAAAAAAATAATAATGGTCTGTGAAGTTGATTCAAAAGATTCGAAATAATGGAAGATAAAAATACTATTAAAAAAAATGTTGCATTTTAAACACCATTAAATGACTTACGGATGTTTGGGTACTGGAAGTATTAGTGACCTCTTCTATTAATCGTGACCCTTCAGGACGTAGGCGATCGACTCTCTCCACAACTTCCTATTCTTTGTAGCTCTGAGAAATATTTGATTTTTTACTATCTCTCCCTCTCGAAAATGACCTTCAATCAGTGGTTAACTGGGGCAAAGAATGGCTTGTAAATTTGAATGCACACAAAACGAAACTGCTATTATTTAATCACAAATAGATAACCTTTTATGCCTTCCATTATCACAGCGGATGCTAACCTCCAGGAGAGGAACTCTTTTCGCCTTCTGGCGCTCATGTTTTCCTCTGACATGAAATGGAGTGAATCACTTACTAGTGAGCCAACCAAAATGAGCTGACTCCTTTTATAGTTTACCAAGAGAAGGTTAACCAATCAGAAGACTTGAAATATTCAATCCGACGTGTATAAAGGCGTCCATTTTGTTTTTTCTTGTCGGAATATCCACTGCTAACCTGTCAGATGAAAGACCTGAAGAACTACGCTTTCCTACTCTCTCCGAATATTCACTGCCAACCTCTGATATGGAAGACCTTAAGAATTATTGAACAGCTGCTACTAGATATTAGTGTTGTTTCATTGAACAAATTACTTACGTTGATTTTCTACATTCAGACTACGGTGAACATGTATAACATTAGTAACAGTTTCTTTCACGCTCGTGGGACTCTCTTCCGGCTCCTTGCTTTCCGGTCCGCTTTAATATTCAAAAAATGTAATTGCAATGTCAATCGATATCTACTGTCCTCCTGATTCTTCTTTTGTCCTTGCTCCTTAGCAATGTTTCTGTTTTCTAATTCTTCCACACCCAGTAACCCCTTGTGTCTTAGTGGCTTTACAGCCTTGTTTGGAGTGGACTCAATCAAAAAACTATCTGTTATGTTGCTCCTGCTATATATTTCGAGATTCTCGACAGAAGGGTCTGTAATATAATAGGTCCTGATATGGCATCTCAACTTCAGTTGCTTCCCCACCGCCGTGACGTAGTTTACCGCTGTCTCTTATACGAATAATTTCATGGCAATTATAATTTCCTCCTTGCTACATCGACCGCGTACATTTAAGCGTATTGGCAACTTAGTCTCACTGGTTACTGTTGAACTCAGTCAGTTATGTGCAATGCGTGATACACGCTTAGGCGATCATGTATTTTTCGATACATGACTGACGAGGCAGATTTTTCCCGCAGTAGGTTGACATTTCTTTCTGCGGTAGAGCAGTTGCCATCCAAGGCGACAAAACCCGGTCTGTCCTGCTATTTACCCATAGCTGGAGGAAGAAGAAGAGGATTCATACCTTTCCCAAGGGTATTAGTACGTAAGTGAATGTAATGCACTCGAATGGAATTCGAACTCGGCTCTCCGATTATAATTCCAGTCGAATCCATTACCGTTGAACTAGATATAAACATAAGTTCCATTCTAATAGTTTATTTTTTAGCATTTCTCACCAGTGGAATTTTCTTCCACTCTCTTGTTTCCATGCCAGCTACAATCCTCAAAAGTTAAAAGGCAACACCAATCACTATAGTCTGTCTTCATGGTTTGGTTTAATTTGGTTTGGTTTGGTTTGGTTTGGTTTGTTTTACGGCATATCAACCACAATGGGTTATTTAATACCAACAAAATTTCCTTTTTTTTTTTTTTAAATGTATAGCTGGTAATTTTTTCAGAAATGTATAACTGGTAATATTTAAAAAAAATGTATAGTTTGGTTTGTTTTGTTTCGTGGCATATTAACCTCAATGGACATTATTTACATTATTCGGACTATTGTCCTCATCTTTGTCGCCATATTTATTACAACGTTTCGGCCGTTGTACGCTCCGGCCTTCTTCAGGTGGCTGGAATGTCGAACTGAACCCTTTATTTCGCTCACTGGGGAAAGACTGTTCTAGTTCCACGTGCCATGTTTTAATGGATATCAGTTATCTCCTGTTAATTTTTCCCTCTGAAAGTTCTCCACTGCCTTAACCGGATATTGAACTCACACTCTTTGGGTCTTGTCAGTGGATCTAACCAACGCCTTTATATAGACAGATATTAACCTCAATGAGTTATTTAATGCTGACAAGATTTTTATTTCTGATAATCTTTTTTTTTTCAAATATTTTTTGCTGGTACTAATTTTTTAAAAAAGTTTTTCTGGTATTAAAATCTATTTTTACACTTTCATAGTGTTTTGAGTGAGGTTGTGCATTCAACTATTTGCCCATTGCTGGGACCCTAACAGGTGCTACCACCCCGGGTCAGGGTGGACCTGGGAACACCAGCAATTAAGAGGTGGTTCCGCGCTCCTCAAAACGTCCTGATCAGAGGACTTGCTGCTGGATGTAGTTTATCGTCTTACTCAGGACGCTGATGCAGTTTCTCGTCAGACGGTTCTGTTTTCTTGAATTTTGTTCTTTTAGCGACCTTTCTCCTAACTAAAGTCTTCTCTTTCTCTTTCACACCCAGTAACCCGCCTCGTCATAGTGGCATTATCGGTTTGCTTGTAGCTAAATTATTTTTTTTTAAATAGTAAAAAGGACTGATATCCTTGAACTTTAATGACTGACATTAAGTTATATTCAACAGTTTGCAATTAAAAATATATTTTACACATTCAGTTATAGAATTATCCAGATATATGACTATTTACCAGTTTTTACTCATTGGGTTGGGACGGGCTGTTTTTAATTCAATTATATATAATTGCATGGATCTCCCATTAATAAAACCGATTAATCTTGATTAATATTAAAAAAAAATATCTATGTTTAATTATATAATTATTATTACAAATTACTGGTTTTCCAAAATTTAACGCTAGAGGCCGACCAACCAAAATATGATTTGCATATATTAAATATTCATTTGTTGTTTATATATATATTTTTTTTTAATTTGGATTGCAAGGATTTTTTTTGATAAAAGTTTCTTTGAATCACAGAAAAGTAACAGCGACAACTTTCTTCATTTTTGTTTATCGTTTCTTTTAATATTTTCAACGCGCTTTCGGCTGTTTCTAAAGCGATCATCAATCTCAGAAGGTTGAGGTGAAATTGTCAGGTGTTTTAACAAATTGGAAAAAAATAAAAAATAAAAAAAATAATAATGTTTTTTCCAACTGAGAATAAAGGCAATCAGATGCAGCTGTCTTCTTCCGTAAACAGGTATGGCTTAAATCAAATTTCTTTTCCAAAATAGAATTGGAAATTTATCCATATTTTGGTTTTATTTTCCGCCACAATGACTGCCATTTTAAGTGAAATGCTTATCGTCTGCTTTTCCTCGTTTTATTTCAGATACTTTAAAGACAGGTACATAAATACGTTCTCACTAAAAAAAAAAAAAAAAAACTTTCGGCAATATTTAACTTGCCCGTAAGAAAAAGGGTATGTCAAAAGGACGTTTTTTTCCCTTGACACTGCTATTATTTTAACTACCTTCACACCTCGGCAATGTTCATTGTTTTAAAAGGTGATAATTATAATTTTAATAAGGCCTAAACAAATGAAAGTTAATTTATACACTTGTTTTTGTTCTTGAGAATTTACAACAACAAAATTAAACACTATTTATTTATTAGATTGTTTATTTACAAGAATAATTTTATATTTACAATATTCTAAAAACTAATACAATTCTATTAAAACTAATGCAATGCAATATTTATCAATTAACAATTCATCAATAAATAAATTCATATACTTGTAAACATTTACTAGATTATAGAAATATGTGAATCAACTATAATAAAATCCTTATTATTTACGATTTTAAAGTTCGAATCAATTGGTAATTAGCCGAGGTCTTGCCAAACATTCCAATAAAAATTCTAATAAATAAATTGTTCATTGCTGCCACATATGGTCTGGTGTCCCTGCTATTCACCTAGAACTCCTTGATAAAAATCCAAAGTAGAATCAGCAATATTATTGATCCTGATCTGGCGTCTCGGCTCGACTTCAGTCACTGTCTCAAAGCAGTAAAGTTGCTTCCCTGTGCCTTTTTTTATAAATACTTTCATGGTAATTGTTCGAATAAGCTCTTCGCTATGGTACCTAGAGTTTTTAAATTTAAACGCAGTACTAGACTGGCAACGATGTCCCATAAATTTACAGTTGGGTTGGCTAGATGTAACCGTAAATTCTATGATAACAGTTTCTTTCTCACACTTCTCGCTTGTGGAACTCTCTTTCGGCTTCATGCTTTCCAGTCTACTTTAATCTTCAAAAATTTAAATGCAATGCCAATAGCTATCTACCTGTCTTTCTGATTATTCTTCTTTTGTTCTCTCTCTCCTTAGTAATGTTTCTGGTTCTAATTATTCCACACTCAGTAACCCCCCTGTGTCTTAGTGGCTTTACGGCCTTACATGGAGTGAACTCGATTAAAAAAGAAAATCAATCTAATGAATAAATAGTGTTTATTTTTGTTTTCAAATTCTCAGGAACAAAGAAAATGTATGATTTCACTTTCATATGTTTAGGTTTTATTAAAATTCTAATCATCGCTTTTTTAAAACAATAAACATTGCCGAGCAATGAAGACAGTTAAAATAATGGCGGTTTCAAGGGAAAAGCCGTCCTTTTGACACTCTGTTTATTGGCGGGCACGACGGTTAAATACTGTCAAACTTTTAAGCAGAGAGCAACAAAAGAAGAAATGCATCTGCTTTGCAATGATTAATGTTCTTTTTCACTGTTTATCAAAGGGCTATTTTTTGCTCTTAATCATTTCATCACAGACAAGGCGGTAATGTCACTAACAAGCGGTGGGGGGTGTACATAATGTGAAAGAGAAAGAGAAGATTTTAGTGAGAAGTGATGAAGAGGACAATAAATGGACAGTATTCAGGAAGACAGAAGATGGCGTTTGACGTTAATTTTTTGAAGATTGTAGTTAACAGGGAAGCAATAAATTGGAAGGGACTGGCACAGACAGAAAAAAGATACTAATAGAAAGGTACTTACGGTTGAATTCAACTAGTTAAACAATAAAACGATGACACCTAGTTGCCAATCTAGTGGCACGCTTAAATTTATGCAGTCCAGGCACTAAGCAAAAAACACATCAGAACAATTTCCATAAAAATAAAGGGTGTTCAAATAACTCGGACTGATTTTAAATGTGAATTAAGTTTAAGTGTCTAATGATTTTTTTTACAGATTTAGCGGGCATTTGGGCAAAATTTATTTTCACAAATAATTTTCATGACTTAAAAAACAGGATCCAAAAGAGAAGTAAATAGATTTTCACCAATAACACTGATTTATTTACTGCTGACTATGATCCGTCTTAATGAAACACCCTTATTTGTAGAAAAGACGGAGGGAAGTAAACGGCTGTAGGAAGGTAAATGAAATCGAGATGCCAGGTCAGCATCGATTACATTACAAGCTCTTCTTGGAATTTTGTCAAGAATCTTGAGATATATAGTAGCAGCACCAGACCCTATATGGCAGCAGTATTCAATGTTCGGACGAATGGTAGATTTATAAATGTGGAAGAGAGATTCTGACGAGAGGAATTCCCTGACACGACACAGTGAACCACTTTTCTCGGCAGTAGACGCAGTAATTGATTCAATATAATCACCCCACGTGAGTTCAAAAGGCGAAAAGTGTTGCTCTCCTGGAGTTTAGCATCAGCCATGCTGATGGAAGACAAACAGAAAAATTTCACTTGAAACTTGTACATTATCAAACAAGCATATTATGAAACAAACACATTATGAAATAAACACATTATAGAGAAAGCACATTATAAAACAAGCACATTATGAAACAAACAAATTATGAAACAAGCACATTATGAGACACGCACATTATAAAACAAACACATCATGAAACAAAGAGTTTATTAACAAGAACATTATGAAACAAACACATTATGAAATAAGCACTTATAAAACAAGCACATTATGAAACAAACACATTATAAAACAAGAACATTATAAAGCAAGCACATTATGAAACAAATACATTATGAAATAATACATTATGAAACAAGAACTTTATAAACAAGCACATTATGAAACAAACACACTATGAATACATTATGAAATAATACATTATGGAACAAGAACTTTATAAACAAGCACATTATGAAACAAACACACTATGAAACAAGCACTTATAAAACAAGCACATTATTAAACAAGCACTTTATAAAACAAGCACATTATGAAACAAACACATTATGATACAAACACATTTTAAAACAATCACATTATGAAACAAACACATTATAAAACAACACATTAAAATACAAGCACATTATGAAACAAATACATTATAAAATAAGCACATTATGAATGAAGCAGATTATGAAACAAGCACCTTATAAAACAGACACATTATGAAACAATCTCATTATAAACAACATAAATTTCTCATTGTATAATATTTATTTCTAATAAATATAACAGTGAAGAAATAACGACTAACAGACGAGTATGCAGAATTTCGGAGCAAGGAAACAGCTTCGAACAAGATATGAAAACGGATTCTGCATTACGGACACTTGTATAATCCTGTCCTGCTGCATATTGGAGGTGATACTATGCAACTAAATCAATAAATTTGTAACCTAATGATGCGAAAAGCATTTTACACAACAATATTTATTCTGAAAGACAATCGACTACTTTGTCAATGCCCTTAATTCTATGGCAATTATTAATCACAGAGATCGAACGTTATACAGTAAATATCTGAAATGAAAATCCAGCTCATAAAATGTTATGGACATTTTCTGCGTCCTCACATTACGTATGTTGCATGTTAACCGTAGAGATTTCTCTTGGAAGTACAGAGCCATTGACTCACTACCTTATGCGTTGCTCCTGTATGACATGATGAAATAATTTGCCATACGTTTACCTTCACAAAATTTACATACATATATAGCAAAAAAGACACAACACGAATTTACATGTGATGACACGATACTTTAAAAACAAACATGACGCGTAAAGAAGCGATATTTTAAAAACGATGAAACTGACATAGTACCAAAAAAGCAAAAACCCTTTATAAAGTTTTCAAATACTAAATTTTACTTACTTATTTTGGCTTGTGAGTTACTGAAACTTGTCAAAACCTATAGCCCCAGAGCAAAATTGTTCATTTGAAGGCACGTTTCACCTGTTTTTGAAAGTTTGCCCACACCGATTTTAAAGCTTTTAATAGCAGTACAAGATTTAATTAATGATGCAAAAACAGGTTTTTAACGTTTCATTTTATAGGACAAGAGGGAAACAGAAAACAGAAAAAAATGAGACAACAAGCACAGTAAATAGTCATAGAAAAAATTAAAAAAATAAAGAATTAGCTGACCAGTTCTTTTTCGTCTCTCACCAAAACCTGAACAAGGAATTAAAATACTGAGGACATATTCTTCGGAACGTTGACCATCATGGCTCTCCGCAATTTTCGGTTCTTTGTAGCTCTTAATAAATTTTATCTTTCGCTCTCCTAAACCTTGCCCCGACATCCATTTACTCAAGCGATCATGGCTCCCCACGATTTCCTATCCTTTGTATCTCTTAAATGTTTTTTCTTTTGTTATTTCTCCTAAACCTTGTTCCGCCATTCATTTACTCAAGCTCGCTAGTTAGGTTATGCGTTGATTTTCTCGGTCCCTTTTACTTTTAACTCGTCCTGTGAGTATCAAATTTTCCAAGCATTCTTTCTTCATTATATACCCTAGAAATTTTACCTATCTCTACCTGGTGTTAAGTATAAGTGTCCGTTTTGTTCCCATTTTCTTTAAAACCTAGCTCACGTGTTCGGTCCATAGTATCCTCAGCATCCTTCTGTAGAACCATATTTCTGTTGCTTCAAGTCTCTTCTTCATATGTGGGGCTATTGTTGGCTCTTCGAGGCAGTGTAATGGTTAGGAAGCTTGTCTCGCTAGAAAAATTACGACTGTATAGTGAGTTCGATCCTCACTAGGTGCTCTATACTTTCGGCCTTGTGCCACATCTATGCCACACTTGAACAATCACTCTGTGGGGATATTGTCCATCATTCACTGTCATATAGGAGGACTGATATTGCATAACAGTTCTGTACTCTTTTCTTTGATTTTTTACGATTTTTTTCTTCTGTTTGTTAATACTTTGCTTAGGTTTTGAAAGGCATCTTTCGCTATCCCTGTGCGTTTTCGCATTTGCATGTTGCACGCAAATATTAATAATATACTGTCACTGTAGTTTTTCCCCCTTTTCTAGTGTCATCTTGTTTTATTTTATCGTCTACTTTAATATCTGTATACATCAATTTTACTTAAGTTTATTATGTTGTAGCTTATTGAAGCATGTTAAAAAGTATAGTTTCAGAGTGAAAATGCTAGTTTCATGGTAATTTTCACTTGTTTTAGAAAGAGAAGTATCGAGCTATTGTTGGATTTTTGCGTCTGTAACAGATTGCAGTGCAATAAATCGGCACTAATCAATCAGGTGGTTTCACTCATAAAAAATAGGTAGGATTTTCTTTAGAAATAATTTTTTATAGATTAGCATTCAATAGACCTCTTTGAAGGCGCGTTATTTGTTAGAATTTTTTTTTCATTTTAGTCCTGTTTATCATATCAATACAGTTTAAAATCGATGCCTCACTTTTTACAAAGTTATCTTGACTTACCTGTTCTCCGTACGAAAACAATTTTTTTTTTTTTTTCAAAAATAATTTCTTTTAAATAATGAAGAAAAGGATATATACATTTTTAATTAAAGAATAAATATTTACGTAAATTAATCAAATTATATATCTGTTTTTATTTCATTGAAGATAAATAATTATTGTCACCCAATGTTTGTCTGTGTGTTTCCGGAAAAAAATCCCCCACCCAGCAATTTTTTAAAGTTTTTATAAAAAGTTTTTAAAACGCGTTTTAAAAATTCAGAAAATTGAAAACAATATTCAGATATCAATGTGACAGACATACTTTGAAACATGACATGGTTTATTTCGTTTTCAGTGGGTTATTTAATGCCGACAAGATTTCTAGGATAGGTTCTTATGAATAGATTATGTATTCTTTGTAAGAAACCAATTTGTAGACCAATTTTCATTGAGGAGTTTTTGGGGGGTTTTTTTGGGGGGGGGGTTGTAAAGAGGGTTTTTGTTGAAAGTCAAATGTATTGGTGTTTTTTTTTCAAAATTATACTGCTGTTTCTTTTTTACTATAAAAATCTATTTTTACACTTTCATACTGTTTTGACTCCTGTTTAGAGGAGGGGGTAACTATTTTGTTCATAGCTGGGACCTTAATAGGTGCTACCATCCCGGGTCAGAGTGGGCCTAGGAAGAACATCAATTAAGAAGTGGTTCCACGTTCCTCAAAACCTTGCGATAATAATGCGAACTGTTCGGTCAGTGAATGCCAAATGTTTCCTTATAAGGAAACCGCTAATCACATCTTTACCCTTAATGCTGCAGCTGCTAAATCTCATGCTATGTAGATGTTGAGCCTACAAGAGCCACCTTGTCCCTTCAGCTCTCACTGTCTTAGCAGAGTTTAGTTTGGTTTCATTTATTTTGTTTTAAGGTATATCAGCCTTAATGGATTATTTAATGCCGACAAGATTTTTAGGATAGGTTCGTATGAATAGAATATATATATACTTTCTAAGAAATCAGTTTGTAGATCAGGTTTCATTGACGTATTTTTTGTAAAGAGTGTTTTTGTCGAGATGTCAAATGAATTGGTGAAATTATTTCAAAATTATATTGCTGTTTCTTTTTTACTATAAAAATCTATTTTTACACTTTCATACTGTTTTGACTCCTGTTTGGGGGAAGGGGTGACTATTTGCCTATAGCTGGGACTCTAACAGGTGCTACCACCCTGGATTACTTTGGGTCTGGGAACAAAAGCAATCAAGAGGTGATTCCACGCTCTGTAGTTTATCGTCATACACAGGGCGCTTGGCATTTGCAAATAAGAGCTGTCCAATAACTTTCCGAACATTTAGGGATTGATTTTACATTGTATCGATGCTATGAACAGGACTCGCTCTTCTAAAATGATTTTTTAAAATATCAATATTCTTAGATTCTGATATAATCTTGGGTACGACGATAAACTACATCTGGCAGCAAGGCCTCTGATTAGGACATTAGAGGTTTTGAGGAGCTTGGAAGCACCTCTTAATTGCTGTTGTTCCCAGGTTCACCCTGATCTGAGGTGGTAGCACCTGTTAGGGTTCCAGCTATGGGTAAATAGTGAACCCCCAAACAAAAATCAAAACACTAGAAAAGTATAAATATATATTTTTATGTTAAAAATACGAGCAATACATTTTTATAAAAAAATTACCACAATATATTTTGTAACGAAATTACTAACAATACATTTTTCTGGTAAAATGACTAACAACAAATTTTTACAGTAAAATGAATAGCAATACATGTTTACTAAAATGACCAACAGTACATTCTTATAGTAAAATCATCAACAATACATTTTTATAGCAAGATGACCAACAATACTGTTTTCTAGTAAAATGACCAACAATACATTTTTATAGCAAAATGACCAACAATACATTTTAGTTGTGTTCGACTATGCACTAATACACCTGGGAAAGGCATGAATCCGCTTCTTCTCTTTCATCTAGGGATTAAATTTCAGCCGGTCTAGAAAGACAATTCTGAGTCCAAAATCGTGAGGAAGGAAGCAAATGGTAATTCACAGATAAAGAAAGGGGATTTTTTGGAGAGTTGTGGGCACCTATATCTTAAGTGGACATAGTATTTAAAAAAAAACGTATTGATGCAATTTATGTTGGAATTTTATATACTTAATTATTACCATACGCCTTAAAATACGAAATCAAGATGCCATTACATTACAGATTCTTCTTGGAATTTAGTCAAGAATCTTGAGATATATAGCAATATAATCACCCCACGTGAGTTCAAAAGGCGAAAAGTGTTGCTCTCCTGGAGTTTAGCATCAGCCATGCTGATGGAAGGCAAACAGAAAAAAATTCACTTGATACAAGCACATTATAAAACAAGCATATTATGAAACAAACACATTATGAAATAAACACATTATAGAGCAAGCACATTATGAAACAAGCACATTATGAAATAAACACATTGTAGAGCAAGCACATTATGAAGCAAGAACATTATGAAACAAA
The DNA here is from genome assembly GCA_964036315.1 of Acanthosepion esculentum. Classification (NCBI taxonomy): domain Eukaryota; kingdom Metazoa; phylum Mollusca; class Cephalopoda; order Sepiida; family Sepiidae; genus Acanthosepion; species Acanthosepion esculentum. Next base: position 119,442,669 of record OZ038476.1, on the reverse strand, counting down.
CACATTATAGAGCAAGCACATTATGAAGCAAGCACATTATGAAACAAACACATTATAGGGCAAGCACATTATGAAGCAAGAACATTATGAAATAAACATATTATATAGAAAGCATATTATGAAACAAAAACATTATGAAATAAACATATTATAGAGAAAGCATATAATGAAACAAGCACATTATGAAATAAACATTATAGAGAAGACACATTATGAATCAAGCACATTATGAAATAAACACATTATAGAGAAAGCACATTATGAAGCAAGAACATTATGAAATAAGCATATTATATAGAAAGCATATTATGAAACAAAAACATTATGAAATAAACACATTATAGAGAAAGCACATTATGAAACTAGCACATTATGAAATAAATACATTATAGAGCAAGCACATTATGAAACAAGCACATTATGAAATAAACACATTATAGAGAAAGCACATTATGAAACAAGCACAATATGAAATAAGCACATTATAGAGCAAGCACATTATGAAACAAGTACAAAATAAATTGTAGATTTATAAATGTAGAAGAGGGATTCTGACGAGAGGAATTGCTTGACACAACATGATTGGACATGGCATTTAAAAAAAAACGTATTGATTTAATTTATGCAGGAATGAATTATTACCATACACCTTTATATTCGAACTAGGAAGTTCTTCTTCGTTGCTATACCCGCAGTGTTTCGGCTATTGTATCCTATCTATGAAGGCCGGAAGATAGTGTGTCCGAAACCTCGTGGATATTACAACCAAAATTCGTTTTGGTTCGAATGCCAAATCGTATGATAAAGTGATTTTTTAACAAATCACATTTTAGCGGTAAGACTTGTATTATTCCTAGTCGTACTCGTAGCAAGAGCGCAGAAGAGGCAAAATAGGTTTCACGCGATTTAAGGTGGAGTTGGGCTACCATGAAGCCTATTTGACGAATAAGTTTAGCCGCTTGCACACCTTTAATGCAGGACGTCTCAATCGCAATGCACACAAACTCATATCTGTCCGACAGAAAACGGTCTTTAATCCAGTTTGTCAATTAATCTCTAAAAATAACCACCAGCTCATGGTGTGAACATACAAGATTATTATTAATATCATTACTGAGCAAGAGAACAGTATTCCAACAAAGTTACGCTGTAGTACATGGATATACGAAGCCTCGTATACCCATCTTAACACCCAGTGTGATAAGTGTATATTGGGTGTATCCATCACAGCCAAATGTGATATTGTGACAGGCATTTATAAAAGCAAACCGTAATCTTACAAATGGCGCCGAGGTAGAAATACCTTCAGGTCGGGTAACCCAATTCGTTCAGACGGCCTCTCATTGAGGATGCTCCTAAGTATCTAGATGTAATTCCCAAGTCTTCTTGATTGCTTCAGCATTAAAAGACAAAAAGAATACCTTCTCGTCATTGGACCATGAGGCTTCCCAACTACTTCCGTTCCTGGACAGAGATGCACAGTACGTCAGATCCTAGTGGTCATGCCCAAATTGTTATGGTCAGGTATCGGACAGGCAAAACCGTGATACTTGAACGGTGGCGCTACAGAATCACAAAGGACAGTACCAAATAACAGAAATCAACATCACTTGGGGACTACCAACAACAGCAACATTAAAATGGACAGCACATGTAACTAGAAGAGAAACTAAATGGCGTAATCAAGATGCTAACATGCTACACCACACAAAAGGTTAGGAAGGAAACTCTCATCAATAGTAGAAAGAGCGATAACAACTACTGGACTCGAGAAACTTGTTTACCCCATGAATTGTTTTAAGAGAAAGATTTTATAAATTTCAATCAAAAACAGTACTGGCCGCTCGCTCAATGAACATCAAATGTTTCCTTTTTACCATTACCAACTTAATTAATGCTAAGACAAAAATATACATGTTAACGCCTCTAATCAGTTGAAACATGCGAACTATCCCTCGTGTGGCATCTGGGAATTTTGTTGTCTTTATTGGCAACTCTGACTAAGACGATGACGGAAACCACGAAGCGCGGTCTTAAGCGAAGTCTCCGACCAGTTATTATTATTATTATTATTATTATTATTATTATTATTATTATTATTATTATTATATTCGGATTCCGGACGCAGTCTTCCTCACAAAAAGCGAAAGAGAATAATGGAGAGAAATTTGGTGATAGATAGCTGTTACTGTGGACCCGGCGCCTGTATGCTGGGGTTTCATTATAGCATCAGCCATAAAACGTTCTTACTAAACGAGCGTCCTCCCTGTATTCTGCACCAATAGAAGTCCGGATATTTTAGCATTTGCTCCTCCTTTTCCTCCAATCTGACGACGCCCAGACATCTAGTGTCGGACACTGCTGAAAACGCCATAGGATGTATTTATTTACTCCCACCACCTCTCCCATTTCGTAATATATGTTAGTCACTTCTCTTCACTTACTTTCTCTGATTTTATTATTATTATTATTATTATTATTATTATTATTATTATTATTATTATTTCTTGTGTTATTCTGAAACTCAAGATCGACTTTTTAGTATCGCTATCATTTCCTTTCTCTTGTTTTCATTTTATTTTCTCCGTCGTTATTTTCCTTTGTCTTTCTTGCTGCCTTTTCCAATTTCTTTCTTTCTTTCTTTCTTTCTTTCTTATACTCTGTCTTATCTTTTTTTTCTCTGATTTATCTCCATCTCTTGATAATTTTCTCTTCTTTCTTTCTTTCTTTCTTTCTTTCTTTCTTTCTTTCTTTCTTTCTTTCTTTCTTTCATTCTTTCTTTCTTTCCTCAAAATTTATGTCCCGTTCTTACTCATGCCACTCCTCTCTCTCTTTATTTCTTTCTTTCTTTCGTTCTTTCTTTTTTCACATTTTCTATTTCATTCACACCCACACCACTTTTTTCTTTCTCTTCTTTCTTTCTTTCTTTCTTTCTTTCTTTCTTTCTTTCTTTATTCATTTATTTCTTTGTTCATTTTTCTTTTTTCTTTACTTTCCTCAAATTTCCTATTCCATACTTACTCATACCACTTCTCTCTTTCTTTTTTTCTTTCTTTCTTTCTTTCATTCTTTCTTTCTTTCTTTCTTTCATTCTTTCTTTCTTTCTTTCTTTCCTCAAAATTTATGTCCCGTTCTTACTCATGCCACTCCTCTCTCTCTTTATTTCTTTCTTTCTTTCGTTCTTTCTTTTTTCACATTTTCTATTTCATTCACACCCACACCACTTTTTTTCTTTCTCTTTTTCTTTCTTTCTTTATTTCCTCAAATTTTCACTTCTTGTTTTATTCATAGCACCGTTTTCTTTCATTCTTCCTCACATTTATTGTCCTTTCTTATATCGCTTTACTTTCTTTCTTTTTCTTTAATATTTTCTATTCCTTTTTATTCATGTAACTTTTTTTATTTCTTTTTGCCTGTCTTACTTTCTTTCCTACAATATAAAAAACACGCATGTCATTGCTTACA
>OZ038476.1:119421704-119434204 GCA_964036315.1 Acanthosepion esculentum | reverse complement strand
GTACATATGTATATATATTTATATATATACATATATGTAGAAACCTTTTTTACATAAATATAAACGTATGTACATTGACCTATACATGTATGCATGTCTGCACATATATATATATATATATATATATATATATATATATATATATATATATATATATGAATATATGTATATATATATATATATATAATCCAATTTAAATTCAAAATTAAACTACAATTCATTTAAATATTTATAACAATAATATTCCAAACAAACAATAAAAGAACCATAATTTTAAAAATTAATATATTAATATATTTCTTAATATATATATATATATATATATATATATATATATATATATATATATATATATATATATATATATATATATATTGATAATATTCGTGGTTAATATACTATATATATATATATATATATATATATATATATATACAGATATATATATATATCTTAATATCTATCTATATATATATATATATATATATATATATATATATATATATATATATAACATGATTGTATTTCGCCAAAATATGACTGACAACGGTAAGATGGCAGATAGCTAAATTTTGTAATTATAGTCCTCGATATCAAGAGAGAGGGAGAGAGAGAGAGAGAGACAGACAGACAGACAGACAGACAGACAGACAATTAATAATAATATTTAACAACTAACATATTCACTTATCTTGACTGCATTCTGAGTTTCCGTGACAAAGTATATTTAGAATTCATTTTTAGAAGTTTAATTTTTATTGTCGAATATATAATATATATAGCGTGTGTATGTATGTGCTTGCGTGTGCGCGCATATAACAAAGTGATATCTTTAAAGAAGCAACTCGATTTTCTAGTTTGAACCGAGAAACACGGGTACATAATTCACACCTTTTGTACTGTGCCAAATCCTCACTCCAATTATTGTATCGTTACTGTGTGTGAAACACGCGATTATCCTTACATAGGAAGCGTACACAAGTTGACCGTCGCGAACAAATAAATATACTCAGATGGGGTTTCCCGCACGTTTGGATTCTAACAATGAAGCCACGTGTCGGGCCCGCTTAAACAGACACAGGCACATCTCCAGCCGTCAGCAGGCGCGTGTCCGCAAGTTCATGCGATAAGGGGAGGCGTTTGTAATGTCTGTGCGAATGTATGTGCGCGTACACATTCTTAGTTACATAAATGTACAGATATGACATGTGTAGATACTGAAATAGACAGATAATTGCAGATTAAGAAAGATAACATATTAGAGTTTGATCATAATAGATAGAGCGATATATAGATAGATAGAGCGATTCAGCATAATAATAGTCTAAGTAGATAGATAGATAGATAGATAGATATATAGATATGAACAGACTGAGATAGATACTATAATAATAGTCTAAATATATATATATATATGTATATATATATATATATATGTATATATATATATATGTATATATATATATAGAGAGAGAGAGAGAGAGAGAGAAAGAGATTCATCATAACAATTGTATAGTTAGTTTGATTGATAGCATAATAATCTAAATAGATACGTAGATAGATAGGTAGAGAGAGAGGGGGGGAGCGAATCATCATAATAATAGGTCTAAATAGATCGATAAATAGAGAGAGAGACACATCATAATAATAGTATAGATAGATAGATAGATAGATAGATAGATAGATAGATAGCATAATAATCTAAATACATAGTGAGAGAAAAAGAATCAGCATAATAATAGGTCTAAATAGATAGATTGATAGATAACATATTAATCTAAATACATATATATATATATATATATATTTATATATATATATAGAGAGAGAGATAGATAGATAGATAGATAGATAGATAGATAGATAGATAGATAGATAGGGAAAGTGAGAGAGAGAGTGGGGAGAACAGCTCATCATTATAATAGTTTAGATAAATAACATAATAATTGTATACATACATTCGTGCATGCCTACATACTTGCATGCATATATATGTGTCTGTGAGAGAGAGAGAGAGAGAGAGAGATAGAGAGAGAGAGTATATGTCTATGTTATTTTCGAATGAATATTTAATAAGACATTGTTTCTAATAGGTGCGCGTGTTTCTGTTGCCATACCTGTTTTTGTGTTTTTGTTCATGTTTTTCTTAAACAGTGAAATTAAAAATTCCATTTCTGTCGGGAAGCAAAATTTCTTTTAGTAGGACTTCTTAATCTGGACAGGTTGGTATTAATTTCACTGTTTAAGAAAAATGGAGAATCTAAAAATAATGTTTATATTAATAAGATACATACATACATACATACATATATATATACGTATGTATGTATATTTAAGCGTTTCACCCCAAGCAAGGCGGGAAGCTACTAGCACGCAAGGGGTTACAGAGAGTTGGAGCGAGAGCAAATAGGAGTGATAGAGGAAAGGATGAAGAGAAGGATAGGGGATAGATCAGGGCATCTGGAGACGTCGATTGACATTACATTTGAATAGTTGGAGATGATAGCTGTCAGGAAAACAAGAAATGGGGAGGGAGTTCTACTGGCGAGAAGTGCGAGACATTAAGCTATTGGAGTAGAAAAGACGGCTACATTTAACTGTTTCGACACTGAAAGGGGGAGAGCGAGATGCCTACTTAGTAGAACCCTTAAATTCATGAAGTCTGGGAACCAACGATAGCAGCTCATCGGAGCATTTACCGTGAAAGTATTTGTAAAAAGGACAGAGGGAGGCGACGGCACGTCTGTGAGAGAGCGACTGCAGGTGAGATGCCAGATAAGGGCCAATTACATTGCATATCTATCTATGGATTTTATCAAGAACATTGAGAAAAACAGAAAGGGCTCCAGATCATATATGGCAGCAATACTCCATGCAAGGGCGAATATAAATATATATATACGGAATAGTCTCCCTGTTATTTCAGCTATCCATATATGTGCCTCTTTATACACTGTCTATTTATTTATCTATCTTTCACCCTCTTGCCCTCTATCTCTCTCTATATATAAGGAAAAAGAGGGAGGCGAGAGAGAGAGAGAAAAGAGAGAAGTAGGAGATACGAAGAGAGAAATATGAAAAGATCTAAAGCAAAATTGAAAATAGCAAGTTAAGTGTCATACGCGATACACGCTTGGGCGATCATGTCCCTCCACAACTTCCTTACCTTACAACATCCTCACGTCACAACTCCCTCAACTCTGTTGATTCTTTCATTTAAGTGTCATACGCGATACACGCTTGGGCGATCATGTCCCTCCACAACTTCCTGACGTTACAACATCCTCACGTCACAACTCCCTCAACTCTGTTGACTCTTTCATTTAAGTGTCATACGCGATACACGCTTGGGCGATCATGTCTCTCCACAACTTCCTTACCTTACAACATCCTCACGTCACAACTCCCTCAACTCTGTTGATTCTTTCATTTAAGTGTCATACGCGATACACGCTTGGGCGATCATGTCTCTCCACAACTTCCTTACCTTACAACATCCTCACGTCACAACTCCCTCAACTCTGTTGATTCTTTCATTTAAGTGTCATACGCGATACACGCTTGGGCGATCATGTCCCTCCACAACTTCCTTACCTTACAACATCCTCACGTCACAACTCCCTCAACTCTGTTGATTCTTTCATTTAAGTGTCATACGCGATACACGCTTGGGCGATCATGTCTCTCCACAACTTCCTCACGTTACAACATCCTCACGTCACAACTCCCTCAACCCTGTTGACTCTTTCATTTAAGTGTCATACGCGATACACGCTTGGGCGATCATGTCTCTCCACAACTTCCTTACCTTACAACATCCTCACGTCACAACTCCCTCAACTCTGTTGACTCTTTCATTTAAGTGTCATACGCGATACACGCTTGGGCGATCATGTCTCTCCACAACTTCCTTACCTTACAACATCCTCACGTCACAACTCCCTCAACTCTGTTTATTCTTTCATTTAAGTGTCATACGCGATACACGCTTGGGCGATCATGTCTCTCCACAACTTCCTTACCTTACAACATCCTCACGTCACAACTCCCTCAACTCTGTTGACTCTTTCATTTAAGTGTCATGCGCGATACACGCTTGGGCGATCATGTCTCTTTCGATTCATGTCTGACTAGGCAGAAGGCTGCCGTTTTATTGTGCGTCCGCGTAAGTCGAGAGGACCTAATCTGTCTCACTCCTCAACCCATTGCTGGGAAGAGAACAGAAGTGAAGGATTCATCCCTTTTCCAAGTGTATTAGCAACGAACTCGACTGGAATTCGAACTAGGGTGTCTGATTTCTCATTACCCATTACGTCACACCGCACATTCCAGTAGATAGTAAGAAATTAAAAACAAAGACAGATAAAAACGTAGACTGGCTTCTGCAACCTCGATAGCTAGCTAGTTAACCCGAACGGAATCATTTCTGAGCTGACCGCCGTGTTGTATACGTGTGTTGTGTTGAGCTTTTTTTCCCCAATTTTATTGTACTGTGACTTTTTTTTTCTCAACATTGATTCCTGCTTTTAGGTCACAAACGGCCTTCAGGAACGAATTAAATTCGTGAATCGAGGTTCCACTATATATATATATATATATATATATATATATATATATATATATATATATATATATGTGTGTGTGTGTGTGTGTGTGTGTGTGTGTGTGTGTGTGTGTGTGTGTGTTGTTCATCCGAAAAATGTTTAATATCTAAAATAAACAAAAAAAAAACACTAAACTAATTGAGTTTCTTTTGTCCAGGTTTTCAGATAAGACGTTTTGCCATCTTGATAACATTTGTCGTAAGTATCACTGAAAAACCCTTTCAGTTATTCAGCTAGAAATCAACAGGTTAAAATCGTTTTGTGTCAGACCCACTAAGTCTTACCAACTGAGCAATTGTGAGAAGAAAAAGGTCATTCAGACCTTCAGTGATGGTACCAACGTTCACACTCTGGTTCCCATCTTTAAAGTCCATTCAAGAAGCATCAAGAGAACGGTGAATAAGGTTTGAAAAAGAGGGAACGATAGAGCGGAAAACTGAATCGGGAGGTCACAACAATAAGAAGGATCATCATTTCAGTTAGAGCTAAATACATCCTTATTGTTCAAAGTAGAGTCCAATAGCGTTATAAAAACCTGTGAGAATTCCAGTAAGATATCTTTAATCATTTCTAAGATTCAAAGGTTCAAAGCTTAATGTAACAATTGGACAATTTTTACAACTGTTAGAGAATTTGGACAGTGTTGCTGTTACAAGGGTATAACTGCAAACGCTGTTCTTTTTCTTAGTGAATACCGGTTGTTTTTCAACAGTGTGTATTACGTCCATTGGTCTCCGAACTCGAGAAAATTTAATAAGGAGAATGTATTTCTCGGTAGCATTCGAACCTGCATCCTCTTTGCAGAAGATTGATTGAGTGCGCTTTAGACTGCTCAGCCTCAGATGGTGTCACAGTCCACTAATGTTCTATTTACCCTTTTGAAGACTTCACAACTCGTAATTCTGTTATTCTCGAAAACCTATATCTGTTCAGTTTCGTATGCGGAACGTAAACAAAGCTATTTCTAAAGAATTTATTGATTTTTTGTTAATCCGATAATTTTATTACTTCAAACTTGATCATTTTTTAAAGTGTATATGATGAAACGAATTAAGTCCGACAATTATTTAATACTTACTGTTTATAGGTTATTTTGTGAGCAGATATCGAGAAAAATCGTCGAAAATTGTGTGTTTATAAACAGCAGTTCGGACGTTGCTAACCAGACGCTTCTCTGTAGCTAAATGGTACAGCACGTCAGATCAAATGGCTGTTTCCATACAGTTCTATTCCTGTGTGAGAACGCATGTTTTCTGCGAAATTTCTCGGGCATTCAGGCCGGTAAATGTAATTGATACTGTTTAATTAAAAACAGAGCAAATTCTTAAATAAACTGTATCTATAAAAATAACGTATAAAAAAAGATATATTAAAATAATTGTCGGGTTTCGTCCATTTCATAATATATATTGCCATTTGTTTACATTTCAAGCTGATATGATCGTTCGAGAAAGATCGTGGGAAATTTGTTGTTTAAAAAACAGTCATTTGCTAACAAGATTCTTCCTCTTCCTGTAGATGAGTGGTATAGCACATCAGATCAAATGACAGTTCCGTGTCGGACACAAGTTCGATTCCTGTTGGAGGGCACATATTTTCTACGAAATTTCTCGGATATTCTGGCCGGTAAATATAATTAATACAGTTTATTATAGATAGAGTACTTACTTAAATAATTGTATCTAAAAAATAACGTATAAAGAGAACTAAATTCAAAGGATAAGCGATCTAAGATCCGAAGAAGAAGCTTTGAAAGCTCTTTGAATTAAACAGTAAGTACTGTCAAGCATCCGTTCAGTATAACGTTCTGGGGATGCTTTTCTTTTCATGGAACTGGTTTCTTAAAACTTATTGGAAAGACCCTCAGGAGCGAGCAGTACAAGAGAATTTTAGAGTCTTGTCCGCTCCCTTCTGCTGATATATATATATATATATATATATATATATATATATATATATATATATATATATATATATATATATATGTATTAATTATTTCACGCCCCTAAGGCGAAGGGGTTACTGAGTGTAAGAGAATATAAGAAAAAGAAAACATTATTTAGGAGAGAGAGAGAGAGAGAGAGAGAGAGAGAGAGAGAGAGCAATAAACGAATAGAAATTAAGAAAATATAAAGATTGATATTTCAATTAATATTTTTTATTTTTTCATTTTGAAGATCAAAGAGAGAAAGACAGAGAGAGAGAGAGAGATAGTGAAAGATCTAAATTTGAATAAACAGATAGATAGATAGATAGATAGATAGATAGATAGATATTTAATAAAATGAAATAGATACAAGATGGTGCTGAAAATTTATCGAGTCAATCAAGCACCCCATGTTATGTATTTATGTACATAAATAGTAGTTTTTTTGTTCAATGTTATTAATTTATTTTATGTCCCTCACTCTCTTTCTCCGTCACTATCTCTCTCTCTCTCTCTCTCTATATATATATATATATATATATATATATATATATATATATATATATATATTAAATAGCTCCGTTACATTAAATTGAGGAGTGTTTTTTCTTACACTATAGAGTATTTATATGTATATTTATACGATCACATACCTACGTATATTTACCCATTCGGTTACATATATATATATATATATATATATATATATATATATATATATATATATATATATATATATATATAGTAATAATCTTATAAATATAAGAAATTATACTCGTCCGGAAAACCTTAGGTGCATTGATTTGTAAATAACCATACCAGTACCAAAGGGGAAAAAAGGTACAAAAAGAAAAACATGTACGTCAGCCGAAGACAATCATCGAGAATCCAAGTTCAGAGTCAAAAGAAAAAACCCCGATACGAGTAAGTAAAATAACTAAGTGCTCAATACGCTTAGTAGAGCAAACCTAATTAAACCTAAAGAGCCAGACAAACCTACCAAGGTATCACCTACGCTGATCGTCGGGGAATACTCTCTGAGTATTCCCTGACGATCCGCGTAGGTGAAAGCTTGGTAGGTTTGTGTGACTCTTTCGGTTTAATTACATATATATATATATATATATATATATATATATATATATATATATATATATATATATATGAATGAAGAGAGAGACAGTGACATAGAGAGAAACAGAGACAGAGCGAGATCTTGATATTGGTATATATATGTAGAGAGAAACAGGGTGAAAAAGAGAGAGAGAGGAACAAAGATAGTGAGAGTGATAGAAAGAAAGAGGGGAGATATACAAGCAGAGACATACCTCTGAACAGATCCATGACAGAATAAGTAATCTTCAAAAGGTAGGTAAAAGAGAAACAAAAGAAACAGTTAAACATGAAACTGATATATAGCTTATGACCTCAGTTATATATATATATATATATATATATATATATATATATATATAGAGAGAGAGAGAGAGAGAGATAGATAGATAGATAGATAGATAGATAGATAGATAGATAGATAGATAGATAGATAGATAGATAGATAATGAATAGGCGGAGATGGATATGAACGGAATTAGATAGATAGATAGATAGATAGATAGATAGATAGATAGATAGATAGATAGATAGATAGATAGATAGATTTGAACACACAAAAGTAGATGGATATGAGCATAGAGAGAGAATGAGAAAATTAGATAGGTAGATAGATTATGATATGAGATAGATAATGAATAGGCGGAGATGGATATGAACGGAATTAGATAGATAGATAGATAGATAGATAGATAGATAGATAGATAGATAGATAGATAGATAGATAGATAGATTTGAACACACAAAAGTAGATGGATATGAGCATAGAGAGAGAATGAGAAAATTAGATAGGTAGATAGATTATGATATGAGATAGATAATGAATAGGCGGAGATGGATATGAACGGAATTAGATAGATAGATAGATAGATAGATAGATAGATAGATAGATAGATAGATAGATAGATTCGAAGATACAAAAGTAGATGGATATGAGCATAGAGAGAGAATGAGAAAATTAGATAGGTAGATAGATTATGTTATGAGATAGATAATGAATAGGCGGAGATGGATATGAACGGAATTAGATAGATAGATAGATAGATAGATAGATAGATAGATAGATAGATAGATAGATAGATAGATTTGAACACACAAAAGTAGATGGATATGAGCATAGAGAGAGAATGAGAAAATTAGATAGGTAGATAGATTATGATATGAGATAGATAATGAATAGGCGGAGATGGATATGAACGGAATTAGATAGATAGATAGATAGATAGATAGATAGATAGATAGATAGATAGATAGATAGATAGATAGATTTGAACATACAAAAGTAGATGGATATGAGCATAGAGAGAGAATGAGAAAATTAGATAGGTAGATAGATTATGATATGAGATAGATAATGAATAGTCGGAGATGGATATGAACGGAATTAGATAGATAAATAGATATATAGATAGATAGATAGATAGATTTGAAGACACAAAAGTAGATGGATATGAGCATTGATAGATAGATAGACAGACAGACATATAGATAGATAGATAGATAGAGAGAGAGAGAGAGAGAGAGAGAGCGAAATGGGAGGTGAATATTTAAAAAAGAGGAAGATAAGGACTGAGAGAAATGCAAGCGAGGGAAAAAGAAAGAAAGGCGCTGAAACCGAAAAGACGAGAAGCAAGATGGAGACAGTAGCAAGCTTCAGCGAAGCGTCAAAATGAGTGAAAAAAAGAGTAGGAGTGTCAGGAAGGCGTTACTGGAAATCGCTCGCACTGTCAATCCCCGACTTCCAACTGCAACAACTAGTTTCCCCCCCCTCCTCCTCCTCCTCCTCTTCCTCCTCCTCCGGGTACGTCCACATTTTGCAGCAACAGGAGAGAGGTGGTAGCGGCAGAGTCAGTGGACAGGAAAGGGTTTGTAAGCAACAATACCTCTATCGACACATCCAGCATCCAGCATCGCCCATTTTTTTTTTTCAGCATCTCCTGAAACAACAGACGATGACGACGACCTACGACGACGGCGACGATGACAACGACCAACGACGGCTACGACCACCAACATAACGATCATCATCATCATCATCATCACCACCGCCACCATCGTCATCATCATCATCGTCATCATCGTCATCTACACAGTTCGAATAACGGGAAATCAGCAGCATCATCGTAAGCGTCTGCAGGAGAGTTGCAGAAGAGAGAGAGATTTTCTAAAACTAGAACCCATTTCACACGTACAACATTGTCGCGTTCAGATTGCCACATGCGAGAATGTCATCTTACGGCCTTTATTCGCACCAGGTAGGTAAAAAAAAACAAACAACAAAATGCAAAAGCAAACAATTACGTCCTAAATATTATTCAGCACTCGATATTCATACATATATGCAGGTCATTATCTCTATAGACGCCTCTTTTTGCATGTGCATGAACTATACATACATTCTCAGACACATGTTTGTGTACGTGTGTTTACCTAATATTAAATATACATATATCGCAGCATATGATACGAATGGCTCCTGTATATAAATAAGACAAAATGTTTCATTTCAATTGCCACTGATCAAAGATTTCGACAGGAAAATTAACATGAGAAACCAATTCCCATAAAAGTGCATATATAAATGCCTATATATACATACATACATACACACACACACACACACATATATATATATATATATATATATATATATATATATATATATATATATATATATATATATATATATATATATATATAGATAGATAGATAGAAACATAGATTAATTAATTAATTATAATATATTTATAAATATATATTAATTTTTTAAAAAGTTTATGTTGAATGTTGAAAAGACACAATTCATTTCTATATTTTGCTGTTTAAGTTCTATAGGAAAAGTCCGTAGTTCAGTTTTTATTCTTGTTATTTTTTCAGCTTTTGTTTGGCTTCTGTTATTATCAAAGGATTAATAATATATTTTCGCACGAATTTTTTATTATTTTTTAATTAAGAAGGTTTTGTTGAAGACAATAGACAATGGATATTTTAAGAAACGTTTTTAGTAATTTTGTGTATTGATTTTGGTTCCATCATGTGTCAAAATTGCCTTACTGGCTAACTCCATGGATCTTATCTCCACACACCGAAAGCATGAATCCGCGATCTTGTACAATAAATGATACAAAATTACTAATAAATACCAGAAAAAAAGAGACTGAAGTCTTCAATATATATATACAATATATATAAAAATTGTTTATAGTTACGTTGTTCTGGAATCGTCATCATTGGTCGACTGAACTTGCTTTGTTTCAATGACTTTTGTTTTGTTGTTATTTAATTCATTTCTGACGAAAGATCGGGGCGATCTGAAATATCAAATATATATACATATACAGTCACACACACACACACACACACACACACACACACACACACACACACACACATTAAGATTAAATTTTCTAAATTAAAATACGTATTTATGAATGGATTTGCGAATATATATATATATATATTCGCAAATTCATTAATTCATATATATATATATATATATATGTATATATATATATATATATATATATATATATATATATATATATTCGTAAATCCATTCATATAGATATATAGATAGATAGATAGATATACATATATATGATTATGTTTGCTTTTGATGTATCTATGAAATAATCGATTCTGCCAGACGATTTCATATCTTTGAATTCAGAGATAGTTTATATATTTTATTATTTTAAATTTGTATAAATAAGAATTGTCATTCTACATGAAATTCATTAAATATTTTTGTACCTATACGGACATACACACACGCAAACACATAAACAGCTATACACACGTCCATCCACGCATCCTTATATATATATATATATATATATATATATATATATATATATATATATATATATATATATATATATATATGTGTGTATGTGTGTGTGTGTGTGTGTTTATATGTACAATCATATTCGCAACCTGAATAACGACATAGCTTATGAGCTTATGTATAGATATACATTATTTGAATATATATATATATATATATGTATATATATATATGTGTGTATGTGTGTGTGTGTGTGTGTATGTATATATATATATATATATATATATATTATTAGCTAAGTGACCAAATTTTATTTATATTGCATTAATATATATAATTGTAGGTATTGACTTTCCATGTGTGTTCATATAAAGTTTTTTTTGCTTTAAAATGATATGTGTATATGTGCCTTTTGTTTATATTAGTATCTTGAGATGCTTGTACTTTTAAAGGACTAAGCGTGTAGCTTGATTTCACATGTGTATCAGTTGAAATTAATATCTTTATTAAACACTTGCACAGTATTACTTTATATGCATATTCAACTGTATATTTACCTGTATATTTACCTGTATATTTACCTCTATATTTACATGACCATGTTGATTAATATTCTTATTTTCAGTTGTGCCTAAAATGTTCTTATTATATGTACCTTTCGTATCTACATAGTTATTCGATTCATATTAATAAATATGCTTACTTATGTCACTCAACACGTGTGTCACTAGGACATATTAATGTATATTTATATAAACATTTAATTAAATATATATTTGTATATACATATATATATACATATATATATATATATATATATATATATATATATATATATATATATATAGATAGATAGATAGATAGATAGATAGATAGATAGATATATAGATAGATAGATAATATGTGTGTGTAATTTGGCAGCAACTTTTCTTTTAAACATGTTGTGTTGAATGTTAAAGACAACATAGTCCTGCATATTCTCTTTTGAATTTTCTCATATTTTCTCATATTTTTTTTTTTATTTGAAAATTATATCGAAATAAATATTGTCCGTAAAATAACCAAGTAC
>OZ038476.1:119396704-119414204 GCA_964036315.1 Acanthosepion esculentum | reverse complement strand
TGTGTGTGTGTGTGTGTTATTTAGTTTAGTGTGTGTTATTTAATTGTTTAGTCTCTGGTAAGTGTGTGTGTATATATATATATATATATATATATATATACACACACACACTCTTGTTTTTGTTAAGGGATACGACTGTATAAACAAACTCAAGACCCGCATATGCACATTTGCAAATGCATATATGCAGGATGGCCCCGAAAAAGGTTTTTCTTTTTTTTTCTTCTTTGTTATCAGTTCGAATATTTAGAAACATGCATTTAATATTTTTAATTATTTAATTTTAAGCATTAATCTTGTTCGCAAATCAATAAAAATTGCATTTACTGTCATTTAAAGGTTCAGTATATTTTGGGCGACACTCTGTATATATTAGAAATATTAATGACAAAGTGGAAAAAATCCTAACATTGTTCTAGTATATAAGTATTTATATATCATTCTCTCCCATGCAGACGTACACACACACACACACACACACACACACATGTATATATATATATATATATAAATGGATGGATAGATGTCTGCTTGTGTATCTGTGTATTTATGTGCCTATGTGTGTATAGGTGTGAGATAATGCTATATAAATATCAACAATAATATTGGTAGGGGGAATATGACAAGTGGAAAATATTTTCGAGTAGAAAAAAATGAAAAAAATAAGATATTCCCGGCATCCCTTGTCCGTGGGCATATGTATTGGCAACAACATAACAAATTTAGTCCGATGAAGATCCAAACGCGTTACATATATATATATATATATATATATATATATATATATATATATATATATATATATATATATATAGTGTATTTAGAGAGGAAGCCCTCTTTTATACATGTTTCGTTAAAGGCAACTAAAAAGCTGCTGCAATTAAGCTTTTTATTTATTTATTTTTTTTGTATTCCTAGAAGTGTTTTCTTTCCTGAACACAGTTCCTTAAAGGGCATTCTCATGAAATGCTCGTTAAGGAACTATGTTCCTGATCAAACCGAATTTATAAATAATTACATTGGTCACACAACTACATGCTTATCCAGACGCCTTACGTTACGCCTATCTGACCATAGCTCTATTAGAACCCATTGAAAAACAAACATACAAACTTACCAGACTCCATCCGAAACATACTAGTAGAAAATATAAACATAACCTCATCCACTTGTAAAAAAAGGTTTAAAAATAATGGAAGCCCTAATAAAAAAAATAAAAGCCAACACTTAACAGTATTATCTACGAACACGGCCACAATGTGCTGTGTTCGGAAAATAAAACATCTCTATAACACTAAAAACATACATATAACGCACACACTCAATTTATCTGAAAAAATAAAATCATTCTTGATAATAGGTAGAAGTATAGCCGAAAGCGCTCGGAACTGTAGAACATTTGGACAGTTTGTCTGTGTCCAAAAAAGAAGGCACTTAAAAAATAAATAAAATGCTTAATCTTAGTACTTTGTCGGTCGTTTTTAAGGAAACATGCATATATATAGATATATACATCTGGCATTCAATCGGTTAATCCAGATATACCCACAAGTCTCTATTTAATTTCTGACTCCATGCCCTCCTCTTTAACTTTAGGAAAAGAGGTAAATCATTTTATAACCAGTTACCTACCATCGCCTGAGGAAGTACAATCATAGTATTGAAACATTAACATTTTTGTGTGGCGATTTAAAAATGTTTTTGCTATAATCTCTTATAATAAAAATATAATAATAATATTTTGCTCTACTTTGTATTGAGCCCTTTTAAAAACAGCAAATGCTTCGAATTGTGGATTTTTAATACATTTTTTCTTTCTCTCATTTAGCCACACTGAGGAGCTGTGATATAGCGAAACAGTCTGTCTATGGATGACGATATATATATATATATATATATATATATATATATAGATAGATAGATAGATAGATAGATATCAACCAAAATGACTATATATATATATATATATATATATATATATATATATATATATATATATATATATAATATAATATAATATAATATAATATAATATAATATAATATAATAAAAAAGCTCAAACACAAATATTCCATGGTTAAAATTTATTACAATGGAATCGTAATCACGATCCAATTCATCAGACCTACAAATTCAAAAACAAATAACTCCAGGTATAAAAAACAAAATTATAGTTAGAGTGTATGTGTGGGAGTGGGAAACAAGTTTGAAAGCGAAATGTATGAAAGCTCTTGAGAGAGATGTAAGAGAAAAAAGAAGAACAGGAAGACCTAAAAGTGAAGGTGGGGATTAAAATTTAACACAGAGAAGTCTAACAGAGAGAAGTTTTTACTCTGTCCTGGACATTGAGTTCTACCTGGATTCTATCCTCTTGGAAATTTAAATATATATATATATATATATATATATATATATATATATATATATATATATATATATATATATATTTTAAGTAAAAACAGATTACATTAAGGTTCCATATAATAAATTATTTCACCACAGCCCTTTTACAGGACAGTGGATCATCAGATTTATTTCCAAATGTTGAAACATTTGGAAATAAATCTGATGATCCGCTGTCCTGTAAAAGGGCTGTGGTGAAATAATTTATTATATGGAACCTTAATGTAATCTGTTTTTACTTAAATTATTAGCTCTGATTTACATTGAGCTCTCTGGATTCTATCCTCATTGGGTCTTCCCATACGGATTACCTAGTTTTTCGTAAACTAAATATATATATATATATATATATATATATATATATATATATATATATATATATATATATATATATATATATACGGCAAACACACGCTAAAATTTGCTATACTAATTTATAGTCACCCGCTGATACAAGAAAAACATTTGAATCAAATAATCCATTGTGCTTTCTTCTTAATAATAACATAGACTTTGGCGATAAAAATTATTTTATTAGCTTTGTGGCATTTTCTCAATATGTATATATATTTTAAGCGTATTATTTGGTGGCACCGATATCACACACACACACACACACACACACACACACATATATATATATATATATATATATATAGAGAGAGAGAGAGAGAGAGGCAGACAGAGAGAGACAGAGACAGAGAGAACGTGCGGTGGATAAATTGTCGTCTAACTTACGCAAAAATGAAAATAACACTAACATCTCGTTTTAACAGATATATTTACCAAAATTACACAAAAATATCTTGAAATACTTAAGAGTAAATTTATTCAGTAAAATCGCCATTGACTTCAACCACGGCCTCAAGACGACTTCGGAATCTACTGCAACTCTTCTGGACGGTCTCCTTGTTTAAGTTGATGAATGCTGCCTTGCCTTCAGATCACCTTTGGTGTTACAAGGAGTTTTGTTGGTCTCTCGCAGATTTCCTATCACTCACACAAAAAGTGTACTAACAATCAAAAGTTGACGCTATTTCGTTCACTATTCAATTCTTAACGTGTTTGGAGTTCATTTATTAAATTAAAAATATTAATTAATTTTACTAGTACAAAGAAATTTTATAAAATTCTATTTCTTCTACGACACCATATAACTGCACCACATAGAGATAGCCAATGCGCTCGTTTTTAAGTAGATGATTGCCTTTGCGGTTGGCGTACAAAGTGTTTCATATACGCACATACACGCAGGATACACAATATGTGTGTGTGTGTTTGGGTTTGTGTGTGTGTGTGAACGTGTGTGTGTCCGCCTTTCTAAACAAAGGATAAATGTATTTCATTTCTTGAATATTATAAACACATACATCTCTATTCCCACTAGTTTCAGACCTCAAAATGCGTCTCGGCTATTAATCAAATACTGAACACCATCAAGGAACACATGTACATATGTATATACATATACATACATGATAATAGCCGGCCACTCGTATTCGAGGATACCCGTCTATTACGAAGGCTAGCCAATCCCTATTGCAGACGTTTGCTCAGGCACATTTGTGTTTGTTCAATACCCTATAATCAGAGCCCACCTGTGGTTTATACTGCAACTATGCTGAGCAGACCTTAGTTACAGTTTCTGGGAGAGAGCGTGTTATCTAGCGTGATCAACAATCTGAACAAGGCCAGCACACTCAAAACCTCGGTCAGGTGTGCTAGCACGAAGTCACAAGAGGATTCTGTGTTTTACTCATAAGGCTTGGGTCAACCCGTGTTGTCGTTTTCAGGCACTTTCTAAAGGTGTCGCACGCTGGGATCGACCGCTCCAGACCGATAACATCAGAAAGTTTCCTTCCTAACAATTCGATTATGGTGAGATTGGGACCCTTGTCTCATGGTCAGAAATCGAACATTCTAACCACTATATATATATATATATATATATATATATATATATATATATATATGCCCGAGTGGTTAGAATTTATATATATATATATATATATATATATATATATATATAGTTTGTGGAGTGCGTTGTTTTTCTGATATTGTGCGTCTCATTGGCATGCCTCATTGTGATTATATATATATATATATATATATATATATATATATATATATATATATATATATATATCATTTCACCCAAAGCAAGGCGAACAATGCCACTAGTACGCAGGGGATTATAGAGAGTGAAAGTGAAAGAGAAGTTTCGGAATAGGGTGGATTAATGATATATATCTATTTACATATACATATATATATATTTATATTTGTGTGTGTGTGTGTGTGTGTTATAAACGTTATACTTGGTGGTTACACGTATTTGAGTAGACATATCTTTTTTTGCAAATTTGTAGTCAACGTTTACCTGGCTGAGCGATCGAAATTCTAAATGACGGAAATGTTCTCTGTATATTAAAATTTCCATTAATTCTCTCTATATCTCTCTTTCTTTCGCTTTACATCTATATCAATCTACATCCCGGTCCCCACCACCCCAATCTCACCTTTCCTTAAAGAATTACTACTTTCCCAAGCCAACATACACAACAACAAATACAACGGTTAAATCCATCACTTCAGCCTTTGAGTATTTACAACACAAATGTCCATGTCATACCATAACAATTTAGTCACAATCCAAACAATATTCATTTTTTTTTAAATTATTGAATTTTGTTCACTCACTTTACTTTTCACCAGATTTTGAATTAGGACACATTGTGCCCTCCACATGATTGGAATGAACTTTCACCTTTCACCTGATGAACATTCATGAACGTTCTCAAATTCACAAGCCGTGATAAACCAATGACATGCTCGTCTCTGTGGATATAAACACGTGTAGCAGAATAAATTCTAAGAAAGTCCCTCAGAGATCGAAATGCGTCCGCTAAGTATAGGTTTTCCTGTTTTCATTATTTATATTGTTCAGACTGCTGTCCTCATATGACAATAAAGATGAGGACAGCAGTCCGAACAATGTGAATAATTACAATTCCTCATCTTAGAAATATAGACAGATAGTTTTTTCTCTTGTATCTTATTCATATATATATGCGTGTGTGTGTGCGTGTGTGTTTCTGTGTATATATATATATATATATATATATATATATATATATATATATATATATATATATGTATGTGTGTGTGTGTGTGTGTGTGTGTGTATTTAGGCAGCAATCCTTCTTTCATGCACATTTCATTAAAAACGACAAAGTCCTTTTATTTAGTTTTTTAAACAATTTCTCATGCGATCTAATAATTTTTTCTTTTCGGATGATAAATTATATAAAAACTGTCCGAATGTTCTTTTTATCCGAGCGCTTTCGGCTATACATTTAGCCATTTTCAAGGATTATATTTTAACTGTTAAAATTATAAATAGTTTGTTGTATGTATGTTTTATAAAATGTTTTCATCATATATATATATACCTTTGTGCAAATTAATTGAAACAAAACGAATAATTCTGTCATTAATTATTCTTTTTTCGTATTTTTCCAATGAAACATGACCCAGTGCACATGTTAGTATTTCGTATGTCCATTTCACGAAGGAGAGTTTCCGAGCCAGTCTATAGTACTTTGATTTGCTCCCTGCAAAAGTTTTCCAGTGTGTTCGTGAAGCATTACAGTTTTCGTACGCTTCCTTCGAGTAACGTCCATCGCAGACAATCGCTTTAGGACAACTAATCGACAGTCGAGACAATAGTGTATGGGCGGGATAAAAATCAGATGCAATTTCGGACGACACAATATTTTTCAAGGCCAAACATATTACATCATACACACTGAAAATAGATTCATATTACTGCACACTACTGCAAATGACTTAATCTGTGGAAAAAATAGAAATCGATTACACCCTGTCACTCAAGTGGCTCTAAAACTGACTGTATGTTGAAAAAACGGAAACTAAAACTGTTGTTTCAATTAATTTGCACAAGGGTACATATATATAATATATATATATATATATATATATATATATATATATATATATATATATATATATATATATATATATATATACATATATATATATATATATATATATATATATATATATATATATGACGCATAACTGGGAGACAATTGAAAGACAAAACAGAAAAATATCACTATCTACATTATTCGGACTATTGTCCTCATCTTTGTCGCCATGTTTATCACAACGTTTCGGCCGTTGTACGCTCTGGCCTTCTTCGGGTGGTTGGAATGTCGAACTGAACCCTTTATTTCGCTCACTGTTCTAGTTCCACGTGGCATGTCTAAATATAGACAGAGAAAAATATCACTTGTTTTGAGCCTCAAAAGGATTTATCCTAACTCTACTTTGAAGTATATATATATAGAGAGAGAGAGAGAGACATGTCTCATTAAATTATTTAGACAAGTTTTGTCTACTTGTTCTTAATAGGATCCTCTCGTAATTACGAACAATTTTTTTAGTACCATTATTAAAGGAAGAAAGAAAATTACCATGTAGATGTATATTCATTTTATTCCGAGTCCTTTCGACATTAGCACAATGTCGTCATCAGGGTCTTGTTTTTTCTCAGACAAAACATTGTTGTGTTCATCATCTTTCTAAGGCAAAATTGTGTTCATTTGAAATTAAATTTTTCATGCGTGAAGTGAAAAACACTAGGGTTGTCTACTGTACAACTTTAAATTTTATCATTTAGGCTCACGTGATAACGACAGGGGAGATAACTAAGTTATTGCAATGTTTAAATATTTCGGTTTTAACTCACAGTTTTAAATAGTTTTTTTTTTCTTCTTCTTTTTTGTACCTTTTTTTATAAATACTTTCATGGTAATTGTTCGGATAAGCTCTTCGCTGTGTTGTTTTACTCCAAACCAGACAATGACTAGTTAGGTGGATGTAGTAAGAAAGGTAAGTAAGAATGCGTTGTTTTGGTGCAAGCAATATTGTGGTATATTTGGGTCTGTGTTTTTGGTTAGCTAAGTTTATTGTTAAGAGAGAAGAAGACAGTCCTTTTCCCCATTCCCCACATTGGCTCAGTGCCACATTTCTGTACACAGCAGCATAAATATCGCTCTTCGTCATGGTACCTAGACTGTATGAATGGCGGCGAGATCCCATCAATTTACAGCTGAGCTAGCGAGATGTAGCCGTAAATTCTGTGCTCACGGTGTCTTATCTCGCACTTCTCGCTTGTGGAACTCCCTCCTGCCTCCATGCTTTCCAACCAACTTTAATCTGCAAAAATGTCAATGCAATGTCAATCGCTATCTACTGTCCTCCTGATTTGCTCTTTTCTCTTTCTGCTCATTATTAATGTTTCTGCTCCTAATACTCCCACACCCTGTAACCGCTTATTATTTTTATTATTTTCCTTCTTCTACTACCACTGCTTTCGTTTTACTTCCCCTTCCCTTTCTCCTTTCTCCTTTTTACATTTCATCCCGGAATCCAGAACAATAAGTGAATAAAATGTAATTATATTTTATTTTTTAAGCATAAGGTTAATCAACGATAGGTATTATCCATGGAAGTTATTCGCTATTAACTATGAATTTTTATATAAAATATTTTTACCTGGACAAGTGAAATTATGAGGTGAACATTATAGTAACCTAACCACAAATGTTGCTCAGTATCGTAAATTATACGTTGATTTATGTTGTCAGCAACAAGCACTCTCCCCAAGATATAAAAAAAACGCAGTGAAAATCAGCTACAGTTGCACCTAAAGCATGGCACAAATAATAACAAAGCTCAACAAGAAAACAATGAAAAAATCAAATGAACAAATTAAACACACTTTTAACTGCAGAAAAAAACGAATGTCCCTTAAACGGCAATTGCGAGCAGAACAATGTAATATATCAAACCAATATAAGATCGGCAGATAACTTAGAAAATATATACATAGGAGTAAATAAAGGGCCCTGGAAACAAAGAAAGTACGCACAAAAGACATCCTGGTGACTGTACTGCCTTCATTGGGGTGATACCGATTAAAAAAAAAAAAAAAAAGAACTATATCCACTTATTACGGCCTATGCCAAAGGTTTTTAATACATTATACCAACTTCATGGCTTACGGCTTAAAACTAAGAATCCGCAAGAAATGTTTAATCTCCGTTATTACTAGACGTCCCTTAATTATCAAACACAGGTGAGTAAATATAAAATGTCTATATACAAGGGAGGTACTGACGGTGTATTAGTCCCACCAACCTTACAAATTTTCTAATGTTTTGAAATACTGATTTTTCAGAAGTGAGTCGTGCCAATCACTTTTCAGCAACCTCTCTTCGATCTATGGGTATATGCATGTAATATCTTACATAAATAATACATTAGATCAATGGTTGACGAATGAATGTATTCATATCGGAATGAATTAATAATGTTTTATTCACAGGTCCATGCATTTTTATTTGAATAGATATTTTGCCCAACATCATCGTTAAGTGCACACACGCATACTTGCGATTATTAATCCAGTAAAAGGATTAATAATAAATCCATATATAAACGCATTCGTGAATGCTCTCGTTTGTTTATTAACATACACTCTTAAATCTTATGGTTTGCATATATCTCTGCGTAGTAGTAGTCGTAGTACAGTTCTCCGTGTTCTGAATAGCGATATCTAGCTACCCACCTCACGAGGGTTGCATGTGGCACAAGGCCGGGTTTAACGTGGGTTTTCCGAGCCCGTAGGCTGTATCCTGAATAGTAACCGGTTTTGATAGGCATAGCCACCCTATGTTCACCAGATGTTCTCTATTTATACTTGTCTATCTAATTTGCATACGATACTACATTAAATACATTAACTAACAAGAGTTAATATAGCTTTTTATATAAATTGCAGTTGTCAGGTTTCTTATGCTTTTGAAGCTGGAAGCATTTAACTCAGCATTACCAATTTAATGCTACTTAACCCACAGCGCTCTAGTAGGGAAGAGGTGACTTCGGTCCTCCACTTTTTGCTGAGAAGTAAACAGAAGACTAACTTTTATTTCTTGGCCTCAATCTATGACGACGCTCTTGAGCTGAGCTGTAGCATTTGTTTTATTTTTTAATAATTTCACCCCAAGCAAGGAGACATAGCCACTAAAACGCTGAGGGTTACAGTGAATGAAAGCTTAGAAATGAAGTGGATTGAGGAAAGGGTAAAAAGGAACAGGCTTCAAGACGATAGATGGCGATTGACATTGTATTTAAATATTTGAAGATTGTAGTTATCAGGGAAGTAGTTATCTAGGTTGGGAGTACGAGAAAAACAACTCTTACAGTAGAAATGACAGTTGCATCTAGCTAGTTCAACGGTGAACGGTGAGGCCTAGTTGCCAATTTAGTATCCCACTTAAATTCATGTAGTCAGGACAGCAGGAAAAAGAGCTCATCCTAGCAGTTACCATGAAAATCTTTGTAAAACATACAGATTGATTCGTTTTCTACGGCTTATCAACCCTTTGCGGGTTATTTAAAGAAAATATTTTTAGATTGTAAGACTTTTTTTAGATAATGGTTTAGTGATACAAGTCTTACTAATTAACCCATAGCTTTCTCAAGGTTATATGCGCCTAATTGGAAGTCGCCTTTCCGATTAACAATTCCGAGCTGTTATCCATTACATCACCCGCACATCCAGGCTTACAGCTCTTGGTATTTCCAAATGGTTACCCTTCTAGTTACTGACCAGACTCGACGTTGCTTAATGTTGCGTCATTTCTCTGAAATCATTACAGCTATTAATTGTCAAAATAAATAAATCAGAGAAATTAATTTTCCGCTTTGTTTTACTTTTCTTTTTTTACAATGACGTTCACCATGTACAAGGCCCGGGAGCCACTCGAGGTAGAGAATTACAGAGTAAGAGGAACTGTTATGGGATGTGGGGGGGGGCATAACGATTAATTCGAGACTTGAACAGGTTAAAATTGTAGTGATCGGGTAAATATCCTCTTTAAAGTCAGTTCCACAAATTAGTTGTTCATGGGAAGAAGCTACTCAAGTAGAACTTACATCTCACCATTTTATGATATCACGAAGTGAATGAAGGTCGTTCGCTGCAATGAGGATTGCATGGCCGGTTTTAGTCGGGAAGATTAGAACTGGTGAGACCAAGAAATGTAGATCGTCTGAACACTTTCCATGGAAATGACGATAGCTGAACGAGCGACTTGCGACGTTTTGTCTCTGAGAAAGGGATTGCAGGTTGGGAAAGAATTCGTCACACGTAAGGACGCGTAAAAGTTTTTGAACTCTATCGAGAGGGAAAAATGAAGACTAGGTAGCGCCAACCCTTATATAACAGCAGAACTCCATTTCGGTTTAATCTGGCTCTTGTAAATGTAGAGAATAGTAGGAAGAGTCTAGTACTTACTGGAGCGGTACAGGGAACTGACTACTTTACCGGCATCTTTAGTAATGGATCGTATGTACGAGTTTCACTTGAGGTCAGGGGTGATTTTAAGGCCCAATAGGCGCTCAATAGAATAAAGCGATAGAATGAACCTACCATTTTTTTAGGATTCTCATTTTTTCAAAATTGGCCTTGTACAAATGAAACTAACATCTCACCAAGCGGATACGATCGGAATAAGGGTGACTCGCATCAATGTGCATAGCATGGCGGGTCTTAGAGGCACAGTTTATGGGAATATGTAGGGGGAACATAATTAATTCGAAAGTTGAACAGGTTAAGACTGTAGTGATTGGATAAGCATCCTCTTTGAAATCAGTTCTACAAATTATTTTTTCATGGGAAAAGCTACTCGAATAGAACTTACATCTAACCAGTTTATGATATCACGAAGGAAATGGGGGTCGTTCGCTACAATGAGGGTTGAATGACGGGTCTTAGTCGGGAAGGTTAGAATTGGTGGGATCAACGAACGTAGATTGTCTGAACACTTTCCATGGAAATGGCGATAGAGCAACGAGAGACTTACGACGTTTCGTTTGTGGGGAAGGGATTGCAAGGCGGGAAATAATTCATCACCCAAAAAGATGCACAGACTGTAAACATTGAAAAATTAGCTAAATTAAATTTTTTGTGTCAGTCATTTATGCGGTAAAAAGGCTTAATAGTATGATTCCAGAAAATAAACGGAAAGAAGAAATATGCTTGTAAAATCAAAACAAAAATATTTATAATTTTATGTGGATCAGACAAACATAGAATTCAGAATCTTTAAAACCTTTATGGCTTAATTAGACCTCCCACCTTTTTTCATTTTGTGATGCCCTATATGAATTGGGAAGGAAAAGGAAAGGTGAGATTGGAAATAAAAAAAGTGGGAGCGTGATTGTTCTAGAATTTCATTTATTGGAATGAGGAAATGGCACGCAAACGTGCAACCCATTATTTAATGAGTGAAAACTATTATTTTCTAGATCGAAATCTTTTTTTACCGCAAATAAATATAAACCTTATCAAGCATGTTTCTATTGTCCTTCAACTGATGTAAATCACGAGAATTGCAAGGCCTGAAATCAAAATTCAAGTATATATATATATATATATATATATATATATATATATATATATATATATATATATATATATATATATATCAAAGTGTAGGAGAACAAACAGTAGGATTACAGCGATCAAAACATTAATTTAAAAATATTGCTCAATACATAAAGTAGAGCCGTAAATATTTATTTATCTTATGCAGTGTTACATTAGAACATGCACATATCCACTACAAAATTGCATGAAATTCGATGACATTTTACGTCGGTAACACGATGAATATTTTAAAAAACGCTATTATAACCATATCTCGTCCTTCAACAACCCAGATAAACGAAACCTGACCTCACTTTCCAAGTATTTTGGGGAATTAAAGGACAAGAGTGGAACACGCAAACTTAAATGGAAAATACTAAAACAGGCTAGAATCTCGAAGTGATTAAACGAACCGTGTTTTCTCTTCTCTACAGGAGAAAATACTAATAATTAAATACCCTGATAAAGAAAACTATTAAATCGAAGGTATGAGATAACAATAAATTGCAAACGTAAAAAAGAATTAACATTACAAGAGTAAAACCATAATTCCCCACGTGATGAGACGTCTAAAAAGGTTTTCCCTTTTTTTGACGTTGAAATAAAATTTTGTAGTATATATGTGCATGTTCGAATGTAACACTGCATAAGATATATATATATATATATATATGAGAGAAAGAACAGATGAAGTGAAATTCCACTGTTCGTAGCATTTACTTTTAAAAAGTGCTCAATACAATGTAAAGTAATATATTATTATTATTTTATTATAGGAGATTATAATTATAAAAAAAAACATGTTGAAATCGTTACACAATAGCTTTCGTGTTTCGTTGTACCTCTTGACATTCTAGAGTCATTTATCTTCGCCTGAAGAGGTCCAACGTAGTGCCGAAACACGAAAGCTATATACCGGTTGTCCATAAATTTATATACAACTAGCAGC
Organism: Acanthosepion esculentum; assembly: GCA_964036315.1. Classification (NCBI taxonomy): domain Eukaryota; kingdom Metazoa; phylum Mollusca; class Cephalopoda; order Sepiida; family Sepiidae; genus Acanthosepion; species Acanthosepion esculentum. The sequence continues at coordinate 119,401,329 of OZ038476.1, read as the reverse complement.
ATGGCCCGGCGTTGCCCGTGCTTGATTCAAAAATCGTACGACTCACAGCAATCGCTATCACTTGACTTAAAATATTTTTGCCCTCCTTGCCTTTAAAGGAGTGCCCTTTGCCGTGCTGATGTTGCTACATGCCTTACTTCTTGCCTATCTCACACTGAGAATTTTTTCTAAGCTCTATACGAAGCATTAAATCTGTTACGAAAAAGAACTAAACAAAATGAACACAAAACGATCAGCTTTAAAAAAGGAGAACAAATACTTTTTCACACCCAACCCAGTTCTGCGGAATCAGAATCAACGTTGAGTTTAAGCAAGCGAATGAGCCAATTGGGGTAAAGTGCCATGCAGATTTAAATTTTTCCCATTTGTGACGAATGCAGCTATCGATTTTTTTTGCATGCTAGCATGATAGTTAACATTTGTGTCAGTCATCTGTTGGCTCTCACGCTGGCCAATAGAATCTTCCTGCCTATTCGTGGCAGCCAGCTATAGGCTCTCACTCTGGCCAGTAGAAAATTGCCGCAAACTACATGAAAACTGCCGTAGAAGCATGAAAAAATCGATTATTTCCACTATCGATGGGGGTTGGGAAATGCAAAGTCAGTCTTGACCTTCTTGCTAACTTAGAGCATGTGCATGTAAATTTTGGATGCAAATCCGTCGAAAATTGCGGTCGTGCATTCGTTGCACACACACACACACACACACACACACACACACATACACACACACACACACACACACACACACATCCTGCTTTTTATAGATAGAGATTTAAAAAATTATTACAAAATCAAATGAACAGACAAATATGTGGAAATTGTTATAAAATGAGGAGTAAATATTGAATTTTTTAAAACTAATTTGATACACCTCTATATGGGCACCGTTATTTGCATGAAGCACATCAAGATGGTACTTGATTTTCTGCCATGTTCGCTGTAGCATAGTCGCATCAACGATGGCAATAGCATCAATGATCTTTGGCTTTAGATCAGTGATGTCCCGTATCTTTGTCCGATGCACGATATCTTTAACATAACCCCATAGAAAGAAGTTCACGGGAGTGATATCTGGTGAACGAAGTGGCCAGGGAATTAGGCCATCCCTTCCAATCCACGAGTCTGGAAATGTTCAGGGTTCATTTAACAGTACCTCTTTAATCAGCAGGATACCTGAAATACACAAATGAAATATGAGTAAAAACGTTGATAACTACTGAGTATATAGAAGAAATCTAATTAAGATATCTCATTCAATTGCCTTTGTAATATATTTTTAAATTGTAAGAAAACTTTATGGACACCCTATATATATATATATTAAGACATTTTTATGTTCATACATTCGTTTTATAGATACAAATATTTAAGTAAATGCTCTGTTTTTATAATAAACAGTATTTATAACATTTACCGGCCTGAAAATAGAAAACATTCGTCCTCCGACAGGAAACAAACTTGTATCCTATACAGAACCGTCAGTTAGCCTTAACCGATCGAGCCACAGAGAATCATTCGGTTACCAAGGTCGAATTTACTGCCTTTAAACTTCAATCTTCCATGAATATTTTCTATGAAAATCTCTCCTGTCAGTCTTGATCAAAAAACACACACACACACTTACACACACACACACACACACACACACATATATATATTAATTTATTATAAGATATTATAACAAAAACAGCGGACTTTTACTTCATCTGTTTTTTCTTTTATTTGTGTGTGTGTGTACATATATATATATATATATATATATATATATATATATATATATATATATATATATATATATATATATATATATATATTGACACTCATAGCCGACAGACAGGAAGAAGAAAGGAAAGGAATACTGAGAAAGTATAACCACGTACACACATAGAAACACATAGATACACACGCACGCGCGTACACATACACCAGGTTACGTACAAAAACACAATCGACCTAACATCATTAAAAAGCACATAAATTATCATTTTTTAACTTTAAAATAACGAAAATGAAAAAAGAGAAACAATTGCTGATACCTCCTGATGAATGGACCGAATGATTATAAAATGGGTCGTCTCCGATTTTCACGTAATCAGCTGTTGAATTTAGCATCTCTCTCTCTCTCTCTCTCTCTCTCTCTCTGTCTATCTATCTATATATATATATATATATATCTATATATATATCTATATATATATATATATATATATATATATATATATATATATATCAGTTAAGTATCATACGTGATACACGCTTGGGCGATCATGTCGCTTTCAATTCATGACTGACTAGGCTGAACTTTATCTCGCAGCATGTTGCAACTTCTCTCTTCGATAGACTGGTTGCCAAAACAAGGCTATAGGACCAGTTCTGTTCTGCTATTCAGCACACGGCTGCGGGTGGAGGAAGAGATGGATTCATACCTTTTCCAATGGTATTTGCGCGTAAGTGATTGAAATGAAACTGACCGGAATTGGAACTCAGCCACACCGCGCGCGCGTACACACACACACATACAAACACACACATATATATAATGTTAATGTTAAATTAATATTACATACATATATATATATATATATATATATATATATATATATATATATATATATATATATATATATATATTTGTGTGCGTGTGTGCGTGTGTGTGTGTAATAAATCTTTAGATATTTAAAAAAATTGTTTGGATCAAATTAAACGTTTTTTCTAAATTTAAATCATTTATATCCTCGGTCTGATATGACGTATTGGTCGAAATAATCATAATTTATTACCGCATTTTCGTGATGTGGTCAGCTTTTCCTTGATATATATATATATATATATATATATATATATAAGTGTGGGTTTGTAAACAGTGACTATTACGGCTAATAATACTAGACTCTTCGGTAAATCGAATCGAGTTCTCCCAGTCATTTTGTGTTTATCTAAAAATAAATACGCTTAAATTCACCTTCATCCCTGTGGTATCCCCGACTGACGCCAATTCAGTCGGCTTTCGATCCTAGTAACCGGATGTCTAGCCACACTGATGAGCTGTGATACAGCGAAACCGTCTGTCTGTGGATGACAATATATATATATATATATATATATATATATATATATATATATATATATATATATACATAAATGTTAATTTTAAATTCATTCAGGCGATTACTTAAAAATGGAGTTCGGTTAGGTTGGGTTCGCAGGGAATTCGATTAACCTATAAACGCAAATAAATTAATTAAATTAATGTTGAAAAGATTTGACGGCATATATTCATCCTCACTGCTATTTTTGTGAAAGGGTTCGCCGGGGAAAGTAGGTCTTGCGTAGAGGGAAGAATAATCATGTAGTTTGTTTTTCGGTTAAATATTTGAAGAGTCTAATTTTTTATTTATCCATATCTGCCGGGACGAGCCGCATTCCTATGATTAACTGTACATAAGTAATCAAACAGTTGCACAATGTGTGTGTCAATACTTGACTCGAAGAACTGCTGACATTTCAGAAACGAAAATGATTCAACAGAAATGTCTACACTTGAGTAATATATACGCACACCTTTTTATCCAACTTGTGCGCAAACATCTTTTCAAGGATTCTTTTAATATTAATGATTTCGTGAGATCTTTAGTGTGTATACCTCTTTAGTGTGTATATCTCTTTAGTGTGTATACCTCTTTAGTCACAATGAGTCTTTGTAGCTAATGTATTTTTTATGGTAGGAAAAATCACTTCATGCAATAAACGGATGGGAATCTTTACAAAATGAGTCATATTTTTGGACGTATATTTAGGAAACCTTTTTTTCAGCATTATTTCTAATGTGTCCAAGATCTAAGTGTGATTATGACAGAATTATTTAAGTATCAATTAGATTAGCACATCTATCTTGGATAAACTATCTATGCACTACCGAGCCTTCTACCTATGATCAGTGTTAATATCTGCACACTCAGCCATCGTTCGTCAATAAGTTTGTTTAGAATCAGTGTAGTATCTGTGCGTTCTACCTATGATCAAAATGTTACCTTTCGACTCTCTATCAAAAATCAGTGTAGTATCTGTGCATTCTGTCTATGATCAGAATGTTACCATTCGACTCTGTCAAAAGTCAGTGTATTATCTGTACGTTCTGCCGATAATCATAATGTTACCTTTCGACTGTCTATCAAAAATCAATGTAGTATCTGTACGCTATGTGAAAACCTTTGCACACGCACACACAATACGAATAAAAGGTCTGCTACTTAGCTGATTGATGTTACCTTCAGAATCCTGACTCCAGAGTTTCGTAGAAGGACCCTCCGGGAATTACTCCATCCACTCATCAGGGAATATCAGCAATTGACACTTTATACTTCTCGATTTTTCTTTTTTACATACCTTTTTCTTTGGAGCATTTTTTTTCGTAGTCATTGTGTTCGTGCGTACTTGCGCGTGCGTCCATGCCACCGTCTGAGCGTGTGTCGCTGTTATTTGTTCTTTTCGTAGGTTTTTTTTTCACTTTACACTCACTCATTATTGTTTTGTTTTTTGTTTTTTTTACCTTTTATTTCTTTTCCCTCTTTTCTTTCAACTGTAGCCATTTTGTCTTCCGGTTTTCCAGAAATATAGTGCCTT
>OZ038476.1:119389204-119394204 GCA_964036315.1 Acanthosepion esculentum | reverse complement strand
AGGAACTTACTATAATCTTCTTTGATGACAATATATGAATTAATCATAGCCTAAGTACGACGAAGAAACCGAATCGAAAGAAGATTTGTTATATATTAGAAGGTCGTGTTTTCTTTTGCGACTAGTTTAGTTCAATTTGATCCAAAAAGTTTCATTGTCAGGAGAAGATAATTGTCATAGATATGAGTTTGACTTCTGTTTTTCTTTCTTATTTTGGGCTTTCATTTTTTTTCTTTCTTTCTTTCTTCGTTATTTACTAGATTATATCTATTCTTATTTATTTTTACCTTTTTCTATCTTTCATTCATTCATTAATTCTTTCTTTCTTTCTTGTATACGCATTTTTTTTTATTGTTCTGTTCTTATTTTTTTTACCTTTTTAATCTTTTTTTTGCAACTTAATTTAATTTCCGTAAGTTTCATTATTTTCTTTACTTTTCTTTCTTTCTCTATACCCCAACTTTAAGTTCCTTTCTTTCTTTATTCTTTCTTTCCGTAAGTTTCCTCCGCTTTTTCATTATTTTTCATTCTTTTTCTATATCTGAAAATTAAGTTTTTCTTTCTTTCTTTCTTTCTTTCTTTCTTTCTTTCTTTCTTTCTTTCCGTACATTTCTCCTCTTTTTCTTTATTTTTCTTCCTTTCTCTACATCTTTTTTTCTTTCCGTAAGATTCCTCTTCGTTTTTCTTTTTTTTCTTTCTATATATCTCAAAATTAAGCTTATTCTCTCCTTTCTTTTTTCTTTCTTTCTTTCTTTCTTTCATTCTTTCTTTCTTTCTTTCTTTCTATCCGTATGTTTCTTTCTCGTTTTTCTTCCTTTTTCTTTCTTTCTCTATATCACAAGATTAAGTTTCTTTCTTTCTTTCTTTCTTTCTTTCTTTCTTTCTTTCCGTAGATTCCTTCCTCGTTTTTCTTCCTTTTTCTTTCTTTTTCTATATCTCAAAATTATGATTAATAATTTTCATAGCATATAAATGAAGGATTCCACACACACACACACACACATACACACACACACACACACACAGACACACACACACACACACATACATAAACCGATTTACAGGAAAATTACTATACTTCTGTATAATTTTTCATCATCTTCTTCAAACAAATTCACATTCTTATTTGATGATAATTAATTCTGGCAAACCAAAAACGTCTTCCTTGTCAGTAATGCGTATACAGACAGCCACACATACTATATTCATAAATCCGTGTAAATTGCCAAAGAATGCACTCACACAAGTAAAGCTAACGAATTGAACATTTACGACTTATGAAAAGACAGACAGCTTTTCTTAAGTAGCAAATGATCTTCTTTGCTTCACTCTGGGGGAATCAATGAACTCATAGATAATTTAACAGCAACCTTAAACGTTCACACACACACACACACACATATATATATATATATATATATATATATATATATATATATATATATATATATATATATATATATAAGATGTGAGTAAAGTTGGATGAGAATCCGATGGAATGGTAAACACATCAAAATTCAATGAGCGTCTTATACGGAAGTCATATTATTGTTTGACGATTGGTAAATATCTAAGACTTTTCATATCTATCTATCTATCTATCTATCTATCTATCTATCTATCTATCTATCTATCAACTTTCCATATGCTCATATCTATCTATATAACAATTTCTCTTTCCATATCTATCTACTTTCCAAATGTTCATCAATATGCCAGTTTTATCTTTTCATATCTATCTACCTACATATTTCTCTTTTCGCATCTATCTATCTATCTATCTATCTATCTATCTATCTATCTATCTATCTATTTATCTATCTATCTATCTATCTATCTATCTATCTATCTATCTATCTTTCTATCTATCAGATCATCCCATAAGTTCTGTCCGAAGTTTGAATAAAGAAAACAAGTGATCAAATGTTACATTTAATTACAGATTCCATCAACAATATTCATCAAACTCAACTTGACGTCCGGTTCGATCTTCATCTTCAAGGGTGAAATCTCCACCTCTGAATTTTGCAAACCATCTTCTGCAAGTTCTTTCCTTCACACATTCCTCTCCATAAACTGAGTGAATGTTTCTAGCCGCTTCGGCTGCTGAGTTTCCTTTCTTGAACTCATAAAGCATTATGTGCCTCAAATGATTCTTGGGTACTTCCATGTTAGCAGGGTTTTAATCAAACAAAATTTTATTTTATTTTTCTCTGAAATAAAATTTGATCAGTTTAAATGCATCTAAACATAAAAATAATGTTCAGCTCCATTAGACATTATAAAATACTCTTTAAATTTCGTTCATTTTAACAAAAGTTAAAATTCGGACAGAACTTATGGGATGACCTCATATTTATTTATCTATCTATCTATCTACTCATATATATCTAGAGTAACAGTTTAAAAAATCTGTCTGAGTGAATCTCTCTCCTTACAATTGGAATACAGAGGAAATGTGTGTAATTCGATGGGCGTGGCATGGTGTTCTTGCGGTAATTTTTCATATTGAATTTTTGGAACTAAATAAAACATTTGCCTTGGAAGTAATGATAGAGTCGCCATAGATTTGCAACGTTGGGTCTGTGGCGAAAGCGTGTTGTGTGGAAGGTAATTCATCCCGCTACAAGACCGTTCCAAATTCTGCAATAGAATAAGAGGAAAGAGAGGAAGAGAAATCTCAGAAACGAGAATCAAAAGTGAGAAAGAAAACAAATGTACAGGTATTTCAAGAGCGAAATAAAATGAATGTTATGGTCCAAGTTCTTTGTACCACGGTGGTGAACTATGTTGTCTCGATAAGTATCACTATTCCAATGTTCTTACAATAATCCGATATTTAACAATCCCCCTCCACATGGGTCGTATGTGGCACAAGGCCGGTTTAATGTGGGTTCTCCGAGCCCGTAGGCTCGGCCAAAAATATGTCCACTAGAAACCGTATAAACGGGTTCAGGGACTGTCTACCTCCCCGGACGAAACTTTGCCCTGCGGCAAAGCCTCGTCCGAGTTCCTCTCTGCCAAAGCAGAGAGTTCGACGGGAGATTCTTACAATAATCCTGTCTGCTTCCTCTTGAGGTGCAGTGTTTATGATGTCCGGAATAGTCCATTATTATTACGGGTAAGTTCCCATAACAATGAATAACATATTAAAATCACATGGGCATGATTATGAAGAGAAGCCCTGAAAAAAGTAACTGAATTCATAAACGTGCGATCAAAAGACCATTCAATGAATCAGTTATATAAAGGCCAAATGACGCAAGTCACATAAAAATGCCAAATACGGAATCTGTGCGGATAGAATAGTAGTAGAAATAAATATGACACCCGGTTCGCATCCGACTTACAGGCCGTATAAAAATCAACCCCAAAGGAACACTATGACGTCACAGAAAAAGTGCTTCATGTATAATGATACATCAAAATATTATATAAAATATTATTATGTATCGAGCAACTGTAGTTCACTGACTACCTGACGATTGCACCTCTAAGCACTATGGTATTAAAAATAATATATATTGTGTGTAGTGTGTATGTCACCACAAAATGTATACTCTTTTCCGGTGTATCTTTAATGTATTAGACATTTGAAAATATTCATATTTCTCTCACTTAAACCGTCTTTGACTCCCCTCTTTAAAACTTCTCTCTGTTAAATTTTAATCCCCCCTTCATCTTTAGACCTTCCTGTTCTTCTCTCATCTGTTACCCCTCCCTATAGCTTTCATTTACTCTAGCATTCGTCCCACACTCTCATACATACACTTGCACTAAATATTATTTTTTTATTCCCGGAGTTGTATTTTTGTTTTCTTTTTGAATTTGTAGGTCTGATGAATTGGATCGTATTTACGATTCCAATGGAATAAATTATGACCATGGAATATTAGTGTTTAAGTCTTTTTATTATATCCTTACTCTGTCCTGGACATTGAGTTCTACCTGGATTCTATCCTCTTGGAATTATTTTTTATACATATATATATCTATGTGTATGTATATATGTATATATATTTATATATTTTAGATATATGATTGCATATGTATGTGTATATTTACCACTAATATTATCTATCTATATATATATATATATATATATATATATATATATATATATGTGTGTGTGTGTGTGTGTGTGTGTGTGTGTGTGTAGTAATCCGTTGGTTTAATCCAGGCGAGTCCTTTTAACACAAAATTTGAAATATGTTAAAACTGACTCACAAAAGGACGCTCAATGTATATTTTCATTAAACAGAGCAAATTTCCTTTACAATTGGAATTAACCATTAGAATATAGGTCAGCTCATCGGTCTAAATCTCCCACCCCAGCCCAGGCTCTTCTACCTCCATAATATGATTCCAGTAACGATGCCTTCTTCTTCTCCCCATACCTCCCAATAATACATACTTACTCTCTTTCTTTCTCAAAATAAACAGTACACTACAAACTGATACCATAAACAGTTTGAAAAGTCCTGAGAGTTTTAAAATTAAAATTCGTAGATGAAAATGGTCATTTAATAAAGGTATCTTAATTCCAATTGTAAAGCAACGTATATATATATATATATATATATATATATATATATATATATATATATATATATATATATATATATATATTATATCGTGGCCTCTCCCGTCGTCCATTTTTTACGACGAATGACAGTAAGGCACCCCAGTTCCTAGGAACCGACCTGCACATATGATTTGATTATAGTAGTGAAGGTTTTGTGCAGAACCAACCACACTTTTTGAAGGGCCGAATACAGAGACCTGGTGCACTACGTGCCACAGGTTCCCCAAACGACCCTCCTCAGGTTTTGAATTCAGTGTTGTCTTTTTCCTAGACCAGTTGCCACCCAAGGCTATAGAACCCAATTTGCCCAGCTATTTATCCATAGCTGTATATATATATATATATATATATATATATATATATATATATATATATATATATATATATATATATATATATATATATATATATATAT
>OZ038476.1:119379204-119386704 GCA_964036315.1 Acanthosepion esculentum | reverse complement strand
GCAAGAGCAAGCCTCATGTTTGGTATTTTTTACCAATTACAGCATTCAAAAAGTAATATAGCTGGCGTGCAGTTTTTGGGTGCTGTAATTGGTCAAAAAATACCAAACATGAATCTTGCTCTTACAAACCTGCATAGTTAGATTTCAAGTATTTTTCCTTTCCACACCAGATGATTGATGTGATGATTGGGTGAGAATTTTCCTCTTATTTCTACCAGCTTTCTTCGTATACTCGCAGACCGTGACGAAGCCATTGTTGGAACAGGCTCATTATGGATAAAATATGAGGGACTAAATCTCGTGTTATCATTGTTTTTCAATTCTAAAACATTACAATCAGTTGGAGCGTTGTTCCCTCACCCAATACTGATAATACAACTGGAAATACACGTGAATATTTGACGTTTTTGTGTATTTCAGTTTTCTGGTGTATTATTATATTTGATGACTGAATAAACTCCTTGCCAAGTTTCAGGGTGTAGTCGGTTTTGACGGGCTTAAACTAAATTTCCAGTTCAGAAATTGATGTCACAGATTAATTCCACAACGAAGAAAAAAAATGGCAAGTCCAAACTCGAATATCAGGTGCAGAAGGAAATGTCGAAATCTCGATTCGCATCTACTAGGTCACAAGTCACAATAGCCAATAAGAAAAATAACAAACTTCCACGAAGAACGTGTTAGCCAAATACACGAATTTCTTCCCCAATTCGAGAAAAATCAAATGCGTTTATCGACGGCGCGTTTTTTTTTCATTCGTCGACGGCTGAGAGAGGACACACAATATTAGCATATCCGAAATACTTTTATGGCGACTTCTCTGACTGACTTGTTTCTAATTTGGAAACTCCGTCTCCGGCATATCATGCAGAATATGTGCCCTTTTTCTCGGTAGGTAAGTAACTTTCTTTTTCGCCACATTTTCCGTCGTAGAATACACGCCACACGCTGTCGCTTGGTTTGACGGGGTAATTCGCCGTTTTCTTCGCTACACACGGGTATAAATGGACATAGAAATTCCCCTTTTGCCTCATTAAATATTTGTGCTGAACAACTTTAACAAGTATTTTTTTTTTAATGAATTCAACCCAAGCAAGGCGATAATGCCATTTAGATGTAAGAGACTGCTGGGAGTGAAAGAAAAAGGACTTTAGAAGGAACCGGAAACCCAATCCTAACCTGGAAACAAGGGATAAACTTCTACTCCCAGTAGAGGTTTGTCCAGTGTTTCCAGGTTGTTTCTCTAATCCTCTTCAAAATAGCGGGAAGGAGTGTGAACCGGGCGATAGGCGAACAACAATCATAAATATTGTTATATATCGTAAATATGAAGATTAATGGGTATGTTCCAGTCCTCATAAATACGTTGAACACTATTAAAAGTCTAAGTACTGTACCACTAGCAGTGGTTTACCTAATTCACGCCGCTGGCGAGTATTGTATTTTGTTGATATTATAAAGATTACTATTTCATTTCCAACCTCCGTTTTGGTTATTCCTCATTTAATAACCCTTCCTAGGTTAGAAAACACACACACACACACACACACACACACGCGCACACACACACACACACACACACACACACACACACAGACACATATATATATATATATATATATATATATATATATATATATATATATACACCGTATCTATGAACATTAATGGGTATGTCCCTATCCTCATAAATACGTTGGACACGATTGTAAGTGGGGGTAATATGCTGCCTAAGTAGTCCAACACTAGCGGTGGTTTATCTACTCCACGTCGCTGGCGAGTATTGTATTTTGTTGTTGTTATAAAGATTACCATTTCATTTCCAACCTCGGTTTTGGTTATTCCTCATTCAGTAAACCTTTCTAGGTTACAACAAATATAAATGCAGGCCATTATTTTTTTTAAAAAGATAGGACATTACGAATGAAAAATTTGAAATTGACAATTTTTTTTCATTTCACTGAAGCAAGCATTAAAAACATGCGGTTATTATCGCGTCCACTATCTTCCCTTTCTTTCTTTCTACCTTTCTTTTATTCATTCATTGAAATCAAACAGCGTCACTGATATATCTTTTCCGCACAAATTGACTAACTAACGAACTAAGGAACCAGCTGAATTATAATATGATAATAAGCTGGAGTACAAATATATGAAGCCCAATTAAACGATAAGGAAGACCTAGTCGGATAACTGTATATCAAGCACATGCATCTCAACCGTATCGCGAACATTTGGCTGTGATGCATGTGTTTGATATACACTAATCAGACTGGGTGTCTCGCATATTTGTGCCATAGTTTATTAACATTATTATTATTTTGTAAAAGAGAAAAACGCCAACAACGTGACGTTGGGGTACAAATAAACGAAGCTTAAAGTAACGATCAAGACATGAAATCTGATAAAGACATTATTATTATTATTATTGCTTGCACCTGGCTACCTTGATGCTCTGGTGAGATATTCAGTGCAAATTCCCTTCTGGCATGACACGAGTTGAGAGACATATCAAGCAAGTGACACCTCGTTTGTTAAGTGTATATCAGGCACATTCAGCACAGCCAAATTATATTGACAGGTTTTGGTAAAAGTAATGTATAACCTTGCAAGCTGGATTCTTTTATAAATGCCTTCAGGTCGGGTAATCCAGCCCGTTTAGAAATTCTCCGATTGTGGGTTTTTTCAAGTATCTAGATGTGACTCTCAAGTCGATTTGGTTGCTTCATCTATTACACTTAAAACAAAAACCTATCGACCCACGGCCATGATGCGCTGCACAATTCTCCCGCGCATAAACAGAGATGCACAGTGCATCGGCCTTATGGAAACATGTGTCTAACTGATTAAGACAATCTGTTGTTGTTGTTGTTGTTGTTGTTGTTGTTGTTGTTACTTCACTCATTTCATTCATTAAATTTGGTGACATTAAAAGTCAAGTGTATTCCATTCAAAATGAACCCGTTCACTGGTTTGTCGTCGAACCATCCAAAGGATCAATGTTGATGAGATGGCCACTGGAAGTCGATAAACATTTTCTCTGATTAATGCACTTCCCTCCAGGAAGACAACAAAATGGCGGAGCAGCCAAACTCGTATTCGATATAAAAGTTCACTATGCCATCGCTATTTTTTATCCCATCATTCCCATCCCGAATCCACCCGTCCATTTATCGGTTCAGATAATTAGACCCCTGAATGCAATCAGTTTTCTTCTGTATATGTTTTGCACTATCTGTACTCCGTTTATTCTCTGCCGACAACAACTTCCTGTTTCTTCTCAACCTCTTGCTATCTGTGTGAGGGCGTTCTGGCAACAGACCTGGACTTCCGCCTTTACAAAAGCAAAAGAGCTCATAATTTGCTTCTTTTTTTTTCTTTTTTTTTTTAATATTGTTAGCTCAAGCTTGGTAATCATTTCCCCTTACCATTTCAACTCCACCCTCCACCATCATCCTTTTTTTTTTCCTGGAATGGTGCATAGTCCTTAGTCTGGAGTGTGTCATAAAAAAATTGCGCTTTCGTACAGCAGACATGTTTGGAAAACTCATCTTAATTAGCAAGGGATGGACTGTCGTGGTGATAAGGTGTTGGGGAAAAAAATTGGAGTGATAATAAAAAATGTCGGTTGAGATGTTTGTTCGAAATGCGGGATTTGGCAGAATTTTCAGCTATTTATTACGTGATAAAGGATAGGTGTCTAATGACCAGGATGTGAAACAAACGCTATATCATCCAGTCAAGAGAATTGTTAAAACTGGTTCTGATAACAGCGAACAATAAGAACGGACAGAATAATAGTAACTGGGAAAAATTAACAGAAAAACAGCCAGATCCATAAAAATGAGAGAATTAACGATTATCTTAATAAAGATTAAAGCAAAAAGATCGACAGACTGTGGCACCTTACCATAGAGATTACCAGTTTATACAGTAAATTACCGCTGTAATAAACTCAACCCTGATAGCGCGTGTGAAGCTTTATACTTAGTCGCATCGACGGAAGTTAGCGGTTTGTTAGATCGGTTTCTTTTACGTCATATGAACCCTGGGTGGGTTATTTAATGTCGAGGTTTCTATGGGTAACCCAGTAACTCGCTATTAATAGAGCAACCGCGCTAACCATTACCCTATCGGCGCCCGGGAAACTGGTTAGCAGGCTACAATATTATTATGGTAATATAAAGTGCCACATATGTTTACCATTGTATCGTACTAAGCGCAATTTAATAAATATTGATAATCACATTTGAGCTCGGGGATGATAGGAATGATTGTATTACGAAATACGTCAGTGGCTCTTGTGTTTAAACTGAAAAAAATGAAATCACTCAGAGGAAAATCTGCACATTTTATACATCTCACATAATCAAGTAATTTATTTTATGAGTTCGTTTCGATCAATACACTTTCTTGTTTTGAGTGTAAATCCATAAACAGAGCAAATTTTCTTTACAATGGGAATTAAGATACCTTTAGTTAATGACAATTTTCACCTACCTAAACAGAGCATTTACTTAAATACTTGTATCTATAAAAAACAATGTTAAACATAAAAATATCTTTAAATAATTGTCGGACTTTGTTCATTTCATAATATATATATATATATATATATATATATATATATATATATATATATATATATATATATAAATTAATCCAAGTAAATAAAGTAAAAACAAACAAATTAACAAACCACTCCCGCCAAAATAAACGTTAGAATAGACTACCCACAATGCACCATCGACCCGTATATATAAATAGTCGAGAAAAACACAACGCATGTGGCTTGATGATTGTGTTTAGCATGAAACAGTCTGTCGCATCTGAGTGTTGACTTCACTGTTCACTTTTATATATATATATATATATATATATATATATATATATATATATATATATATATATATATACAGATAGATAGATGTCCGAAAACTAAGGAACAAACGTGTCAGTTGCACACATGTTTATTGCTATGCAAATAAAATATTATGCAGATGTTACCAACACGCATTTGCTACGTTTACATGCTGTTGCAATGTAGATTAAAAGACTTCTCCCATCGATGCATGAGCGTTTAAACTATACGTTCCTCGAAAAACATGGGATCAAGCAACGGTAACCACGTTCTACCTCTGTAACAAGAGAACCAGGAACTGCTTCCTGGATAAGTATTGCCCAAACATCTAAAGATACCAAATCTAGATTATTCGAGTCGTGGACGGCAAAAATAAACAACAACCATATCGCTGGAACTATTCTTTTGTCGGCTTGGTCGTACTTGTGATGGTGTTGCCGTGAAGCAAGACGACGACCTTACGCAAATATCCTGGTCTCTTTCAGCGAATGGTTTCGTCCTGGGTAAGACATTAAGCTACATCCGTGTCCTGAGTAAGACGATAAACTACATCCAGCAGCAAGGCCTCTGATCAGGAGGTTTTGAGGAGCGTGGAACCACCCCTTAATTGCTGGTGTTCCCAGGTCCACCCTTACTCAGGGTGGTAGCACCTGTTAGGGTCCCAGTTATGGGCAAATTTTTAACTATTACCAGCAATACTTTTTGAAAAAAATTATTACCAGCAGTACAATTTTGAAGGAAAAATATTACCAAAAACAGATTTTTGACAAAACAAAATATTACCAGCAATAAAAAAAAATTGTCGGTATTAAATAATACATTGAGGTTGATAAGCCTTAAAACAAAATAAACCAAACCAAACCAACCTTTCAGTGAATGGTTTCCCTTAGTCTGTCGAGTATTTCCGTGTATCTGATTTCGTTAATTTTCTGGTGATGGGATATGGTGTCCACAAGAAATAAACCTTTTTCCCAACCAAGAACATAGTTGCCATCATATTCTTCACAGATTGCTGAAGTGTTATTTTTTGCAGGATGGTGTAGTGTCGGTGACAATGGATAATTCCAGGCCGTAGAGTCAAACTCTGTATCCAGGGTAATCTAATGCCCCTAGATCACCTCACTAGTGATCATGTGCACCGGAAAGTCTCCATCAGTTTCGCTATACCCTTCTAAAGGTTGATAAGAAATATCTATGTTCATCAGCTTGTGTCGATTCCTTTGTGTGCTTGCGGCCATATCACGGTGAAACACTGGTTCTCGTACGACCACCGAAGTTAAGCAACGTTGAGCCTGGTCAGTACCTAGATGTGTGACCGCTTGGAAATACCAGCAGCAGTAAGCTTGTATATGCGGGTGGTGTAATGGATAACGGCTCGGGATTGGAGAGCCGAGTTCCAATTCCAATCGGGTTCGCTATATTCACTTACGCGCAAATACCCTTGGGATAGTTATGAATCTACCGCTTCTCCCCAGCTATGGGTTAATTAGTAGGTCTCAGTAAGTCATTATTATATCCCCAAAAAAAGAAATTCTTACAATCAAAAAATATTTTCTGATTTTAAATAACCTGAAAAGGTTGAAAAGCCGTAAAAAACAAGTTTTATGAACCACTAACTTTAGAAAATGAAGATCTGGAGCTCTATCATAAAACCAGCATCTTTTGTACAGAGGGGTGGTATCGGAAGTTCACGCCGTCAATGAACTTGAATCAAGACTTCAACGCGTGCTTTTGATTAACGTGGACGTCCTACACAGGTCTCAATCTGCAGTCATATATACCCCCCTGTGAATACATTTCACTATACCGATACCCAGACCTAGCTTATTACATGTTCGCTATAGACAGAAACAAATTTACGGTGAATTACTGTTGGATTATGTTTTGTCTCTATGTTTTCATAGTTTTATGCTGGCAATGATCTTTGTTGTTTTGGTTTTAGTTGGGTTTTTTTTTGGTTTTTTAATCATTTCACCACAAGGAAGGCAATAAAGCCACTAGGATGAAATTGTTGCTGAGTGTTAGAGAATATGAGAAAAACTACTATTAAGGAGAGAGGACAATAAAAGAACAACAACTAAGTAGACAGAAGATAAAGACTGACATTGCATTTAGATTTTTGAAGATCAAAGAGGACGGAAGAGAGTTCCAAAAGCGAGAAGTGCGGTAGAAGAAAACGTTAGCATTGAAATTACGGTTACATTTAGCAATTCCAACTGTAAAATGATGAGACCTTGCCGACAATCTAGTAGTGCGTTTAAACTCATAAAGTCTAGGTACCGTAGAAGAAAACCTTCAGAAGAATTATCACGAAAGTGTTTATAGAAAAATCAGTGTACGGCGGCGGAAAATGGACTAAAGCCGAAATGCCATGTCAGGACCAACAACATTGCTGATTCTTCTTTGGATTTTATCAAGAATTTCTAAATATATATCAGAAGCACCAGACCATACGTGGCAGCAATATTCGAAGTATGGACGAATGCTAGACTTATGTACATGCTAGATAGATTCTGATGAGAATAATTGTCTATCACGGCACAGTGAGCTAGATTTCTTACCTAAAGATTTAGCAATTGATTCAATATAGTCATTACACTCTCACAGAGGTTAGCATCAGCCATGCTGATTGTAGGTAA
>OZ038476.1:119351704-119374204 GCA_964036315.1 Acanthosepion esculentum | reverse complement strand
TATCGTGGCTACGTCTGACTAGCTATGACCAGCTTGGACAGGCTATGACCAGCCAAGACCAGCTATGACTAGCTAAAGCCAAAGCACTGCGACCCGGGTGAAAACTCGGGTCCATTCCCCCTCCCCTTCCCACGTTAAACTCCGACATGGCCCTGTGGGAGGTCAAGTGAATCTCGATGTCAAAATAGACACGTGTCGTTGAGTAGAAACTGGAAAACTAGGAAACAAAGTCCAGATGTTCAGGAATGTTCCACAAGACATAAAGTAAAGAACCTGTTTTTTTTTGGGGGGGGGGGTAAAAAAAAGAATGTGGCGTTCTTGATTTAAGCCCCCTGAAACCTCCATATTTTACATCCAAATTTTTACAGTTTTACACTAGCATATTCGATATTTCCCCAGTAATAATCTGGCCAGGACCCAACACATAACACTCTCGTGCGTTAACTCCTCTTTCTTTTTTTGGTGGGGGGGGTCTTGACTCGATGCGTTCAAGACGTAGTTCTACCGACGGAAGCCGAGGGTACCAAGGTTTGCCACGATCAACGAAGTCCTTCGTGGTCGAGTCGGTTAAAAGCAAATAGGATATAACGACGATTTTTCCTGCAAAGTGGGGGGACGCATGTTCGAACCCTACCGGAGGACGCATCTTTTTCATTAATAAGATTTCTCGAATGTTTAGGCCAGTAGACGAGAATAAATATACTGTTTAAAATAAACGGAGCGTCTACTCAAATTTGGGTATCCACTAAAAATAATGTTTAAAATAAAGTGATAAAAAATCTGTAGGTCTAATAAATAAATAAAAAATAACTATTATTTTTTTAGAAATTATTTTGTTTACGTTTTGGATACGAAACTGAGCAGATATGAACTTCTAGAAATCCAGACCGAGAAGGATTGTGTTTAAAGACAGTATTCGACCGTTCTTGATCGGCGACGCCCTTCGTGGCCGAGTCGGTAAAAAGCAAGTTGGATACAATGACAGTTTCTCCTGCAAAAGGGGCGAGGGTTCAGTAGATGAGGAAGGAAGGAAGGAAGGAAAGAAAGAAGGAAGGAAGGAAGGAAGGAAGGTATATATGAAAAAGAAAGAATGAAAACTATGAAGGAAAAAGGAAGGAAGGAAGGAAGGAATATAAGAAAAAGAAAGAATGAAAACTATGAAGGAAATAGGAAGGAAGGAAGGAAGGAAGGAACAACAGAAGAAAAAGGAAAGGACACAACAAAGAAAGAAAGAAAGAAAGAAAGAAAGAAAGAAAGAAAGAAAAAGAAAGAAAGGAAACAATAGGAAAATAAAAAAATGGAAGGAAAGAAAGAAAAAACGAAGAAAGGAAGGAAACAGAAGAAAAAGGAAAGGACACAATAGAGAAGGAAGAAAGAAATAAAGAAAGAAAGAAAAAAGAAAACGACAAAGAAAAAGAAAGAAAGGAAACAATAGAAAAAGTAAATAAATAAATAAATAAATGCATAAAGAAAGAAAGAAAGAAAGAAAGAAAGAAAGTGATTATATGAGTAATTCAAACATAAAATAATAAACTCGATGACCACGGAAAGAAAGGAGAATAAAATAGGATAAGATAAAGTTTGAAAAAATTGAAAGAAAAGACAAAAAAGAAAGGATGCATTCGCAAAAGAAAGAAAGAAAGAAAGAAAGAAAGAAAGAAAGAAAGAAAGAAAGAAAGAAAAGGCGTTTACTTGGATCGGTAAATGAACGAAGCTTTTGATTTTTCGGCGCCTAACAAAAGTAAAGACAATAATCCATATTTGATTTTGCCCACACGACAGATGTATATCAGGAAGCACGGACATAGCAGGGGCGGTGGCTATGAAAAGTTAAGAGTCACGGCAGCTTTTCATTGAATACAGGTGAGAAGTGGGATCGGGGAAGGTAGGGCCGATGCGAATTAAGGGCGAAATCTCATCGTTTGTGCAACAGGGAGAAAGCTTAAACGCAGGGTTTGGTTAGGGACAGGAACATATGAAATAATACAAATAAAAAGAGCGAAACAAAAGCGAAACTCAAACAACAAAATCCCAAATAACCCAAGTGCAACATATAAACTAGTCGCCATCGAGGAAGCGATTCCTTTTTGTTTCGCTTCTGGTTCTGTTTGATGTTTTAACATTTGCATTTCCATGCTACGAACACCAGATGTTCACTGTCTTAGGTACGATACGCTCGGGCGGGTCCTAACTTTTGGGGACTGAATTGGACCCATCACAGTTTTTACACGTATGTTCGTTCATAAATGGGCTGTATTACTGTTTGAATAGTCGACGTTCTAACCATGTTAAACGCTAAGTATTTGGATGCAGACCAGACGGCTTCTGCTTATTTGTAAGATTAACGTAAAATAAGAAGAAAAAGAAAGATAGAAATAATGATAGATAATAATAATGATAATAATAATAATAATAATAATAACAGCGACAATAATGACAAAAATACGAATAATAACAATAACATTAATAATAATAACAATAGTAAAAAATTATAAATATACCAACAACAAGAATACAAACAATAGTAATATCAAAATAGTGACAATAAATATTGTCATTATTTTTATTATTATTGTCGTTGTTACTGTTATTGTTGCTGTTTTTTTGTTAATGTTAATCTCGTTGTTCTTATTGTAATGACAAAAGTACGCAGGTGTAGGCTTTAAGAAAGCTTTATTCAACTGAGAATACAAGTTTCCCGTATAGTGTCCTTTTATAGTCCCAGTAAACAGGAATAGCTATCTCAAAGAGGAAAGTAACAAAACCAGGGGAGACCACTCTTGATTATTCATAACACTTATTATTAACAACAACGAGAATAATAATAACAATAATAACAACAACGACTATAACAAAATAGTAACAACGAAAATAACAAAAATAATAACACCAAGAATAACTACAATAATAACGACGACAATAATAACGATGAAAAATAATAACACTAAGAATAATAATGTTAATAATAACAAAAATAATAACAACGATAATAATAGTGACAACAACAATAATGATAATATAAAATCTACTATCAAGTGTTTTCGGACACGTGCAGGCTGTATGGGAAGGCGAGTGAAAATGTCGCCCACCTCATTAGCGCTTGTGGAATGTTCATCATCATCCTTCGACCTCCCTGTGGTTAGTCGGAACTTAATCCCTTTTCACACTGCTAGGCCCTGCACTACCGACCCCAAATCCCCAGTGTCCAACACTGAGTCCCGAGCCATGATATCTGAGAAAATCAGCTTTCGTGAGAAGACACTTCCAGAAGGATACCATAGGAGTAAGGATGAGACGTTTTCCTTGTCCTCTCGGTGGCAGTGGCCGGTAAACTGTAATCGTTTTTGTTTGAGCTTAAGAGAAATTGGTCTCGGTTCTCCGTAAATTGTGTTAAGCGTTGCATGGGATCTCCAACTGATGTTCTGGATTTTTCTAAGTAGATTTGTATATGTTCCATCCAAACTTCTTTCAAGACGAACAGATAATGTCCAAGTGCCTGATCCATACAGTAGGACTGGTTCAATCAGCGTTCGAAAGGTTTGGACTTGTAAGGAGGATGGAAGGTTCGAGCGCCAAATCTCGCGAAGTTTGTTACACACATCTCATGCAAGAGCTTTGTGGATGATTAAATATTTTGAGGAATCTATTATGTGGAATGCTAGTGCCGAAAGGATACAAGTGCCGCCATGATAAAGTTGACACATATCGGCAATGGTGCCTGTGTTAGAAGAATGGACTTGAAGTCAACCAGAAATACTCCTGCCACAAGCCAGAGAGGGTGACTAAAAACGACAAAGTGGGATTTCAACATCCAAACAGGCCGGGCCAAACATTACTGTCGTTGAAAAGAAACTGGCTCCTGATGGCTGTTACTGGTGACCATAATATTATGGTCCAGGAAATGGATTTTGAATTTGGGTTGAATTTGCCAATGTTCAGGCCACTCTTGTCTCGGTTGTCACTGGGGCGTTGGGGCGGATCTTAAAGACCTAAATCCCACGCCTAACTAAGGACTTTATTTATGCAAAATATATGTGTGTATGTGATTTTTTTTTTTTTTAGTTGGTCAGTGGAAAATGTCATGATGCCATTCTCGTCTGCAGTCTCTCTCTCACAGACGCGCCGTCGCCTCTCTCTGTCTCTTTTACAAATACTTCCATGGTAATTGCTCCGATGAGATGCTATCGCTGGTTCCCAGGCTCCATGAATTCAAGCGTCCTACGAGGCTGGCAACCCGTTCCCACCCTTTCACTGCTGAAACTGTTAAATGTAGACGTCTCTTCTACTCCAATAGCTTCATATCTCGCACCTCATGCCTGTGGAACTCCCTTCCTTATTCCTGTTTCCCTGACAACTATAATCTCCAACTATTCAAATGTAACGCAAATCGACATCTCCAGTTGTCTTGATCTATCCACTATCCTTCTCCACATCCTTTCCTCTATCACTCCTATCTGCTCTCGCTCCAAATCTTCTGTAACCCCTTGCCTTGATCTATCCACTATCCTTCTCCACATCCTTTCCTCTATCACTCCTATCTGCTCTCGCTCCAAATCTTCTGTAACCCCTTGCCTTGGTCTATCCACTATCCTTCTCCACATCCTTTCCTCTATCACTACTATCTGCTCTCGCTCCAAATCCTTTTCCAGCCTTGCCTAGGGTGAAAAGCTTTTTAAAAAAATCTAACCTTAGGTCTGTGTGCGGGACCCGGAAAGAAATGTGTACACACCAGAAATCAAAGGAAATAATAATAATAATAATAATAATAATAATAATAATAATAATAATAATAATAATAATAATAATAATAACTTGCCCGTGTTTCTTTTTTTTTGCGCTAGAAAAAAAAATTCCGCTTAATTGATTGCTATTCAAAGCAAATTCTTCACTGAATTAAGTACAAAGTAATAAATTATGCTAAATAAATATTTTCAGAAATAATTTTTTTTTTTCTGTAAAAGAATATGCGTTTTAATTTGTCATCATTAAACTACGGATCTCTGTATCCACTTCAGTTTGTTGATATCTATCTTTTCATATCTTTCTATCTAGCTAGCTGTAAGGTAATATTTATATATCTTTCTAAGTTTAGCTAAATATAACAATTACTTCTTCAGCTTAGGAAGATTGTTTTGCGCCATCGATAGCAATACTCTAAATACTTAATACTATGTCAGATTTTCACAATAAAATTGGTATTAACAAACTGATGCTGGGAAAATGTTCATGCAGAGAAATTTATTGTTTAATACAATGCATAATAAAATCAGACAAAAATGTATATAACCCAACAAGTAAGACAGACTATATATATATATTTCACTGTTTAAGAAAATATAAAAGACTGGGATAGTAACTCAAACGCAACCACTAAAAATAACGTTTATAATATATATATATATATATATATATATATATATATATATGTGTGTGTGTGTGTGTGTGTGTGTGTGTGTGTGTGTGTGTGTGTGTGTGTGTGTGTGTGCGTATGTTTTTTTTGTTTTTTTTTAATCATATCACCCCAAGCAAGGCCGGAGGCCACTATCACGCAAGGGGTTAAAGAGGGGGTTGGAGGAAGAGCAGATAGGAGTGGCAAGGGAGGGGATGTGGAGAAAGAGAAAGACAGTGGGTCGATGAAGGCAAGGGGGCCAAAAAAGATCCGGAGCGAGAGTAGATAGGAATGAGAAATGAAAGGATGTGGAGAAGGGAAAGAGACAGAGAGAGAGAAATCCGGGGACCCCTTCCTAGACACGAAACAAGTTTGGGCCTCTAAACGTGTCCAATAGAGGGGGGAGGAGTGTAGACCGGGCGGTAAGAAAGCCTAAATGTATGTGTGTATATGTATATATATGCATGTATTATTTAAACATATAATGTTAAATATAACAGACAATGAATGTCTATTATGTTTAACCATGTGCCGGTCAAAGCTTCGTATGGTTGCATTAATTTCGGGTGAAAATAAAGACAAAAATTGGTTCAACTTGTGGATTTTTTTTTTATTAAGCTGGTCCTTGATTTAAGCTTTCGGCTCACATAAGTCATCTTCAGAGTGGTTATATGGACATTTAAATAAAGATATTCACCATCGAAGATGATATTCTCTTATGTTGACATAGAAGATTTGCTATGCGACGATAACGATCGCGGAATATTCATTAAGCGGTTCTATGACGTCATTCCACGCGAAATACCGAAATATTAACAACAGAACCATATGTCTAGATGCAATGTAATGCGTTGTGACTAGTTTGAAATGTAATTTCGTTGAGTGTGGTTTGCTTTGATTTAATGTGTTAACAGCTTAATACAAAAATATCCAAATATGGGACAAATTTCGTCTTCATGTTCACCCGAAATTAAAGCAAATATACAGAGTTTAGAACGGCTCATAATCAGACATAATAGGCATTCATTGTCTATTATATTCAACAATATATGTTTAAATAATGATCTGCCCCAATACAATATATATATATATATATATATATATATATATATATATATATATATATATATATATATATATATATATATTATAATATTTTTTGTTTTAAAAATATGATTCCTTCGCGACATAATAGTTCTCATGTTTCAAAAGCGAGAGCCGAGACCCCTAATATAATTTTTGAAATTATGTTGAGTTAAGGTGTCTGGTCACGCTTCCTCGTCAAGCGAGAATTTGAGCTACTTCTGTATGGAGCACTGTCTTTTTGAAAATAAAATCAAAAATACTAGGGAACACCGGATTATTTACCTAACGTGTTCTTTCCTATTTTTCTGCATACCTGCATATATATATATATATATATATGTATATATGTATATATATATATGTGTATATATATATATATATATATATGTATATATATATATATGTGTGTGTGTGTGTGTGTGTGTGTGTGTGTGTGTGTGTGTGTGTGTGTGTGTGTGTGTGTGTGTGTGTGTGTTTCTGGTGCTGTTTATTTAAACGTTATGCACGATGTCACTTTGGACTTATTCGAATCCCAACACTCCAAGAAAAAAACACAAGATATTTGCAACGTATTATAATTATTTTATACCTATTATAAATGTGGTAAACATACCATAATTATTATATTATATACGTATGCATATGTTATACGTACTATAATTATTTTATGAGCACCATAATTATTTTATATGTGTTATAATCATTTTATAAGTATTATGAATAATTTATACGTATTATAAATATTTTATACGTATTTTAAAATGCCGTCTTCTTTGATGCGGGATATTTTTTGAATCCACTTTAAAGTTTTTGTATAATAATAGCTTCGCGTATTTCTCTACGGTGTGTGTTGTATCGAATTGTCTCGCAATGTTACGATAGGTAAGTCCTTGTTGGGTTGCTTAATGTTGTATTCTGTCTTATTTTTATTATTATATTTTATTATGTAATTATTTACTTCGAGTATAGGTAAATATTGGTGATTCTATAAACATTTACTTCGTTCGGGAATAGATAAATATTTGTTGTTTATATTTGAGTCATTAAGTGTTAACGTATTTCGAGGTTAGGTAAATATTGGTCGTTTATAGTTGAGGCTAAAAGCATTTATTTGGTTCGGGAACTGGTGTATATTGGTCGTTTATATTTGAGTCTATAAGTATTCATTTGGTTCAAGGATAAATATTGATCGATTATATGTGAGTTTATAACAGTTAAGTAGTTCGGGGATAGTTAAATATCGGTCATTGTAGATGAGCCTGCAAGCATTTAATTGATTCGGGGATAGGTAAATATGCGTCGTTCATATTTGAGTCTGTAAGCGTTTACTTGAATCAGGAATAGGTCAGTATTGGTCGTTCAAATTTGAGCTTAGATTCATATACCTGGTTCGAGAATACGTAAATGAAGGCCGTTTATATTTGATTTTATAAGCATTTGTGTGTGACACATTTTGAAGTGGTCTGACCCCTCCTCTGCAAGGGATACGGTTGATGTATAGGTCCCGCTGAGGATGTGATATATATATATATATATATATATATATATATATATATATATATATATATATATATGTTTGTGTGTGTTCCTGATGATTGCTATGTGCATGAAACTTGAAGTAGCATTGAGCAGTAAGGAATAGACATAATTCTTTGTAATATAAATAACTCTGTTACTTTACATTGGGCACCAGTTTCTTACTACCAGTACTCATTGTAATATATATATATATATATATATATATATATATATATATATATATATATATATATATATATATATATATATTGTGTCCATAACGTATCTTTACAATTTAGAAAATTTATTAAAAAAGCAAATTAACAGACAAATATGAGGAATTTGTTACATATTGAATTTTTTAAAATTAATTCAATACACCTAATGGGCATCGTCAGTTAACACATCAAGACTCGACATTCGATTTCTTGCCATGTTCGCAGTGGCATAGCCTCATCAATGGTGGTAAAAGCATCAGTGATCATTTGCCTGAGTTCAGTGATGCCCCTTATCTTTGTTCGATAAACGATATCTTTAACATTACCGTATAACAAGAAGCCCAGTGGAGTGATGTCTGGTGAACGAGATGGCCAGGGAATTTTGGCATACCTTCCAATCCACGAGCCTAAAAATATTTGATTTAGGAACCAACGAACATGCAGGCCCGAATGTGGTGGTGCACCATCTTGCTTGGAAAATCACGGTTGATTGAAGGACATCTAGTTGTTGTGCCACATTATTTTTGTAATTGCCTTTTTAATATATTTTTTAAATTGTAAAGAGACTTTATGGAGACCATATATATATATATATATATATATATATATATATATATATATGGGGGGTGAGAGAGAGAGAGAGTGGAAATATAAAAATGGACACTGAAGTCAATACCAAGCAGAAATCGTCTATTTCATGCTTGAATGAAATCTGAAAACCTGAGGATTGCTTCCAAGCGTGAAACAAACTGACGCCACTCAGTGTTTGACCTCATTGTCATCTTTTGTATTTACATACGCTCTGTCCTTGATATTGAGCACTTTTACACATAAATATAGCATACCTTAAAACTATATTTTTATTTTAGTATATATATATATATATATATATATATATATATATATATATATATATATATATATATATGGAGGTATGGCGGATATTTTGCGACATCTTGTGTAATTTCTGTTGTAAATGATATTTAAAATGACTGGTTGGTGGCTACAATATTTTCAACGTTTTCTTTACAAAGTCGAGTCTTCTTAATTTCAATAGGATCCTCTCATATTCACGGAGAAGATTCTTAGTATCCTTATTAAAAGAAGAGAGAAAATTACAATGTTAATATATATTCATTTATTCCCAGAACTTTCGACATTAGCACAATGTCATCATCAGGGTGTTTTTTTTTGTTTGTTTTTTTCTGAGATAAAATTGTTGTGTTCATCTGAAAGTTAAATGTTTTTAACTGTGAAATGAAAAGCGCAAAGTTTATGTACTGTACGGTTTAAATTTCACGTTTAAAACCTCAGGTGAGGCAACTATGTTTCAGATGAACACAACAATTTTGTTTTAGAAAAAAAAAGCAACCCTCTGATAATGACATTGTGTTAATGTCATAAGGTACTCAGAATAAAGGAATATGAATCAATGTAGTAATTTTCTCTCTTCCTTTAATAAGGATACTAAGAAGCTTGTCTGTGAATATGAGAGGATCCTATTGAAAATAAGTAGAAAAAATTGTATAAATTATATATATATTACCCACCGCAGAGAACACTCCCTGCCTCCAATCAGAATGGCGGATACCCAACTCCTCGAGAGCGCCTCGCTGTGCCTGCTTGATCGCACGCTGTCTGCTGACATCAGGTAGAGCAAATACATTGAATCAATAGCTTCATCTGCTTCAAGGAAAGTTGGTTCTCTGTGTCGTGCCAGAGAGTTTTTCTCCTCTGAGTCCATCCTTCAAATCTATAAATCAGCCATCCGTCCTTGCATGGAATATTGCTGTCATATATAGTTTGGCGCCCCCGGTGATCATCTCGAGGTCCTCGACAAAATCCAGAGACGGATATGCAATGTTATAGATCCTGATCTGGCATCTCGTCTACAGTCACTTCTACAAGTATTTTCACGGCAACTGTTCCGACGAGCTATTTTCGCTGGTCCCCAGACTGCATGAATTTAAGCGAGATACTAGGTTGGCATCTGAGTCCCACCTTTTTACTGTAGAAACAGCTAAATGTAACCGTTTCTTCTACTCCAACAGCTTCTTCTCTAACGCCTCCCGTCTGTGGAACTCCCTTCCTCTTAATTGCTTCCCTGATAACTATAATCTTCTAATATTCAAGTATAATGTCAATCGACATCTTCTGAGGCCTTGATCTTGTTCCCCGTCCTTCTCTGTATCCTTTCCTCAAATACACCTCGTTACTCTTGTTCTCAATCCTCTGTAACCCTTTGCGTGCTAGTGGCACTCCCGCCTTGCTCGGGGTGAAAGGCTTAAAAAGAAATGTATGTTTTTATTGTTTTGCTACACCTAGGGATTGTTGTACAATTTCATTGTGAGCATGGCACAATGATAAGGATTAATAAATAAATAATTCATTGTTAAGATAAAGACAAACGCAGACGCATAAAATTATATGTAAACACACGTGCGTATCAACAAAAACACATTATATGTACATTTATCATGGCCTGCACGGTGGTTGAAATAGTTATTTGCTTTGCCGCCTAGTGGCGAAAGTTTGTATTAAGATTTTGACTGTTGATTATCAAAGCAAGGAGACAGAACGCAAATACGCACTTTGAATCTTGGCGTAACACAATCTTCCTATCTTTGCTGCAATTAGGGCGTTACAAAGTCAAATATCGATCACGCATATAAATGGACAGTTTGTCTGAACAGTAGCATAAACCTTTTTTGTTTTATCTAAATTAAAACCCGAACTATGGTGTGTGTCGTAATAGGTATCGGCTTGGTTGGAGAAATCGGAGAGCCGAGTTCGAATTCCAGTTGCATTTACTTACGCGCAAATACTCTGGGAAAGATATAAATCCATCTCTTCTGATGGGCAGGACAAACTGGGTTCTATAGCCTTGGTTGGCAGTCAGTCTGCCGCAGAAAGAAATGACGACCTACTGCGATCGAAAGAGACATGATCGCCTAAGTGTATATCACGTATGGCACATGACTGCGTGTTCGATCATAACGTGCTTGCTGAAGCACGTCTCAGGAAGAAGAACAGCTTTAACATTAAAAGTATTAGTTCAGGTATTTTTTAAAAAATATATTGGACTTATAAAAAAATCTATGCTTTTCAAATATAATTTCTAAAGGGTGTTTCATTAAGACGGATCCGAGTCAGCAGTAAATAAATCGGTGTTATTGGTAAGATTTTCTTTATTTCTTTATTGAATCATGTTATTTAACTCATGGCAATTATGTGTGAAAAATAATATCGCCCAAATTTCATTTCAGATATGTGGTGGTCAGAATGTAACTTCGTGTCGTGCACCGACAGCTGGGAACTACGTGTCCATGGCAGTGAGTAGACCCCCCTGTGTTTTTATGTACCTTTTTTTGTTGTTTTTACTGTTTTCATATGTTATATTTTTTTTATTTAAAGGTGCATCAACATTCAAATCTTGATTTCGTTTACGTTGTTCTTTAACCACCAATGGGTACCTCAGAATTCGAATATCATTATGCAATTTTGCCGAGATGTTTTATCTGACCAATCATTGTACGCGAATCATACTTGTTATTTTATTAACGTAAACGCTTCTGCTTCTCGTAACGCACATATATGCAAGAAGGGTCTAGTGTGTAACGCTTTACGGACATTATCAGAATGGCTAATGGGTCCGAGGGTACTATGGCAAACTGGGATACGAGCCAATGTGTATGCTGAGGGAGTGAATGAAAAAATCAATTCCCCTCACATAAATGTGATTGTAATAGTAATAATAGTTATTTCCCTCTAAGGAAACATTTGACATTCATTAACCTAGCATCGACCATTGAAATTTAAAATCTTTCTCTAAAAACACTTTTATTTCAGGAAAATAGGTTTCTCAATCCCAGTAGATGTTATTGCTATTTCTAGTATTTATGGAGCAAGGAAACATTTGGTATTCACTGATCAAGCAGCCAGTACTGCTTTCCGTTGAAATTTAAAAAATGTTCTCCTAAAACAATTATTTTAAGAAAACAGTTTTCTCAAGTCTAGTAGCTGTTATCGCTCTTTCCAGTATTGATCGGGATTTCCTTCCATAAATTTTATTTGAAGTAGTGTTGAATGTCAACATTTTGATTACGTTATTATTTACTTTTCAAGTTACATGTGCTATCATTTTAGTTGTTGCCGCTGTTGATAGCCTTCATGTGTTGTGCTTTCTGTTATTTGATACAGTTATTTGTTTGTGATTCAGTAGCTCCAGTCCACGTGACACTTGACTTTATCGTCCAGGTTAACACAATAGTCAATACGTAATTTTAACCCTACAGTCAGTGGCATGATATCTCTATTTATAGTAAATGGCGGTCTGAATTTTCATTGTTAAGAAATTCACGTTTAAACTCCGGTGTCAGCAGTGTTACTTTTCATTTATATATGACAGTTATTTGCGAGGACTCTCAAGATTTACTCGATCGAAACGATACAAAAAAAGAAAAAAGGCACACGCAGCAACTGCAATAATAATAATAATAATAATAATAATAATAATAATAATAAATGCCTTGACTCTGCACCAGGTATGGCGCTCATGGTTTGGTTTGGTTTGCTTTGTTTTACGGCATATGCACCTTAATAGATTATTTAATGCCGACAAGATTTTTATTATTGATAATATTTTTTTTTCCTTCAAAAATGTATTGTTGGTTAATTTTTTTTTTTCCAAAAACGTATTGCTGGTAAAATAATTTTTTCCCAAAAGTGTTTTGCTGGTAATATTTTTTTTTCCAAAAATCTATTGCTGGTAATATTTTTTTTTCAAAAATGTATTACTGGTAATAATTTTTTTCAAAAATATATTGCTGCTACTAAAACCTATTTTTACATTTTCATAGTGTTTTGATCTCAGTTTGGGGTTAACTATTTGCCCATAGCTAGGACCCGAACAGGTACTACCACTCCGGGTCAGGGTGGACCTGGGAACACCAGCAATTAAGAGGTGGTTCCACGCTCCTCAAAAACCTCCTGATCAGAGGCCTTGCTGCTGGACGTAGTTTATTGTCTTACCAAGGACAGTGGCGCTCATGGATTTTAATCTAAATTTATTGGAGGTGATAAAATGTGCATATTTTGTCTTAGTGAATTCAAATGGCAAGAGTAGATATCTTAGAATCGTTTGTTAGTTGTCTGACCGTAACAATTTGGACAACTCTCTTAGGGGTTGACTCACTGTGTAACTCTACTCAAAAGCGGGAGTAGTGGTAAAGCACTATGACAAGTCGGTTAAACTAGAGAGACAATTCAGATATCTTTGATCGATTATCAGCGAAGGGGGCTTCAGAATAGAAATACTTTTAGGGGTAACAATGGCAGCTGTCGAGAAATTAAGAAACGTCAATTGAAAAGATCAAGAATAGAT
The DNA here is from genome assembly GCA_964036315.1 of Acanthosepion esculentum. Lineage (NCBI taxonomy): Eukaryota > Metazoa > Mollusca > Cephalopoda > Sepiida > Sepiidae > Acanthosepion > Acanthosepion esculentum. Next base: position 119,360,610 of record OZ038476.1, on the reverse strand, counting down.
TGCGTTCATTGGCCTTTTCAGTCTTTCTGTACACGTGCAAATCTTGGACATTAACAGCAGAACTACAGCGAAGAATCCAGTTATTAGAAATGAGATGTTATAGAACCATCCTTGGCATCACCTAAGTAGATCGCATCAAGAACGACGCAGTGTGAGAAAACATCAAACAAGAAACAAGCCTATCGGTAAATCAATCTCGTAACCACCTGCAAAAAACATAGAAAGCTATTGACACGTACTAAAGCCGGGCAATTTTCCCACCCTCATCCTATAATGTAAAGCCTTAGCAAAAAGAAGAGGCAAACGGAGAAAAAATTACCTACAACATCACTGAGTGAACTGGGAGATCATTTACAGAAACTAAGAGATCTTACGACCACATTATGTTGAAGCAGCGGTTCCCGTATGATCACCGAATTGGATGGGTGACCGCTTCAGAATACCAGCTGCTGTAAGTATAGATATGCGGGTGGTGTATTGGATAACGGCTCGGAATTGTGAATCGGAGAGCCGAGTTCCAATTCCAGCTGGGTTCGTTATATTCACTTTCGTGCAAATACCATTGGGAAAGGTATGAATCCACCTTTTCCCCACTCATCTATGGGTTAAATAGTAAATCTTGTAGCACTGAACAATTATTATCTCCCCAAACACGAACAAAAAATTCTTACAATCTAAAAATATTTTTCTGGCCTTAAATAACTTGCGAAGGGTTGATAAGCGTTAGAAAACGAATCAATCAACCATTCAAAAGTAAGAAGTAGATAGAGGAAGGAAATGAAATGATAAAGTCTATGAGTTTATTGAAAATCCTTCACAGACATGTGCACGCAACCGAGACATGAAGTGGAAGCTGGTCAGGTGTTCAGATGCTATAGAAGCATCATTGGCATCACCTAAGTTGACCGCATCACGAACGATGTAGTGAGAAAAAAATTGCACAAGAAACATGGAAAACTGATAACCATCTGCAAGAAGATAAATTTAGAACTGTATAGTTATATCTGCTACTAACCTGTCCACAACTCCGAACGATTCAAATGCAACCAGTTTCGTCATCAAACTCAAGATACATAGATACACACATATATATATATATATATATATATGTATATATATATGTATATATATATGTATATATATATGTATATATATATATATTTTTTTATTATAATAGATCAGAACAAAATCGCTCGCTACACAATAGCCATGATACTTGTTATTAACTCAAGGCCGTAATGAAGGATTTTCGATGTCAGTGAACCTGAATGAATACGGTAGGGGGATAAGTTCCCCCAAAACTTGTAATACAGGCAGTCTTTAATATAGTGATTTTCCAAGCATAGCTGTGGCACAAGGCCGAAAGTATGGGACACTCAGTGAAGATCGAACTCACTACTCAGTTGTAATTGTTCTAGCGAGACAAGCTTGCTAACCATTACACCACGTCGAGGTGCCCTAATGATTTTCCAAGCATATCTCAGATGTTGCACAAGGCTGAAAGTATGGAGCACCCAGTGAGGATCAAACTCACTACTCATTCTTAATTGTTCTAGCGAGACAAGCTTGCTAACCATTACACCGCCTCGAGGTGCCCCAGGCAGTCTTTAATATACAGTAAATATATGTGCCGATTTTGTTCACATGCAGATTATTAAGGCACTATGACAGGGTTTTTTTCGATAATTTCTTCAAGCCACATTGGGGATCAATAAATGCAACTGCTCAGCCTTTTAGTAAATTTATAATATGACAAAACTTTTTGTAATGCTTTTGCTTCAACGTTTAACTAAAAGATTTTTTTAACTGAATAAACGGGAAAATGGTTTATGTTTATAAACCGTGAAGTCATTTCATAGAACCAATTTTTTTTATTTATTCCCGTTTGCTCCACTTAACTAAACAGGTGAAATGTGAACACGGTAGAAGGTTTTGACACTCACAGGACATATTGAAGTCAAGAGGAGTAGAAGGAGATACCGATTAACCTATCTAACAAGCATGTGTAAATGGATGACAGAACAGATATTGCGAGGTACAGTAAGGGAATAACCATTGCTTAGCGCTTTGAAGGATATGAAGCTGTAGAGGGAAATGATTGCCAATGTTCCAAAGAGATACTGCCCATAAGATAGAAAATGCAAATAATGCTTAAGTTTAATCGTTCGAGTCATCAAAATCAGTAAGTACAGATAAGAAAAGAAATTCCTTAAGTATACCAGATTCAAATTCAAGTTACAGTAATATACAACCAACGATCATTGTTTATTTTTTTCCAACAGCCCATGCAATCATTAAAGTAAATGATAGTTTTGCCGTACTTTGTTTTTCTATCCGTGATATGATGAGATAGCTATAAAACTTAAATCCGAACTGACTCTAAAAATAATCTGAGATTTAATGAACATCATTTTCTCCATCGACAATTTTCAAGCAAAAAAATGTTAGGCCTATTTAGACGAGAGAATTTCCAGCATTTACAATTATATTTATTCTTTTTTTTCTCATTTAATTTTTAATGTTAACTAAAGGCAGATTTTGCGCCTTTTAAGTGAATGTATGTACAGCAAGTGACAGCAAGGCGGCCATATTTTTTTTAAAAACTGACAAATCAGAAACGAAACGGCACAGTCAATTGTTTTTAAGAATAAATGTTCGGTCACCGACTGACGAATAAAGCTCAGTAGTGCATATTTAAATTTTATCCATTTAATTCTGCTGGACCCCCATCCCCCCAAAAAAAAATTAAATTTAAAAAAACAAAAACAGGAAGCGACAAAACAAAGATGAAGGCGAACAGTAAAAATGGCGTTCATTAAAATTAGTGACGGGTTTTTATTTGGTATTTGCGATGATGTTATCGGCTATTAAATAATCTTAATGGTCATTTCAGCATGCAGTCCGGGTGACTGACATAAACAGAAGCAAATCATGCGGGGAGGTCTCACCAATTCTGTGACTTAGTTTAGATCAAAGAGGAATTTGCCTCCCAGATCCGGTTTTGGAACCTTTAGCTGAGTACTTGTCCGATACAAGGGGGGCGAATAGGGTAATTATTCCCGGCGTGAAAACCAAATCGGGGTTGGGATCAGGGGAAGATTATTGGTAATAGAATTAATATTGGTGTGTTTGTACATGAACCTTAATTTTGAATTCTCTCACTCTCTTTCTTTCTTTCTTTCCTTCTTTCTTTCTTTCTTTCTCTCTTTCTTTCTTTCTTTCTTCCTTTCTTTATTTCGGTGTGATTTATTTATTTATTTATTGGTTCATTTTCTACGGTTTAAAACTAGAAAATATTTCTGATTGTCAGGACTTTAATAATGTTTTAGTGACACAAGTCTTACTAATTAATCCATAGATGTGGAGAGAAGAAATGGATTTATACCTTTCTCAAGAGTATTTATGCGTAAGTGATTATAATGAATTCAAATGGAATTGGAACTCGGCTTTCAGATTAGCAATTCCGAGTCGTTATCTATTACAACACACGCACATCGAAGCTTAAATCAAGTAACATTCACAAGCGGTCACCCATCTAAGTACTAAACAAGCTAGACGTTGCTTAACTTCAGTGATAGTACAGGAACTGGTGTTTCAACTTAATATGGACGTAAATCTAAAATCAGAAAGAAACAGTTGAAACCGGTGTTTCAGATTAAGACATTGCGTTTATTGCTATTTGACGTCTCCATATTAACAATTAGTTTATTCAATAAACTGATAAATGTTCAATGGACTTATCTCATTGACCGACTTCAGAGTTTCGCTTTTCGTGGTCAGATGGTCTGATAAATCTATTGAACTGCTTACTCGATATCATATTTATACTCTACAGAAACAAACGCTAATCGTTGATTTCAAATTTGAAATGCATGTTACACCATAGTTAGTTCAGAATATCGAATTATTTAAATATTTAGAAGCAATCAAAATATTTTTAGGTTGACGAGTGGCTTCACACGAAACTGGGGAGCCGGTCAATGAAACAAGTCAATTGAACATACATTGGTTCATAGAATAAACTAAGTTTTAATGTGAAGAAGTCAAATAGCGGACTGTTGGGCACTTTTGGAACAAAATTCTGCTGACCTTAAAATGCGTAAAATTCAGGTATAATTTTTAATTTATAGGCGTCTTTCAGTTGTATTATTATTATTCTTATTATTATATTTGTCTTCTTGTCTTAGGTCTTCCCGCACATCGAAGCTTAAATCAAGTAACATTCCCAAGCGGTCACCCATCTAAGTACTAAACAGGCTAGACGTTGCTTAACTTCAGTGATAGTACAGGAACGATAGTAGAAATCGAAATATAATAATAAAAATAATAAGTATTAATTTATATATATATAATACATTCGTATGTTTTGCCAGGCGCCATGGGATGTGGTCATAGTTAGAGAGCTGGTCTAGTTGAATATTACATACAGAGTAGTGAATTCGATCTTCACTAGATGTTCCATACTCGTAACCTTGTGTCAAACTCGGCTAATCTTAGAAAACAACGATTAGCTACGATTTATCGCTGGGTTTAGCAATTCAATAATAAAAGCCTATTTGAGAATTGACTCACTCGCCCAACTCCAGATAGGACTTGGAACCCCTCAGTCCAGAAGCATGCCTGCATATCGAGGTCTTTTGTTGATATAAGTAGCCTGATTGTACCCATCGCCAGCTTGTTAGGCCTGTTGCGAAAGCTTAAGAGTACCTGGTATCACTCGGTGGTCAGCCATCTGATTACTGACCAAGTTCATATTCTAATATCGGGGAAAATATGAGATAATAATCAAGGTTGTCTTTGAGAGAACATTGCATTTTAAGCTGATGTATATTTGCCAAGTGTTCCAAGAAGTAGGACAAGATAAACCTATCCAAGTTGTAAATATTTTGACCAGTAATAGAGAACAAAAAGGGGCTTGTCCCTCAAGACCTCATACTTCGCAAACCCCCGCATTTAGGTTTCGAAGTCCCGTCTCACCCCACTTAATCACTTGGCCTGTCACCTACCGATTATCAATTTTACGGCTCTTGGATGCATTTACACATCAGCAACTGTGCACCACCGTTGACCAAATCGAAAATGCATTCAGACAGTTTTTTTAACACATGTGATCCCAGTTTTATAGCATGTGGGATTTAACTCACTACCAGATTATCGGTGGTATTATTCGGATTTTAATGGAACACTTTTGGCTAATAATTTTGTGCCTGGAACGATTTAGGACAGGAAATTCAAACAGATCTCCTATTAGACATAAAATGTGACACATGACGCTGCATAGGAATGCAGAAAGATGCCTTTCAGAAACAAAGTAAAGTATTATGAGATAAGAAAATTTCATTAGAAACAAAGAAAAGAGTGCTAAACTGCTATGTAATATCAGTCTTCCGATACGAACGAGGAACAATCACTCAAAAGATAAAGAAGTAACAGAGAATCGGTTCTACCTATAATTACTGAAAAAAAAACCCACAGACACAACATGTGAGCAACGAGGAAGATTTATAAAAAAGAAATAGGAACTACAAAGGTAGATATGCTCAGAAAAAGGCGGTTGAGATTTCTGGAACACATAATGAAAATAGAGGGTTTGGAGAACTTAACACACACCGTATATATTGTTTGGGTTTTTTATTTGTTTAGCGCCATCTTCCTTATCGGTCTTTTTTTTTTTTAAGCATTTAACCCCAAGCAAGGCGGGAAGCCACTAGCGCGCAAGGGGTTACAGAGGATTTGGAGCGAGAGCAGATAGGAGTGATAGAGGAAAGGATGAGGAGAAGGATAGTGGATAGATCAAGGCAACGGGAGATGTCGATTGACACTACATTTGAATAGTTGGAGATTATAGCTATGAGGGAAACAGGAATAGGGAAGGAAGTTCCACAGGCGAGAAGTGCGAGATATGAAGCTATTGGAGGAGAAGAGACGGCTACATTTAACAGTTTCAGCAGTGAAAGGGTGAGAGCGGGATGCCAGCCTCGTAGGACGCTTGAATTCATGAAGTCTGGGAACCAGCGAAAGCAGCTCATCGGAGCAATTACCATGAAAGTATTTGTAAAAAAAGACAGAGAGAGGCGACGGCACGTCTGTGAGAGAGCGACTGCAGACGAGATGCCAGATCATATCTGTCTCTGGATCTTATCAAGAACCCCGAGACAAACAGAAGGGGCTCCAGATCATATATGGCAGCAATATGCATGCAAGGGCGAATGGTTGAAGGCCGAAATTTCATTTTCTTGCGAGCATTAGTAATTTTGTTTTGCGCCATTTTCCTTATCGGTCATTTAAGGCCGACATTTCATTTTCTTGGGATCATTAGTAATTTTCTTTACAAAAATGTATTACTGATATTTTTTTAACAAAAATATATTGCTGGTCATTTGTTACTATGAAAATGCATTGCTGGTATTTTCACTATAAAGGTCAACTGTTTGTCATATTTGACACCATAACAGGTACCACCACCTCGGGTTTGGGTGGACCTGGGAACAACAGTAATTAAGAGGTGGTTCCACGCTCCTCAAACCCTCCAATCTCCCGATCATAGGCCTTGCTGCCGGATGTAGTGTATGGTCCTACTGAGGAGGAACCGGATATATCGAAGCAATATTATATTGAAGGCAAGAGAAATAGGTTGAATCAGCGAGTAAACTACTTCATGAGTGGCAGGACACGTATAAGTGTTGCGGGACATGGATAAATAGGACCCAAACTTACTTAGAGCAGATATGGGCAACCTTTTTCAAGCAGTAGGCCTCTTGATCTCTGTTTCATCACCAGGCGGGCAGCATTACTAAAAAGATTCAAGGTAATTTTTCGTATTAAGTACCTCGGCTATTTTCAATACAGAAAGCCATACGCGTAAGTACCAGTCAGTCAGTGCTCTGCGTGATACACGCTCAGGCAATCATGTATATTTCGATAAAAGTTCTATGTTAACAGTTTCTTTTCTCGCATTTCTCGCTTGTGGAATTCTCTTCCAACTTCTTGCTTTAGAAATTTTTATTGATATGTTAATCGTTATCTTCTGTCTTCTTAATTCCTGTTCTTTTATTATTCTCTCTCCTTAAGTATGTTTTTCCCATGTTCTGTAACACTCAGTAACCTTTTGCACTTTAGTAGCGTTATTGTTTTTATATACTATGAACACTAATGGGTATGTCCCAATCATCACAGATACGTTGGATACTATTGTAAGTATAATGCTGTATAAGCAGTCCACCACTAGCAGTGGTTTACCTACTTCACGCCGCTTGTTGATGTTATAAAGATTACCATTTCATTTCCAACCTCCGTTTTCGTTATTCCTCATTCAGTAAACCTTTCTAGGTTACAACAAATATAAATGCAGGCCATTAATTTAAAAAAAAAAAAATAGAACGTTACGAATGAAAAATTTGAAATTGATAATTTTTTTCATTTCACTGAAGCAAGCGTTAAACACATGCGGTTATTATCGCGTCCACTATCTTCCCTTTCTTTCTTTCTACCTTTCTTTTATTCATTCATTGAAATCAAACAGCGTCTCTGATATGTCTTTTCCGTACAAATTGACTAACTAACGAACTAAGTAACCAGCTGAATTATAATATGATAGTAAGCTGGGGTACAAATATACGAAGCCCAATAAAACGATAAGGAAGACCCAGTCGGATAACTGTATACCAAGCACATGCATCTCAACCGTATCGAGAACATTTTGGCTGTGATGCATGTGTTTGGTATACACTAATCAGACTGGGTGTCTCGCATGTTTGTGCCACAGTTTATTAACATTATTATTATTGTGTAAAAGAGCAGAACGCCAACAACGTGACGCTGGGGTACAAATATACGAAGCCCAATGTAACGATCAAGACACCAAGTCTGATAAAGACATTATTATTATTATTATTATTATTATTATTATTATTATTATTATTATTATTGAGTGATAGAACAGAACTCCAGCAACGTATAATGATACAGCGGTATCGATAAAGTTGCTTGGTGTGAAATGATTAAAAAGAAATACATAGAATTGTATTGTTCCTAAGGGACAATAGCCTAGTGGATTAAAGCTGTCGTTCGTGAATTTGGAAACACAGTAATCACGAGTCCAATGCCTGGATCGGGCAGTATATACTTGGACTCAGTGGAAACGAGCAAACAATAAAATATTTAGAATAGCGATATTTCTTGCTATGGGCAGTGGAACGAGAACAATGTTATTAAATAGTAGATTGAACAAAGTGTTCAGTTCAGAAATCCGTGTTGGTTACCCGGATCGATATACATCTGATAAAGGCGGGGGCGGGTGTGTTGTGATGACAACAACAAAGATGAGGACAATAGTCTGAATGTAAATAGTGTAAATAGGAAGATTGTTTTGCGCCATTCTACTGAAAATTAACATTCGAAACCTTGGCTCGAACACCCATTGAGATATACACCTCTTTCCTTTTGTTTATATCTCGACGCTCTGTTCAGTTACATAGAGTCTTCCGAATAATCGACTTAACTACGCCCACTTGTTCACTTCACCTCAATAAGACAAAGTTGAAAGCTAAAGTTACCCACCCAAAAGCCACGCCTAATAATAAAAATAATATAAAGTTACCCACCCAAAAGCCACGCCTAATAATAAAAATAATAATAATAATAATAATAATAATAATAATAATAATAATAATAATAATAATAATAAGAAGAAGAAGAAGAAGAAGAAGAAGAAGAAGAAGAAGAAGAAGAAGAAAGGCGGTGCTATAGTTATTATCGAAATACTTGAAATAAACATTGACGTGGTGTAAGGGAAACAACTCCTACAAGTTACTGAGAAAATGGCGCCTTGATTTCAAAATCACCAAATTGTAAATTATATTATTACAATGGGACGTTTTATTTGGGTCAATTTTTTAAAATATGTA
>OZ038476.1:119324204-119346704 GCA_964036315.1 Acanthosepion esculentum | reverse complement strand
AAATGAGAAACCGCGTGAGATAGAGAATAAGAAACCGTGAGAGAGAAAAAGAGAAAGAGAAACTGAAAGGGAATGAGACAGAGAGAGAGAGAGAGAGAGAGAGAGAGAGAGAGAGAGACAGACAGACAAACACACAGACAGCTAATAAGAAACAGAGAGAATATGAGAAACAGAAAGAGAGACGGTGAATGTGACACACACAGAGAAAATTAGAAATAGAGAGAGGTGAACAGATAAGAAACAGAGAGAGAGAGAGAGAGAGAGAGTGAGAAACAGATAGAGAGGAATAGAAATAGAGAGGAGGTGATAGAATGATAGCTGGCGGCCTGTATCTGAGTATGCCTGTCTACTAGGGTGGTTTGCTAATCCCTATCGCAAACGCCCCCTCAGGCACATTTGTGTTTGTTCCTACATATACAGAGTCTACCTGAAATTATGCTGAGCAGAACTTAGTAACAGTTTCTGAGGAAAAGCGCATTATTTGGCGTGGTCAATAGTCTGGACAAGGACAGTAGGCTCAAAGCCTCGGTCACGATGAATTGCGACATCGTGCTAGCACAACTATCGATAGCTCCCAAATAAAATAAAAGTAAAAAAGGTGGAGAAGGAAGAGAAAGGGATATCAACAATCAATCAACACCCATCAAAACGAAAGGAAATAGATAACACACAATAACATACCAATAAAAGAAAAAGAGAACCGAGAAATGACAGCAGATTAACTCTGTTCCGACGAGTGGTTATACCTTTATAGCCACAAAACTCCGTAGAAAACATGAGTTAAGTGAGAAAACGTTTTTCATATTAATTCTATTAACGCTCTATCTCTATCTTCCATATTGAGCACTCGACCACAAAGCCTGCTTGCCTTAAATGCGTCCTTGTCAACAAACTACTGAAAACCCAGCAATTTTGTCTTTAAAAACAATATATCAAATTAATATTCTACATATATATATATTAAAAAGAAGAGAGATACCGCAAACGTTTTTGGTTGTAATGTGGGGTTTTTTAAAAATATTATACTTTATTTTCCATATACGAAAGAAGTTCGCTACACAATCCAACTTTGAATACAGCGCAACGATACATGGATACGCATATACGCCCAGTCCTACACTGTTCATATATGTTTATGTTTGCGTGAGCTGCAATATGTGAATGTGCGTGTATGTATATCTGCGTACGTATGAGTGGCGTTCCGACGACAATTTTTCCTTCCACTACCATAAAAATACCGATATGCGCACCCATATATAATTCAAAATTTAAAAATTAATCAGTTTGTCTGACGATCGCAAATAGCGTGAAACCCAGGCTCACAAACTCACATCAATCCAACTGTTGAGAAATAACAAGTCAGTCTTCGAGAGAATGTGGTGCATGTATGGCCAATGTTGTTTGTTGATTATTAGTGTTGGAGATACAATCTCCCAAAGGACATAAACATTATTTTTTTATATATATATATCGGGTGGATTTTTGACGTGCTGAATTATTTCTAAAAATTAGATTAGACGTTTTGAATTTTTTGTTGACAAATGTCAAGTCAACCTACGAGATAGTGTGGTGAATGTGTGGACACTGTAAGAATTTAATGCTGTTTGTTGATCGTTAGTTTTGGAGATACAATATCACAAAGAATATTTGGATTCAAGAAATTGCAAGGAATTACAAAATAAACACAATTTTATAACCATTTTCTTTTCCAGGATTGGAACGACGGTCGAAATATTTGTTCGGAAGACGTTCTGCGAGTCAAACGCAATGTAAGTAATCTTTTTTTTTCTTCCGCTTACTTCTCCAAGATCCAATATAGTCATTTATTCTTCTAATTTAACTAAAATGTGTCTCCTGTATTCTGTATGAAGCCACCCCTACACACATACTAAACAAAATTGTTAAACATATTAATCTGTCTTGCTATTTCGAAAATCACGAACACGAAAAGTGATTTCACTATAAATTGATCGTTTTCACGAGGAGTTGATCGAAATTTCTTGGCCCGAATCTCTTCACCCAAATCATTATTTAAATGACCATATATTGGAGTAATTCTGAAATATACGTCAAGCCGTTAACTTTTCAGCACCACAAAACTCATTTATATGCCAGTGCTAATAATAAACAAACAAAGCAGATCAACTTTACGGGAGATAATCATTAGCGAGTCTGACTGATTATTATTCTTGGTTAGTGAATCACTCCAAATTCTTGGCCTTGTGCCAAACTAAACTTAGCTAATAACATCATCTATCTTCTGGCTTCTTGCAGTACGAACCAGTTATGAAATTCAAGAAGAAAGTCGTTTACTGAAAAATAAACAGAACCCCTGGTAAATAATAATAATAATAATAATAATAATAATGACTAATAATAATAAGGACTAGTTATTGCATCTCAGGACCAAAGCCTCGCAACCAGATCCTATCATTGTCACATAATCAAGGATCGAACCAACCCGAAATACAGGAATTGCGGAAAATATGATGAAACTGTCGACCATATTATCTCTGGAGGTCCGGGACTGGCAAAAAATGAATATGTCCACATACATAACAAGGTATCGCTATATGCGCACTGGAAGATATGCAAGAAGCACAAAATCGAAACCACTGAGAGATGGTATGAGCACCAACCACCACCAGTTACCCCAAATAACGATGTAACTATCCTTTGGGACATGCCAATTCAAACTGACTGGGAAATAAAAGCCAACAGACCTGATATTATCATAAAAGACAAGAAATTCAAGAAGTGAATGCTTCTTGACATAGCAGTACCATCTGTGAGAAACACCTCCGTGAAAATTATCGAGAAATTGTCCAAATACAAAGATCTGGAGATGGAGATTAACATGATGTGGGGAATGAAGACTGAGATTGTACCAATAGTAATCGGATCTCTGGGCCTCGTAAGAAAAGGAATGGACAATTTTACTAACAGTGTCCCAGGTGACATCAACATACAGGCTGCCCAGAAGATGGTCCTACTAGGAACATCCCATATACTAAGAAACGTGCTATCAATTAAATGACAATTCTCCTATAGGGCCTAAGGACCATAGTTTGGACCCGGCTCTACAGGATACAAAGAAGGAAACATAACATAAACAGATGATGATAATAATAATAATAATAATAATAATAATAATAATAATAATAATAATAATAATAATAAACCTGGCATGACAGAGTGGGCCAATATCTGCACTGGAAAATTTGCAACTCCTATGGGAAGGAAACTGAAAGAAACTGGTACGAACACCACCCTGACCCGGTTACGGAGATAGGACCTGTTACAATTCTATGGGACTACACAATACACACTGACAGAACAATCAAAGCCAACCGCCCAGACATTGTTATTAAAGACCACAAACAAAATAAGTGCCTTCTTATTGATATGGCAGTCCCTGCAGACTGCAATGTATCTTTGAAGATATTCGAAAAACTGTCAAAATACAAGGACTTGAAATAGAAATCTCAAAAATGTGGCACATGGGAACATCAACAGTTCCTGTTGTAGTTGGAGCCCTTGGACTGGTTGGAAAAGATTCCAGTAGGCTGATTGAAGGGATCCCTGGAAGTCCATGCCTCAAAGAGATACACAAAATTGTTCTGACAAGTACAGCCCACACTTTACGAAGGGCTTTATCTATGTAATTATTTTTTTTATTTTTATTTTTTTTTTTGCAGTGGAAAGTGTCATGATGCCATTTCTAACCTTAAGTTCCCGGGCAGGATCCGGAAAGAAATGTGTAAGCGCCAGATATCAAAGGAAATAAAAATAATAATAATAATAATAATAATAGTAATAATAATAATAATAATAATAATGCTCGCTAACTAGAATTTATCAAGCACACATATTGAAGAATTCTGTTAAACCGAAGTCCAGATTCTGTGATAAATATCCAGAAACAATTGATCATCTTGTATCAGGTTGCACGGTGTTAGCACCAACTAAATATAAAATTCAGCATGATAGAGTGAGCCAATATCTGCACTGGAAATCTGCAATGTTTACGGAAAGGAAACTGCAAGAAACTGTTATGAACGTCACCCAGACCCAGCTACAGAGATTGGACCTGTAACAATTTTATGAGACTTTACAATACACACAGATAGAACAATCAAAGCTAATCACCCAGACACCGTGACCAAAGACCACAAAAACAGAATCTGCTTTCTTATTGACATACGGCAGTCCCTGCAGATTGTAATGTATCTTTGAAAATGTTTAAAAAAAACTATCAAAATACAAGGATCTTGAAGTGGAAATATAAAAATGTGGCGCATAAGGACATCATTAATTCTAGTTGTAGTTGGAGCCCTCGGATTGATTGGAAAAGGTTCAGATAGACTCATTTTAGGGATTCCTGCTAGCCAATGCCTTAAAGAAATGAAGAAAAATGTACTCATAAGTACAGCTCACATATTACGAAGGTATTTATCTATGTAAAATACGTGATTTTAGTTTTTTTTTTTCTTTTGTTTTTGATCAGTGGAAAATGTTATGAAGCCATTTGTGATCTTAGATCTCTGGTTGTGACCCGGAAGGAAATGTTTATGCAACAGAAATCAAAGGAAATAATAATAATAATAAATAAATAAATAATGCATTCGGACCTGAGAAAAATCACGAAAATAAAATTAGTTTATGCAACGACAATAATATCAAAGGATGAAAGAAAGAGTTGATCGACTTAGAGATTGATTCGGTCTTATTCCCATCATCAACGTCATTCAAGTCGGTAGACGAAAATGAATAAACTTTTTAAAATAAACGGAGCGTCTACTCAAATATGAGTATCCATTAAAAATAACGTATAATGGAAAATAAAAATCAGTAGCATTATTAAATAAAAATATCGATTACTTCTTTAGAAGTTGCTTTGTTTACGTTTCAGGTAAGAAAACTGAGCCGATATGGACTTTCGAGAATCTGTAACGAGATTTACGTTGAGAGGCACTATTTACCTTTGCTTGATAGTCTACGTCCTTCGTGGCCGAGTCGGTCTCTCTCTTTTTCTCTTTCTTTCTGTATATATATATATATATATATATATATATATATATATGTGTGTGTGTGTGTGTGTGTGTGTGTGTGTAGATAGATAGATAGACTGTTTCAAATGTTATATTTAATGATTATCCCGATTTGAATGAATCCCCACCACGTTTTTAAAACTGTGTTTATTTTGTCTAGCGGCCTCCGTATTCAAGAAAATTGAGTGAAGAAAATGTGATCTTAGGCAGGATTTGAACCTGTGTCCGCTTCAGTGTCTGATCCGGTGAGCTTTAGTCCACTCGCCTACGAAGAGCCTCACGTCCAAGCAAGAATCTACATCTACTCGTTCAGATTTTTCTCAAAAGCAAAATCTCTTTAGTTTCATATCCGAAACACAAACAAAGCAATTTCTAAAGAATTATTGGATTTCTATTTTAATCCATTAATTATTTCCAGAATTAGAGAGACATAACCAAGCCCATCAATATTTGCCCTTCTTGATGATCTCAATTCTGCCCTTCATTTCAATCCGCTGCCGATTCCAGTTGTTTCTCTTCCCGTCACGTAAGGGCATTTTGAGTACGGTTCGCTCCATTTTATATTGGGTCACTGCAAGAGTCTGTGCAGTGGCGGTGTGAGCGCCAATGTCTCACTTCCATAAGTCATCACCAGCAGAATATATTCGAGAGTCTTTTTTTTTTTTTTTTAATCGGTACCACCCCATGCAAGGCAATAAAGCCACTAAGACACGAGTGATTACAGGGTGTAGGAGAATTAGGAACAAATACATTAATAATGAGCGGGAAGAGAAAAGAGTAACCAGGAGGACAGTAGATAGCGATTGACATTACATTTAAATTTTTGCAGATTAAAGTTAGCTGGAAAGCATGGAGATTGAAAGGACTTCCACAAGCGAGAAGTGCGAGAAAAGAAAATGTTTGCATAGAACTTACCTTTATATATCTATCTATCTATCTATCTATCTATCTATCTATCTATCTGTATGTGTATGTGTGTGTGTGTGTGTGCATATATATATATATATATATATATATATATATATATATAATATCTAGATAAAATAAATGAAACAAAATTTGGTGTTTTTTTTGTATGAAAGTATTTATTTCTGTGTTTTTGTATATATTTAATATTTCAGACCACCTCGGTCCTTCCTCGGAAATCAAACAATTTTGTTTCATTTATTTTATCTAGATATTATATACACATCAAGAAAGTATACGTGGCCTCTCATCATGCTATATATATATATATATATATATATATATATATATATATATATATATATATATATATATATATATATATATATATATATATATATATAGGTATGTATGTCGGTGTTTGTGTAAAGCGCTAGGTTGAACAAGAGAAATTAAATTATTACCAGTTCAAAAAGAGCGGTTAGTTATCTCCCCTGGACTGTCAGCGACCATCGCCCTTACGTGTCACGTGACATTATCGATTCTCTCAGCTATTCACTTGGGCGTATGCGCGCGTAGCGCCTGTGTGTTAGTGCGTGCAAATGAACAGAAAAATCTGACACTATTTTTTTTTATTTTTTTTTACGGATTCTCTCCTGATTTTATTGCAATTCCATTTTTGTAAGGTCGCGTACATGAAATTAAAATAAAAACAACAACAACAACAACAAAATCAATTGGATTATTTGGTTTAAGAGCCAGCACATAAAAACAATGAAATGTCCTGCTTAAAAGCAGGACATTTCAGGGCATAATTATTTGACCTTTGAACATGCTGACAATCGAGGAAAAATGTCATTTCATTATATTTTAAGCAAAAAGTAAGTATTATTTTCAGAAAATCTAGTTAACTAATCTATAAATTTACTATTTTTACTTTTTACTTTTTTACTGGGAGAGATATTGGATTTTAAAGTGATTTTAAAAATGTTTTAATTTCTCTTTTGTCGGTAACGATCAAATTAATTCATCGAACTGGGCCGAAGTGAATTTATTTTGTGGTTTTAAGAATGTCTAAAATCTTTATCTTTCAAATAAAATGAATTTAATCTTTAAAAAGACATTTAAATTATTTAAAATGTGTTTTATAACCTTTTTAGAAATACATGGAGGTATCTATTTTCTTAATCAATTCTCCTCAAGCATGACGATAATGCGAGTAAAAGAGAATGAAAATACTTTAGAAGGAACCGGAAACCCTATCCTAAACAGGAAACAAAGGCTAAACCTCTACTCCTGTACAAAAGATCGGGCAGGAGGGTGATATGTGAACCTGATATGTGCGAGAGACGATATACGAACTTATCTAGTATTATCATATACATATGTATGTATGTATATATATATATATATATATATATATATATATATATATATATATATATATATATATATATACATGTGTGTGTGTGTATAAATGTATATATATATATATATATATATATATATATATATAACAAACACGAAAATAAAATTCAGCAACAGCATAAACATTTACTCATTTTATTAGGCATTAAATTTTGTAACTTGTTCTCATCCAGAGTTTAACTTTGCCTACACAGTTAGCCATAAGAATATTTCAAAACGTGTTTAGATTTCAAAATTTTTAAAACTTGACGATAATTTTTATTTCTATTTATAAATCTTCTTCTGTGTGCCGTGTCCCTTCAGGACGTTGGCAATTATGCTTCTTCAAGATATATTGTCCTGTGTAGCTGTTAATTTTGGAAGCGAACATGTGAGTAACGATGAAGTTTTCGAGAAAATGAAATGAAAAAGGACACTTATGCTTAATAACAGGAAGAGGTAGATGAAATTTTTAAGGCTCATAATGAGGAAAGACGGCTTGGAAAATTTGATTCTCATAAGAGATTGAAGGCAAGATATATATATATATATATATATATATATATATATATATATATATATATATATATA
Source organism: Acanthosepion esculentum (assembly GCA_964036315.1). NCBI lineage: Eukaryota > Metazoa > Mollusca > Cephalopoda > Sepiida > Sepiidae > Acanthosepion > Acanthosepion esculentum. The sequence continues at coordinate 119,338,749 of OZ038476.1, read as the reverse complement.
TATATATATATATATAATTATTTATTTGATTCGATATTTTTATTCTTTTATTTTTATATTTATATTTTTATATTTTTCTCCTCGGTAATTCTACAATTTAAAACTTAATAGAGATTTGATTTAGATTTCTAAATAGGTAATTTTTAATTTTTTACTTTTAATTTTAATTTTAAATTTTATAAATCTTTTAATATCTATGATAACCTTGCTTAGTTGTCAAATTTTTCGAATTACCCTATACTTGAATTTTGATTGGTCATTCTAGCTTATGTAACAGCGTTTACTCTTAGCTAAGTATCGTTAATTAATTTGAAACTTTTAAAACCATTTATTCTATATTCTACATCTTCACTTGATAAGACACCAGAAGTGTTGAAACAAAATGGCTATTTTTGTCGTGATTTTATAACATATTTATGTTGTAATATTCAAATAAATAATTATATCTGCTCTACTCTGTATTGAGCACTCTTGAAAGAATAGTAATTGTTGGTTATTGGAATTCACTCCGTATATACCAATACTAAACTTGTATATATATATATATATATATATATATATATATATATATATATATATATATATATATATATATATATATATATACATATATATATATATATATATATATATATATATATATATACTAAAGGTATATAATACAAGTGGATCCTAATAATATAAAATATTAAAACTGATCCACAAAAAGATCTCAATATATATATATATATATATATATATATATATATATATGTACATATATATATATATATATGTACATATATATATACATATATATATATATATATATATATATATATATATATATATATATATACATATGTGAATATTAATTGGCTTCAAGAAAAAGAGCTGACAGCTTTATGAGGAAGAAATGCGATAAATATACAAGTGGCATTTTTTATGTAATTATTGATAATTCGTATGACAAGTTAGTTTATAGAAGTTTACTTTATGATCTACAAAGAACAGGAAATTGTGGAAAGACATGATGTTCAATGTCTTGAAGAAACACGGCTCATATATATATATATATATATATATATATATATATATATATATATATCAGGTTAAAATGAGAACAAATGGAGTATAATTCCACTGTAAATAATATTTAATTTAAAAGAGGGTTCAATACAGAGAAGAGCTAAATATTATTTATTTTAGGATATTCAAACAAGAACATGTTAAAAATCGCTATGCGATTACTGTCATGTTTCAACTCGCTCGCCAGTGGTTTGACGTCGCCCCTGTAACGTTTTTTAACATGTTTTTTGTTTTAATATCCTAAAATAAATAATATACATATATATATATATATATATATATATATATATATATATATATATATATTAACTGGCTTCAGGTAAAAGAACTGACAGCTTTATGAGGAAGAAATGCGATAAATATACAAGTGGCATTTTTAATGTAATTATCGATAATTCGTATGACAAGTTATTTTATGAGATTAATGTAGTGTTTGAAATTGTAGGGTCAGGAAATCTATTAGGCACATTTTGTTTGCTGGTCCGTATTTAAAAATGAAACAGATGCTGAAGTTTCTTACCTATTACTGGGTAAACAAAATACCCCCAAAATCTTCGCTGGCGTAACTTAGAATAGGTAACCCCAAAACATTAGCCGGATATACCAAACTCAATCTCTCTCTCTCTCTCTCTCTCTCTCTATCTATCTATCTATCTATCTATCTATCTATATATATATATATATATATATATATATATATATATATATATATATATATATATATATAAATATATATATATAAATATATATATATATATATATATATATATATATATATATATATATATAAATAATCACCTCTCAGGTGTATACATTCCGACCACTACTATAAGTTAATGAACATATTTCAAACAATCGTCTGGCGGTCGGCAGCTGTCATGCGAAAATAGGAGCTTATATTCCCCCAGGAAATACTAAGATGGAAAAAATGTGGTCGGTGTTCGCGCACCATGCCTACGTCAACCAATCTCACTTGTAGTGGGGTGGGGGAAACATTCATCCGGTCAAGATCAATACCAGATATAACAGCAAAATTGTCCAAATAGTGTAAAAGCAAAATTGTCCAATTGATAGATTAAGACCGTTGTATCTTACAAATGATTAAATATATCTTACTGGAATTCTCCAAGGTTTTTATAACACTATTGGGCTCTACTTATAATTACTCTCCAAGCTTAACAGAAGAATCGTGATGAGATAGATCATAAATAATAATGAAATTAATTAATCATAGGTAAGAATCGGAAGCTTTTGAAGGATTGAAATAAAGCTCAAATACATATATATATATATATATAATTCCAGGATCACATTCAAGATGATCCTCGCCCTCTCTAACCGTCTAAATTTCTGTCCTGGAGTAACAAGGTACCTCATGGATTTTGCGTACGATTTCATTTTAAAGTCTTTTTTTTTTCACTGCTCTTTGAACTGTCATGGCGAAAACTCATCTCTCACGTGCCAAACGTCTTATGGATTGAGTTGGATCTTTTCTAATTGATCTAAGTTAAATGATCACTCTTCCTGTAGTGAGCTCTTAATCTAGTTTTCTTCTCTATTGTTCCCTGTTTTTAAAACTTCTTCACCGTTCCTTTGATGGTTCTTGAATGGACTTTGAAGATGGAAGCCAGAGTATGAATGTTGGTATCATTACTGAAGGCCTGAATGATGTTTTTCCTTCTCAGTTGAAAAGACATAGTGGGGCTGACACAAAACGATTTTAACCTGTTCACTTTCTAGCTGAATAACTCAAAGGATTTTTCAGTGACTCTTACGATAAATGGTGTCAAGATGGCTTAGTCTCTTATCTAAAAAGCTGGAAAAACAAACTCATTTTAGTGGTTTTTCGATATTAAACATTTCGTGAGATGGACACTTATGCTGTCAAACGATTTGGACAATTTTGCTGTTATCTCCTGATTAATGGTGAAATCACTTCGCTAACAGGACTTAATGAGACATTAACTTACTATTCGTTATTCGTTGAATAATAAGATCTTTATATTCTAGTTATTGTCAGATGGAAGATAAATGCCAGGTACTTTCGACAATTTCAAACTGTCATTTTCAGGGCGCAATTTTCATATATACAGGCAAATACAAAGTTGATATATGTGTAAACCGAAAGATGTTTTTTTTTCATTCTTTGTATAAATTGTTTCTTTATTATATATATATATATATATATATATATATATATATATATATATATATATATAAAGACGAAATATGTGTAGACCGAAAGATGATATAATATATATATTATATTAAATATATTATATGATGATATAATATATATAATATTATATATATATGATATAATATATAGTCGTTCACATACGAGCCTGTTTCGCTGTATCATAGCTCATCAGTGCAGCTAGACATACGCTTGCTTCAAGCCGGGATCGAAACCCGACCGATTTCTCATCAGAGATCCAACTTCTAAGCTATCGGCAGAGAAAGGGAAATGTTAACCTATTACATTCGGATGTATACAAACGCCAGATACATTTATATTATATATTGTAATATATATATATATATATATATATATATATATATATATATATATATATATATATATATATATATATATATAATATTATAAATTAATAGATTTAAAATATGGTTTTACCGCTACACAGTGATAACCATGTTTCAGAAATGGAAGCTAAAGCCCCTGAATTTAATTTTGTTATTAAACCAAAGACATTAGTTCCATTTTCTCATCAAATTAAATTCAGGGGCTTTAGCTTCCATTTCTGAAACATGGTTATCACTGTGTAGCGGTAAAACCATATTTTAAATCTATTAATTTATAATATTAATGCTCTGTAAATTTAAATTTACATAGAGCACTATTGTGTAAAAATAAAAATATCTATAAGAACACCGGATTTTATATCTTACTGTTCTTTCCTTTTTATTTATATATACATATATATATATATATATATATATATATATATATATATATATATATATATATATATATATATATGGATACAAAATATATGAAATGAGAATCAAGTGTCTATATCGTTACATGACTATTAAAGTACAATACCCAAGTCTTTAATTGAGCAACTATTGTGTTCGATTAAAACTGTTCTTTTGCAACCTCGACATATTAGTGTTATATTTATGGTCGTACAGAAAGTACAGATAATTTTGGAGAAAGATATCACTGTAATTTATCGACCGAAAAAAGCAAAGTAATTTCATTTCAGCCCAGATTGGTTTTGCTCTGATTGTTACTAAAACTTTGTGATGTGGTTTTGACAAGTTGTCGATACGATGGACTGAACACGTGAGCAACGACGAAGTTTTAAGAGAAAATGAAAACAAAAAGGAGACTGATGCGTAACCTCAGAAAGAGACAGTTGACATTTCTAGACTACATCATGAGGAAAGAGGGCTTGGGAAATGTGACACTCACAGGACATATTGAAGGCAAGAGGGACAGAGGGAAGCACTGCCGAATCTACCTTACGAGCTCGTGTAAACCGTTGTCAGAACAAGGATTAGATGACATAGAAAAAAAAGACAACCTTTACCAAGAGATACGGAGAATATGAAGTTGTGGAGAGCCATGGTTGCTCACGTCCTGAAGGGATGCGGCTCATAGAAGAAGAAGAAGAAGAAGAAGAAGAAGAAGAAGAAGAAGAAGAAGAAGAAGCTTGGGTAAATAGTTAACAGAACAGGGACTAGAGATATAGCAAAAATATAATCTTTACTAAGGGCTACAACGGTCAAGAAGTTGTGGAGAGTCATGATCTGCCTCATCCTGAAGGGACAAGTCACGAAGAAGAGCAGAACAGGTATTAGGAGTTATAGGAGAAAGACCAAGACAAAATCGTTATCCAATTGAAACAAAAATGTTCAAAGAAATATACCATTGGTTGATTCTTTTTCTACGAATTATCAACCCTTGGCAGTTTATTTAAAGCAAGAAACATCATTTGTTTTTTTGTTTTTTTTTTGCGATTATAATGGTTTAGTGATAAAAGTGTTAGTAATTAGCAGGTAGGAAAAGAGGTTGATTCTTATCTTTCCCAAGTAAATTTGTGCGTAAGTGACTATAACAAACCCAATTGGAATTGGAACTCGGCTCTCCGATTAACAATTCCGAGCCATTATCCATTACACCACCCGCACATTCAAGCTTACAGCACCTGGTATTCACAGCCAGTTTGTGAATTGAAGAACTCAATTTTCGGAATTTGTCCAAATCTATCTTTTGGCCGGAGTTGGAATTATAGCCCGAATCACAGTTTCGAAGTTCCATAGAGTGGATTGGGGAATTCAAAATTATCATTGCTGTTTTCTAAGCTGGACCAGAGGTTCCTTTAGTTTTGGGGCCAAGGCCAAATTAGACTTTCAGCGGGAGTTAGCTTAAAAGTTTGCACGGTGTTTATAAACCTTTTGTAGGTTAGTTAAATCAATAAATTATTATATATTGTAAGAATTTCAAGGGAATAATAATGATTTACTAATACAAGTCCTGCTAATTAAACCATAGCTGGGGGTAGACGAAATGGATCCATACCTTTCCTAAGGGTATTTGTGCATAAGTGAATATAACGGGCCCAACTGGAATTGGAACTCGGCACTCCGATTAACAATTCCGTGCCATTATCAATTACACCACCTACACATTCAAGCAAACAGCATTTGGTGTATCCAAGCGGTCACCCATCAGGCTCGACGTTGTCTAATTTCGGTGATCGTACAGGAACCGGTTTTTCAACGTGATTTGGCCGTAACCCGCTATATACTTGTAAATAAAACATTACTTCCATTATTTACATTACTCGGACCGTAATCCTCATCTTCATTGCCTTATTTACAACGTTTCGACCATTGTACGCTCCGGCCTTCTTCAGGTGACTGAAATTTCGAACCGAACCCTTTATTTCGTCCACCGGGGTAGATTGTTCTATATCCACGTGCCATGCCTCTTCAGGAAGTCTTCAGTTATTCACCTTTAACTCAACTCTCCAAGTTTTGGTTCACCACTGGTGTGTCCTGGTCGTGAACTCACAACTCTTTGAGTCTCGTCACTGAATCCAGCCAACGTCTTTATCCACTGGGCCATGTCTCCTTGACGGAATAAAGGGTTTACTTCGAAATTCCAATCTTTCTCTACAAAAAACTTAGTTTATTTTGGCACCCATGCATTAACTACCAACCGGGGAATAATACGTGATTGGCAGTTTTATAATAACATTGACTCCGAGTAATCTCGTGCCGACTACGGGTTATCCCGTGCCGACTACGAGTTATCTCGTGCTGACTACGGGTTATCTCGTGCCGACTACGAGTTATCTCGTGCCGACTACGAGTTATCTCGTGTTGACTACGAGTTAACTCATGCTTGGCATTTTGTGATATATCTTCAGGAGGCAACAACGTGTTCATTCGCAGTGTTAGTGTAGGAACAATATTATGACTTCAGTTGAAGCTATAAGTCGACTCATAAAAATGTTATATTACCCTAGTCGGCCATTATAAAGTTAGCGTTTGAGATCAGATTCCGTCACTGACCCATGGCAGTACTTTTTATCGCAATTCTCAGATCGTTATTGCTCGACCATTAACAAAACGCGAAAATAAAGAATACATTTCCGACGATATTTTAATTCTTAGTTATTTGTGGCAGTCGATCATTGCGTGATAGCGCTTTTGCCGGAAACAAAGTTTTACTAGTATGCATAACGTGATTTCATGCCATTTCTTAGTCCCCCGATCGCTTCATCACCGCCATCTTGATTGTTTATTTTCTTTTCTTGTAATCAATACATCCCAAGCAAGGCGATAATGCAACTAAGATGCAAAGGAGCTTCTGGGAGTGAAAGAGACCGAAAAGACTTTAGAAGGAACTGGAAACCGAACCCTAAGCAGGAAATAATGGATAAACCTTTAATCCTGTTCAAAAGACCAGAAGGCAGTGTGAAACTGCAGATAGGCGAACCTATCTATTCCTATTGAAGAGAAAAATAAAATATAAAATTAAATAATTAATAAATAAAATTTTAGAGTTCAGGCAGAGACATTATAAGTATACAGCTGAAATAGACTTTAGAAGGAACGGGAAACCCAATCCTAATTTTGTGACGTACGGAGGCCGCTAATAATTAAGTATAACTGAAGAAATGTTTAGATAAAACGGTATTTAATTACAACCGAAAATAAATACTTAACAAGAAGAAAATGTAAAAGTCAACCAAAGATAATTAACCATTTCAGTGAATACCTTGTTAGTAGCGCGGCTCAGCTTAACGTCCGGTAAATCCTAAATCAAAACCCAAATTATCGACGCACAATAATTCACACTAATTCGACTGGATAGTTCCAATCAAAAGTCACTCAGTAATCACTGCAGTCAGCAGCCTGACACCCCTATTTATACACCTGGCGGAAAACATATATTCATAAGTCTAGAGTGTCACGCTCGAACCTCGGTGTCGGTAGTTACTCATTTTCTTCCTATATGACGCCTAACCAGGAATCAAAGAACAAACCTTTACTCCTGTTAAAGAAAAACGGGGAGGCCTGCGAACCAAGCGATAGGGGAGCCTATCTACTCCCGCTTAACTTTAGATTTAAATAAAAAAAAATATCCGGCCTCTAATGTATATAGATTGCACAATCCAGCCAGCCGTGTTCAACTTTCTAAAGTTTTTTTAACATTTTTTTATTGCTATTTTTTTGTAGCCCACGTTATAGTATCAGTAGTTTTGTTTAGAAAAGGAAACTTTTGAAAATTGGCGTAAATCTGCTGAGGTAGACTCTGAAATTAATGCTTTTTCTATACGCTTACACCATAAAAAATTACTTTTTCTGTTAATGAAAACTGCATTTTTGAAACCGAAATTATTATCGATGTTAGTCGCATTTCGTTTCTTGCCTCTACAGGGATACGATTCCATCAATAAAAACCTCGTTTAGACTGAAGCAGTACTTTCAAAGGACGCAACACGTCAGATAGGATTTTCCCTTTTCATCATTCAATTACCTACCGTTTTGTTCGAAAGACCTAGGAGGAGTATGAACCGGTTTATTTTTCTTTTTTTACAAACATTCAGAATTATTCTATGCTTATTTTTCATTTACGATTCCTGTTGTTCAATTAACGTTTGCAGAATAAGTTTGTTCTATCTACCGTGACTGTTTAGGACATAAACATTAATGGCTCTCCATAACTTCCTATCCTTTGTAGGTATTAGCAATGATTGTCTTTTTACCCTACACCCTACTACCTTTTCTGCCATTCATTTACACAAGCTCTTTCCATCTTGCCTCCAATATGTCCTGTGAGTCTCAAATTTTCTAAGTATTCTTTCCTCATTATGTCTCCCAGAAATCTTACCTGTCGTTATCTGATTGGACGTATGCGTATCATTTTAATTTCTATTTTCCTTCAAACTTGCTTCATCTATGGAATTCTCAGAATCCTTCTGTAGAACATATCCAATGGCGAAAATCTCCTTTTCATCTGAGAGGAAACTGTTGAGATTTCACTGCCATATAGAGGAACTGATATTACATAGCAGTTCGACACCGTTTTAAAATGTGTCGAAATGAAATTTTCTTGTTTCAATTTTTGGAAGATATGTTTTAGTAAGCGTTCTGAGATTGCAAAGGAAATATTTGTCGCAGATTAGTTCCACAATGCAGAGAACAAATCACTGTAAGTTCAGACTCGAATATCGGGGGGGGGGGCAGAAAGAAATGCCGAAAACTCGATTCGCAGGTACTATCTCACAAATCACAATGCATGTAACCAGTGAGAAAAATAACTCACTCTCCGTCGAACGCGGTAGCCAAAATACACCAATTTTGTTTTTTTCCCCCCGATAAGAGAACCCCAACTGCTTTTATCGCCCGAGCATTTTTTTCCATTTGTCGACAACTGGGAGAGGACGCACAATATTAGCATATCCAAAATACTTTTATAGTGACTGACTTGTTTCTAATTTAAATATTCCGTCTTCAGCATGTCATGCGGAATACGTGCTCTTTTTTTTGGGGGGGGGGTAAGTAATTTTCTTTTTCGCCACATATTCCTTCGTTTGATACACGCTGTAGCTTGGTTTGACGTGTTAAGTCGCCGTTTTCTTCGCTATAGTTTTGTTACTCACCCCATCGCTACTTCAGATTTCGGTGCCGCATTATCCGTCATTTGTTAAAACACTTCCCAGATATTTAGACTTCTGTACTTGTTTTTGACATCTCTAATTCTTAACTCGCATCATGGTCTATTTCTCTTACTGACAGCCATATATTCTATCCTCTGACAAAAAAAAAACAAAGCAATCGTAAAGATCTAATACTTTTTTACTTTTTATGTGCCATGTTCTTTCAGGACGTAGGCGATCATGGCTCTCCACCTCGCTCTATCCCTTGCAGCTCTCAACAAATACCTTCCCTCTGCTTCCTCCTCCAGACCACGTTCTATCATCCATTTGCTTAAGCCTACTAGGTATGTCATGCGTTGTTTTTCCCTTGTCTCTCTTTCCCTCTATTCGACCTGTGAGTATCAGATTCTCCAGGTCCTCATTATGTGTCCCAGAAACTTCAGCTGCCTCTTCCTGGTGTTAACTATTATCCTCCTCTTGTTTGCAACTATTCTAAGACCTCATCGTTGCTCACACGCTCGATCCATGATATCTTTAGCATCCTTCTATAGAACCACATCTCTGTCGCCTCGAGTCTCTTCTTCATCTTTGAGGATATCGTCCAACATTCGCTGCCGTAAAGAAGGACAGATGTCACGTAACGGCTCAGTATTCTTTTCTTTGTTACCAAAAAAATTCTCCTGACTCGCGATACTCTGCCCAGCTTTTGGAATGTGACCTTGGCTATCCCAATACGTCTACGGATCTGAGTGTCGCACTTACCATTTTCTGTCAAGACAGATATTTAAACTTCCGCGTCTGCTTGATTCTAGTGTTCCCGACCTGCAAGTCGCATTTCGGGCACTTCTTACTAATGACCATGCATTCTGTCTTCTTGTAGTTTATGCTTAGTCCCTTCTTATCACTCTCCGTCGCTACGTTCTGTAGGAGATTTTTTTTCCGTGTCTGCTATCAGTACTGTGTCATCTGCGTATCTTATGTTGTTACGATTGTGGACACCAATGCTAAATCCCGGTATACGCAGACCTGATGCTACTAGCGTAAAAAGAATAAATAAATATGATAATGATGATAATGGCTGGCTCTTCATTTCAGGATACGTCTGTTTGCTAAGGTTGCTATCTAATCCCTGTTGCAGTGGTTACTCAGGCACATGCGTGCTTCCTCAGCACTCAACCTGTAGTATATAAGACAGATCTTAGTTACAGTTCCCGGGAGAGATCAAATAATCTGGCGTGTTCAATAGTTGAAAAGCTACGTTGGAGCTGGCGCGATAACGATGACTGGTGATTTCATGCTAACCCAACCATCGACGAATTCTGAACAATTTCGTCAAATCAGTTTCTATCAGAAGGATTGGGTCAACGCGCGGTATGATTTCAAAGTACTTTTCCAACACTGCCGCAAATTACGATCGTCTCCCATGACCGATATTAATGGAGTTACCTCCCTGTCAAATCGGGCATGGTCGTAAAGCTAACCTAACGCCGTGGGAAATTTGATTTTTAAGAGTGGAAATTCAACAATGAGTTATTAACAGTGAATTTGTTTCTAGTGAGTCTGTGTGCTTATGAGGATGTGTGTGTGTGTGTGTGTGTTAATACATAGGATGCATATACATAAAAATATTTGTGTGTATGTATGTACATGTGTAATTACTTATGTACTGTATAAATTTAATTTAAAGAAAAACAGACCACTTTAAGGCTCCATTGTAATAATTTATTTCACCAGTGACTTTTATTTTTTCCTGGATCTTCAGACATCACTTTCAAAAGGTGAAACGAAAAATGAAATTAAAATTTACACCTTTGACGGGCAGTATTAAGCTTATATAATTTGACATAGAGGGTGGTGAGGAATGGTGTGAGAGACATGGTCGAGTTTAGAGAGGGAATGGAGAGTTTTAAAATTTATTTTTATATTTCTTTTTATTATAATACTTAATATTGAGGAAGGAGGAGGTAAGGATCAGACATTGATCTATTTAATCGTTCAACTCAAAGGAAAGGATATGGGGGAAAGGAAAAGGAGAAAAAAGAAAAGAAAAAAGTGGGGAAGTAAAGAGAAAAGAGATGTACTTAGGGTTTTCGGAGGAAGAAGAGGGGTGGTATAGGTTTAACAATTTAGATAAAAACAGATTTTAACGTTTGATAGTAATTTAAATGTTTAAAAACCCCACAAAGAAATTAATTTAATGCTTGTTAGCAATTTAAATATTCAACTTCTCTACAAATGAATTAGGCATTTAATATAAGTTGAATACTATATTAGTAAACAACAATAATAAAAAATAAAAGTTTACTAATAGTAATATTTTAATATTGTGAATGACTGTTAAGGTAAAATCTTTATCAGTTTGAGTCTAATTCATGAATTTAATTTGTAGCTATTTTTAGATTGGTAATATTTCTAAATTAAAGTTTAGGTTTCAAATCAAGATGGTGTAAGATTTGAAGGTAATAGTAAAAAAAATTCTGTTTTTTAAGGGAAGAGTTTATATAGTTGCGCATATGCATAAAAATATTTGTGTGCATGTATGTACATGTGTAATTACGTATATACTGCGTGTGTGTGTGTATATATATATATATATATATATATATATATATATATATATATATATATATATATATATACCCAATAGTTAATTAAACTGAATTCGTGTGATGACAAAAATCATCCCGTCACATAATGGATAAACGCGACGCGCTATCGTCTAGAGGAGACATAAAAATATCTGGGAGAACGTATTTTTATGTCTCCTCCAGACATCCAATATGGTAATTCACAGATAATATAGAAAATGAAGCAGTGGAGGACCATGATCGCCTACGTCTTGAAGGTTTATTACTTCTTTTAATATGAGTAATGATAATACCGACATGATTTATTTTTCAAAATATTATTAGTTAATCGATTAACAAAGTAGAAAAAAACCTTGAAGTAACGCGTTTCGTACCGAGAAAGAACTTATTCAGACTAATAATAGTTTTATCTGTGGAGTCAATCATACATACACACACACACACACACACACATATATATATATATATATATATATATATATATATATATATATATATGGATGGAGAAATACAACAAACGCCGGTTAATTTTATATCGAAAAAGCTGAAAAAAATGTAAATTTTTGAAGTGTGGTGTATCTAGATACCTAACCTAGCCGATCTAATTCATTTATTTTTATCGTAATTGTTTTTAAAAGAATTAAGTTTCAACAAAAAGTGAAAGTATTTTAGTAAGGCGAAAAAAACTATACTGAAAGTACCCTAATTTGGAAAACTTTAACGATAAATTTACGCCAAGGACCATTCATCATATCTCCTTTCCTCACAAATTAATACTGATAAAATGTGGGATATTTAAAAATATATATAAAAAATCAAAAGCGTTCGAAAGATGAATGCTGTCGGTTAAATTATGTATCTAAAATGCACCAGATATTAAAAAATTTAAATTTAAATTTAAAACTAAGTGTCACTGTATTTTTAATGTTTTCGTAATTGTAACCGGTGTTTTGTTGTATGGCATTCCCGCCCCTAAAATTGACTCCATCAATAAAACTATTATTAACACGAAGACATTTCTTTAGGGTCGAAACACGTTACATAGGAGATTTTTTTTTCATATTGTCATTCGATTACACATTTATTAGTCGGATATATAAATGTGTATATCATATCGTAAAATTGTAACCGGTGTTTTGTTGTATGGCATTCCCGCTCCTAAAACTGACTCTATCAATAAAACTATTATTAGCCCGAAGAAATTTCTTTTAGGGTTGAGACACATTACATGTGAGTTTTTTTTTTCTTTCCATATTGTCATTAGATTACACACTATTAGTCGGATATTATGTGTATATCATATCTTCCATGTTTATAACAAAATAATACGAAATAGAAAAAAAGAAACAGTTTAGCGGTTAGTTGCAATATTATTGTATTGTGTCTAAAAATATATATATATTACTGAACTGCAAAAAAAGGTTTCTTTGATTTGCTAAGTTTACAAAAGCACGCGCAACTTGGGGTTCTATTGTTTACTAAAAAAGGATTAAATGACATTCTATTCAAGTGCGAGTACACTAAAATTGACAAACATATGCATTATAACTACATTACGAAATGTAGCTTTTTTCTTCAACGCAACACGCTAAAGAGGAAGCCACACCCATGATCTCCACCTCTTTCAACTTCCGGTAATGGAGCCCTGTCACAACTATCGCTTTTGATTAGCTAGTCATCGCAAAGGCCCAGCCTCCCTTTATTCCCCCTACTCCGACTATCACTCAGTCACCAAAAGGCAGTCCTCTAAACTGTACAGAAACATACGCTGTAGTAAATAAACACTACCATATATATATAATATATATATATATATATATATATATATATATATATATATATATATATATATATATATATATATATATATATATTTGTGTGTGTGCGTGTGTGTGTGCGTGTGCGTGTAAGGATACTAAGAACGTTTGTAAATGCGGATATAGGTGTGTATACGAATATATGCGCGTGCGCACACAAATGCATGTTGTGCGCAGATCGACGCCTATTTTCTTCTACCGCCACCACGCCTGCCTGTTCTTTGTTGGTAGGAGCGCTTGTGTGTTTATCAAAGTAAAACCGCCGTCAGTAAACAGTGTCATTTGATTTTGACGCTGTAAACACTACTAGAATAAAAAAAAAAGAGAAAAGTATGACGTAGGTAGTGTGTACACAGGCTAGCAGCGACTCACGCGTATACACTTATCGTGTACAAACGAACTCTTTCTCTGAAAATATCCATAACTATTCATATGTATTTTATTTGCACCCGTTTGTTGATGTAGATGCAAAAAATTGTACAAACTGTTTTAAATCTATTCCAATAGGTTCATTAACAAGACATATTTTTGTTTTTACGTGTACACATGTACATATATAATTAGGAAAAACCAAACAGATACGACTATACAAAACACACACACACACTCGCTGTGAGAGAAGCTTCTATACAGGAATACAGACGGGGGAAAAGACTGGCGAACAAATTGAAGGGGTTTAACGAAAAAAAAAAGAAAAGAAAGAAGAACGAAGATAAACTGCCCAACACATATTAATTGAGGAATGTGTTAGTCTAAGCGAATTTCAGCCTATCAAGTGGCACCGTGGTCTTCATTTTTAAGAAGACAGAACGGGATTCAATTCATATCAGCATCTTTTCAACAACCTCAGCGCAATTTCGATGATGACCCAATAACATTTATTAGAAAAACCACAAAGAGGGTGTATGTTTATAGCAACAAATCTTTCTTA
>OZ038476.1:119316704-119319204 GCA_964036315.1 Acanthosepion esculentum | reverse complement strand
AGCATCAGATTTTCCAAGCCCTCTTTCCTCGTTATGTACCCCAGAAACCACAACTGTTAGTGTCCTTTTTGTTTCTATTTTCACCAAAACCTCTTCGTTGATCACATATTCGGTCCATACCATCCTCAGCATCCTCAGCATCCTTCTATAAATCCACATTTCTGTTGCTTCAAATCTCCTCTTCATCTTTGAGGATATCGTCCAGTAGTCACTGCCATATAGGAGGATAGATATCACTTAACAGTTGAGTACTCTTTTCTTTATTTACATTATTCAGACTATTGTTCTCATCTTTGTCGCCATATTTATTACAACGTTTCGGCCGTTGTACACTCCGGCCTTCTTCAGGTGGTTGGAATGTCGAACTGAACCCTTCATTTCGCTCACTGGGGTAGACTGTACCATGTTTAATGGATGTCAGTTATCAGTTATCTCCTGTTAATTCTTCCCTCTGAAAGTTCTCCACTGCCTTAACCGGGTATTGAACTCACACTCTTTGGGTCCTGTCACACTCTTTGGGTCCTGTATTGAACTCACACTCTTTGGGTCCTTTCAGAGCTATTTTGGTGCGGGTGTTGATAATGCCGAACTCATATTTAAACCAAAGTGATTTGTCCTCGTGTAAATTGATTCTGGAAAGCTAGTAATGAAACGGAGTTCAGGGAGCAATTAATACATGCCTTTTTCCCTGGATATTAACCAAGTTTAAACCTCTGTTTCCGTGTCGATACCAGTTCATCAGATTTCATTACACGGATGGACCGCATGGCTTGTTTCTTTGTCAAACGCACAGAGCTTCGGCCACACCCATCGTTACGAAGTCGTCTCTTGAAAATATTTAATAAATCATCTTAAAATGAGAAGCAGAATGTAAAAGTGAAGTTTGACTTCTTTTTTTTTTTTTAACAATAGTAGAATTATATGCGTTGAAATGTAAAATCTTAAAATAAATACTATGGCAATAAACTAAACCAAAAATAAAGGTTTCCCCTACGGAAGCGACTACTACTGTTCATATTGGTAAAACGAACATTTTTATTTACTAGAATGCGCGTTTGTTTAACTGAAAAAAAAGGCGGTGAATGATAGTTTTAAGCTAATAATAATAATAATAATAATAATAATAATAATAATAATAATAATAATCGCCCAGACATCAAAACCACAAAAGTAGTACGTACTTTCTTATTGACATGATAGTCCTATCAGATCGTAATGTATCTTTAAAGATCTTTAAAAAAAAAAAACTATCAAAATACAAGGATCTTGAAGTGGAAATCTAAAAAAATGTGGCAAGAATTGTTGTTTTTTTTTTGCCAAAAATGCCCAAGGGAAAAGTTCCTGAAGCCATCTGGGACCCGGAACGAAATAGGTATACAACAGAAATCAAAGGAAATAATAATAATAATAATAATACATCGTTGAAAACGTTTCAGAAAATACGACAATACAAGGACCTTCCTCGAGAGAGAACTCAGTAGAATGCTACATTTCCAGACAGCAATATTACCTGTTGATATTTGGGTTTTGTGGATTATATCAAAAGGGGGAATCAAATATATGGATTAAATTTCTGGTAGTCCTTAAATAATGAAATCCTAAAGACTTCTGGTGTCTGGTTGAAACGTAGGGCCAGCTCATACTACACAAAGCAAAAATTGAAATAATAATGATTTTATAAGCAACCATGGACAAACAAACACTGTAAATAACAATCATAATTAAAAATAACAATTAATAATAATAATAATAATAATAATAATAATAATAATAATAATAATAATAATAATAATAAATATTTATATGGCAACACTTTCTTCTTCATGTGTCATGTCCCTTGAGGACGTAGGAGATCATGGTTCTCCACAATTTCCTGTTCTTTGTAGCTCTTAATAAATTTTGTCTTTTCGTTATTTCTCCTAAACCCTGCTCCTCCCTCCATTTACTTCAGCTCATCAAGTATGTTATGCGCTTTGTTCCTCTGTTCTTATTTCCTTTGTCCTGTGAGTATCAAATTTTCCAAGCCCTCTTTCCTCATTATGTGACTCAGAAATTTCAAGCGTCTCTTCTTGATCTTAAGCATAAGTTTCCATTTTCTCTAAAACCTAGTCGTTGCTCACATGTTCGGTCCTCAGCATCCTTCTGTAGAACCACATTTCTGTTGTCTCAAGTCTCTTCCTCGTCTTTGAGGAGGTTGTCCATCATTCACTGTCATATAGGAGGACGGGTATCACCTAACAGTTCATTACTCTTTTCCGTGTTTCTAACGAATTTGTTCTGTCTCTTAATACTCTGCTTAGCTTTTGGAAGGCATCTTTGACTATCCAAATGCGCCTTCGGATTTCAGCCTCACTCTTTCCGTCCTCTGTTGGAATCAGTCAGTTATGTGTCATGCGTGATACACGCTTAGGCGATCATGACTGACGAGGCAGATTTTTTTCCCGCAGTAGGTTGCCATTTCTTTCTGCAGTAAACCAGTTGTCACCCAAGGCTATAGAAG
>OZ038476.1:119291704-119301704 GCA_964036315.1 Acanthosepion esculentum | reverse complement strand
TTTTGATGGAGAAAATGAACTTTTGTCTGTAGTTTTCATTTGTTTTTTTTTTTGTTTTTTTATTTTTATCATGACTTTTGGTCAGCCCTTGTGTTGGTCAAACAGTCTCTTTTAAGTTGTTATTTGAGATAAGCACTGGATGGATTCATGCTGCTTTGAATTCCCTTAGTCATTTTGACAGATTTATTGGTTCCTGGAAAGGGGATGTGTCTCTGTTAAGTGTGCGTGTGTCATTTGGTTCTTAGGGAGTGAGTGAGTATGATGTGTGTAAGCGTGTATATTACTATGGGTGTGTGTTATCATTTGGTTCATTAGGGATTGAGTGAATATGATATGTGTTAGTGTGTACATACGTGTGCGTGTGTGTATAAGCGTGAGGGCTCAACACCTCCGTAAGCATGTCTGTCTTGTGTGGGTGAGAAATGTGGGTAGGTTTTGATTTGTAGGGTTATATATTAATACTATCTATGTTGTTAAATTTATGGTTAAGCCCGGTTGGATAATGCGTTTTTAAACGTTGTATCCACTTATTTTCATGGAACTCTAAAATCATTCTAATGTTATCTGCTCTGGACTTTTCTATTCTATCAATTATAGTGAATTTGGCATTGGTTTTGAAATCGTGTTTTTCTAGGCGGAAATGTTGTTCTACAGGTAATAATTTTTCATAGGGAGTCGACTTAATTCGATTGCGATAATTATTAATTCTGTAGTGAAAGGGCCATTCAGATTTTCCTACATATTGTTTCAGGCATAGTGTGCATTCTAGGAGGTAAATTATGTTATGACTTCTACAATTAGAGTCGTGGTAGATTTTGAAAGTAGATTTAGTGACTGAGCTAGTGAATGAATTCGTGTGTCTAATGTGGTTACAGCATAAGCTTCTTTTGTTGTTACATGGTTGGGAAAATCTTGTTGTTTTTGTTGTTGGTTTATTAAATTACCTTGTCCCCTGAAATGTGGTTACTACCTATGATTTCTATTAGGTTCTTAGGTCTATGATATACTAGAAGACCGGGTTCCTCAAATAATGTTTTTAGATCTGGTTTGAGATGTAGTATTTCCAAGCGACTTTTGATTATTTGGGATAGTGGAGGCAGAGTGGGGTTGAAAGTAGTTACTAGAGGGATGCGGCTGGGTTTATTTTTTAATCATGTACATTAGGGTGTCTTCTCTAGGTGTGGAAATTGCTTTATTTATTTGTTCCCTGATTAGGTGTTGTTTATAGCCCCGTGTTGCGAATTGATGCTCCAGATTTTCAATATGTTTGTTTAATTCTTCATTGTGGGAACATATCCTTCTGAGTCTAAGTGCTTGTGAATAGGGAAGGTTCTCTTTGAGGTGTTTTGGGTGGAAAGACTTAAAGTGTAGATAGTTGTGGGTGTCGGTGATTTTAGTGTGTAGTGTCGTTTGTAGTTTCCTGTTTTCATCTATGTTAATGCGGGTGTCTAAAAATGTTACTGATCTTGTGGATTTTTCATAGTCAGACTTAATTGAGTCGTGCACTGTGTTTAGGGTCATGAAGAGTTGGATAAGTTTATCGTCACTGCCCATGTATACAAAGAACATATCATCGATATATCTTGCATATAATACGCAGTCGCTACCGATGAGGGGATAGATGTGGATCTCAAATTTTCACATGAATATTGTAGCATATGATGGAGCTGCAATGGTGCCCATGGCACAACCTCTTACTTGCAGGTAGTGTGCTCCATTGAAGTTGAAAATATTCAATGTAAGAATATGCTCCATGAGTTTTATGATAACTTCTGGGGGGGGGGTCTTGTTTTCTTCTTTTAGTAAGTGCTTCCTGAAGGGCGGTTAGCCCTTCGATGTGTTTAATATTTGAATAGGTACGTCCATAGTCACTAGAATAGCAGTTTCTGGAACTGTTTGTATGTGATTAATTTTGTTAAGTAGATCTGTTGCGTCCCCTGATGTAGGATTTTACTTCCTTAGCTAGGGGTTGTATGTAATGGTCTACGTATTTGGAAATTTTGGTCATGTGGTAGTTGAATGATGAAATGACCGGCCTTCATGGGTTGTTGCTTTTGTGTATTTTAGGAAGGAGATAGAAGCAAGCAGATGTGATGTTTGTGGGTGTTAGATTGTTGGGAAGCCCTATGTTTAGTGAGCTAGTTAATTCTTTTTGGTATTCGGGAAGAGGACCTGTAGGTAAGCTTTTATAGGTTTCTTTGTCCGCTAGCTGATTGTTGGCCTCTTTCGTGTATTCTTTGATTCCCCAGATCACCGTGGCACCCCCTTTGTCAGCCTGTGTTATGATTAGGTCATCTCTATGTGTCAGCCTGTCGAGGGCTATACGTTCCCCTTCAGTAATATTGTTACGTGGCAGCTTACGTGCTATTGTTTTCTTTATGTCATTTGCTACGGCTATCTCAAATGTCTGTATAGTAATCTCTGTGTTTTGTGGGGTGTATGTAGTATCCTTCTCTTTTAATGTATCAAGTGTGGAACGTGTGTGATCATTGTCCCCATAGTGGGCTTTTAGAAGAAGGATTTCAGGTTCTTTGCCAAGGTGTCTTTATCAAATCTTGGAAGACTAGGGCAAAAGCTTAGTCCTTTATTTAATAAACTGAATGTGTTGAGAGAAAATTTATTGTTACTTAAATTTATAACTCGCCCGTATGGGTCAAGTTTGTATTTGCAAGCACGGTGAAGTTCTTTCGTCAGTGCTCGAAAGCTTGCATCATGTCTCCTATTAGGGATATATATATATATATATATATATATATATATATATATATATATATATATATATATATATATATATAATGGTACAAATACATATTCTGGTCTGAATTGAAAGATAAGGTTAGAAATATTTTGGGGATTCAAATGACGTCCTCAGCATCCTTCTTTAGGTCCACATTTCTGTTGCTTCAAGTTTACTTTTCATCTTTGAGGAGATCGTCCAGCATTCGCTGCCATATAGGATCACAGATATCACGTAACACTTCATTACTCTTTTCTTTGTTTCTAACGAAGTTTTTCTGTCTCTTAATACTCTGTTTAACTTTTAGAATGCATCTTTGGATATATGCGCCTTCGGATTTCTGTGCCACTCTTTCCGTGCTGTGTTAAAACACTTCCCAGATAATAACATTTTTGTACTTGTTTGACTTTTTTTTATCTCCAATTTTGTTATTTCTATGTGTATTTTTAAATGGATTTAATGGATCCATTTAAAACTTACTGCCTTTATATTTAGGTTATGAAAAGGAATCTGGTATATATAGAATCGAAAAGGTCCCAACGGGATATGTGCTTTTATTAAGTATGTAATTGTGCCTTGCTTTATTGTGGTGGTCTCCCATAGCTACCTTGGTAACGGCCCTCTTCAGCTATACGAATGGTTTCCCTGACGGAAAAAAGTGATGCTTGATATTAATTTAAATTTTTAGGAAAAAAAAACAAAAAAAAACTGATGTTAACCTGCAGTCAGTAATAATAACATAATAGTAATAATATGTGT
Organism: Acanthosepion esculentum; assembly: GCA_964036315.1. Classification (NCBI taxonomy): domain Eukaryota; kingdom Metazoa; phylum Mollusca; class Cephalopoda; order Sepiida; family Sepiidae; genus Acanthosepion; species Acanthosepion esculentum. The sequence goes on along the minus strand of OZ038476.1, from coordinate 119,298,208 downwards.
GTGTGTGTATGTATGTGTGGGTGTGTGTGTGTGTATGTATGTGTGGGTGTGTGCATTTATGTGTGGGTGTCTCTGTTTCTGTGTGTGTAAAATTTCAGATATAACTAAAAATATATCTGTAAAGGACAATAAGAATAAAGATAAAATTTCCTTTTATTTATATTCATATACATATACATATATGTGTGTGTGCGTGGGCGTGTGTTTGTGTGTGTACATACGAAGTTAAATATGTAAGTCTCTCACTTAATCATAAAAAAACTTATTTTACAGAAGTATTTATTTTTTTAGGATAATCTATTTCCTTGTCAATGCACTGAATTCAGCGGTAAATTAATCGCACATATCGAGCATTATTCAATGAGAATTTCAGATCAAAATTCGGTTAATAAATATATGCTTGGCTAAGCTGCGGAATTAATGATACACCCTTTCATATACACACACAAATACACACCACTATATCAGTATATATATATATATATACGTTTATATATATATATATATATATATATATATATATATATATATATATATATATATATATATATATAAACGTATATATATATGTACTAGTTATAATCTTATAAATATAAGAAATTATACTCGTCCGGAAAACCTTCGGTGTCTTGATTTGCAAATAAACAAACCAATACCAAAAGGGAAAAAAGGTACAAAAAAAGAAAGAATAAAAAAAGGTACAAAAAAAGAAAGAATAAAGAACATGTACGTCAGCAGAAAATAGTTGTCTAGAATTCAAGTTCAGAGTCCAAAGAAAAAAAAAAACGATACGAGTAAGTAAAATAACTAAATAAGGTGCTCGATACGCTAAGTAGAGCAAACCTGAATTAAACCTAAAGAGCCAGACAAACCTACCACGGTTTCACCTAAGTGGATTGTCAGGGATATATATATATATATATATATATATATATATATATGTGTGTGTGTGTGTGTGTGTGTGTGTGTGTCTGTATGTATGTATATACACCTATATGAATATACATACATACATATAAAAAACACGATATAAAATAGAAGTATATATGACAAAATAATAAAATAGAAAAGTATTTTTAAGTGACACGCTTTCTTCTGGGTATGAATTCCAGTTTAATAAAGGATTTCTTGATGGAATTATTCTTATATAAAAGAAGTGTTTTTATTACTTCAATCGTTATTGTATTGAAATACGAAGTTTCCGCTGTAATGACGTTTGAAGCAATAAAAATCTCGGATTAAAAATAAATCCATTAATTCTTTATATAAAACTGTATATATGAACATGAATGAGATCATTGATAAAACAACACCCTCGCCGCATTTGTCATTCATCGTAATGAGACTGGCCATAATTTCGATTTGAAGAATACAGTTTTGATTAAAGTAGAAAGTAATTTAAGGCGAAAATTTATGAGTTAATTTCGGAATCCTCGACGGCAAATTTACGTCGAGGCGCATACAACATATTATCTTTCGTTATATAACTAATGATGATACAACGTGGGATAATTAAAATAAACAGACAATCAAGATACAAATAAAAACAAAAAACACTAACAAAAATGATAACAAGCTGACTGGATTGGGTCAAGCATCTAAATATATTGGAATAAAATTAAAATTTAAACTTGAGTGTCTCAGTATTTTTAAGATTTCGATGTAAACTGCTGCCAGTCTTTTGTATTTTATCCCCATCTTCCTCATGATCATTATATATATATATATATATATATATATATATATATATATATATAAATATATATATATGTAAAATTTTATATATATAAAACTGATACCATCAAGAAAATTGCTATTAGTCTTTCTGGGAACAAAACGCGTCACTTATAACTTTTTCCTGTCTTGTTATTCAGTAAAACACACATACTGACACACAAACATACACACACACACAAACATACATACACACACAAGCATACATACATACATACAGGCACACACACACACGCATACGCAAAGTGTATGCATACACACACACATGCATACATAATGCATACACACAAACGCATATATTAATGCGATAAAAACGGACTTGTTAAAACAAGAAGAAAAATAATAACAAAAAAGTGGTAACAAAAAAAAAAACATTGGTATAAAGTGGTGATATTGAAATACAACACAATTAGTAAAAGAGACAGCTAAACAGTTTTAGCGATCCTCTCTCGTAAGAGCTCAATCGAGGACAAAACGTATGCACAGCGACTAGAAAGGAACACCAAAGACCAAAGAATGTAAAAAATATAACACCTACAGGCTTACATTTAAGCTGTTTAACACCTCCTCCTTATTACAGAGATATGGCTGGTAGGACTTAATGCAAACAGATTACAACACCTTCGTTTTAGACACACACACACACACACACACATATATATATATATATATATATGTATATATATATATATATATCGGTTCGGGAAGAAAAACTTAAAATTGAACGAAACTTTCCTACCAAACCACAACACCGAATGATGCGAATCCAAATGCAAAACAAAGAGAAAGTCTCGGCTATTAATATGCACCTAAATTTCAAGCATACCGTGGAAAATTTCGCCGAATGACAAAATACCAAAAGCGTTCGACTTGATTTGTGCTCAAATCGACCTCAAATGCATCCCTGACGAAGTTGGTGTGTCCTTGTGCTAAGTTTATAATCTCAATATGATCATAGACGGGCGCAGTATATAGATAGGAAGCGAGGTAGGCCGAAATCACCGATATCTTGGATTGTCAACAGATTTTGGTAAATGTATTGTAAAGACCAAGCATCCTAATCAGGTTGTCCAGGACAGTGATCACATTTACACAGCCAGAACAATGAAGTAGTTTCGCGAAGTTAAGGTTGCCGGTTTCTGGCGAACGGAGTTCTGGAGAGCGAATTTCTGGCCCTCTTCTATGCCCAGCATTAATCTGCTAGTCTATGCTGTGTAGGACCCTGTGAAGGGCAGTCCACTAACAAGACTTCCTATCCCCAAATCAACTTTACCAAGGCTTCCATCAAGGAGGAATGGATCAATATGCCTAAGGACTTCATTGCACTGTTTTTCGAGGGCGTATTGAAGCTAATTTCTTCATAGGTGACTAGAGGCAGCAGAAATGTATTTCTACAAAAGATGCTGAGAATAACAGAGACGGGCCATGTGAAAAACGAGGAAGTTTAAGTCAAATGAAAACAAAAAAAGGACACTTAGAATCAGAGATAATTCTGGAAAACAATGAGGAAAGAGGGATCTGAGATTTTGACACACCCAGGACATTAAAGGCAAGAGGGGCAGAGGCTTATCTACCTAACGAGCTTGTGTATATTAAGGGCAGAACAGGGAGTGGGAAGGATAGTAAAGAAGCAAACATTAAGCTATGAAGGATAGGAAGTTTTGGAGGACCATGATCGTCCGCGTACTAAAGGGACACCGCACATTGAATAAATTATTCGTTTTGATATTATCTATCAATTTAATATATATATATATATATATATATATATAGTCATTCACAGACTGACTGTTTCGCTGTATCACAGCTCCTCAGTGTGTATAGACGTCCGATTGCTTCAAGCCGGGATCAAAACCCGACTGATTTGATATCAGTCAGATATCTTACTCCTGGGCCATCGTCGCACGGCAGAAAGGAAGGGAATTTTAACGTTTTTCTTTATACGAAATGCGCCAGCGGCTCGGAGAACTCAGTTCATACTTGAAGAGTAATACTAAATAGCAGTAGGAGCCGTTGTTTTTTTTATTTTTTAAAAAAACTTTCCCTAGAGACAGGATGATTGCAAACTCCCCATTTTAAAATACTTCTAATTTATTTATTAACTATACTTTTTACAAGAAATGGATATGAGAAGGAAACGTCTAGCATGAGGTTTTATTTAAAATTCGATATGGGCACCAGATTTCACTCCCGGCTTCTGGAATCACCCAGGAATCGCATCAACTGATTTCACCAGGAATTATTGTGGTATGGAAGACATAACTTCTTGTAATTGCCCTTCAAGTTCTTCCAAAGCCTTGGTTTGGTATAGGAGACTTTCTCCTTTAAACAACTCCAAAGAAAAAATTCACAATGTGATTAGTCAGGACTGCAGAATGGCCACCCATAGATAAAATAGGGTGTTACTTTTCAATTACTTTGTGTATATATAATATTGCAACTTGAGTGCTGTTTTAAATAAAATAGTGCTCAATGCAAAATATCAAAGTTATAAATTATAGCGACTTTCAAAGCGTAGCTTAGATGTAGCACAAGGCCGAAATCGGGGAGCACCCAGTGAGGATCGAACTCACTACTCAGTCGTAAATATTTTAGTGAGGCAAGCTAACTAGCCATTACACCGACTCGAGGGGTACACAAAGTTGTAAATAATATATTAATAATAAATATACATTTTTCGTCACTGGTAACACAATGCAATCTTCAGGTGCTGATTGAAAACTGACCATTACACAATTTAAATGATATATATATATATATATATATATATATATATATATATATATATATATATATATATATTTAGTTTACGAAAAACTAGGTAATCCGTATGGGTAGACTCAATGAGGATAAAATCCAGAGAGCTCAATGTAAATCAGAGCTAATAATTTAAATAAAAACAGATTACTTTAACATTTGGAAATAAATCTGATGATCCACTGTCCTTTAAAAGGGCTGTGGTGAAATAATTTATTATATGGAACCTTAAAGTAACCTGTTTTTATTTAATATATATATATATATATATATATATATATATATATATATATATATATATATATATATATATATATATATATATATATATATCGGGGTTCGAATCTCATCGTAGTCGATTTGTCAGGAAGGTGACTTCTTGATATTATCGGTCTGGATGAAAGTGCCTGAAAACCATAACACAGCCTTCTGAGTGAAATTAGTTTGATGGTGGTTGCGCTACGAGTCATCGTGACCGAGGGTTTGAGTGTGCTATCCTTCTTCAGACTGTTGATCACGCTAGATAACGCGCTCTCTCCCAGAAACTGTAACTGTAAATAGCTGTAGTATAAAGCTAAGCTCTGCGGGTGTTGAACAAACGTAAATGTGCCTGACCAGGCGCCTGCAATGGGAATTAGATAGCCGCCCTTGTAGACTGGCATCGTTGAATTCGACTTTACATAGTAATAGTGAATCAGTTCATATTATTTACGGGTTTGTTTTTAAGAAGGTACGGTGGAGTAGCGGATCGGATTGAGAAATCGGAGAGACGAGTTCGAATTCCAGTCAGATCCATTACATTCACTTACGTGCTAATACCCTTGGGAAAGGTATGAATCCTTTTCTTCTCCCCATGGCTATGGGTAAATAGGAGGACAGACCAGGTTCTATAGCCTTGGATGGCAACTGGTCTACCACAGAAAGAAATGGCAAACTACTGCGGGAAAAAATCTGCCTCGTCAGTCATGTATCGAAAGATACATGATCGCCTAATCGTGTATCACGTATGGCGCATAACTGACTGACATAAGTTAATGGAATGAAGGCAAAAGGAATTCGAACTTGACACTCTGATTTCTCGATCCGAGCTACAATCCAAGGCAAGTGACAGCAATTCCAAAAGAGTGCCTTGCAAAGTGTTTTGTGGGTAAGTAGCAAGTCAGACCGGGTTCTATAGCCTTGAATGGAAACTGGTCTACCGCAGAACGAAATGGCAACCTACTGCGGGAAAAAATCTGTTTCGTCAGTCATGTATCGAAAGATACATGATCGCCTAATCGTGTATCACGCATGGCACATAAATGACTAACATAAATTAATGGAATGAATGCAACAGGAATTCGAACTTGACTCTCCGATTTCTCAGTCCGAGCTACAATCCACTTCACCACCGCGCCTCCGAACTACATACATCTTGAATGCAATCGACTTTAGCAAAATTTAGAACTGTAGAAAATATGCAATAAATAAACTGAAAATTATAATAATATTTTATTCTCGCCTGTGTAACTCCTGCCTCCTACAATCTTCAAAAATTTAAATGCAACACCAACTGTTATTTTCTTTCTTCCTGAATCCCGTTCTTTTATTGGCATTTTGCCTAACCAAAGTTTTCTCCCAGTAACCTCTTGTGCCATAGGGGTATTATAGCCTTCCTTGAGGTGAAATGATTAAAAAAAAAAAAGAAGGAAAATATAATTAGAAAAAACACAAGTTCAAGACTATAAGTAATCTAAAACATTATCTCAAAGCAAAAAGTTAAGAAGGGCCGATTTTCTCCTCCTATACATCTATATTTAGATATTTAAATCTATATATATATATATATATATATATATATATATATATATATATGTATATATGATGTTATTAATAATAATATTTATATAAAGATATTTATATATACATATATACATTAAAATCTATATAAATATATTATTAAAAATAATATTTAAATATAGACATTTAAATATATATTAAAATAATATATATATATCATGATGTTATTAATAA
>OZ038476.1:119276704-119289204 GCA_964036315.1 Acanthosepion esculentum | reverse complement strand
TGTTTTTAATCATGGCCAAGATGAACTCCTATCAACGCCAAACGCGAAAAGCGTAAAACATGATAAATCCACTGAATTGCTTCATTGATATAATGTTTTTAGATTGTAATACATTCTTTCCCAACACATTTCAAACATAATCCTGTATTTATTCATAAAAAAGGGACCAAAACAATATTATATTTAAATATTGTATTTATCATTTAATTTGGACGTAAATTGGTTTTTTCATTCTTATACAGATGAAGATTAAATTTCAATTCATAGTTATTTTTCACATAGTTTACCGAAAACATTAACTGCATTGCTTTTGTATAGAAAACATAATATATACATATTCATATATATCTATATCTAGAATTCTCAAAATGTGTGTGTGTGTGTGTGTGTGTGTGTGATCGGTTGTTGTTTATGCGTTTCCACGGTATTCATCCAATTTCGGTGATTTTTTTTTTTTGTTTTGTTTTGATAGATAGTTCTTCAGTTCCGGTTTTGAGTCCAAATTGGTTGGGAAAAATTAAACCTTGAAGGTGAAGAATCGAAAAAACTGATTTATTACACTTTGTGCAAAAATCAAGGGCAAAATATAAAGTCTGTAAAAAAACAGCGTACATTCAATTTCGAGAGTCGAAATCTAACTCAAAACATTATAAGAAATATAAAAAAAAAATTATATTATAAGTAAAAATTATCGTATATTATTATTATGATGATCCATGAAAAAGGTTCCTTCCTTGCAAGATTGAAAATACAAAAATGTCCCTTTTCAGCACCCCCCCTTCAAATTGCTACCCCCCCCCCCAATTTGGGGATGTGCCTCAGTTTCAACCAATTATTGTTGTTACTAATATTGATTTTCGGGGGAGCTGACTTTAAATTTAAACTGCTCCAACTGAACGGCAAAAATTCCCAGTAATGAAACAGCCGGTCGAAGACGGGTTATATTGCTAGTACATATATATATATATATATATATATATATATATATATATATATATATATATATATATATATATATTTATATGTATGTGCGTGTGTGTGTATCTGCGTGCGTGTCTGCGTATGTATATATGTATCTATGTATGTTTATAGTGTTAAAAAATAAATTCGATAAATGGAAAGGTAATTTCCTTTTCATTCGTAGAAACAGATTCGAACGTCAAGTGTGAAATAAATGTCTTGAATTTATTAACAATTATCATACCTCTCATACAAATAAAACATACGTATATATATATATATATATATATATATATATATATATATATATATATATATATATATGTAAAGAGAGAGAGAGAGGTATATAGGTAGGAATAAACAGTATGGAACAGTTATTAATGATTACTGAAAGCGTGAAAATAACAGATGCACTTGTGATGTTGATTGTTCATATCTACAAACACATTATCACCGATACTAAGCACTCTACCCACGTTAAATATACCAAAGGATAATGGATATATATATATATATATATATATATATATATATATATATATGGTTACTTAGATAGAGTTCATTATTTACATTATTCGGACTATTATTCAGGTGGTTGGAATGTCAAACTGAAACTTCAGTTCGACATTCCAACCACCTGAAGAAGGCCGGAGCGTACAACGGCCGAAACGTTGTAATAAATATGTCGACAAAGATGAGGACAATAGTCCGAATAATGTAAATAATGTACATAATACCTCATCTCAGAAATATAGACAGATTTAGATAGAGTTATAGAAACAGATTGAGATAGATAGATAGATACAAACACACATCCCCACACACATGAATTGATCTCTATCGTATATTCAATTCAGTTATATTTGTATGTTACATAGGAATATGAATGTGTGATAAATACTTAAAGAGCTAAGCAAAATGTTATATATACATCAGGTAACAGATAGATAGATAGATTGATAGATAGATAGATAGATAGATAGATAGATAGATAGATAGATAGATAGATAGATACAAACACACGCACATATCTATTTATTTAGTTGGGACCAATTTTCGTTTACGTAAATTTGGTTGAAGACCAGCGGGATTTCTTTGTTTCAGATTCTTTCTCCCAACAAAAACACCTTTCCATAATGAAAACTGAAAATGCGCCGAAAAAATTATGGAAAATGGTCTAAAACAAAAATCTTTCATTAATCCTCTATAAAACATGCATCTACGCGCGTACACACACACACACACACACACACACACACACACACACACACACACACACACACACACACACACACACACACACATATATATATAAACATATATCTATAGATAGATAGATAGATAGATAGATATTCAAGCATGTTTGGTTGAATAATCTGGAAATATTATGCCTATTTATTTTTATTTTGATCTTCTCGAATCCTCTTATCGACTTCTTAATATTGATATTAAATTCATTAAGGAAGACGCCGTAGTCTTTTTTATTTCATTTTATTTTATTTTAATTTATATTTTCTCAACGTCTTTCAATCTCACCCAAGATCTTCTTCAGGGGTGAATTGCTAAGAAATATGTTTATAAGAGTAATGTTTTAAAAAATGTTTTAAAATGTTTTTGCACAAAAGATTACAACCATACAGATGAAGTTACCTCCCTTAGATCAAAACGCTATATTGCTACGACGGTTAATGTTAAAAACAATTATAACAGAACGCGTTTATGCGGGTTTACAAAAATCTTGACTATCAGTTACATTATTTTTTTTTTTGGCAATTCACACCTGAAGATGATATTGGATGACTTTGAAATAAAAATGAAAATGAAATAAAATAAAATAAAATAAAAAATAAAAATGAAATTAAAGTGAAAAAACAAAAAATTAAAGCACGGCGCCTTCCTTAATGAAATTAATATCAACATTAAGAAGTCGATAAGAGAATTCGAGGGGATTAAATTAAAAAATAGACATATGTCCAGATTATTCAAGAAAACATTCTTGAATGAAGATATGCTGCCTAAATACACACACATATATATTTGTGTGTGTATATATGTGTGTATGCGTTTGTAAAATGTGAACGGTGTTTGCGTAAGCGTAAAGTAATATCTGACATACATACATACATACATACATACGTGCATACATATATGTGTGTGTGTGCGTGTGTGTGTGCCTGATGGCCTATATATATGCCCCTCCATATACATATATATATATATATATATATATATATATATATATATATATATATATATATATATATATATATATATATATATATATATATATATATGTAGTAGGTATAAGTGAGGTTTACATAATGCATTATGGTATGTGTAATAAAAGCAATAACTGGTTTGTTGAAGACTGCTGCAAAAATTTGAATAAATTTGATAGTCTTTTCAGGCACACACACGCTAACGTATACACACAAACATACACATGTTAAAAACATTCTCAGTTTAGCACCTTTTCACACACATATAGACACAGAGATTATTTATACTTGCACATCTATAGCTTCTTCTTTATGTGCTGTCTCACCTCAGGACATAGGCGATCATGGCTCGCCACAACTTCCTGTCCATTATAATTTTGCCTTTCTGTTATTTTTCATAAACCCTGTCCCGCTATCCATTTACTCAAGCTCACTAAGTATGTTACGCGTTATTTTCCTTTGTCCCGCTTACCTTCAATCTGTTCTGTGAGTATCAGATTTTCCAAGCCTTCTTTCCTTATTATGTGCCCCATGAAACCTCAACTGTCTCGTCCTGATATTATGTAATTTGATTTCGGTAATCACAGACTGCCTCACACTGAAGACCTTATGAATGGCATAGCTCATCATTATATATATATATATATATATATATATATATATATATATATATATATAAATTTTAAGCTCCTATTTTATTTCTTCACACCTCTGAGTTGACAAGGCCTTTTAAGTAAGTCTTTTGCCAGCCGAAATAGCTATTCGAATGAGGTAATTTGGGATTTCTATTCTATATATATATATATATATATAATATGTATTTGGGTAGCAATCCTTCTTTTATATAATTTTTCAATTTTTAACTAAACTTGTATATATATATATATATATATATATATATATATATGTGTGTGTGTGTGTGTGTGTGTGTGTGTGTGTGTGTGTGTGTGTTGAACAAGGCGTCACGAAATAAAAGGTATATGGGTCCACATCAGATGTTAAATGATGGGTGGGCAAAATAAGATAAAAACGGACCTGGGAAGTGTTCTAACAGACAACGGAAAGTGTGAAACTGAAATCCGAAGACGCATTGGGATTACCAAAGATGCCTTCCAAAAGCTAAGCAGAGTATTATGAAACAGGAAAAAAAGTTCGTTAGAAACATGGAAAAGAGTACTGAAATGTTAGATAATAACCATCCTTCTATATGTCAGTGAATGCTGGACAATCCTCTCTGCGATGTAGTAGAGACTTGAGGCAGCAGAAATCTGGTTCTACAGAAGGATGATGAGGATACCATCATGGAAAAACGACGACGTTTTATTGAAAACGGGAAACGGAAAAAGGAAACTTATGCTTAACATCAGGAAGAAACAGTTGAAATTTCTAGGGCACATAATGAGGAAGGAAGGCTTGGAAAGTTTGATACTCACAAGACAGACTGAAGGTAAGAGGACATAGGAATACAATGCATAGCATACATGGTGAGCTTAAGTAAATGGATGGCGGAACAGGATTTTGGAGAAATAACAAAAAAAAAAACAAATGTATTAAGAGCTACAAAGGACAGATAATTTTGGAGAGCCATGATTGCCTACATTCTGAGGGGACACGGAACATAAATAATAATAAGAAATCAGATGTTAATGGTGTATATGTGTGGGGTATATCAGACGTTAGGGGGGCTTAATCAGATTTTAAAGCGGGTGTAAATCAGATATTATGTTTCAAAGATTCCCTAGTCGATATTTTATATTTGATTCTTTCATGTTTTTTTTTTGTTTTATTTTTTATTTTTAAATATAACCTACACTAGGGTCTGACGTGATATAATGAATTCGTTCCCCACTGGGTGGCCCATACTTTCGGCCTTATGCCACATCGAAGCTACGCTTAGTAAATCACAATTATCATACAGTAAACTTTTTCTTTTTTGGGGGGCGGGGGTTGTAAATACAAATTTTACCCCCTTTTTCTTTTTACATAATTTCTGGAATGAGGCCAATAAATCTTAATGCATATAAGACTTATAGTGATTTTCCAAGCGTAGCTTAGATGTGGCACAAGGCCGAAAGTATAGGGCACCCAGTGAGGATCGAACTCACTACTCAGTCGTAATCGTTTTTTAGCGAGCCAAGCTTGCTAACCATTATACCGCCTAATGCATATAAGACTTATATAACAGTTTTAGAAACTAATATTTCAATAAAGTTTTCTGATTTATTTTGAAAATTAACAGGAGTAATTATTTTAAACAAATAATACATCTCAGATCAATATGATTGTCAGATCAATATGATTGTCATAGCCAAAATTATTTTTAAACAAATGGCGGGAACAGAAGCCCCAGCTGAACCCCCATTGCTCCGTGGATGTGTAGTATATATTAATAAAGATGTAACCATAGGCGTCTGTGGACACACACGCATAAACATCTTTTCTTATCTACATAAATAGTCTATGTCAATGAAGGAAAGGTGGACAATCTACATTGGTGCGTTAAAATATCATGTTCAGAGATAACTGGACATTTGATCAAAAACCAGCAGTGTGCCCGGTCTTATAAACTCAGTGCTAAGTAAGGTTAATTTTTGAGTCAGTATATATGAAATCCTACCAGACACCTCGCTGTAAGCAGATGAGTGGTTGGTGGGCCTTAAGGTAATTAGTCATTAAATTATTATTATTTTTTTTAAACATTTATCATTACTCTGGGGTTGTATACTTTTTATAGTCATTGTGCATATAGTGTTTTCCTTGATTTTTGCTCCGATAAGAGAGAATCAATAAACCGATTTCTTCTTCTTTTTGTGACGTGTTCCCTCAGGACGTAAGCGATCATGGTTCTCCACAACTTCTTGTCCTTTGTATCTCTTAATAAACTTTGCCGTTATGTTATTTCTCCTAAGCCCAGTTCTATCAAGCTACATGTTATGCGATATCTTGTCTGTCCCTTTTGCACCAAACCTGCCCTGTGAGTATCAAATTTTCCGAGTCCCCCTTCTTCATTATATGGCCTAGAAACCTCAACTGTCTTTTCCTGATGTTAAGCATTAATGTCCTTTTGTTGCCATTTTCTCTAAAACTTCGTCGTTACTCACACGTTCGATCCACGGTATCCTCAGCATCATTCCGTGGAACCGCATTCCTGTTGCTTCAAGTCTCCTCTTTATCCCTGAGAAGATTGTCCAGCACCAACAGCCATATAGGAGGACAGATATCACGTAGCAGTTTAGTACTCTTTTCCTTGTTTCCAGCGAATTTTTCCTATTTCTTCTTACTCTGCTTAGCTTTTGGAATGCCTCTTTGGCTATCCCAATATCCTACGGATCTCAGTGTCGCTCTTTCAATTCTCTCTTAAAACACTTCCCCGATATTTAAAATTCCGAACTTGTTTAGCTGTTTTTAATCGTTATATTTCGGCATTACCAGTCTACGGTTATATTTCGGTATTACCAAGTTACGGTAATATACACATTTTTTTTTGTTTTGTTATGGCCTTTTAATATGTCTACTTTTATTGCGCTGATAAGTATTTTCAAATTTATATTTACTAATTCTAGTTTTTTTCATTTCATTTTAAGTTTATAATTACGGTCTTAGGTTTGTGTTTCATTGAGTTTTCATATCAGTATAATCTCGTAACTTTCACTGGAAATCAAGTAACAGCAATGCTTCTCAATAGGTCAACACTGTACTCAGTAGAGTATTTTCGATTCTCCTTCTGTTTTCTATTTATTCCAGTCCCAGTGAATGGCTTTATTCCAAGCGCCGGTAATGATGGGTAGATGTATCGTGTTCTCAGTCCAATGTCTGTTCCATCTGGGTTTTGCAGAAACGGTGAATTCGCAAAATAATAAATTCTATATACATCCTGAATAATTTGGTATTTGACTGCGCTCATCACTTTGCTGACGGCAGGATGAGCAAATTTCAAATCTCAATTTGCTTTTAATTTCGAATACGACATTATCTATATCTATAATTCTCAAAAATGTTTGTGTATGTATGTGTGTATGTATGTGATCGGATATTGTTTATGCGTTTCCACAGTTTTCATCCGATTTCGATTCATTTTTTTTTGTTTGATAGATAATTTTTCAGTGCCGGTTTGGAGTCCAAATTGACTGGAAAAAATTACAACCTTGAAGATGAAAAATCGAAAAAAACTGATTTGATCAAAATTCAAGGGTAAAATGTAATGTCTGTAAAAAACAGCGTACAATCAATTTAGAGAGTTGAAATCTAACGCAAAACATTATTAGAAATATAAAAAAAAATTATATTATAAATAAAAATTATCGTATATTATTATTATTATGGTCCATGGAAGAGGTTCATTCATTGCAAGATTGAGAACGCAAAAACGGCCCTTTTCAGGGCCAACTCCCCCATCCAAATTGTTAACCCCCTATTTGGGGATGTGTCTCAGTTGCGCCTAATTGTTGTTACTTATATTGAGTTTCGGGTGGGGCTGATTTTAAACTTAAACTGCTCCAAGTGAACGGCAAAAATTCCCAGTAATGAAACAGCCGGTCGAAGATGGGTTATACTGCTAGTTACAAATATATTCAATTTAAAATACAGAAGAATTCATGTCAATGACTTCAAAGGGACATCTGATAGATATGTGCACTTTTGTGCGGTCCGCGTGTTTTTCTTTTCCTAATAGTTTTATTACATAAATAATACAGAAACCAGTTTTATATTTTTGTAGCTTTCTTTCTTGAGCATTGAATAATTTGCCACTGTTAAATTGTCATCATCATTATGGAATATTTTAATTTAGACCACCCCTCTTGGTTATGATGATAAACTACATCCGCGTCCTGGGTAAGACAATAAACTACATCCAACAGCAAGGCCTCTGATCAGGAGATTTTGAGGAGCGTGGAACAACCTCTTAATTGCTGGTGTTCCCAGTTCCAAATTAACCCGGAGTGGTAGCACCTGTTAGGGTTTTAGCTCTAGGCAAATAATTAACCCCCAAACTTATCAAAACACTATGACTGTTTAAAAATAGATTTTAATACCAGAAATACTTTGTAAAAAGTTATTGCCAGCAATACATTTTTTGGGGAAATATATTACCAACAGTAAAATTTGTCGGCATTAAATAACCCATTGAGGTTGATATGCCGTAAAACAAAACAAACCAAACCATTTAGCCGACGTGTTCCGTGATACTATTTTTTGTTACCCAACTGTTGCATCGAGACAGCAAAGAAAGTTAACTCACACAACACAGATACCGATTCCATTCTGTGTGTACATGCATATTCTAATTCAATGACGGACCTGAATATATTTCTACCAAATTAAAAAAAAAAAAAAGCTTTAAAAAAATAAGTCTGTTTATTGCTTAATATCTCTGTCTATATTTCTGATATGAATTATGGTAAATATTTACGCTATTTACATTGTTCGAACTGTTTTCCTCATCTTTTTTTGGCATATTCACGTCGTTTCGGCCGTTGTACGCTTCGGCCTTCTTCAGGTGTAACGACGTGAGTATGACAATAAAGATGAAGACAACGTCCGAACAATGTAAATAGTGTAAATTATTACCGAATAATTTTCGAAAATTTCAATAAAATCCTATAATTATCTGATTTTTTTTTTTAGGTTTTAAAAATTACATTTTTTTTTCTTTCTTTCTTGTGCCCAACTTTATTATTTTATCGCCCAGCCCAAACTAGAGATCCCCCATACTGATTAAGAAGGGAATATATTATTCCTATGACTTATTTTAAACTCAGTTAAATTAGGTGTGAGATTGCGTGAGTTTAAATAGTACAAGGACGTGTAAGACACAACGCATACATATTTACATTGCATGAGCGTATGCTAAATCAAGCACAGTTTGTCGAACAGGGAATCAGCTTTATTTTTATAATATAGATTTGTTTTAAAGCATCAGATGCTGACGTAATAATAATAATAATAATAATAATAATAATAATAATAATAATAATAATAATAATAATAATAATAAAAAACTGGTACGAACACCACCCTGACCCCGTTACGGAGATAGGACCTGTTACAATTCTATGGGACTACACAATACATACTGACAGAACAATCAAAGCCAACCGCCCAGACATTGTTATTAAAGGCCACAAACAAAACAAAGTGTCTCCTTATTGATATGGCAGTCCCTGCAGACTGCAATGTATCTTTGAAGATATTCGAAAAGCTGTCAAAATACAAGGACCTTGAAATAGAAATCTCAGAAATGTGGCACATGGGAACATCAACAATCCCTGTTGTAGTTGAAGCCTTAGGATTGGTTGGAAAAGATTCCAGTAGACTAATTGAAGGGATCCCTGGAAGTCCATGCCTCAAAGAGATACAAAACATTATTCTGACAAGTAGAGCCCACACTTTACGAAGGGCTTTATCTATGTAATATTTTTTTTATTTTTTATTTTTCAGTGGAAAGTGTCATGATACCATTTCTAACCTTAGGTCCCTGGGCGGGACCCGGAAAGAAATGTGTAAATGGCAGATATCAAAGGAAATAATAATAATAATAATAATAATAATAATAATAATAATAATAATAGTGTTAAAACAGTGGTGACAATAAAACACCGGGTAATGAGTGCGAAACGGCAATTACTATTCGCACGACGAAGAACTTTCGGAAAAACACGAATTCGCCTCTTGTTTGAAAACAAAGAAAGTTAACATAAATAAAAATGGCACTCGGCTTACTCTTCCATGCTTTTTCGGTGACCCACCCATCCTTTCACCTTGACCATTCTCTACCTGGGGTTCGGCGATTTCGCCCCGCCCAACCGCGATTGTTCACCTCGGCCCACGCGCTAAAATTTCATCTTCCAACAGGGATTTGGATGAGTGCGTTCGCTAGATTAGGGTGTGTGTGCGGATGTGTTTGTGCATGTTTTTGTGTGTGCGCACCCATCTGTCTTTATGCGAGTGTGCTTCCTTGTGTAGGGGGTGCGCGTGTGTGTATGCGGGGGATCGTTACTTTGACGGTGATATAGCGTCCCCATACGCTTGTCTAATTTTACACTCCAAAAACCTGACAATACTCATTTGTACATATCGGGAACACAAACTCATAAAGATCTATCTATCTATCTATCTATCTATCTATCTATGTGTTCATATCTCTCTCTCTATGTTCATATCTGTCTATATCAATCTGTTCATATCTATCTATCTGTTTATAATCTCTATCTATCTATCTATCTATCTATCTATCTGTTTTCATATCTCTCTCTCTATGTTCATATCTGTCTATATCAATCTGTTCATATCTATCTATCTATCTATCTATCTATCTATGTGTTCATATCTCTCTTTTTATGTTCATATTTGTCTAAATCAATCTATTCATATCTATCTATCTATCTATCTCTCTCTCTCTCTCTCTCTATATATATATATATATATATATATATATATATATGAGTGAATAAACACATATTAGTCAAGATATTCACCATAAATATATGAGTTTGGAAAGTGATATCTATTAATATATATATGCTTGCTGACACAGAAACACACACATCTAGATAGATAGATAGATAGATAGATAGATAGATAGATAGATAGATAGATAGATAGATAGATAGATAGATAGATAGATAGATTTTGCCTTTGTTAAACAGTGTGAATTACATCTACCAACCTGTGCATTCGAGATTTTTAATAAACTTAAAAAGAGACAGACTGTAGGAATCTATCTCCCCCACCACCTCAGCTATGGGTTGCATAGCAGGATACGCTGGGCTCTTTAGCCTTGGTTGGCAACTAGTCTACTGCAGAAACGCTAGCCTACTGCAGGAAAATCTTCCGTGTGAATCGAAAGAGATATGATCGCCAAGCGTGTGTATTGCGTGGCACTTGACTTAATGTACGCATAATCAAAAATATCACGGTAGGATAATGGATAGCGGCTGGGATTGAGGAATCGGAGAGCCGAGTTCGAATTCCAGTCGATTCCATTGCATTCACTTACGTGCTAATACCCTTAGGAAACGTATGAATCCTCTTCTCCTCCCCCCCCCCAGCTTTGGGTAAATAACAGGACAGACTGTGTTCTATAGCCTTGGATGGCAACTGGTCTACCGCAGAAAGAAATGGCAACCTACTGTTCGAAAAAATGTACCTCGTCAATCATGTATCGGAAGATACATGATCGCTTAAGCGTGCATCACGCATGACACATAACTGACGGACATCTTGATAATCCTCTTCTCAGATTTCATACAGCTAATCGGAGATGGCTCCTGAGAATAATGTTTAAATATACTATTATAATAGTGTTATTCCCTCCCTTCGTTAGTTCACACGATTGTTACGTCCTGCCAATACCGCATTAATAATGAACTATTCCGTTTTGATCGCGTAGAAAAAGGGGAAAACACTACTTGGTTTCATTGAGAAAATGTATGAAAGAAAGAAAGAAGAGAAGAGAAGATAGAAGCGTTTGACGGCTGTTTCAGTGAAATGAAAAAAGTAGTCAATTTCAAATCTTTTCATTTGTACCCACTTCTTAAAATAACGACCAGCTTTCATATTTATTATTGTTATTGAAATATTTTATTAAAGTTGTTATGCTCAGATATTTAACGATGTCACAGGGGAATTTCTATAGACATGTTATTGTCGTATAACTCGCCATCAGCTTATTCAATCATTAACTTAAGAATTAAAATTCATCTGAAAATTAAAATTGGAAAACCGTGAAATTCTCACAGGTTTTTCTAGTATAAATGAATGACATTAAAAATTCATAAATTTATACCTCAGGATTTTATGTGGGCGTTTCTTGTTGACTTGTGCCTGACTTATCTATCTATCTATCTATCTATCTATCTATCTATCGTGGTGCATTTCATAAAGCAACGCTTTTGAGGGCTAATCTTGCTGATATTGTGGTGAGTTCAATGTTCACACAACACTCAGATGATTTGGCCTTGTCCCAGATTCATCTAAGTTAAAGAACTATCCGAATTAATCAATAAAAAGAATTTGTGGGGTAGAGAAAAGGGTGAGATAAGGAGAGCATGTGAAAGAGAGAGAGAGAGAGAGAGAGAGAGGTCATTAATGTCTGGTGTACTGCATTGCTCGACGTCCGATTAAGAGAGATCACCACTTGCAGATTCAGCATTGGCGATAAGAGATGAAAGGCTAAGTAAGAGGTCGTAGGTTCTATTCCATTAGCCGACTATCTATCAGGTTAAAATCTGAGAGAAGAACGAAGAAAAAAATATGTAAAAAACATTTCCGCTGTTATTTTAGTCATCTTCTCCATTCATCATATAAGAGGAGTTATTTGCT
>OZ038476.1:119236704-119271704 GCA_964036315.1 Acanthosepion esculentum | reverse complement strand
ATATATTAAAAAATCTGTTAATTATTTTTTTGGGGAGGGAGCTTCTAAAACACGTAATATTATATATATATATATATATATATATATATATATATATATATATATATATATATATATATATATATATATATGTATGTATGTATGTGTGTGTGTGTATGTATATATATATATATATATATATATATATATATATATATATATAGAGAGAGAGAGAGAGAGAGAGAGAGAGAGAGAGAGAGCTACAATAGCTGGCCACTCGTATTCGAGGATATCCGATCCCTATTGCAGACGTTCGCTCAGGCACATTTGTATTTGCTCAACACCCACAGAGCCCACCTGTGGCTTATACTGCAACTATGCTGAGCAGACATTAGTTACAGGTTCTGGGAGAGAAATCTAGCGTGACCAATAATATGAACAAGGCCAGCTCGCTCAAACCCTCAGCCATGATGACTTGTGGCTTCGTGCTAGCACAGCTATCGACGGACCACAAGAGTTCCGTCTACCCAATTTCAATCACAAGGCTTGGGTCAACCCGTGATATGGTTTTCAGGCACATTGCAAAGGTGCCGCACGCTGGGATATATACAAATGCTTACATACGTACATTATGTTCCAAAGGTTGTCTATAAAATACTTCCGTGGCATTTGTCTCAAATAGCCTCTAACAACTAATTCGATCTCCACGACGGAGAATAGGCAAAGGCGACTCATAGATAGATGGATAGATAGATAGATAGATAGATAGATAGATAGATATGAACAGACTGAGATAGCGAGATAGATATGAACAGACTGAGATAGCTAGATATATATGAACAGACTGAGTTAGATAGATAGATAGATAGATAGATAGATAGATAGATAGATAGATAGATAGATAGATAGATAGATAGATAGATAGATAGCCGAAATTCGTGTCTGCTAGTGTCATAAAGGTTACTCAGCGCCTGTTATATTATAATCTACCTGTCTCCATAACATAGACACGCTGTGTACATTAAAACTAATTGACCACTGCTGGTAGCTATAATACCAGCCATTTAATATTGACCGCAGTTTCGTACAATGAATAGCGAATTGTTAATGGAAATTTTCTGTGCTGGAGATAGGAAAAGAAAAGCTGCAGACGATTTTTTTCATTCACTTCTTTTCCTGTAATTTCCAGAAACTAAAACGACAAGCAAATAAAAAGATTCCAAACCCTTTGCAAATATTGCTTTCCTATTAATCCTAAGTGTAAATCGTAATACTGTAATATTATAGTCCCAACAGGAATTCTGCAAACCTTTTCTCAGTCTTCGAAGCCGTCATGTGATGAATAGTAAAAGATTGCAATTGTGTTATTTTACGTGCGACTTGTGTATAGCGAAGAGGTTTTTGTATATTATTATTATTATTATTATTATTATTATTATTAATAATAATAATAATAATAATAATAATAATAATAATATCAGGTAGGACAGTGTTAGCACCAACAGAATATATAACTCGGCCTGATAGAGTAGGCCAATATCTGCACTGGAAAATATGCCACTTTTTTTTAGAGAAAACTGTAAGAAACTGGTATGAATATCACTCAGACCCGGTTACAGAGATAGGACCTGTGACAATTTTATGTGATTTTAAAATACACACAGACAGAACCATCAAGGCTAATCGCCCAGACATCGTGATCAAAGACCCAAGGAACAGAAATTGCTTGGAATGATATAAAAAGGAACAGCACAACACATTGTAAAAATCCCGGAAATCTCAGCTTAAGATAAATACAAAAGATTGTCTTGATAAATACAGCCCACACATTAAGAACTTTGTCCACGTAACGCTAGTGATGTCATGAGAGTTAGAAAAACAAATCATGAAGTGTAGCCATAACAACACACCACTACTTAGGTCTTTCCGCAGACTTGGTAGGTAGTGTGACCAGAGCAGAAATCGAAATATAATAATAATAATAATAATAATAATAATAATAAAAGTAATAATAATTATAAAGAAGAAGAACTAGAAGAAGAAGGACTAGAAGAAGAACTAGAAGAAAAAGAAGAAGAAAAAGAAGAAGAAGAACAAGAAGAAGCAGAAGCAGCAGCAGAAGAAGAAGAAGAAGAGTAAAAGAAGAACTAGAAGAAGTAGAAGAAGCAGAAGCAGAAGCAGAAGCAGAAGCAGAAGAAGAAGAAGAAGAAGAAGAAGAACTACTACTAAAAATGTGGCAGATGGAGGCATCAATAATTCCAGTTGTGGTTGGGTCCCTGGCTTTGATTAGAAAAAGGTTTTCGTAGACACACCGATGGGATTCGTGGTAGCCTATTCCTGAATGAAATGCCAACACTCGTTCCCATAAGTACAGCTCACACCTTACGGAAGGATTATCTATGTAAAATCTGTGTGATCTTAAATTGTTTTAATTTTATTTATTCTTACAAAAATGTTCTATGGAAAATGTCATGATGACATTTCTAACCCCAGGTCTCTCTGGTAAGGACTCGAAAGGGAAATGAGTATACAGCAAAATAATAAAATAATAGTGATTTATAACAATGAAATCAGTAATTATTTTATCTTGGTGAATTAAGATAGACACCAGTAAATATCTCGTTCAATACCACAGATTTGCTTGTCAGTGGTCTGACCTTGACTAGCCGGGCCTTTCCTTTAGGGGCTGATTCACCGTGATTCTATGTTCACGAGCGGGTACAGTTGTGGAACATCATGATCGAGAGGATTGCTTTGTAGGATGAGACAGGCAAGGCAGCTTGGGAGTTAAATATACATACATGGGAACACCCTGGATCGGAGACCGTCTGAGCAGACCCGGCAGCCTTTTCGCATATAGTCGAGATGTTGCTTATTTTTTTTTGCTACATACTATTGGGATGTGGGCATAACGAAACAGGTGATCCAGGTCCTATTATCATATAAATACTACCGGGGGACTTAAAGCAACAGACGAACCAAACTCTATTATCATCTGCAAAATATTGAAGGCTGAAAGAATCAGGTGCACCATTGAAGGCTGAAAGAATCAGGTGAACCATTGAAGGCTGAAATAATCAGGTGCACCATTGAAGGCTGAAAGAATCAGGTGAACCGTTGAAGGCTGAAATAATCAGGTGCATCATTGAAGGCTGAAATAATCAGGTGCACCATTGAAGGCTGAAAGAATCAGGTGAACCAGACTCTTATCATCAGCGCTCAATGGCGGGTGCTTCAGAAAATAAGCGATCCTGGCCTTATTATCGTCTGCGTACTATTCGAGGATTAAAACAAAACATGCGAGCCAGACCCTATTAACATGCACATACTATTAGGGAGAGGGGGATTAAAAAAACATGTGTGCCAGACCCTATTATCATCTACATGTTATTGGGGTCTTGAGACAGGGAGCGTCCTGGGTACGACGATGAACTACGTCCAACAGCAAGGCCTCTGATCAGGAGACTTTGAAGAGCGTGGGACCACCTCTTAATTGCTGGTGTTCCCAGGCCCACCCTGAGCCGGGGTGGTAGCACCTGTCAGGGTCTCAGCTGTGGGTAAATAGTTAACCCCCAAACTGGGTTCAAAACACTATGAAAGTGTAAGAATAGGTTTTAAATACGAGCAATACTTTATTGTAAAAAAATATTGCTAGCAATGAAGTTTTTGAATGGAAAAATTATCATCAGGAATACATTTTTGGGAAAAAAATATTACAAGCAATACATTTGGAAAAAATACAGCAATACATTTTGGAAAAAAGCACCTGTTGGTGGGGGGGGGTCCCAGCTATGGGCAAATAGTTAATCACGAAACTGGAGTCAAAACAGTGAAAGTGTAGAAATAGGTTTTAATACCAGCAATACGTTTTATGTCAAAAAAAAATTACCAGCAATAAATTTTTGTAGGAAAAATTATTACCAGCAATACATTTTTGAAAAAAAAAAAAAATTACCAGCAATTGAAATCTTGTCTGCGATAAATAACACATTGAAGTTGATATGCCGTAAAACAAACTATACCAAACCGAGACAAGGGACCCAGAACCTATTATCATCTATATTATTGGGGTCTTAAAGAGACAGGAAAATCAGACAGTATTGTCATCTGCATATTATTGGCGGCTTAAAGAAAAATGTGCGCCAGACCCCATTATCAAGTGAGGGATTTTAAATACTGGCTATGTGCATAACGATAGAGATGCAAAGTGTAACTTGTACACATCGAAAAAAAACTGCCAATATTGCAGGGTATAGGTGATGGGAAAATATGGAATAAAAGGCAGGCGATCATAAATTTTTGATAAAAATATTGTTGTCGGATTAATTATAAGATCTCCATTTCAACGTTTCCTGCCTTTCAATACAGCTGGCTGGGCAACACGAGGAATAAACTCTGTGCTTCTGAAAATATACTGCATAGTTGCTGTATAAACCACACGTTGGCTCTGTGAGTGTTAAACAAACTTAGATATCTCTGAGCAGGCGTTTGCAACAGGGATTGGATAACCACCTTTGGAGACAGGCAAGCTTGCATCTCCCTGCATCTACTACATGTCAATTTTCATAAGGTAGTATTTATATAAAATACAAATTTTATTGTAACCTAATTATGTACAATAATGGATCATATACAATATAGGTAAAAAAATTCTACTAGAAAAATTGAAAATAAATACAATGTATCTAAATACAAATTAGTGACATGTCATAATAGATCATTCCATTTTTACGGCAATTGTTAATATCAACTTCAGATTTTTCTTATTAAAAAAAATGAAAACACATTCAACATTATGGATAAAAAATAGTGACTTTTATATAGTGTTTTTTTCTAGTGTTAGAACGAGTAAAACAAATTCACTGATCCCCCCCACCTCGAAGAATGACGTCAAAATCTGCGAAAATGTTTTATTTGTTTTAATAGTCAGTTGTGCTTAGTTTATTTTGTAACGTATACACTTTGTAACTTATGTACTTCGTAACGTGTATACTTTATAACCCATATACTTTGTAACGTATATATTTCTAACGTGTATACTTTATAACCTATATACTTTGTAACGTATATACTTCATAACGTGTACACTTTATAACCTATATACTTCATAGCGTATATACTTTGTAACGTATACACTTTATAACCTATATACTTCATAACGTATATACTTTGTAACGTATATACTTTATAACGTATATACTTTATAACGTATATAATTTGTAACGTGTATACATTATAACCTATATACTTTGTAACGTATATACAATGTAACGTGTATACTTTATAATCTATATACTTTGTAACGTATAGACTTTGCAACGTATATACTTTATAACGTGTACACTTATGTAATAGGCCCTGATCTGGCTTCTCGTCTGCAGTCCCTCTCTCACAGACACGCCGTCGCCTCTCTCTGTCTCTTTTACAAATACTTCCATGGTAATTGCCCCGATGAGCTGCTATCGCTGGTTCCCAGGCTCCATGAATTCAAGCGTCCTACGAGGCTGGCATCCCGTTCCCACCCTTTCACTGTTGAAACTGTTAAATGCAGACGTCTCTTCTACTCCAATAGCTTCATATCTCGCACCTCACGCCTGTGGAACTCCCTTCCCTATTCTTTTTCCCTGACAGCTATAATCTCCAACTATTCAAATGTAACGTCAATCAACATCTCCAGTTGCATTGATCTATCCACTATCCTTCTCCACATCCTTTCCTCTATCACTCCTATCTGCTCTTGCTCCAAATCATCTGTAAACCCTTGCGTGCTAGTGGATTCCAGCTTTGCCTAGGGTGAAAAGCTTAAAAAACAAAACAAAACAAAACTTTATAACCTATATGCTTCGTAACATATATACTTTGAAACTTATATACTTTATAACCTACATACTTTGTAACGTATATCTTTTGTAACGTGTATACTTTATAAACTATATACTTTGTAACGCATATACTTTGTAACCTATATACTTTATAACCTATATAATTTGTAACGTATATACTTTGTAACCTATATAAATGTAGTTAGAAAAAACAATTGATAAAATAGCGGTGATTCCAAACCACTACTAAGCTTGTATCCCGGTCAGGAGATTTAGGGGTGAGTACGTCGATTCTGTGCATATAAATATTACCCCTTTTTACTATACAAGAATTAATTAATTCAATACAATTCTTGAGAACCACTTGGAATTGGATTACTGAATAAGTTGCGTGATGTGAATAAAAAAAAAGATGACGAGGATAAGGAGGATAGATAAAGATTGAACCTTGCCTTAAAGAGGTTAAAAGCGCAGTGTTCAAGGAATCAGCGACGCTGGAAGTGATAGTTCTAGCGTCAAAGCTTTTCCGAATGGATCTTTCATACAAAGGGTTCACGTAGGAAATGAAAGTGATTCGACTCCATGGAAGTAACATATGTTCTAGTTGTAACGGCCTGAACTGGTTAAACTCAAGAATGGAGATTATGCAAACATTTGCCATGGAAATAGCGACAGGACAGCGATAGGCTTGCAACGTTTTGTTTGTGAGAACGTGGGGGTAAAATAGAAAATACGTCCCCCCTCTTCACACAAGATATCAATAAAGGATTTTGAACTCTATTAAAGCTGGAAAGTGTGGAATAAGCATCTCCAGGCTGGATACTTCATTCCTGGTTTAATCTAGATCTTGGGAAAGGCGTGACTCCATTTCATTTCGCCTGTCAGCTATTGGTTAAAGCGGGTTAGGCTAAGCTCCCCAACTCTGGTGAGCAACCAGTTTGTAAGTTGGGCAAAGGTGGGATCATCGATTGAGATCTCTCGAAAAGACACGGCAGTGATTTAAAAAAAAAACCCTGTTGTTTATCAAGACAATCTTCTGTTCATCCAGATAATGGTCACAAGAAAAGCTGTCTGTATATTTCTGAGAAGAGGTATTGTAATTATTTACATTGTTTGGACTGTTGTGCTCATTTTTATTACTACATTTACGACGTTTCGGCCGTTGTACGCTCCGGCCTGCTTCAGGTGATTGGAATTTCGAACTGAACCGTTTATTTTGTACACTAGGGTAGATTGTTCTAGTTCCACATGCCATACCTCTTCCGGGTGCTTCAGTTATCTCACTTTAACTCAACTCTCCATGTTTTTTTTCATCACTGCAGTAGCCAGGTATTGAATTCACAACACTTTGAGTCAAGTCAGTGGATCCAATCAATGCCTTTATCCACTGGGCCATGTATCCTTGAGGACACATGGTCTAGTGAATAAAACCTGGCTACAGCTGAGGTGAACCAAAACTTGGAGAGTTGAGTTAAAGGGAGATATCTGATACTGAAACATTTGGAAGAGGCATGGCACGTGAAACTAGAACAATCTACCCCCGGTGAACGATATAAAAGGTTCAGTTAGAAATGGCAATCACCCGCCATGCCACTTACATTATAGCAAAATACCTACATTCCCTCTGTATTCCATCGGTGAGAAGTAGGTTCCAATCGGAACAGACTCCTAAGAGGATGTTTCCCCGATCGCTACAATATTGACCTGTTCATGTAGAGTTAACGGTTATCTCTCTCTTCTATCCTTAAAAACCTGCCCCTTATCCTAAACCTCTACCTCAAATAGATTCAGTGCCTTGTACAGAGCGAACTTTACTATATGTAAGAAAAAACATAATGCAATATATATAACGATACTGCTTTGGTTTCTGTACTAAGTACGTATTTAGAAGGTAGAGTTGCTACCTCCAAGCCTACCTTGTTTTGAATTCAGAATTCTACTTCTCCTAGACTGGTTGCCAACCAAATGTGGGGAGCCCAACCTGCCCTGCTATTAACATGTATCTGGACAGAAAGGCAATGGATCTATACTTTTCTCGGAGTATTTGTGGGAAAGTGAATGCAAAAACCACGTCTGATATTTGAACACCAACCGCCATTCCATACTGTTAACCACTACATATATATATATATATATATATATATATATGTATATATATGTATATATATATATATATATATATATATATATATATATACACACATATATATACATATATATATATATACATATATATATATATATATATATATATATATATATATATATATATATATATACTGTATCGACACTTACCGACTCCAAGAACATGGCCTTGCGTCCGACATTATAGCGTACAGCCCGATTCCAAGAACATGACCCTGCGTCCGACACTGTAGCGTACTGCCCGACTCCTAAAATATGGCCCTACGTTCAACACTGTAGTTTATTGCCCGGTTCCAAGAACATGGCCCTGAGTTCGACACTGCAGTGTACAGCCCGACTCCAAGAACATGGTCCTGCGTCCGACATTATAGCGTACAGCCCAAGAATACGACCTTACTTCCTTAGTGTGAGAAGAGGATAAAGAGCAATCGAAACACATGCGTGAATCTATATTTTCCCGTCACAAGTTCCGTAATCATCACGGTTATAGGACCACCACTTGTAGTGCAGCCATAGCAGCAGATTCGCGCGTCAATGGCAAAATAGCCTGACAGAGACCATTCCACTTCAGGCTGGTTCTTGATTCAGTGTTTTCTTTCTCCTAGTCTGATAGCCAGTCAGTCCTTTTATTTAACCCATAGCTGAGTGGAGAAGAAAAATAATGGATTTATAGTTTTCTCTGATTGGTGGCAATGGACATTAACTTCAGTTAGCTTCCATAAAGACTTTTTTTCTCGCTACCAGCACTATGCATTGTGACGAAGTGTAAAGGTTTCAAAATGAGTTCCAAAGGGTTCGTTTACATAAAGTTCCCGTAGAGATTTAGGGCTAACGTTATAATTTTAATTAGTAATAAAAGCTTTCTTTCTTCTTTTCAACGCATTTTTCTCCCTGTTCTGTTTTTAATGTGCACATATGAAAAATAAGTAAAAAAATAAAATAAAACAAAATAAATAAATAAAAGGTTTACAGTTTTGGGATTTTTAATTAATAAAAACACGCTGTCGGAGGTCGGTCTTGTTAATCCACAGAGAAAACTTTTCTACGAGGGAATCCCCAAAGTCTATAAAATCGTGAACATTATGTGCATACAGACAAAACCTTTCACTCTTTTCATCAGTAGGAAACACTAATTAATTTTCAATTTCAGTGTTAAAAAAAGTAATTTACTCAATGGAAGCCAGCTTATTTGGCACTCGTTGAGTTTACACTTAAATCGTATCGGTTGGATTTCATTGAAAATCAAGAGACAGCAAGTCTCTTAAATACTTCAGTACTCTCTTCATTATTCTTGCTGACCATATATACATCACGTGCATTGAGCACATTTTAATACTACTGTTCCCTGGTCTGATTCAACACTGACCATTAACTATATATATATATATATATATATATATATATATATATATATATATATATATATATATATATATATATATATATATATATATATATATATATATATATATATATGTGTGTGTGTGTGTGTGTGTGATATCTGTATGTGCGTTTTCTTGCGTGTCTATATATACACACACAAACATATAGATAGTAAATTAACAACATTTACCGGCCTGAATGACCGAGAAATGTCATAGAAAATATGTTGTACTCCAACAGGAATCGAACCTGTATCCCACACGGAACCGCCATATAGCCAGACGTGTTATACCATTTAGCTACAGACGAAGCATCTCGTTAGCAGTAATTTGACCTTGCTAACCAGATGCTTCCTGTTTACTTGAATGGTATAGTACGTCAGGTTAAATGACGGTTTCGTGTAGGATACAGGTTCGATTCCTGTCGGTGGACACATATTTTTATTAAATTTTTCTGGTCGGTAAGTGTTGTCAATAGCGTTTATTATAAACAGAGTATTTACTTAAATATTTGTATCTATAAAAATAACGTGTGTGTGTGTATATATATATATATATATATATATATATATATATATATATATATATATATATATATATATATATATATAATAAAATCCAAAATTACCTCATATGAGGTGATTTGGGATTTTATTGTGTATTTATTTCTGCTCTGTAATAAATACACTGGGCTCTTTTTATGGATTAGTTTTCATATTTCATATTACTAGGATCCACTTGGATTATATGCCAACGGATTTATTACCTTTACTATATATATATATATATATATATATATATAGAGAGAGAGAGAGAGAGAGAGAGAGAGAGAGAAAAAATATCTACCAAAATAAGTAAAAATGACTAGAATTTAGTATATGCCAGCATAATGTTTGTTAAGCGAGTGTTCAGTACATAAATAGACCAACAAGAGTCAATTAATAAATGTTTAAACAGCTTATCCATTGTTCAACTCAAAAGTCTCTTTCAAGTAATATCACTCGTCATTTTTCGCAAGTAATCATCGGGTTGCATGGTCAAATTCTAAGCCTTTGCACAATTCTTATTGGCTTACTCTTCCTGTTCAATCTTGATTTTTGTTAAACTGCTGAGCTGATTTCTGCATTTGTTTTTCTTAAGCTCAAAATCCTGTCGATGAGATGATGGAGAACTTGTTAGGCATTTCACCACGAAGAATTTGTTGGGTGTTTTCAAAATTTTGGATGGGCGCTGAGATTAGTGTGTACCTCAAGCAGGTAGTGTGCTTTGAAGGAGGAATAATGTACCCTTGTCCTCGGTTGACCTTTTTTTTTACCTGGATTCCTTCTGGATATTTTCAGATTTTATTAGTCCCATTTTAATCCCATTCAAAAAAAATCCACGGGAAATTTTGTGTTCAAGTACAAGGTGTTTACTATATAAAACGTTTAGATGTTTAGGTATCCTTTATTTTCTTCTTCTTCTACGTTGGCTTATTTCTTGTTACTTTTTCTGTTTTTCTTCCTTTCTTTTTTCCCTCTTTTTTGGGCTGGGTGGTGGTATGGGGCAATAGTGGGGGATGTCTGTGTGTGACCTTACAAATATTACCCAAGTCGGTGATTTCCCCTGAGTTACAAATGCGATTTTCTCTGCGTTTTGTTGTTCTAATTTTTGAGGAGGGGGGTCCTTTGGCACTTTCCCAAAAGCGGGATCTTTTGTGCACGAGAATTCGTCTTAAAACACTTAAAATGTTTCTAAACCTGAATAAAAATTTTCGTTCGGATTCGTGCCACGAAAAAAAAAAAAAAAAAAAAAAAAGAAAAAAAAAGAAACTTCTTAATTGCAAACACTGTTTTTCGGCCAGTTTAGATTTGCTAAAAACTTAGATACCCACTGGGCAGAGAACCCACCGGCGATTGCACCGAGCAGACGGTGGGCGCCCTCTATATAACAACGGAAACGTGTCAATTCTATTTTATTGTTTTAAAAGCGCGAGCAAAACTACATTTAAAAATAGCTGAAGGATATTGGACCGATAGAAAAATGTCTTTTGACGCCTTTCTTTAAAAAAAAGATGTGTGAAAAAAGGAGAGAGAGTCGGGTAGGGAAGGAATGTGCTGCTGTAGAATTTTAATACAATAATGAAATAGCAAATATGAAATGAACGACAGAAATAAAGGAAAAATATGTCTGAGCGAGAATAGGCGGGCGGGTCGGAGATAAGGGAGGGAACTTGCAGACTGAACGAATGGGATGTATTCGGTGGGTGGGAAGAAAAAGAGATGGGAGGGGAGGTAAAAGAGAGAAAGTAGGCGAGGAAAAAGAACTTAGATGAGTGAAAGAGGGAGTAAGGAAGAAAAAGAAGAAAAAGAAGAAGAGAGTAAAAGATGAAAGCAAAAGAGAGAAAGCGGAGAGTAGGATAAGGAGGAGGAGGAGGAGGTGGATTTCAAAATAGTTTTATACGTATCTTTTCTGTTCTTAGTCTTTCTCTCACTGCCATTTCTCTCTTATTCGCTCTTCAATTTTTCTTCTTATTGTTACTCTTTTTCTTTGTCTAATTTCCTCTCTTATTAATGTTCTTGACTTGTTCTTTTTGCCCTAATGTTTCTTTTGTTCATGATTTGTTGTTGTTGCTCTACTTCTTCTTCTTCTTCTTCTTCCTCTTCTTCTTCTTCTTCTTCTTCTTCTTCTTCTTCTTATTATTATTATTATTATACCTTTTCTTCTTCTAACTTCTACTTTCTTCAGTCTTCTTCGTCTTCTTCTTTCTTCTTTTTCTTCTATCTTCTATCTTCTATCTTCTTCTTCTATCGTCTTCCTCTTCTATCTTCTTCTTTTTCTTCTTCTACTTCCATCTTCTTTTTTCTTCTTATATCTTCTATCTTCTTCTCTTCTATCTTCTTCTATCTTTTTCTTCTATTTCTTCTACAATCTTCTATCTTCTTCTTCTTCTTCTATCTTCTTCTTTTTCATCATCTATCTTCTTTTTTCTTCTTCTATCCTCTTCTTCTTCTATCTTCTTCTTCTTCTTCTTCTTCTATCTTCTTCTATCTTCTATTTTTTTCTATCTTCTTTTTTCTTCTTCTATCTTCTATCTTCTTCTTTTTCTTCTTCTACCTTCTTCTTTTTCTTCTTCTATCTTCTTCTTCTACCTTCTTCTTCTATCTTCTTCTTTTTCTTCTTCTACTTTCTTCTTCTACTATCTTCTTCTTCTTCTTCTATCTTTTTCCTCTTTTTCTTCTTCTATCTTCTTCTTCTATCTTCTTCTATCTTCTTTTTCTAACTTTTTTCTATCTTCTATGTTCTCCTATCTTCTACATTTTTCTATCTTCTTCTTCTTCTACCTTTTTCTTTCTTTTGCCTGCTTTTTCTTCTATCTTCTGTCCGCTTTTTCTATTTTTTCGAGGAAAAGATAGAAGATAGATTCTTTCCACTTGACAGCATTTCCTGTTGCCCTTTCCCGCTTCATTCCTCTCTCTTCGCCAAACCTCTCTTTCCTGCTCTATTTTCCCCTCACATCTATCTTACTCAACCCCTTCACCAATTATTCTCCAATTTTCCTTTTCCTCTCCCTCTTTCTTTACTACTTTTCTCACCTTCTCCCTCTCCGGTTGTTTTTCGTTCTTTCCCCGAACAACCTCCAGCATTCATTATCTTATATCCGTCTATATTTCTATTTGTTTTCATAGTTGTCCACTCTGGATCGATCATAATACGTGCACACACACACACACACACACACACACACACACACATATATATATATATATATATATATATATATATATATATATATATATATATATATATATATATATATATATATATATATATATATATATATTCACATATAGAATCATAAACGTAGTCCCATAAACACACAAACGATAAAGAAACAGAGACACACAGACACACAAATGAAAACACAGGAAAAGCGTGAATAGCAATATAATGAATAACACACACCACTTCGACGTGGTATAATGGTTAACAAGCTTGTCTCGCTTGATCAATTATAACTAGGTGGTGAGTTCGATCTTCACTGGGAACCCCATACTTTCAACCTTGTGCCAAATCTAAGCTACACTTAGAAAATCACCTTATTAGTATTGGTGTAATGGTTAGTAACTAGAATAATTTCGATTCTCACTAGGTGCTCCATATTTTCGCCCTTGTGCCACATTAGAAAATCATTGTTAGGTAACCTCGGCGTGGTGTAATGGTTAGCCAGCTTGTCTCGCTAGAAAAATTATGACTGAATAATTCCTCACTGGGTGCCCCATACTTTCGGCCTCGTGCCACATCTAAACTAACCTTAGAAAATCGCTAACAATTATTTGTAAGAAACTCTATATAAACGAGTTTGTTCGTCAAAGAACAAAAAAAGGTAATTTTATTTTATTAACATATATTAAATTTAATTTTATTAAATAGCAAAAAAAAATGATGAAAGATTTTTGTCAATTTTTCAACTTGCATGAATAAGCATAAATTCAACGAATTTTCCAAAAATAATTGCATTCTTGGCTAAAATATTTTAAAATTTTACGTATAGTAAGTTTTACTAAAAATTGTAATGAACGAAAACAGACCCGTTACCAGGGTGCTTTGAGTAGGAGAACGGTTTTCGAGTGAGACGGGTATGGCTGGGCCCCGTGAGTAATAATTTTAACTAAGGAGGACTGCGATTTTTATTTTTTATGAATGTAGCCCCCCCTCCCCCACTGGCGATAAATCTGAGGCCGAGTAACACTGATGGCCTAGTAAATTTGTAGAATGCAACTTTGTGTCAAACTTGGATATGTCAAGTAAAATCGAAATTCCAGTAAATTTTATATTATTATTATTATTATTATTATTATTATTATTATTATTCACTTGTGTAT
Source organism: Acanthosepion esculentum (assembly GCA_964036315.1). Lineage (NCBI taxonomy): Eukaryota > Metazoa > Mollusca > Cephalopoda > Sepiida > Sepiidae > Acanthosepion > Acanthosepion esculentum. The sequence continues at coordinate 119,257,511 of OZ038476.1, read as the reverse complement.
TCAAACCAGTTGTAACTGATAATTTTTAACTGGGGTTCAATTGAGACTATGTCGCCTCATTTTTCCAGAAATCAGTTAAGCATTTCTAGCTGATTTTAGCAATGTTCCTGTCCCGTGGGCTTCAATTCTCTCATTGATCTATAATTCCTCCAGCATGTTTTCCTAAACTTTTTCGGGGCTATTCTTGTTGTTACGATAACAATTAATATGGCTGTCACAGCCGAGATATTCATCTTATGGTTCATTCTATTTATTTTGTGGTTTGCCGAAACAGTAATGTCCGTTGGCAAAAACATTTCTTCTGGTTTACAGCTACTTGGCCTGGTTTTCTGGCTTCGATTAAGAGGTCCATTTGTATCTCAAAGTCCCATCAGAGTTTATGCTTCATTCTCTTGGAGAAATTCTGGTTTGTGCATATACCAATGGGTTTTATTGATCGCTTTCACAGTTCCCACGAGATCACCTACACCCTATCATCCTTGTATTCTCACTGGGTTAATTAGCTGAATTTGCTGATTATGTGGTTTATTGTCGCATCTTTATCTTCACACATTCTACATTTTCTATTCTGGCTTTTATCTATTTCTCCCTATATATTATTAACTCATACGGAATCGTTGTATGTCGCTATTCAGGTCGATGTTGTTTCTCTTTTAAGGTTTCCTCTGTACAGCCATATACGTGTCGATTTATCAGCCATGTGAGGCAGAACACTTATACAGCCCCACTAGCTGAGTATAGAAGTAATGTTTAAGACTCCAAAATTACACACCCAGACTGCCCAAGAGATACACAGTGTAGTTGATTAAAGTGATTGTTGAAACTTTTCTGGTTCTGTTGAAGTTGTTAGTATAACATCCAAGATGGACATTCTGGATCAAATAGTCAAATATGTCATAATGATAATTTATCATCAAATTTCGACAAATATATTATTTATATCCCTACTAAGATAATCCTTAAAAAATCTTACAGAGTTGTCAACTTTACGAATTATCTCAGATTAAAGAAATACATACTGTATCAGATTATACGAGGTCTGTTTGAAAAATAAAGGGGCTTTTGTTAGATACAGTTTATTTCAATCCCAAGCAACAAGCTGCATAGTTTCCCCTTTAAAGTCTAATGCCCTTTTCCGTCCTTCTCTGCCACGCTTCTATGCACTACTGGAAGGATTCTTCTTGGGTGCCCCCTCAGCTCCGCCGATACAGCATTCTTGCTGGCCTCCACGCCTTCAAAACGCCTTCTTCTCTCGCACTTCCCGTCTGTGGAACTCCCTTCCGCTTAATTGCTTCCCCGATGACTATAATCTTCAAATATTCAAGTATAATGCCAATCGACATCTGACACCCTGGGTTTGTTCCCCGTTCTTCTCTGTATCCTTTCTTCAAACATGCCTCTTTACTCTTGCTCTCAATCCTCTGTAACCCCTTGCCTTCTAGTGGTACTCCCGCCTTGCTTGGGGCAAATTGCTTAAAAAAATACGAATTCTATCTGAAAATAACGGGACTCGTGTCACAAAAAAATTCATTTCAAGTCCAAACAACAAAGTAAATAGTTTCCTATTCAAAGTAATCGCTCTTGAGTCTAATGAACTTTTCCATCATTCTCTTTCATACTTCTATGCACTGCTGGAAGGATTCTCCTTGGATGCTCCTCAGCTTCTCTTGATGGCCCCCACGACTTTAAAAAGTGTCCCCTTGAGCTTGTGGTAAAGAAAAACGTCATACGGAGCAAGATCAGGTGAATAGGTAGGTTGTTTCAGTACGGCGATGTTGTTCTCGGCCAAGGACTGCTTGATGCTCAGGGCATTATGAGCAGGTGCATTATAGTGGTGAAGCAGCCACGATTTGTCTTGCCAAAACTCGCGTCTGTTCTCGCAAACGCCGCAGGATCTCTTTGTAAACCTGCTGCTTGATCGTCCGGCCCTGTGTCAAAATCTCACGGTGCACGATGCCGCTCACATCGAAGAACGGATAAGTCACGTTACTTTTCAGACATACATCGGACTCTTGAATCTTTAGGCTGATATTGGAGAAGTTGTTTGGTAAGCTTAGTGTGACACGGGGCTAAAAGTAATGGATCCCCTAGAGAGGATTGAATACACTACACAGTTGTATTTGGCAAACAGACTAGATCACTAACCATTGCCACAAGGAAAGGCGAAAGTTGAATCTGCTTAACGTCTCAACAAAATGTCCGGCTACAAACCATCCCCAATACTACTATGACTTTTTCTTGATCTTCCTTTATTACATCCTCCTCCTCCCCCTCCTCCTCCTCCTCTTCTTCTTCTTCTTCTTAATCATCATCATCATCATCATCATCATCATCATCATCCTTTTTCATCTGTTCATCTTTTTTCAAATCTCATTTCTTCTTCTTTTCTTAATCATTTCCCACCTTCTTCTTCTTCTTCTTGCCAAATTTCCTCTCTTCCGCCTTCACTTTTTTCTTGTTCTTCTTGTTTCATCTCCTCCTCGTCTACTTTCCAAATTATCTCTCCTCCTCCACCTCTTCTTCTCTTTCCATTTCCTCCTCCTCTTTCTTTTTGCCAAATTCCTTCTCCTCTTCCAACTCTTCTTCTTCTTCATCATCATCATCATCATCATCATCATCATCATCATCATCATCATCATCATCATCTTGCCAAATTCCCTCTCCTCCTTTCACTCTTCAACGTATTCTCTTTTCCTTTCCCCCTTCTCTTCTTGTCATATTCTCTACCCTTCTTCTTCTTCTTCTCTTTTCATTTCCTCTTCTTCTTACCAAATTCTATTGGTACGAAAAAGAGGAAATTTATATAAATCTTCGTTGATTTATATAGAATATTTACAGGAATGGGCTCTGTATCAAACACTTGTTAACTAATTGGTGGATGCTTTAAACTGAAGTTACAAGCCCGTTTTCACTGTTTAGTGATGACGTCGTTAGATGTCGTTCCAATGCAGGATGATAAACGAGGTTCGTAAGTAAGCGTTTCTATTGACTAAGAAGTTTTTTTTCTTTCTATCTCTAATCACTAAAGATTCTGTAATGCAAAAAAAAACACGGATTTTACATCTTAAAGCCAGTATTGTTCCAGATTAAATTATTGTGCGAATAAATGAAAGATGACAAGGAGAGAGAGAGAGAGAGAGAGAGAGAGAGAGAGAGAGAGAGAGAGAGAGAGAGAGAGAGAGAGAGAGGGAGAATGCAAATGAAGGGGGAGAGCTTGGGGAAATCGGCTGAAATAGATAAATCGAAAGAGAACAAAACAAAACGCACCTTTGATCCATTAATATATATATATATATATATATATATATATATATATATATATATATATATATATATATATATATATATATATATATATATATATATATATATATGACAGAAATTTTGGGGGATTTGAATAATCATTTATAGTAATGCATCCAGATTAGAAGTAACGTCAACAGATTGCAGAAAGCATTGAGCGGCTATCTCGTCCTATTTGGTCCGTTGGTATAACGCTTGCGTTGTATCGTAACGGTCCAGGTTCGATTCTCGGTAGTGGATGCGCACCGCTGATTCTTCTAGTCTCGATGAATTACTATATATATATATATATATATATATATATATATATATATATATATATATCCCGATAGATAATACAGATTTTAAAAGTACTAGAATGTATTAACGTCTAGGAAAATTGCGTTGGTCAAATCAGCATTCTGTTTCCTGGCTTTTACCTCAACTCGAACACAGACTGCTGGCGCCGAAAGAAAGTAATCTCTTCTATCATCCATCAAGCAGGCATCATAGCTCTCTATCTATCTATCTTGATAGATAGATATCGATATTTAATAAGATTAACTTGGTATAATGAAGGAAGGTTTTGTCACACTAATCTTTCTAGTAGGGAGGATTTAAATGTCTAGAAAAGCACAATTCGAAGTTGATTTTTATATACGCTCGTACACCAAACTTTGACACCATTGAGAAAATATGTAACAAATTCAACTACAAAAAATCCACATGAAACCTATCTGAATAGACAGCAAGCATATTATTAATAAAAGTGTCATTTAAAAAAATAACTGACATATGACAGCAAGTGTCAAACCGTGCAAGAAACAAAAAAACATAAACAGTCAACACATGGGGTAAACAATTCTGCGTTTTCTTCACTCTGACGATATATGCCAGTTGTCTTACGACTAACGTATACGCTAATCCCCGCTGTACTCCCAGTACCCGAATATTTGTTTCTGGGTGAGGCTCAACACCTGTCGTCAATTCATTGTCGATTGGTGATTTGTGACTAGGATGACTAGAAATCATTACCTAGAATCAACGACTCCAGCCTCCAAGGACTGTTGATGCTATAGGCAGTTTCATCAGGGCAATATCCGAGTTTGAACATTTGAGGACAATGAGTAAGAACGTGGGATTTAGTATTTAAATTGTATTTGGGGGAAGGGGAAAATAAAATGTCCATACTTTCATCCTGGTTAGTACGAACTCAAAAAGTACTTTTTAGCGTGTATGTATTTCAATACCTTTGCTTTTTTTCCTCCACTTCTCTTATATTTTACGTTGTGCGTTTATATATAAGTAATAAAGCGTTAAGAAATCATTTGGGCCCAACCGACTGAGGATTCTGAAATTTGAAACCAAGGTAGCGTGGTCAGCTGATCTCCTAATTTTTTTAAATTTAAAAGATCTGCATGTTAAATTTTTATTTTTTTATATGTGTATTGAGCACTTTTTAATACAACTGTTTCCTGGTCTAATTCAACACTGACCAATAATTGTCTTATTTATATATATATATATATATATATATATATATATATATATATATATATATATATAAAATAGGCAGCATATATTTTACATTACAAAGAGTTAATCATACCTTGAATCAATCAGCAATATGAATGCGATTATTGGAGAAATCATTATCGCATTCATATTGCTGATTGATTCAAGGTATGATTAACTCTTTGTAATGTAAAATATATGCTGCCTATTTTATTATGTTCACCAGTAAAGAATTCCTGAGGAAAAAAAACTACAAAGTAAGACATATCACTCTGTTACTTGAACTATCTACTTAGTTCATATCATATTAACCGAAAAACACGTATAAAAAAAATACGTGCAGTTACCAAATTACAAAATACATAAAAAAATTCTCACTTTAAATATTTAAAACTTAGCGTCGCGATTTTCACGCTCCAACACCATATAACTGTTAGCAAATAGTTCATTCTTAAAAAACATCTTTCGGTTGGATAAACACATTTAATTCGTCTCCCAGTTTTGATTCTGATGGAAAATAAAGCCTGATGATGAACTGCGTGAAGCATTCGAAAGTACTAGCAGAAATAAATAAAAAAATACACCATATCCATTTTATTTATGAGGATCTCATCATTCAGAGGATTATCAGTAGTATAATGCTTATGTTTATGTCTACTAGCGAAGTGATTTCGCCAATAATCGCATTCATATTGCTGATTGATTCAAGGTATGATTAATTCTTTGTAATATATGACAAGACACAAGAAGTGTTGAAACAAAATGGCTACTTTTGTCGTGATTTTATAACATATTTATGTTGTAATATTCAAATAAATAATTATATATATATATATATATTAACAGTATTACTCGCTTGAAAAACCTCGGATGACTCAACTAGTAGACACCTGAGGGCAAAATGGTACCCGAGGAAAAATTGGAAGTAAAAAAAGAAAGAACTAAAAACATCTGAACAAGGCGAAAAAAAAATCGTCAAGTGTCCTAAGTCCTTAGTCCAAAGAAAAAAAAAAACAAGCGAGTATAAAGACAACAAAAACATAGAGGGCTCAATACGCTAAGTAGAGCGGTACATTAAAATAATTTATTATTATTCTATATGTATATTATTAGTATTCGAATTATTCTATATATATAAAAGTGACAGAAATTATATATATATATATATGTATTTCTCTGTGTGCATAGATAGATTTTTTCTTTTTACAAACCTTTTCCTAAAAATGGAACTATTTTACATACCGATTGCATATTTGTAACAGGCTGTAGAAAGAATCGGGCCAAACGTTGTGACAGCAACAAGAGCAACCTTTCGACTGTATTCGAGCAGCCCTTAGAATTAGGGTTACCAGACCAGCCTACACTTTGCGCTGCTGAAGTTTGATTTTGGCGATATGCAACATGTGGGATTTCTTTAGCATCAAATAGATATTTCCCTCTACTTTGTATTTTTTATTTTTCGCTCGAGATAACTCAGACAGTCATGAATCTATCACTCCAAACACCACAGTCCTACATCAAGGCTGTAGGGTGTGGCCTTCTGTGCCATAACAGTTGGTCACTGTAGGTGGTTGCTGAACGATCAATCCGTCTTGCGCCATGGCTAGGTGTCCAGAGCAGTTGATCACACGCGAATTCAGTTGATCACACGCAATGTCCTGCAAAGCGCATTCTGCGTTCGCATAAGATTGTATAAATATCAGGGATGGGTCCATAGAGCTGTAGTTTAGTTGGGTGTTGTCTCCAAGCAATGTTAAGTATAACATCCGAGTGCAGGTCCCATTAAGCATTGACTGAATAGTTTTAGTTAATGTGCATCTAGTAGCACTATGTATTAAAATCACCTCTACAGTAACCGACTCTACCTCTAATTTGATAAATATTTGTAATATTGATTCAAAATCCCTATTTCTTCACAAGCCACAGTAGTAGAATTGTTTCAAATCAACATTCTTATCTTAAACATCTATTAGATTCAGGCGGAAGCCATCTATACACAACGGTTAGAAGCAGCTGGTAATTTTAAGTAGCATAGTACATGAACAAACTGGTTGATCCTGAAAAAGAATACGCAACCTTTGTAGATCAGACGAAACTGGCTTACAACTACACGAAATGTTTTACTTCTCTGAAATGCCAATTCATTTTATCGTAAATGTAACGTTCAATCAACCGTCGCTTTTATGTGAGTTGCTATGGCGCCATTTTTTGTTTGGTTGGCGGGAAACTCAGCCTTTGTATTGAAGTTTAATTCGGCACCAGTTTCTTTGCTTTTAATTCATTAAGCTATTGATGTCCATCTCCCCCTGGTGGAGATCGACAAAAATCTTCCAGAAATATACAACAATAACAAACTACAACAACAATAACAACAGCAATAATAACTATTGATATACGTAAAATTATATCATTTGATGTGAGCGTGTGGCAAAGTGGTTAGAGCGTTTCGAGCAAACACGGGTTCGAATTTCAGCATTTTTAATTTGTCATATTCTTGACGATATTGGCCTTGGATTCATTAGAAAGTATCTACAAACACTACCCCGTGTTGACCTCTACTGACCCTGTGAAACTGGGTGAACTAAGTCACAAGTCATCATGACCGAGGTTTTGAGCGTACTGGCATTGTTTAAACAGTTGGTCACACCAGATTATGAGCTCTCTCCCCCTCAGCATAGTTGTAGTATAAAGCACAAGTGGCCCTTGTGCTTAAACAGGCGTCTGCAACAGGGATTGACTAGCCGACCTAGTACGCCGGATGTACTTTAAAATGAGTACCCTGTCACTGATATTATTATGACTAACTATTACTGGAAAAAATGTTTAAGTCGCAAATTATTAAAAGATTAATCGTCTCCGCTGAAAAAAAAAAGTTTTACAAAGATCCCAACACAGCACAACAGGATTGTCTTAAAAAGATTTGTTTTAAAACCAGTATTTCAGTTTTCGGGAAAATTTTTCATGTCTTAAAATCTTTAAACATTTTTATTTCTTTAAGCGATCCTTTTCTCGGTTTTATCTTTCTAGAAATGTAAAAAAATAGGGGCTATAAATTTTATTTTAATTAGTAGTCGTGGACTTTTGGCTAGTATTACTATTAGTAAAAAAAAAAAACATCAGAGATCCTCCCTGGATCCATAATTTTACCGAGATATACTATCCTCTTTAATTTAAAAAAATAAACGCTCCTGAAATTCGCGCTTCTGCCCCCACTCCACAATAGGCATGCCCCTCATCACCACCACACACACACACACACACACAGGGTTAAGATGTTCCGGGTAGTAAGCAGCGGCTTTGTCGATTATTATAGTTGATGATTGAAAATATAACTTAGGGAGAAAAAAGATAATGTACAAGAAGCAAAATAAAAAAATAAAAAAGCTGCTGAAAGTAGCCTTTTGGGGGGGTCCACCCTCGTCGGGGGTTTTGCGGCCATGCAGATACACAATGTATATTATTAGTTGAAGACTGACAATGCAATGTCAGTTTAAAAATAATTTTAAAGAATGGTGGATGTGCCATAAAACAGTGCTGAAAAAATGCCAATGGCCACAACGGGATCCCAAAAAACGTGGGGGCCCTCACGATCGGGCGTTTCGTGGGTGAGATGCGCCTGCTCTGACTGTCTCTTTCTGAATGTAAGTATACGTGCCCTTTTAGTTTCTAATTTCCTTATGACCTCCTCGTTTCTCCCATTTTATGGCCATAGTATTCTCAGCATTCGTCGGTAGATCTGCATCTCTCGCTTCAAGTCTCTTCTTCATCCGTGATAAGAGTCTGTAGAGTTCACTACCATGTAGGAGAGTCGATATTACATAGTCATTCATCACTCTTTTCTTTGTTTCTGTTGATGTTTTCTTATATCTTAATATTTTGGCCTGGTTTCTGGAAGGCATCTTTTTCTGGATACATCGCCATAAGTTACAAGAGTCTGAGTAGCGAGTTCTATCTTCACTTCAACTTCGAGAGGAATATTTAATAACCGTGCCTTGTCGGTGGGTAACAGTTAACAGGTCAGACTGGCTACTGTGTAGTGGATTCGATCTTCTTTACATACCGTACTATTTGGGCCTTGTACTAAATATAAGCGACTCTTAGTAAATAATAAGTGACTACATTGAAGTAGAAAGAAAGAAAGAAAGAAAGGGAAGATGAAGTGCAAAGACAAAAAAATAGTGGAAAGATAAAGAAAGTGAAAGAAAGAAAAACTGAATAAATAAGCATATCAGAAAAAGAAAGAAAAAATAAAATAATAAATGTAAAATGGAGAAGAAAGAAAGAAAGAAAAATACGAAAATAGAACAAAAAATGGAAAGGTAAAGAGAAGAAAGAAAGAAATAAAAGACTAAATACGAAAATAAGAAAGTGAAACGAAAAATGGAAAGAGAATGAAAGAAAATAAAAGATTAAATGCAAAAATAAGAAAAAGGAAAATGGAAAAAAAAAAGAAAGAGAGAAAGAAAAATCTACGTCAAATTGCTCCGATTATGTGTGAAAGTAGGTGTGGACATTAAGACCTTTGGCAAGTCTTCCACACTCAAACCCCACGAGGGTCGATACGCTAATGTACTCATCGAAATCGCCATACACAAGAGATATAAATAGCTCGAACAGAAGTGGCGAGAGATAATTCTGTTAAAAATGGCTGCCTTTCTTTTTGCCGGGCATAGCGACATGTTTGGACCAACTCCATCCCATACACACACCTGCGTGTATAGTGTTTATTTAGTCATTTTTTTTTTTTTACTGTAAAAAGTTTGTCCGTCTTTCGGGCGGTCAGTCATTTATTATTGAAAAGTTCGATAGCTAAACCAGCTGGGCATGTCTTTAGAAATACACACACACACACACACACACACACATATATATATATATATATATATATATATATATATATATATATATATATATATATATATATATATATATATAATACAGATCACTAACACTTATATGAAATAATTACGAGAATTTAACGTATTTCAAGGTGAGTAGATTGTTTACCAAGAAAGTGCGCAAAAGAAAAGGAGAGCGACAGTTTCTGCGACTCTCTCTCTCTCTCTCTCTCTCTCTCTCTCTCTCTCTCTCTCTCTCTCGGTATATCTGAGAAACTCTGAAGTCGGTCGAAATTAATTGAACATTTATTAATTTGTTGACTAATATCTATCTATCTATCTATCTATCTATCTATATATATATATATATATATATATATATATATATATATATATATATATACAAATGATGAAATTAAGGAGGATTTTAGATAATCATAATTAAGTAATTCAACGAGTCTAGAAGAAACGTCAACAGAATGCAGAAAGCACTGGACGGCCGTTTCGTCCTATATTTGGGACTCATCACCAGTGCGCATCCTCTACCGAGAATTGAAGCCCGGACAGTTACGTTATCAGGCAAACATCATACCAACTGTACTGACGGGCCTCGGTGACAAAGAGGTAACGGATTAGACTCGATATTGCGCGGCTCGTTCACATATTCCATGGTGAAACTCATCCGAGTTTCCCTTACCTCTTGGGGCACAGTCCTATGGATATATATATATATATATATATATATATATATATATATATATATATATATATATATATATATATATATATGTTACCAGTAATGAAAGGTGATTAGATCCAGGGCTTTCTCATTCCTGGGAGGAACCTCTCCCTGATTAATCATGACTTCATGGGTGTAACTCTTCTCAATACGCTTGCGGATCGATGAAGCTATTTAACCAATAGTAGGTTAGAATTCAGAGTTGTCCTTCTCTGAAACCGGTTTCCACATATGGCTATAGAACCTAGTCTACCTTGCTATTTTGAGTGTGGAGAAATGGATTCATGCCTTCTCCAAATGTATTTGCGCGTAAGTGAATGTTACAAACTCGAATGGAATTCTAAATCGGAACGCCGATTTCTCAATACCAGTAGCTATCCATTATGACACCGTCTCTCTCTCTTTTCTCTCTCTCTCTCTCTCTCTCTCTCTCTCTCTCTATATATATATATATATATATATATATATATATATATATATATATCCAAATGTGAAAGAACGAAGAGTAAGATTTCAGCGTTCAAAAGATTAATTTAAAACAGGGCTGAATACAAAAATAGAGCAATAAATATTTATTTATTATGCAGTGTTACATTAGAACATGCACATACCCACTACAAAACTGTAAATCTTGTTTCAACGTTAAATAAGAACAAAAACTTTTTAACGTTTCATCAGGTGGGGAATCACGATGATACTTCACCTCATGAAACGTTAAAAAAGTTGAAACAAGATGTACAGTTTTGTAGTGAGTATGTGCATGTTCCAATGTAACACTGCATAATATATATATATATATATATATATATATATATATATATATATATATATATATATCAGGTCATCCCATAAGTTTTGTCCCAATTTTGAATTTTGAAACAAGTGACCAAATGTTACATTTAATTACAGATTCAATCAACAATGTATTTTCCCTGATTATCTATGACTTCCTTCCATCTATTAACAAGCTTACTAATTCCATTACTGTAAAATTCTTTTGGCTTTGATTCGAAGAACTCACAAATGTCAGTTTTAATCTCTTCCTGTGTTACAAAAGCTGTTTCTTCCAAATGATTCTGTAAGCTACGAAACAAATGGTAGTCTGAAGGAGCAAGGTCGGGAGAATATGGTGGATGAGGAATTTTCTCCCAACCAAGTTCTTCGATCTTTTGTGACATGATTCTTGTTGTGTGTGGTCGCGCATTGTCCTGATGAAACATCACCCGTTTTCGATTCACTAGAGCAGGTCTTTTTTTCCTCAAAGCTTGGTTCAAACACTCTAATTGCTGACAGTATATTTGAGCATTAATTGTTGCATTAGGTGGTAAGAATTCAACGTGGATTATTCCTTGGCAATCCCACCACATTGAAAGAAGAACCCTTTGCCCATGAAGTTTCCTTCTCGGCTGTGGCTGGGGTCCTTCCCCTTTATCAAGCCACTGTCTACGACGCTTAACATTTTGATAAAAGATCCATTTTTCATCGCCAGTCACAGGTCTATACAAAAAAGGTGAAACAAGTTGGCGAGAATGGAGAGAAGAGCCGATGTCAACTCGGGATTTGAGGTTGTTTTCAGACAATTCATGAGGCACTCATTTTCCAAGTTTAGGAACTTTTCCAAGTTGTTGAAGATGACAATGAACCGTTGTATGGTTTGAACTGAGAACCACTGCCAATTCCTTAACTGATAAAGCAGGATTTTCTTCAAGGGCTGCTTCAAGAAGCTTTTCATCAAACTCAACTGGACGTCCGGTTTGATCTTCATCTTCAAGGGTGAAATCTCCACCTCTGAATTTTGCAAACCATCTTCTGCGAGTTTTTTCATTCACACATTCCTCTCCATAAACTGAGTGAATGTTTCTAGCCGCTTCGGCTGCTGAGTTTCCTTTCTTGAACTCATAAAGCATTATGTGCCTCAAATGATTCTTGGGTACTTCCATGTTAGCAGGGTTTTAATCAAACAAAATTCAATTTTATTGTTCTCTGAAATAAAATTTGATCAGTTTAAATGCATCTCAACATAAAAATAATGTTCAGCTCCATTAGACATTATAAAATACTCTTTACATTTCGTTCATTTTAACAAAAAGTTAAAATTCGGACATAACTTATGGGATGACCTAATATATATATATATATATATATATATATATATATATATATATATATATATATCGGTTTTGTAGTGCGTATTCAATTTATGTAACGTAAACCATTCAAACGAAAAACAAATACTGAAGCTAGTTATATGGCGAGAATCACTCTCACAAACAATATTTAATAATAAATTACAACCAACTTCGAATCTGTTAATGAATGGTGTGATCCTTGTTCATAAATTCCGGGCTTATCTGGTCTTATTTTTTTGTACTAGCTTCAGTATTTGATCTTTTCCTGCTACCCACTTTGGAGTCAATCGAGCAATCTTTTGCTTCAGCTGTTATCGCTTCTACTTTCTATATTAGAGATGTTCAATGTATCCCTCCCACCTATTTTTCATGGTTGAATTTCTTCTATTTTATCTTCGTCTGTTCTCTGATCCATGTTACCGTCTTTCTGTCTCTTTCAACTGAAACGCTCTTTCCATTCTTCTTAACACATTCTTTATTGTATTTTATTTTATTTGTTCAGTTCATCAAGCAGTTTTCTTAATTTCTATGTTTCGGACCTGTACATCACATCATTATATATTCGTTATTCACTTTACACTTTAAAATATTGGCAACGTGTTATTATGTCTCCTAAATGCAATAAAATGTTTTGCAGCCTGTGTCATTTTATTGCATTTCCGTTCGTCTTATCTTTAATGTTATTTCCTGTCTTTTGTAGATGTATTCCTGGACTTCTTCCAGTTCTTCATCCTTTATTCTTATTAATTATCTTTCCCACAGTGTTGCAATTGAATATTACTTCTGTTTTATTTCTGTTCATTTTAGATTCTACTTTGAGATTTTTCTTTATTCGGATCTTCTAGCAATTTCTTGGAATTTCTTCGATTATTCTGAAAAATGATTTCAGCAAATCGCAGACAGTTTGATTAAATATTCTCCTTTTATATTTACTCCCATCAAGCCTCAGTTAATTTTCTGGAAAAAATGCTTTCAAGACCTGCTCTAAATCTCACTCCTTTAATCCAATCTTTATTTTATCCGTGTCTTTGTGTAGGAGAATAATGGCGTTGCAGTTATTGCATACATTCTCAATTTCTAATATAATTTTTCTTTAATACTTTGATCTCGTTGGGATTTAAATGTTATTTCATCAACTAATGACAAACGACACTATTTACACTATTCGCACTATTGTCCTCATCTTTGTCGCCATGTTTATCACAACGTTTAGGCCGTTGTACGCTCCGGCCTTCTTCAGGTGGTTGGAATGTCGAACTGAACCCTTTATTTCGCTCGCTGGGGTAGACTGTTCTAGTTCCACGTGCCATGTCTAATGGATGTCAGTTATCTCCTGTTGATTCCCCGAAACGTTGTGATAAACATGGCGACAAAGATGAGAACAATAGTCCGAATAATGTAAATAGTGTACATAATACCACATCTCAGAAATATAGACAGATACTAATGACAAACGATTTGTTTCGTTTCTTTTCTATATGCGTATTGTTTCTTTTACAAAAATGTCCACCTTGTAAAAGTCCCAAAAGCAACTCGACTTAGAGAGTTACAGTGTAAGAGGTAAGGAGTTTATGGGGATGTGTGAGGAAGATAACGTTTAACCCTTGATTTGAATAGGTTAAGATTGTTGTGATCGGGGAAGCATCCTCTTGGGAGTCGTTTTCACAAAGTAGTGGTTCATAGGGAAAAGCTGTTCAAGTAGAAGGGAATGACGGTGGTTCGCTACAATGTGTGTGGCTTAGACGTAAATGTAAGAACTGATGAAACGAAGAAAGATAGTTCGTCTAAACACTTCCTACCGAAATAGAGAGACAGAGAGAGAAAGAAGGAGGGAGGGAGGGAGAGAGAGAGAGTCACAACAAGCTTGCAACGTTTTGTTTGTGGGAAAACGGTTGTAAGGTGGAAAAATAATCACCCAAAAGTCCGCGTAGGGGCTTTTTGGACTGAAAAGTAAAGACAGTCCAGTTCAAGTCCATATATGGCAGCAGTACTCCATTTTCGGCCTGATCTGGCTCTTGTAAGGTTTGAGGATACAGTACAGGTAATCGACCATTTTCCAGCATCTTTAGATATGGCTCGTATGTACGAATTCCACGATGTCTGATTTGAGATTAAGAGGCGCTCCAGGCAAAGAGGCCTCCCTGAGAGAACACTCGTTCATTCCGGGTCCGTTCGGTGATTATAGAACCTCACTAGTGTGGTTTTACTGAATATAACCAGACAGTTTTCCCCTAGTGAGTTGTCAGAGGAGAGATCAACTGCCACACTCTAGCTATCTAGAATTTGGGAGAGGCACCGCTATACCGTCTCATCGCCAGCCTAGATATTCAAAAATGCGTCAATACTTTAATAATGTTCCTCTTATTAGAGGATCAAAGAAATCTCTTTGTTAAGTATTTCAAATTGGCTAATTTGTTGAAACAATGATTTGCACAATATAATCTGACACAGTGTGCATAAAAAACGATACTTGGAAGAAAATAACAGAAGACCATTATTTGAGGACACGTGACGTCAGAAACTTATTGGTCTGACCGCTTCATCATTATACCAGAAGTCGCATCCATCAATTCTTTAAAGTTAACCAAAACTACCTTTATAACGTCCTTGATATGCAAAGTCAGTTACCTCACCTTTTTTTCTGGTTAGGTAAGATAGGGCATCCAGGAGCGTATCTACTACTTGCCGAAAAGAGAGACAGTATTGTTAATCTAGCACATTTCCATGTGCAGTGTCCGTTGTTTCTAAAGGCCAGAGTAAACGACAAGCTTACAAAAAACTCTTCCGATGTTACAAAATCAAAATGGCCGTCGCTACCGCCTGCTTATTTTCACATATTCTTGTTAAGTAATTAAAGTAAAAAATTATTTCTTATCGTTTTCGTCATCAAAATTTCACTGAGAGTTCGCCTCTACTTAGAAAAGCAAATAAATAAACGTACATTATTACGAGGTTGAATATACGTAGATATGATGCATCTAACTATTAATGTGATTTTTTTTATTTATTTTACCTTGAAGCTAATCGTGTCTTGGTTGCCATCTAAACAAATGGTTGTCATAACAACTGAAAATGTATAGAAATCGCCTTAAGCGTTCAGCATAGTTAAAACTGTTCGTTATCTTTAGTAGAACTCTAAAGAGAATAGGTTATGTTACTCTAATCGAAAAGATATCAGATTTTATTTATTCTGATGGTTTTATTTAGAATCTGACGTCATGATTTTTGTCAAGTCTTTTGTTGTGCTACCTAAGTTCCTTTCCATTCGCCATGAGATAATATGATATTATATTGGTCAATATAAGATAAAAATCCCAGCCATTTTATCACAGATTTTGCATGAATCAAGATGCTGAGAAATTCACTCACCCAACTGATTTGAATATTTACACAAAAATGATTTACATACAGACTTAATAAATACACATATTCTGTGTGAATAAGTATAGCATATAATATCATATATATATATATGTGTGTGTGTGTGTGTGTCTCTGTGTGTGAGGCATTGTGGTATGTATTCATCTACATAGAGTTGATACTCAATAGTTCTCACATCAATTTTCCATAGTTTCTTTCAAAGTAGTTAGTTCACTGCTTGCTGTTAGCACATTGGGTCACCAATTGTACTGCTCACAATGGGTAATGCCAAAAGTCCGTATTACAATCAGCCATTTTTTCAGCGTACTGTCGGATATCGAGAGTAGGAGGCCTTCATACGACAGGCTTATTTTTGTATATATTGGTACACACACACACACACATACACATACACATATATATATAGGAAGGAGTGCTCAAGAATTCTCAGCCCGATACACTTCACAAAATCAACACACACACACATATATATATATATATATATATATATATATATATATATGTGTGTGTGTGTGTAATTTCACGCATGTTAAAGTGTTCCCTGAGAAATTTCCCGCACGACTTCGTACACACACACACACACACACACACACACACACACACACACACATATATATATATATATATATATAGGTATGTGTGCGAATGACACATACACGAAAGAAAAAATCACTTATTTCCCACAATAATTAACTGTTTTCCTATACAATCTCCTTCTTTGTCAATGCACTTAATTCAGAAGTGTATATTAATGATGTACAGAGGACGTTATATCTGTGTCTGTATGTGTATGTGTATGTATGTGTTTGTAATAATGGTGCCCTAGTAATTTACTATGTCAGGTAATCTGCAGTTAAAATCTGTTAAACATTTGCTTAATAAGTACATGACAAGCTATGTACTTATTGATCCAATTCCACACGCAAGACCACGCATACACACACATACGTATATATGTGTATGTGTGTGTGCGTGTGTGATAATGGCGACCTATTTTCTTATTTATCAAACAATCAATATCTACAGTATTGCATATAATTATGTAAATTGATACTAACTACCTGCTTCAATTCGGTAATTCAATTCAACAAAACAAATAACATAAAAAAAGGTGCGATTAATTCACTAAAATATTCGTCTTATTATAGTTTAAAACATTTTTTTCGCAAAATTTCTTAAAATTAATAAATTCTAAACACTTCAAATACTCCAGTGAGTGGATCAGTCATAACACGTTTAGCAAAAGTCGATAAAGAAATTTACAGGTTATTTAAGAAATTGAATATAGACTCATTTGTACTCAGGACGACTTTCTTCAACACCGTAAAAATACAACCCCCCACCCCCAAAAAAACAACAACGAAACAAAAAATAAATAAATAAATAAAATCCTTTACCAAAAAACAAAATTCACAACACCTGACGACTTCCAACGGCATCAACAACCAAAAGGTACAATACATGTCGCTAGAAGGCGCCAATAATGATATAATCAAGATGTTGGCCTTCTACACTACCTTAAACAAAAGGTTAGGTAGGTAACTTCCATCAATAAAAGAAAGAGTGATAACAGTGAATTTCAGAATTACAATTACCCGAAACAATTGCTTTAAAGAAAAGACTTAATAAATTTCAAAAAATTTCAATTAACGTTAAATGCCTGGTCAATGATTGCAGATGTTTCCTGTGTGAAAACGGCTGATTTCACTCTTACTTTATGCAACTGTTTTCTCAAGTCAATTATTAAAAATTGGCTTTGAGCGTGGAAGCATGTAGGTCTTGGAAATGACCATCTTTCATTGAATCTTGTGGACTGCGCTACAGAATCATTAACTGCAACACATAACAGAAACTACATACCCGCTGTTCATCTCGAGGTCCAGAGTTGGATATGCAATGTGATAGGTCCTGATCTGGCATATCGTCTACAGTCACTTTCTCACAGACGTACTGTGGCTTCCCTCTGTCTTTTCTGCAAATATTTTCATGGCAACTGCTCTGACGAGCTACTTTCACTGGTACCCCAGCTGCATGAAATTAAGCCTGCTACTAGGTTGACATATCGGTCTCAACCTTTCACTGTCGAAACAGTTAAATGTAACCGCCTCTTCTACTCCAACACCTTCTTCTCTGGCACTTCCTGACAGTGAAACTCCCTTCCTC
Source organism: Acanthosepion esculentum (assembly GCA_964036315.1). NCBI lineage: Eukaryota > Metazoa > Mollusca > Cephalopoda > Sepiida > Sepiidae > Acanthosepion > Acanthosepion esculentum. The sequence goes on along the minus strand of OZ038476.1, from coordinate 119,239,464 downwards.
GTACTTGCTTTCTGATGCCTTGATCCTGATCCTTGTCCTTTTATATATCCTTTCCTCAAACAACCCTCTTTACTCTTGCTCTCAATCCTCTGTAACCCCTTGCGTGCTAGTGGCACTTCCGCCTTGCCTGGGGTGAAATGTTTAAAAAAACAAACAAACCTGAAGACTTTCAACAGCAGGAATAACAAAAATGGATAGCACATGTAACTCGTAAAGAAATTAATGACATAATCAAGATGGCAAATTTCTGTGCTCAAGAAGGAAGCCATCATCAATAGTGTAAAGAGCTATAACAGTTAGTGGACTTGAGAAAACTGAAAAAAATATTTAAAGAGAAATATTTTTAAAATTATGACCGACAGTAACGCTAACTATATAGTTAGTTAATTTATGCCGAATGTTTCCTTTTAAGGAAACGGCTAAACTTATTATTATCGTTAAGATATGTTGGTTGATTGATTACTTGTATTGTTTTTCTTACGGTTTAAGATGCAGGGGGCTACTGGGAGTGAAAGAGAACGAATATACTTTAGAAGGAACCAGAAACCCAATTACAGGTTATTTAAAGGTAGAAAATATTTTTACAGGTTATTTAAAGGTAGAAAATATTTTTACAGGTTATTTAAAGGCAGAAAATATTTTACAGGTTATTTAAAGGCAGAAAATATTTTTACAGGTTATTTAAAGGTAGAAAATATTTTTACAGGTTATTTAAAGGCAGAAAATATTTTACAGGTTATTTAAAGGCAGAAAATATTTTTACAGGTTATTTAAAGGTAGAAAATATTTTTACAGGTTATTTAAAGACAGAAAATATTTTTAGATTGTAATGATTTGTTCTTGCGATAATAGTGATTTTACCGTTACAAATGCTACTAATTGATCCATAGCTGGGGGTGACGAGGTGGATTCATATTTTTCCCAAGGGTATCAACGCATAAGTGGATATAAGGAACTCGACTGAAATTGGAACGTGGTTCTTCGATTTCCAATTATCCGTTACACCACCCGAATACCCGAACTTACAGCACCTGGTATTCCCAAGCGGTCACCCATCTAGGCACTGACTAGGCTCGACGTTGCTTAATTAAGATATGTTGGGCTAAGATATGTGGGGTAACGTGACAGTTATCGGCTTGTAAAGTGGAATCGACGAGCTAAGTTCAAATCCCGGCGTAGTCTGCTACGTTTATTTTCACACGAATAATTTGAGAAGAGTCTGAATTCATATCTTTCATTAGTTATATGTTAAATAAAAAGGTTGGCTGGGTTCTCCAAGGAAACAGCTAACCTCGTTATTACTGTTACCGCTACCATTTGTATATTCGTCTCATATTTCATACTCTCTCTCTCTCTCTATCTTTCAGACTCAAGGTGCTACTGAGAGTGAAAGAGAACGAAAAGACTTTAGAATGAACCGTAAACCCAACCCAGTTTAGGATTGAGTTTCCGGTTCCTTCTCAGGTATTTTCGTTCATATAACTCTTAGTAGCTCCAATGCGTCTTAGTGGCATCGTCGCCTTGCTTGGGATGAATTGAGTTTAGGATTGGGTTTCCGGTTTCTTTTTAAAGTATTTTCGTTTATTTCACTCCCAGTAGCCCCTTGCATCTTAGTGGTATTATCGCCTTCCTTGGGGTGAATTGATTATCGTCTATCAGTCACCTTTATACGATAGTGGTTTATTGTAGAACAATATCTGAGAGGTAACCTTTGTTAACTCCGTTTTTTCTTATCTTGCTCCGCTTCGGTGAAATGAAATAAAAGCGCATTTGTAATAAATAAAAAAAGAAAGAAAGAAAACCTGGTGATAATCACTGACTATCGAATAATCTAAATAACAGATCTACAGAAATGGGACAACCAGATTCTGACCACTCGCGTTTGTTTTCCCTCCTGTTCATTTCGTTCTAATGTTCACATTAATGTATATTTTATCGTGTCCACTGACCGTTTCTGGACACGGCCAATTGACCAAGAGCGTCCTTCGTAACCTTTCAAGTAAACAACAACTCAATAACTGTTTTCATATAGCATTGATTAATGTTCAAATAGGCTCCGGATCACCAATGAGTGACTAATACTTTAATGCATTGTGTGGCGTGTAGCAAACGCTTCCTGGGTGGGACTCGCCGATCAGAAATGCGAAACGGAATTGTATAAGATCACAGTTCCTATCCATTCTCTACAAGGTATTCCATAGCTATTACCTTGATTTAATGTTCATATTGTGCATTATACTTTCTTTCTGTTTTTTTTTAAATCATTTCAACACATGCAAGGCAATAAAGACACTAAGATGCAAGTGGTTACTGAGTGGGAAATAATGAGAAAGAGAAAACAATATTAAGGAGAGAGAAAAAACAAGAATTAAGAAGACAGAAGAAAATGATTGATATTGCAATTAAATGTCTTTGTCGGGCTCTGCGAGTATTTTTTTTAATCATTTCAACCCAAACAAGGCAATAAAGCCACTAAGATGCAAGTGGTTACTGAGTGGGAAATAATATGAGAAAAAGGAAAACATAATGAAGTTGAGAGAACAATAATAAAAAACTGGAAATAAGAAGACAGAAGATAACGATTGACATTGCAATTAAATGTCTTTGTCGGGGTCTGCGAGTATTTTTAAAAAATCATTTCACCGCAAGCAAGGCAATAAAGCCAGTACGACGCAAGTGGTTACTGATTGAGAAATAATATGAGAAAAAGAAAATATTAAGGAGAGAGAACAATAAAAGAACAGGAATTAAGAAGGCAAA
>OZ038476.1:119214204-119234204 GCA_964036315.1 Acanthosepion esculentum | reverse complement strand
ACATCAACGTTGTTGTTATTGTTGTTGTTGTTGTCTTCGTGGGCACAATTGTCTTCTCTAAGAAAAAAAAACTCCTTCTATAAATACGTAAACAGAAGAAAGAAAGCCAAAATAACAAACTAGCATGATTTTGTGTTAAGCCTGGCGGCACTGACTCTATTTTTCTTTTGTTTCATATGTCCAAAAAGATGTATTGTGACATAAAACTCTAGTTAACAGCTATTCTTCTTAAGACATACGAAACACACTTGCTTGTTGAATTTCGATGAGAAGCGAAATGAAAAATAAAAAAAAACGAAAGAAGTAATTAAAAAAACGTAGAGAAAGGCAACGAGACAGACTTTTTTTTAAATACATTTTACTATAATGCAAATATACCCTTAGACAAGTCCCCAAATACAGGGACCCTCCAAATACTCGTACTTTTTATATCTATCTCTTACGCACACATGTATACCTGCAAACATATAACCAAGAAAAACTGGATTGAGATCTAACACTTATGGCGACTTATGCTGTAACCTCGTTTTCAGGTTTGAAAAATGTTTTGTTATGAGGAAAGCGCGTGTGCTATACCAATTATTTATACTTAAAACCATTTTTGAGTTATCTATCTATGACATAAGCCTATTATTAATTTACACACACAGACACGCACATACAAACGCACACAAACATAAACACAGACAAATACACGTACATACATACGGTAATATCCGAAAATACAGATAATGATCTAAAATTTTATTCATCCTTATATGAAATATACAGACATTCAAGAATAATATCTATCTATCTATCTATCTATCTATCTATCTATCTATCTATCTATCTATCGAACTTCACATGTATCTGTTACAGTTTATCTATCTATCTATTTAGCTAGCTAGCTATCTTCTTCAGTTTGGAAATATCTATCTACTTTCAAATCTATCTATCACAGTCTGTCATCTATCTATCTATCTATCTATCTATCTATCTATCTCAATCTGTTCCTATCTATCTATCTATTTATCTAGCTAGCTTGCTAACTAGCTTGTTATCTATGTTGTTCAGTCTGGTAATATGTGTGTACCTTCAAATCTATCTATCACTGTTTCTTATCTATCTATCTATCTATCTATCTATCTATCTATCTCAATCTGTTCATATCTATCTATCTATCTATCTATCTATCTATCTATCTCAATATAAAATATAAAATTGCCCACAGTGAGTGCGATAATACCACTGAAGTTACTGGGTGTGAATGAGAATGAGAAGACTTTTGTGAGATGAAAGAACAATAAAAGAACAGGTTTCAGGAAGACAGAAAACAGCGATTGGTGTTGCATTTAAATATTTGCAGATTTTAGGTGCTAAAGTAACAAAAAACCGGAAGAAAGCTCAACAGGTGAGAAGTGCGAGAAAAGAAATTCTTAGAATAGAACTTACGTTTAGATCTAGCTATTTCAACAGTAAAACGATGGGACAATATGCCAGATTATGGCCGGTCCAAGTAACAGCTTTGTAATTTTTAAAAAATTGCAGTTAAATTCGTGTGCAAATATTACAAATTGTTTTGTTATCACAACGTTTCGGTCGTTGGGTCCTCCGGCCGTCCTCGGGTGTATATCGATCTGGTTAACCTACAGGAAATTCTAAACCCTTTATTTAATCTATGGGGGTGACTGTTCTCGTCCCACTGCTGACATCTATGGATATCGTCTCGTTCTTTTTTCTTTTAGTAATGTTCAGTTATTCCTCGCCCGTTTCCACTGAGTGCAAGTACATACTGCCCGACCCAGGGATTGAACTCACAACCACTACGTCAGAGTGTACACCTCTAAATTAAATAAAGGTTTCAGTTCAGAATTCCATGTAGGTTACGCAGACCGATATAAACCTGAGAACACAACAGCCGAAGAGATTATTAATGTAAAATATATACTCCTTCAATATCCTAATTATTTCATATATAATGTTCGTCGTTAATTTGCCCGGTTTAACAATATTAGTTTTAGAAATCGTCTATTGATTTATTCATATGAAACTGACTGCAAGTTACCCAGAGTAACCTTCCAGAATGCATCTTTGCTAGTAAATTGCTGTCCGCCAATATAATCCTTTCTCTTCTGACTCTTCCACAAGTTTTAAATCGGGTTAAAGTTAAGCGGACAAGCCGGAGACTTTTTTCAAATGTGTATCTTTGAAATTCATTTTCTTGAGATCTCCATGATCTTTCGTTGGCAAATCTGAGAGAGCATCGTCGTTCGTGAAAATCATCTTTCTGAAAATGTTTGCGTTCCATTTCTTGAAAAATGACTCCATGTTTGCCTTCAAAGAGTCAACGTACGGCTGAGCTTTCATATTAATACCATCTCGATATTACCATGGGCTCACCACTTCATCACCTATAAAATTAACCGAGAACATTACACCAACTCCGCCCTGCTAATGTCTCAACCGCTAGTAGCCACACCCAGCCTTTGCTCTCTGCGTGTAACTGATAAAGGGTAGACCTACATTCGTTAGCAAAAAAAAACAAAAAAAATTGAAAAGTTATTACTAATGTACTCTTTATTTAACATGATTCTCTATGTAAAATTGTCTCTGAATTAATTTGCCATTTGGGTAAAAAGCGTCTGTTTCGTTCTCTAAGGTAATTGGACATAGGATAGATTGTGTAGTGGGTGGTTTGATCCAACATAGAAAGATGCTACAAAACCTAATATTAACCTGAGAACACAAGTGTTGAAACTTGACTAATGCATGGAATAATAATGCAACACAAAATGTACTTAGAACAAAATGTATTGAAACAAGAAAGTGTACACAATATTTACATATAGTCTTTTGTATATTCCTGGGAAGACCGTTCCTGGAGAATGAGTTGACTAAGTCGCAGTCGGGCAGAGTCTCTAGTTGGATCTCTTGATTCGCCTCTCTGTCTTCCGGTACCAACCATATTTATATCGTCGGTACTCCGCTATGCAAATTAGGTGGATCCTACCACAACAACAAGCCATGTTATTAAACAGCTCCGTCAGATTAAGATTCACATAAAGGATGTCATTCATGGCATCAAACACATTCAAAAAGATCTAAGGTATCATTTATATACAACTGTTTTCTGAGATCGATTACTACAAGTGAATGAATACTTTAGGTCTCAAAAAGATAATCGTTCATCGAAGCTTACAGACTGGTGCTAAAAATTCACAAAATGCTTTACCCAGTAACAAAAAGCATATCACTTGAAGTCTTCCAACAGTACATGTAGTTTTTTTTTTAATAAGCAACTAAAGATTTTGATCTTTATTCAAGTTTTAGATAAGTATGAGTACTCAAGTTTCTTAAACGGCTGCTTAATTATTATTTGTAGTAGTAGTAGTGCGTTGTGGTGTAATGGATATCGACTCGGAATGCCGAGTTCGAATCCCAGTCGAGTTCGTTATATTCACTTGCGCACAGATATCCTTAGAAAGGTATGAATCCATCTCTTCTCCTCCCAGCTATGGGTTGAATAGCAGGACAGAATGGGTTCTTGGTTGGCAACCAGTCTACCGCAGAAAGAAATAGCAACCTACTGCGGGAAGAATCTTCAGTCATATATCGAAAGATACATGATCGCCCAAGCGTGTATCACGTGTGATACTGACTAGTAGTAATAGCAGTATTATTGCTTGGTCTAATAAATAGAAATGTAAGACATTTCAGTGTAAATATACTAATAGAATTGGTTGAATTCTTCAATACAATACAAAATAACGTTTCAATAATATTTTTGTTTAGTATTACGCTTGTCTTTTTTTAATTTTTATTTTGAATTGCTACAGTAATACTGACGTCAGTAGTGGAATTACTTAGTGGAGTTAGTCAAATTTGACTACAGTCGCTTATAAACGAGTTGCTTATGAAAAACATCGTATATTCTCCAATTTTCAAAGACCCTTGCAATAAATAAAGTGGGTTCTCTGTTTAAAAAGGAAGAGAAGTGTCGAAACACAGGGACGAAAGACAATAGACAATTATTTTTTAAAAAACTGGATATTGTCTCCTTAATAACTATTACTCTATCTTTTTCTAAACAACACGTATCATTCCGATTAGATTATAACTGAGAGCATCTGCCGAAGCTGTCAATCAAATTGCAGACGATAGCGTCGTTACTCTATGAATATAAAAGAAAAAAGACCAAAAATAGATAACGTAAAAATTGTGTGAGAAAAAAAAAGATAAAGATAAAAATAACACCAAAAAAGTGTGAAAGGAAAAGAAAAAAATACCATCTTGTCTGCTTGAGTAAGAGGGACAGCTGCAAGCCATGTTATTTAAGATGGCTGTACGGTCAGACGAGAGAATCGGCCTATGACGAAGGCAGCAGGTAAGGATGAAAGGATTGACTACCTTTTCTCTTATCGGAATTACTATGTTTATTCAATCAGTTTCAAGCGTGTTATCGATGGATTATTCGTATCAGAATAGATTCAATGTTTCCAGCACACACAAAAGCCAACATATACGTATTATCTCTCTCGCTCTCACACACACACAAACATGCGCAGAGATACACACGAGGACATACATACATATATAAGTGAATTTGCACATAAGTATTTATTCAGTACTAAGTTATTTCATGCTGTTTCCAGATCTTCATCTAGACAAAGTATAAAACTTGTATGTGTGGGGTGGGGTACGTATGTTTGTGTAAATTGAAAGGTACAGAGATGGAAAACAGGCAATGGGAAAAAATCTCACTCTAGTAAAATAAGATTGATATTATAAATGACGCTTAGTCATTCAATTTAACTTTCGCCTGATATACTGGAATCATTTTCGCTACTTTAATGACTTGAACCGCTGATTAAATGTATATAAAAAGAAAAGACTTGACGATTTTCCTATCTCTTGAAGTCTTTGTCTTCTTTAGCGTCCTCCAATAATGCAGTAACTTACGCCCATATCACGTTGAAACACAGGCTCTCCTACGATCACCAGTGTTAAGCAACATAGAGGCCGAACAATACCTACATGAGTGACCGCTTGGGAATACCAGATACGGTAAACTTGGATATGCGGGTGATGCAATGGATAACGAATCGGAATTGGAAAGCAGAGAGCCGAGTTCGAATTCTATTCGGTTTCGTTATATTCGCTTAATACTCTTGGGAAAGGTATGAAGCCACATTTTCTCCCACCCCTCCCTCAGCTATGGGTTAATTAGTAAGACTTGTATCAGTAAATCATTATTATCTCCGAAAATTTTTCACAATCTAAAAATATTTTCTGGCTTTAAATAACGTTGAAAAGTTTGATAAACCGTAAAGAAACTCAATCCAGTAATGCAAAAGAGCGGGAAACATTTCATCGCAGTAATAGATTGGTAACAAGCTCTCATCATTTCACAGTTGAATTGGTTAGATGCAACCGTAAGTTTTATGCTAACAGTTTTTTCTCGCACTTCTGGCTTGTGGAATTCTCTTCCGATTCTATGTTTTCTAGCCAACTTTGATTTTCAGAATTTTAAATGCAATGTCAATCTTTATCTACCGTCTTTTTGATTCCTCGCTCCGTAATAATGTCTCTTTTTTTTTCTTATTCTTTCTAAATCGGTAACCCCTTGTGTCTTAGTGACTTTACTGCTTTGCATGGGGTGAAAGAATTAAAGAAACAAATTAGATTCCATGTATTATATTCGCAGAAGTTTGACGCAATTTCCAGTCCTGGACAAATACGCCTTTCTCAAGTGCTAATTGTTTGAAAAATGTACAATCTCGACAATGAACAAATCTATACGATAAAATCACTTAGTATAATATTAGTCAGCTATTTCTTATACTCTGCTGTTTGTAAACGCTTTTTAGATCTGTGAACTTAAGTTGTAATTTTCATATACGACTTGATTGGTCGTAAAAGATGTTTCATTGGCATTCAAACGCATACAATATACTTACCTCAATGATACTTACCTGTCACAGGGATCGGTCCCTGTGCTGTTAGTATCACGGCTATGACTAGCTTGGACCGGCTCTGACCATCTTGGACCAGCTTGGACCAGCTAAGAACAGCTATGACTGGCTTGGACCAGCTGGGACAGGCTATGACCAGCGGCCCGTGTGAGGACAATCGGGTCCCCCCGTTAAAAAATGACGTTGTGTCATAACCTGTCTCAGTGGACGGCGGGCAAGTAAATCTCCACTTACTCCAATACACTGCATTTATTCAACCAGTACACGAATATGGGTTTGTTATCTGGAATCAAAACTATAACGGCATCTTGAACTTGGCTCAAAATTAACCACGTAGCGTCGACTCAAATGCTTTCCTTATTTGTTCAGAGCCAGTTGAAGACACACAATGTATCCAGTGCCACTGGGAATCTTGAAGCACTTTCTCATTGTTTTCTACAATATAAACTAATCAACTGCATTACCAATATATGTTAGATACAGGATGGATCAATGATTCTGCATACGAAAATCATTGATAGCTGAATTTTTTGATTTGAAAATTTTTTCTGTAATGTTCGATTGATAGGATTTATGAAAACAAATAAGAATTTGTGTATAATAAATTCTTCTTTACATCATTCGGCCAAATTACATATTAGCTTGCCTGCATATTAAGTCTGCATTTAAGCACAAGGCCACATTTCTGGAGCACGTATAAATCGAACTCTAAGTTTTTTTACGAGTTCCCATCTACTCAGTACGCTAAACACAACCGCAGAAGGAGTGTTCAAGAACATTCTGTGGATGTCTGCACTTTCCAAAAATAGAAGTTCTATGACACTACATTGCTTTCTGCGTGTGAACAGAGAGTCATTTGAAATAGGATTATGGGTAGGAAAAGAGAAGCGGACTTTAAAAACTTTCCTTTGAACATCGGGACATTTAATCTAATTGATATATTAATGATGTAATTTTTGACCGGCCCACTTATCAATTAGCTGTGATGCATAAATAAACGGTACTTTGTTTATCTATCTATCTATCTATCTATCTATCTATCTATCTATCTATCTATATGTGTTCATATTTAACTATTTTCCCCTCCTTCTCTCTCTACATCTATCTTTCTAATTTGTTTCAGTTTTCTATGCATATTTAGTTATTATGCATCGGTGTACAATTAATTATATGAAAGTATGTTTTTTCATTAGTTGGAAATACAATAAATTAAAAATTTGTATATGTACGAATATTTGTTTCCCACCAACTGTGTATATATATATATATATATATATATATATATATATATATATATATATATATATATGTGTGTGTGTGTGTGTGTGTGTGTGTGTGTGTGTGTGTGTGTATTTATATATATATATATATATATATATATATATATATATATATATAGAAAGAGAGAGAGAGAGAAAGAGAGAGAGTAACAATTGTATTTTGTTTAATTCATTAATTTCCTCGAAGATCTTGCAGAAATCTTCCGTGGAGTACCTATTCATTTTTGGTTTTCAACCGTTTTGAGTTTTTATACCTTGCAGTGAATAAACTAATGGTAGCAAGTGAATATTCAGTTTGTTTGAGATTTTCTTGCAATTTTTACCTTCTTTCCAAAGCTTAACAATTAGTTCTTTTTGCGAATTTGTCAATTCTAATTCTTTACCTCTTGCCATCACGAAAACCTTCTTGCACGAATATCAATTACAAGATGTCCTGTTTGTATTTTTAGGCTCAAAATACCCACTGAGAACATTATTGGAAGATTCTAGAATATTCTCCTTGAATAATCTAGAGTATTAGATCAATTTAAGTTTTAACATCTGACAATTGCATTATACTAATACTTTTTTCATCCATAAAAATGTATAAATGGGATTTATTTCTGTTTTCTATGCATATTAAGTTATTATGCATCTTTGTGCAAATAATTATCTGAAAATTATGTTTATTCATTAGTTGGAAATACAATAAATTAGAAATTTTATCTACACGAAGATTTGTTCCCACCCACACTGTATGTAACTTAATATCGGCGTATCTCGTGCTCTATCCAAACAAAGCAGAAGAGGCTTAGACGCTAGAAGACCGATAGGATTCTTCATTATGACAAACATCAAACCCTTTCCGACTTCTTAAGCCTGAAACGTCTTTGAGCTAGTAAAACCTGAGGGTCTTGTCGAAGACTGTCCTTCTTTAGCCATTGTGAACTGGCGCTACAAAATCACAAGCAAAGAACTATACTAAATAAAAGCACGGATTGAGGAATCGGAGAGCCGAGTTCGAAATCCAGTCGAATCCATTACATTCACTTATGTGCTAATACCCTTGGGAAAGGTATGAATCCTCTTCTTCTCCCTCACAGTTATAGGTAAATAGTAGGACAGACTGGGTTCTATAGCCTTGGATGGCAACTTGTCTACTGCAGAAAGAAATGGAAACCTACTGCGGGAAAAAAAATCTGCCTCGTCAGTCATGTATCAAAAGATACATGATCTCCTAAGCGTGTATCACGCATGGCACATAACTGACACCACGTGAGGACACTTATGCTTAACATCGGAAAAAAAGACAGTTGAAATTTCTAGAGTACATAATGTGGAAAGAAGGTTTGGAAAATTTGACACTCACAGGAAATACTGAAGGCAAGAGAGACAGAAGAAAACAGTAAATAACTGACCTAACGAGCTTGTGTAAATGGATGGTTGAACTATGTTTAGGTGAGATAACAAAAAGACAAAATTTACTAAGAGATACAAATGACAAGGAAATTGTGGAGAGCCATGCTCACTAACGTTCTGAAGGAACATGTCAAATAGAAGATCACTCCCCAGCACTTATGTCTAATAACTGTTTTATTTCCTCTGCCTTTTGACAGTTTGTTGAAAAGCAATGAGAAAAACATGTATGTTGCATCTAGATTTCTTTAGACTCCTCTACTTTACAAGAGTCAGATCAGGTCGAAAATGGAGTACTGCTACCATGTATGTTCAGGAGCTGCATAGTCTTCAATTTCCAGCCTTGAATGAGTCCAAGAGTGTATCCAGAAAAACAACAAAAACACCGCAGCCTACTCACTGCTCTATTAGTATTTCCATGAAAAGTGTTCAAATGAATTGCATTTTTGATCACCTTTCGATTTGGTTCTATTTATTGAGTTGGTGAGACCTTTACAGTCAAAATCCAACCTTGAAAAATGTATAAAGACATGGCTTCGTAATAACAAGAAATATGCTGAAAAAATGGCATACAGAAAAGAAGAGGTAAGAAAAAAATTCATTGTCGACTGGCGCTACAGAATCATAAGCAAAGAACTATACCAAATAATAGAAACTACACCACTTGAGGAATTTCTACAGCAGCAACAACTAAAATGAATAGCACATGTAACTCGAAGAGAAAATAATGACATAATCAAGATGTTTGTCATTCCACAGCACTTGAAATAGAAGGTTAGGAAGGAAACCCCCATTAATAATAGAAAGAGCGATAACAGCTACTGGACTTGGAAAACCTGTTTTCCGGAAAAATTGTTTAAATTAAATGATTTTATAGATTTCTGCTCATCGTAACAGTGTTTTTTTTTTTTTTTTGGTCAACGAATGCTGAACTAAAATGAATAGCACATATAACTCGAAGAGAAAATAATAACATAATCAAGATGTTGACATCCCAAACCAGTTCAAATAGAACGTTAGGAAAAAAAAAGCCATCAATACTAGGAAAACCTGTTTCCTTTAAAAAAAAAACGTTTTTTAAGAGAAATACTGAAATTTTTTTACTGGAAGCAGTATTGGCTGTTTGGTCAATAAATGCCAAATGTTTCCTTAGAGGGAAACGGCTGATATTACCATTACCATTACCATTTGGCCTTTCGTCTTGGTCGCATGCATCTGCGCATGTGTCCACAAATAGCCATATCCGTTGATATATTCGATAATCAATAAGCAGGAATACCACGTCTCTATACGTGTTCGCATGAGTGACAAGTTTGGATTGCCAGATACTGAAGTAACGTCATAGAACAAGACAATAAATTATTAATCTGAGAAACGTGTAAATCCTATTACTACTACTACTGCTACTACTATTTCTAGTCCTACTACTACTACTACTTTTACTACAACTAGATTGTAGTTTCTCCCATAAGAAATAACTAACAGTTTAGTATAGTTTTAGTATAGTAATTGACTTCTATTGAAAGGGAGTTTTACTCTTGACGGCAATGATAATGTTAATATGTAAATTCTAATAATAATAATAATGATGATGATGATGAATGATGAAAGAATAATATGGCATATTATCACTACTATAACTGCTACTACTAATAATAATAAGAAAAATAATAATTATAATAATGACATTGATAATTATATAGCAACAACAATGTAAAAGACAATCTAATGATAGAAAAATACCGATTGTTTAGCGACAAATGTATATAAATAAGGATTTTGTGAGACACTGAGGTAAAGGAAATATTTGGAAAGATACGGTGGAAACTAGGCAAATAAATTAGTCAAGTAATATATTTCTTTGGTCAAATGTAACCAGACCCAGACACACACACACAAATAAAATACTGATAGTTTATATCTCTAGCGAAAACAAAATCCCACAAAACAGGACATTATCCGCCAATCTGAACGCATGGCAAACATACATACATACATACATACATACATATACATATATATATATACATATATATATATATATATGTGTGTGTGTACGAACCTGTATTCCTTTTTCATCGGAGAAACCGGTTTCAAGCCAAGTTTGCTTTACCGTTGAGCCACGAGAAGTTATTACAGCAAAACAAAGTTCAGTTATCCTATTTAAGAAACGCGCATCTCGTTAGGACCGTCCGAAGTATATATTCTCTAACTATGCTTTCGTACCCGCAATGTAATGTAAATTTTAAGCAAGTCACGAACTTTTTAATCCAATATTATTTCTTATTACTATAAACGTCATATTTAGTGCGTAAACATGTTTGAGTAGGCATTCCTGTTTGTTGAAACTAGGAAAATAATGCCTACCGGCCTAGAGATCGACAATCTTGATAAAAAAAATCTTAATAGCTGTTGGTACTTGCATATATATATATTTATATATTTAGGTTAGGTGCTGGCTTTCGGAACAGGATTTCTAGTGCTGATTTTCATGACACTTAGCTGTAATACATGTTTAATGTAGTTTGAATGTAGCAATCCGACATAGCAAGTAATTTGTTCAATGTAACAGCAACAATGTCTAGTAGCAGCTATTCAAGAATTCTTAAGGTCTTCCATATCAGAGGTTGGCCGTGGATATTCGGAGAGAGTAGCAAAACGTAGTTCTGCAGGTCTTTCATATCAGAGGTTGGCAGTGGATATTCCGACAATAAAAAAAACAAAATGGCCGCCTTTATACACATCGGATCGAATATTTCAAGTCTTCTGATTGGTTAACCTTCTATGGGTGGACTATAAAATGAGTCAGCTCATTTTGGTTTGCTCACTAGTAAATTATGTACACAAAATAAGCCAACATTAGCCACTCCCAGATTGGAAAGACAATTAAGGAAATTATTTTTACCTTAAATTTGGATTCGTCCCAGACTGAACTAAACATTGACTATACTGACACACGCCTAAAAGTGTTAAATAGAACATTGTTTTATTTCTTTTGACACTCTCGAAACTTCATATGTTGAATATACGCACAGAAACACGCATTAAGATACACATTTATTTATCGGAAGCGGTGTTGATATATATGCAATCATTCTTCACTGTATTTTTTAAAAACACTGTCTTTCCTGATTACTGGCAAAAAAAGACGATTTCTGTGATAAGATAAGCAGAATGTAATTAGAGAAAATCAGACAAACGAATTTTCGTATTAAGTTGTATTGAATCGATTGAGAAGTTGTCGGTAAGGCAAAGGGAAAGAGGAAGAACAGTAGGAGGAATAGTTGTTAAGATAAAGACGAGAAATTGAGGAAATTATCAAGGTGGAAATTGGCGCGAAATAAGAGTGTCGGATAAAAGATTTGATGATGAAGTGTTTCGGATAAAAGATTTGATTATAAAGAATGTCGGAGGGCGTCTGATAGAGAGAGAAGAGAAAGAAAATAGAATAAAGAGTGAAAGAATTTTTCCTTTCTTTTTTTTTACCGTGTCGAAAAAATTCGTCATTTTTTTTTTGTCTGTTTACACCTGACGATGGCTGCTACTTCGTTGTTGAGTATCACCACCCCGAGATATCGTTTTAAAACTCAGTTATGCTTTGTCTCTTTAAACCGGATAATCTTTTAAAACGTATGGCCCAAAGTTGGCAGACATGATACGCATACACTTACACATACATGAGTAAGTAGGTAAAGACAAGAGTATCCTTTTTTGATCAGAAACGAATTGACTTAAAAATCCGCGAAGACCATGGATGAAACTAAAAGTCATGAGCGAAGATGTACCTTATTCATTTTCTATTTTCCGTCTCCCTTCAGGATGTGAGCGATCATGGCTCTCCTCAACTTTCTGTCTCTTGTAGCTCTGAGCAATGTTTGCTTTTTTACTAACTTTTCCAATCTCTGTTTAGCCATCCTCTAGCACAGGGGTCGGCAACCATTTGCTGACTATGTACCGACTTAGGGTTTTAAAATCATTCAGTGTGCCATTATACAAGTAAGCTCAATATACCTGTTCTACAATAAATTTTATATAGTAATATATAGTATATATACTTTAGTATATATTAAAATTGAAACAGCTAAAAGTCTTCTTTGCGTTGTAGTAGTTATTGGTTGTTGATGTCATTTGCGACTGCGTGCCATTGGAAATTGCTTTGAGTGCCACGTGTGGTAAGCATGCCATAGGTTCCCAACCCCTGTACTAGCACAAGATTGTTAGGTAAGTTAATTGCTGTTTAAATCTTGCCCTCACTATTTCCTGTGGATTCCAAATTCTCCAGTCCCTCTTTCTTCATTATGCGTCCGAGAAATGTCAACGTTTTTCCTGATTCTAAGTACAAGTGTACATTTTATTCCCATTTTCATTAAAGATTCCTCGATACTCACATGATCGGTCCGTGGTCTGCTTAGTGTTCTTCTGCTTAGTGTTTTTTGCCTCAGGTCTCCTATTTATCTGTAAGGAAAATTGTCCAACGTTGGTTGCTATATAGGAGAACCGATATTGCATAGAAGTCCAGGGAATATACTAACAATTTCATATAACTACTGCAGCGAAAACAGTAGCAGTTCCTAGAACAAAGCCTGATAACTCACGGATGAAACATGGCTAGCAGGACTTAAAACAATTACTTATTGCACTCTGGCAGTATCTAACGATTGAGAATTCTTTGCGGGTTCTCAAATGAATTAGAAATTGGAAGAAGATTGAAGATTACATCACTGAGAAAAGGAGCTGATTTCACGGAACTTGTTTATTTTTACGGCCTATCAACCCTTTGTGGGTTAATTAAAGTTGAATAATATTTTGGTTGATTAATTGATTGATTCGTTTTCTATGGGTTATCAACCCTTTGTGGGTTATTTAAACTGGGGAGTTCTTTTGCACAGAGCAATGGATCGCGGGAAGAAGTTATTCGAGTGGAACATCCTTCTCACCAATGGGTAGTTTATATGGAGAGGAGAGGAAGATTACGGTTAACTCTAGACTTGAACAGGTTAAGATTCTAGTGATTAGGGAAACATCCTCTGGGGAGTTCTTTTCCACAGAGCAATGGATCGCGGGAAAAAGTTCGTGTGGAACATCCTTCTCACCAATGGGTAGTTTATATGGATAGGAGAGGAAGATTACGGTTAACTCTGGACTTGAACAGGTTAAGAATCTTGTGATTGGGGAAATATCCTCTGGGGAATTCTGTTCCACAGAGCAATGGATCACGGGAAGAAGTTGTTCGAGTGGAACATCCTTCTCACTAATGGCTAGTTTATATGGATAGATAGATAGATATATGGAAGATAACGGTTAACTCTAGACTTGAACAGGTTAAGATTCTTAGTGATCGGGGAAACGTCCTCTCGGGTGTCTGTTCCATAGGTTCGCGGGAAGAAACTGTTTGAGTGGACCTTACTTCTCACCGATGGATTACGGACGGAGTGTAGGTGGTTTGCTATGTAAATAGCATGACCCGTCCTGGCCCTGAAGAGTAGACCTGGTGTAAACACGGAATGTAGTTCGTCCGAGCACTCTCCATGATAATAGCGATGAAAAAAAAAGTTAAAAAGATTGCCGACGACATACATTAATACCGGCGAGGTTTTGGTGAATGCTTGACTAACTGTGCTAGTGAGAGCGAATATCAATGGCGTTGTCGTGTGGGAGGAGGAGTTAAGGGGAATTTGGGTTTTCGATGGCCGAGACAAGGACCTATCTTTCTAGCATTGTAGGCGGGGATAGGTATGGATCGTAATTCCGTTTTTGTTTTGTTTTTTTGTTATATTTTTTTTTTGTTTCTTTTGTCGAATTTGCATGTAAAAATGCCTAAGATCCCCTCTTTGGAAAGCGTAGAGATAAGCTCACGAGACAGATTACAACAGAAGAAAAAAGTCAATTAAATATGTGAAAAGAAATATTTCATTGGTTATGTTGTTAATGATAACGAGAATGAGGCCGAGGGGTATATTAGCAATAATAATAATAATAATAATAATAATAAATGACAGCAAAACAAAAAATAATCATAATAATGCTAACAGCAATAAAATAGTTTATACACACACACACACATATATATATGTTTTATCGATACATATATATGATTTATTTTAGCGCGTGCCTGTATATATATATATATATATATATATATATATATATATATATATATATATATATATATATATATATATATAGCATAATGAGAAGCCCCGTATACTTTCTTAATATGTATATAATATAGAAAAAACAACTGAAAAGTTGTAAATTATATATAAATTAGATTAAACTTAAAATTTAAAGTTTAGTTTCATTTTCAAGCGATGCTGATTATGAAACTAAACTTTAAATTTTAAGTTTAATTTAAGATTTAGATTTTGGTTTCGATACATGGCAATTTCTGCGTCGCGATGAAAACATATTTTTAAATAATAATTATAATATATATATATATATATATATATATATATATATATATATATATATATATATATATATATATATATATATATTAAGTGAGAATATTTGCCTTAATGGTGTTTTGTTTTATATTTTGCAAATGTAGCAGGAACTATTTTCTTTCTTGCTTTTCATTTTTACAGTTCGGTATTAATTTCTGAGGCCAATTCTATCAACGAGGCCTTATCTCGGTTGTATCTAACGGATTCATTAATTATTTATGCTCGTTGTCATTTCCGTATTCCATTCTGTTCTCTTTTGGCGTTGAAAAAAATTACGATCAATTTTGATTATACATTGCGCGCCGAAATCAGAAAACATGAAATCAATGATTTGTTTTAATCACAGTGTTGTTATTATTTATATATTTGCTGATGTCTTTCTGTAAGAGGACTTCCCAAATCATTTTCGGTGATCAATTATGGGAACTGAAGATTTGAGCCAGCCGGAAAGCAGTTTGGAAATGGCTCACTGTGCCCGATCAGGCACCATCAACATTCAAAGAAGGGTTTCTAACGTTACCCGTCCTAACTTGGCATCTCTAATTCAGTCACTATCCCTGACTTTTCTCTCTCTCTCTCTCTCTCTCTCTCTCTCTCTGTCTGTCTGCCTGTCTGTCTGTCTGTCTGTCTGTCTGTCTGTCTCTCTCTGTTATGGTAATTTACTTACGCAAGCATGGACTCTCCCAGCTATAAATAGGAGCAGGTACTGCCTTTTGGAGAGGTAATTTTCCAGCAGTCGGCTCTGGCAGTCGGACCGAACATTCTTGCTGTAACACTCGTTTGTATTACTGTTTCTATATATTTGTTTAACTCAGTTCCTCTCTTTGTGGCTTTATTTCTGGCCCCAACAAGTTCACAACACTTTCCTATAAATACTTTCTATAAATATCTATTATATTCTATAAATATTTCCATAACAGTTTTTTTTAAACTCTCCTCTTTGGTACCTAGACTTTAAGCGTTCCACTAGATGAACTGAAATACGGAAGAGGCTTCGAACGTGGAACTAGAACAATCTACCCTGATGGACGAAATTAGTGGCATTATCTCCTTATTTGGGGTGAAATGTTTAAAAAGAAAAGCATCTGGTGCTCAATCGAGATATCACGTACTTGTTTACATCAGCCGATTTTTTATTATCTGGACACAGAAAATTAAACAGATTGGCACCTGCAACATGACGTCGATGGACATTTATTTTTCTTGATTAAATTCCTTTAACTAAGAAAATTGCACATCTACTGCCTATTCTATTGTGTTTTTCTTTCGCAGTAATGCCCTTAGGAAATAGATGAATTTATTTCTTCCCCCACCAGCTATGGGTTAAATAGTAGTGTAGAATGAACTCTTTAGACTTGGGTAGCATCTACTCTATAAGAACGGTTGCCTCGGGTACAAAACCGTTGAGAAAGTAACGAGAAATCATTCGATTGCACGAGATCTGTCGCAAAAATAAAGGGACTGGGTGTGTTGCGTGAGGACTGGGCAAAAGAGGGATAAGCAGATTGTGTTGTCATCTAACATGATATCTTGGGATTATATAACTGTAATCTTAGCCTTTTGCAACCATTGCATGTTTTCAAATGCGAGAGTTGTGGCAGGGCAAGTCGTGGCTGCTTCACCACGACAATGCCCATGCTGACAACGCCCTGAGCATCCGGCAGTTCCTAGCCGCGAAGAACATCGCCGCACTGGAACAATCTCCCGATTCACTTGATCTTGCTCCCTGTGGCTTTTTTCTTTCCCCCCAAGGAGACCATCGAGAGAAGCCGTTTTGAAGGCTTTAAATAAGATTTAGTCGTCAGAAACGGTATAAATCGTTTTAGAAATATTTCAAACAAACAAATCCCTTTTTCATAGTGATACCAATATCAGGAACAGTGGAGTTTCTTAAAATATGTGGGTGGGGTAACATTGTTTGCAGCCATCATTTCAAACGCCTTTTTTTGTTTTATGTAAGAATGATCTGTTTTCCTGTTTGTTGTTGATCGCTTTCTTTTTATAATAATATTCATGGCGATCAAAGTTGTTTAAATATAGGAAAAATAAAAGCAATAGTATGTTTTATATTGTAGCAAAGATGTCTTTTTCAATAGCTTTGATGTATCAACTACATTGTCTCATTCATGTTGTCGTTTTATAATGTCTGCCTGAAAAGTAACGGTATTTGCTATGCTGTGTGAGCTATGTTGCAAAAGCAGGGTAAGCTGATTATCATCATCTAACATGATTTCATGGGAGAATATAACTGTAATCTTAGTTTTCTGCAATCATTGCAATTTTTTCACATGCGAGAGTTGTGGGAAGATAAATCGTAGTTGCTTCACCACGGCAATGAATTTGCGCACATCTCCCTGAGCATCCGTCAATTTCTGTCAGAGAAGAACATCGCCGTACCGGAACAACCTCCCTATTCACTTGATCTTGCTCCGTGTGCCTTTTTATTTTCACCAAGCTCAAGGGGAAAAGCACTTTAGATATTAAACATTTTGTGGGATGGACAATTATGGTGTGACACGATTTGGGCAATTTTGCTGTTACAACCGGTATATTTACTAAGACGAAACTGTTTAGAAATTGCTTTAATCGCTAGATCAGATTTGATACAGAGATTGTCGATGGAAACGAATTACCCTACCACACCTTATTAATAATGATTAAATTTTCCCGTAGCCTAGACAACTAATAATATCAAGATTGTATATTCTTATAAACCCAGTAAATTTTGAAATAAGTTATATTAGAAATTGCTTGAAAATGAATCAGAGATAAAGATTTTAAGTTTAATCCTATAATTAAATTTGATGTTTAGTTTCTGTTTTTGAACTGTTATGGAACCATATTTTTTAAATTAGTAAAATTATAATTTTTAGGCTCTACTGAATTGTACTGAGCACTGTTTTTTAAAAATAAAAATAATTAATAAGGACACCAGATCATAAATCTTACTGTTCTTTCTCATTATTTTAATATATATATATATATATATATATATATATATATATATATATATATATATATATATATATATTAATATTAAAATAATGAGTAAATAGCATATGTATTTTTTATTTTTATTTTTTCTCCTCGGTAATTCTACAATTTAAAACTTAATAGAGATTTGATTTAGATTTCTAAATAGGTCATTTTTTACTTTTAATTTTAATTTCAAATTTTATAAATCTTTTAATATCTATGATAACCTTGCTTAGTTGTCAAATTTTTCGAATTACCATATACTTGTATTTTGATTGGTCATTCTAGCTTATGTAACAGCGTTTACTCCTAGCTAAGGATCGTTAATTAATTTGAAACTTTTAAAACCATTTATTCTACATTCAACATCATCACTTGATAAGACACCAGACGTGTTGAAACAAAATGGCTATTTTTGTAGGGATTTTATAACATATTTATGTTATAATATTTAAATAAATGATTTTATATATATATATATATATATATATATATATATATATATATATATATATATATATATACATTGAAATAGATTAAGTCCGATAATTATTAATTTTTTTCTGTTTATACGTTATTTTTATAGATATAATTTATTTAAGTAAACACACTGTTTTGTTTTTTTAATTAAACAGTATAAATTACATTTTCGGGCCTGAATGTTCAAGAAATTTCGTAGAAATATGCGCTCTCCGACAGGACTCGAACCTGTAACCCTAATGGGAAGCGTCGTTTGATTTGACGTGCTGTCAAGCATTCAACCACATAGAAGCGTCTGGTTAGCAAAGTCCGAATTACTGTTTATAAATATACACCTTCGAAGGTTTTTCTCGATCGATCATATCTGCATATAGGTATAAGGGCTGGCTATTCGTTTCCGAGCACCCCCTTATACCAGGGTGGACAGCAAATCTCTATTATACATGCCCACTCAACCCATAGAGACCACCTGTGGTTTATACTACAACTATACTGAGTGTACCTAAGTTACAGGTTATGGGAGAGGGTACATGATCAGGCGTGATCAATATCTTGAACAAGGCCAGCACACTCAAACCATCAGCCCCGATCACTTGTCACTTCGGGCGTGTGCTACGATTTGCATTATTATGACTTTGTTTCAAAGTATAGATTTATACAGAGTGTCCCAAAATAATGTATACACCCCTTGAATCGTTATAACTTATTCAATTTATCTATTTTGACTTGTAAATAAGATTAATACAAGAGAAAGAATACACATTTAAAGAATTTGAGAGTAAAATATACAAAAAAACATAGAAAATTAACTTTAATAAGATCAAAGCTACTTGGGGCAATGGCAGAATGTTCATATAATGATGAGTTCACATCAAGTGCTCAAACTGGTTGCCGTTCTGTTTAATACACTTTTCATATCTGGAAGAAATAGACCTACAAACGTCCAGTATCATTTCCTCTGGTATGTGAGTACATTCTTCTTCAATTGCTACTCTCATTTCAGCAATTGTTTCAGGTTTCCTGCTGTAAACTTTGTCTTTTAGAAAAGAAATCCAAGGGTGACAAATCTGGTGATCTAGGTGGGCATTCAACTGTCCCTCTTCTTCCAATCCATCTGTTTTGCATATTTTCATCCATATAAGTTCTCAGTTCACGGTAATGTATGATTAACATTTAATATTTGAAGAGTGTATACATCATTTTGGGACAGCCCGTATATTCAGCGATGTACCAATGTTTGCAAATATGACTGTATTTGAATTACTGTTTGAAAATTCTGTAATTATTTCTAACCCTAGATTTTCCTGCCCTATGGGGATGGCGTAGGAGACCCAAGTTGCAAGGTATGTCAGGTTTTTAATATTTCTTTGTTTTCGTCTATACTGTCTGACATTTCTATTTCTAAAGTTTGCATATATGCGCATGTTTATAGATATACCTATATACAAGTATATGTATTTACCTGC
>OZ038476.1:119176704-119211704 GCA_964036315.1 Acanthosepion esculentum | reverse complement strand
TTTATGTTAGGAGAAGAAATACAAGAAAACTGATTACTCAACAGATGATTGTCGAGCTAAAAACTGGTCGATAGAATCCGGAAGTAGTCAACAAACACGACTTACAAGACTACAGGTGGCTGATGCGCTCATGGTTTAAGCTATTAATATATACAATAAAATTATGGGCAACTTCAGAATTGATGATATAAACATATACAGTGGATTGTTATAAGTTCTTGGACAATAACGTTGATAATCATAATCTAGAAACCTTAAGATAAAGAGCGCATTCCTTCAAAACAATGCTGTACAAATTTTGCTATCACCACTTAACAAAAAAATGGTTTCACTGACACCAAATTAATAAAATAGCCCTAGTTTCTCAAGATATTATCCAAAAGAAAACTCTTGGTCCATCATTAAATGGTATAATATAAGTAGGCCTCCGCCGGTCGGGGTTGACCATGGGTACTATCCAAATTGTCTGCTTGGTTGGAGTATCGGCGTCTGTGATTGTAGAGGCCGATGCGGGAGTGACAGTCTGTTGTAAAGGTCGCATATGTATTCTGAAAAAAATTTCTCTGGTCGGTTGGAGCTGTCATTTTGCTTTTTGCCGGCCTGCCTTTCCGTGGCTATTTGTGACAGTTTTTCCTCCGCGGACTTGCGGTGTTTGGTCAGAGTCGGGTCGTATGGCTGCCAGGCTTTCGCATGACAAGAATGGAAACGGATATTTAAGAAAAGATGATGTTTGAACAGAAATAGAAACTGTTCGAAATTGAAATATCACAAAAGTCAATAAGACCAGTTAATAGACGACTGATGAAGGTTATAGAACGTCCAGGAGCCGTTGTTACTATTTAAAAGAATTAAATAAAAATGTACTTGCATATGACCTATGTCAATTGGTCTGTTTAAAAATAAAATGTATTGCACAAGTTGCATAATAAAACTTCACAGACTGCCAAAAAATGGGATAGATATAAAAATCTGAAAATCTCAAGATATATGACTTATATACATATAAATATACCGTGAAAATTATAGTAAGAATGATTTCTTAATATGAAATCTACTGCGAAAAAAGTCACTTGCATAATAAAATCTGACACAGCGGATAGAGCAATGGCTATCGACTCGAAAAATAGAATCAGCATACCGAATTTAAACCGATTCTATTGCGTCCTCGGAAATTGCAGGGCTCCATCTCTGTTCATTTATTTTACGATAAGTCGCCTGGCAGACTTAGCGTACTCGTTCACTCTCTCTTTCTCTTTCTCTCTCTCTCTCGCTCTCGCTCTCTCTCTCTCTCTCACACACACACACACACACACACACACCTTGATAATACAGTCTAGAAGGACCAAAGCTGAGTTCAAAGCCGTGAAAATCACTTCAGTAATTTTCCCAGAAACAGTCATGTTCTTTTTAGGCACCAAATAAACTTGGTGGATGTCGTAATAAATGGAGGAGGGGGAAAGTTCAGAAAATGTAAAAACTGTTTGGATTCGGGCGGTAAATATATGGGGGTGATTGGCAATATGTCTTGAGGAATAAGTCTTTCAAATTATAACAATATTCCCAAAGAAATAAAACAAAAAGAAATGTCCTTTAATGTCACAAATTAAAATGTGTCAACGAAATCGAAAATATTACCATGAAGTCTTGACAACGTTATAATATATCTCTCCCAAAAGTCAATAAGAATTAATATAAAAGTGGACATTGAAATCAACGACTGCATAAAACAGACTGTCACCTTTGGGTGATTGATGTCAATGTCCACTTATATATACTTACCCTGAAGATCCGTTTATGTGAAACCTAGGTAGGTTTTCCTGGCTCTTTAGGATTTTTTTTATTCCCGCTCTACTTACCGTATTGAGCACGTTTTAGGATTTTTTTTGGGGGGGGGACTAAAGACTTAAGGCACTGGACGATTTGTTTAGCCCTGTTTTGATGTTTTTAATTCTTTCTTTACAAGTTGTGCTATCCGAGGTTTTTTTTCAAATCTTTCGATACATGACTGAGGAGTGAGATTTTTTTTCCCGCAGTAGGCTGCCATTAATTTCTTTGGTAGACCAGTTGCCATCCAAAGCTACAGAACCCGGTCTGCCCTTCTATTCACCCATAGCTGGAGGGAGAAGAAGGGTGTTAACACGTAATGGATTCGACTGGAATTCGAACTCAGCTCTTTGATTCCTCAATCCGAGCCGCTATCCATTGCACCACTACACCTCCTCATATGAGGAACTGCGCTGCTTGACCCTCATACGACGAATACGACATGAGGCCACCATATATATATATATGTGTGTGTGTGTGTGTGTGTGTGTGTGTGTGTATGTATGTATGTATGTATGTATGTATGTATGTATGTATGTTTGTATGTATTGGTAGGTCATCCGCTAAGAAAGTAGGTTCACTATGTCGGGCGAGATATTTTTTTCTCTCCAGAATCTATCTTACATATCTATAAGTCTACCATTTGTCCATCCTTAGTATATTGCCGTCACATGTTGTCCGCTGACCCTGCTATTCACCTTGAGCTCCTTGATAAAATCCAAAGAACAATCTACAATATTATTGGTCCTGATCTGGTGACTTTCGCACTTTCCAGTCACTTTCCCACCGCCGTAAAGTTGCCTCCCTGTGTCTTTTCTATAAATACTTTCATGGTAATTTTTCGAATGAGCTCTTCGCTATGGTACCTAGTGTTTTTTTTGTTTGTTTGTTTTTTTTTAATTTAAGCGCAGTACTAGACTGGCGTCGAGATCTCATCAATTTACAGTTCAAATTGGCTAGACGTAGCCGTAAGTTCTATGTTAACAGTTTCTTCTGTCGCACTTCTCGTTTGAGAAACTCCCCTCCAGATCCATGCTTTCGAGCCAACTTTAAACAGCAAAAATTTAAATGCAATTTCAATCGCCATCTACTGTACACCATTTAACTATATTCTCTTCCCGCTCATTATTAATGTTTCTATTCCCAATTCTTCCACACTCTGTAAACGAGTGTGTTTTCGTAGCATTACAGTCTTGCTTGTGGTGATTCATTTATATATTTATGAGATAATCATAAATATATAAATGAATCACCCCAAACAAGAATGTAATGCTACGAAAACACAATATATATATATATATATATATATATATATATATATATATATATATATATTGTCATCCACAGACAGACTGTTTCGCTGTATTATAGCTCATCAGTGTGGCTAGACATCCGGTTGCCTCTGGCTAGAATCGAAAACCGGCTGAATTCGCGTCAGTCGGAAATTTTACCCTGAAGCCATTGGCTCACGGCAGAGAAGAAGGTGAATTTAAGCGTATTTATTTTTAGATAAACACATAGTGACTGAGAGAACACGATTCGATTTACCGAAGAGTCTTGCATTATTAGCCGTAATAGTCACTGTTTACAAACCCACACATCCTTCCCAGAGAGCTCAACCGAAATACATTTTTCAGGATATCAAGAACAATACTGGGGAAAATGTAAGACAAAGTGAAAAAAGTTTTCGTGTGACGCGTTTCGTCCTTTCGGACTTCATCGGACTAAATTTGTTATGTTGGTGCGACTACGCATGCGCACGAATGAGGGATGCTGGGAATTTTAAATTTAATTTTTTTTAATTTTCTTGCCGATTTCATTTAGATTCGTTTTCTTTTTGTTTCCATCACTTTTGTCATTAGATGTCGCACACTGTGATAAAAAAATGATATGTATAGCATGTATGTACCCGTTGTCAGATTTTATTATGCGTGTCAACGTTTCCTCAATAAACATGGCATTAACCCATCATAGCCTTGAGAACTTTATTCTGGTTATATATATATATATATATAGAGAGAGAGAGAGAGAGATAGAAATAGATAACGCAATTTGAAAATTTCTACTCTGACATATTTCGCCAATAGCTCGATGACAGCACAATTTTTTTTCCCCAACGAACAAACTTTACATTAGCGAGACAAAACAGGATTCACGTTCAGAATTTAAAGCATCGATACTGAGTGCGTGTCCGTTTACGTGTGTGTGTGCGCGTATGCGTGTGAAAGTGAGAGAGATTGCCTCGGTGCGCGTGTGTGTGTGTGTGTGTGTGTGTGTGTGAAAAGAAATATATTCTCTCAGTCGAATGCGTCGGCAATATTCAGAGAAAAGATAATTGTATTGCACTAATCTTATAAATGAGAGAGCCTGTTCCTGTTTTAAGTTCGTATGTGAACTCCTGGCATTTACTTTTTAAGAGCGGCCTGGTTGCTGATTAAAGATAAAATCGTGGCCTTGCTAGTGGAAGTTGCACACCCGACACGGTCACGACTGGCGTTCTCGCCCACGCGTCAGAAATGAGCTTTGAATCCTCCCTCCACTCACACGCACACACAGAAAAATTCATCGAGCAATACAATGTCATTTCATTCGGTTCTCTAAAGATTAGACTGCCTACTTACATAAAATAAATGTTTTTATTTTTTGGTTTGTTCATATAATTATTCGTTTATTCTTGTTATTGTGGAGTAATACACATGTTACTTTCATTTTCACTCTTTCTCTCCACCTTCTCTCTCTCTGTCTATAAAAGCACACACACACACACACACACATACACACACACATAAAAACATTAATATTAACCAGGTGACAAAAATGAAGCACGGAGATTGAGGTTCCAAGTTCGGAATTTTCGAACACGCCTGTGTTCTTCATGAACGGATGCAAGAAATAAACAGAGTGACAGTGTAAACTATCCAAAATTAATTTTGGGGGTGGGTGGGTAGAATCCGCTTCCAGGTGGAATTGTTAAAAAAATCCTTTCCCTGTTTGATTTATCACTGTGCGAAACTTAATATACTTAAAACTCTGAACTTAAACTTAAAATTCCGTCACGAAATGTCCATTTCATATATATATATATATATGACAGAAATTGTTTATTAGAAATTGTAAGGAGGATTTGATAATTATAATTAAGTAATTGAGTCTGAAAGAAAGCACAACATAATGCAGAAAGCACTGGACGGCCGTTTCGTCCTATATTTGGGACTCATCAGCAGTGCGCATCCACTACCGAGAATTGAAACCCTGACAGTTAGGTTGTCACGCAAACACCATACCAACTGTTCTAACGGGCCTCGGTGACAAAGAGATAGCAAATCAGACTCAATATAGCGCCGCTCGCTCACATAATCCGTGGTGGAACTCAACTGAAGTTCTCTGTAACCATAGGACTGTGCCCCCAGGAGCCACGACTACTATCACCAAGCTGCTCAAACTGAAGCATTAGAAGCCAGATCAAGCAATGATATACATATGATAGAAATATATATATATATATATATATATATATATATATATATATATATATATATATATGCACGTAATATATTTTATCGTGAGTTATCTCCCCTTGATATACTGTTTACTTTCCGAACCCAAATTCAAATTTCAAATAGTGTTTTTAATTTATTTTTTATTATTTTTAATTCTCCAGCTTTCGAACTTATGTGAAGAAATGCACTGTAACAGTGAGATCATCATCAAGAGGCCAGCCCTGATGAGGATCTCAAAAAGAGATGGAAATACTTGGGAAGTAAAAGTGATTCTCACTGCTCCAATGCATTTCTTGCCTTATTTAAATGTAATATACGAGAAAATAATATTCGTGAATATAAAAGGATTATGATAAAAATAAGCAGACATAATGTTTGTAATTTAATCAATCAGACATGCCTAAAAGAGAATTTGCTGCCTAAATACACCCCCATATATATATATATATATATATATATATATATATAGAGAGAGAGAGAGAGAGAGAGAGAGAGAGATTGATTGCGACTAGCATGAAACAGCCTGTCGCCTCTGAGTGTTGACTTCAATGTTCACTTTTATATTTACATACGTTCTACCTCTGATATTGAGTACTTTATCCCATAAATAGAGCACACCTTAAAATATATTTCTTATATATATATATATATATATATATATATATATATATATATATATATATATATATATATATATATATATATGACCTTTGTAGTTTTCGTTAATTTTTTTCTCTTTTTAAGTAAGAAACAAATTTATTAGATCTGCTATCTTTTCTTGTAGATTCAAACATCGAAACGGCGGAATAAGTCTTTTATTTCAAAATGCTAGCTTCTTCCTTTCCTAACACGATAACCTATCCATACCAGGCGATTGGTTTGGCGACAAGATGTGCTTTTAGAAAAAAAGTTTTGCTCTTTGACATCGGTCGCTATTTCACTGAAAAAGTTGCATGTCCCCATAACTACTAATCTTTGAGCATTTGGATATGTCATTACTGCAAAAGGTAACATAAATATATCTGAAATGAAATTTCAAATACACTTTTTGATAGTGGACCGCAGGTGATTCAAACATAAGCCTTCACATCGCAATCCTCATACGAGATCACTGTATAAACAAAACTCATCTGAAAATACATATTTTTCAACATACTCTACTTCCTTGTTAATGCACTTAATTCATTGTTCATTATAAGTCGCACAGATTGAAAATTATACAGTGAAAATTTCAGCTCCAAAATACATATGTGACTTACACTCGTATCGGTAAAAAATGGC
The DNA here is from genome assembly GCA_964036315.1 of Acanthosepion esculentum. NCBI lineage: Eukaryota > Metazoa > Mollusca > Cephalopoda > Sepiida > Sepiidae > Acanthosepion > Acanthosepion esculentum. Next base: position 119,205,099 of record OZ038476.1, on the reverse strand, counting down.
GTGGATGACAGAAATGTTTTGCACACACACACACACACACACACACACACACACACACACACACACACATACACACACACAGAAGCCTGTACTCACAAGAGCGTACACCCCTCACACACACACACACACATATATATATATATATATATATATATATATATATATATATATATAATTCTGTATTTTGTCAGTTGTATGTAAGTTCTATTTTCCGTAACTCTTCTTTCTACGAATATAATGTCATATCAGAAAAGCAATTTAATATTTAATATTGCTATAGTTGAAGGCATGAAAGTTCTTGATTTTAAGTCACATCGCCACTCAAAAGAATAAGTGCGCATGCGTAAATATATAATTAGATTCGGTAAATATTTTTCTACTGATGGACAATTCAAACCTACCTTCTCGAATTCTGAACCCGAAACACGTCAGTCAATCTTAAATAAATGATCGCCGATTCAACTTTGACTGTTTCCTTTATAAACTATAACCAGTTTCCAATCGAAGAGCAAATATAGTATAAGCACGTAGATTTTTATATTTGTCTAATTGAATGAAGTCACATGCTAACAGACATCATGAATTATGGAAATTACACTGGATTCTCATGTATATGTCGGAAAAATGCATAGAGGGATATCTGATTTTTGATCAAGAATTAAATTTTTATTTACTTCATGTAAACATCGATTACATTTTTTACAGTTAATTCTACAACAAATTAAGTTAACAAGAAACATATTTTATAACATACAAAACGTATCTGCGGAAACTGACCGGCAGTGACCCTCAGAGCATTGAATGCCAATCCCAAATACCTTGCTATTTTAAATTCTAAAGTCTGCTTCAAATCTATACGTCTAGCGTCTCTGACTAAACTCTGAAATTTGTTTTTCTCCGGTTCACACTCGTTTTGAACAGGAGTTGAGGTTTATCCCTTGTTTCCATTTTAGGATTTGGTTTCCGGTTCTTTCTAAAGTTTTCTCAGTCTCTTTTACTCCCAGTAGCCTCTTGCATCTTAGTGACAATGTCGCCTTGCTTGCGTGTATTGACTAAAAAAACTGATGCTGGAAGATCTCCTTCTGTCATGCTTTACCTTTACAAGAATCAGATTAGATCAAGAATTGAATATTGTTACCATATTTGGGGTGGAGCTTTTCCGTTGCCACTTTCCAGCCTTCATTGAGCTCAAAATGGTTTACACATTTTTGGCAGGGAAGCCTTATTTCCACCCTGTGGCCTCTTTCCAAGAGACACAGCCTTGCAAGCCAATTGTTGCTCTATCACTATTTCTATGGCAAATGTTCAGATAAGCCCCATTCTGTAGTTCTAAAAGGTCAAATATTTACAGCTAGGACATGCTATGATGCTTTCACGGAGTTGAATCACCCTTATTTATTTCGTATGGCAAGCATTTTCTTAAAAAAAACGGTTACTTAGTGCAGCAAACTTCGGTGAGGGTGCTTTCCTGAAAACTACTCTTCAAGTCAAGGGCCAATCCTAATCTACACTCCTTATCGTCATAAGCTTCACTTCCTACCACCTCCTCTTTTATTCATATCACACACCTTACCATAAACATTTTAACAGCAACCCTCTATCTTGAGTGGTTCACGGGCTTTTTATTTGGTACACTTTAGTATTAATAAACATTAATTTACACTATTCATATGCGAATAATTGTCGTCATCTTTGTGCTTTTCGATCTTAATTAGGTATATACCGATCTAGGTAAACTATAGAGAATTCTGAACCGAAGTCTTTATTTAATATACGGGGATAGCCTGTTCTTGTTCCACTGCTCATGTCTAGCGATATCGTCCAGTTCTTATTTTGATTTGGTACTGTCTACTCATTGCCGGTCCGTTTTCACTGAGCGCAAGCACACTGCTCGACCCAGGGATTGAACTCACATTGAACTATGCCACCAAATTCACAAACCATTATATATATATATATATATATATATATATATATATATATATATATATATATATATATATATATATATATATATATATATATATATGTAAAACAGAGGATGTATGTGTGTCTGTCTGTCTGTGTAAAAGCTTTTCACTCGAGATCCATCCAACTGATTTTGACGAAACTTGGCATATGCATTGTACACTGTAAGAGACAGGTTCTTAGCGTAAAAAAATCGATGATTTTTAAAGTATCAATAATCAATAAAGCCCATCAAAAATAGATAAATTCAACTTTTTTCCTCTGATTTCGTTTAAACTTGGTATGTAGGTTACTTACATCATGACGAGCTCAACGATACGTCATTTTTATTTATACGCCACTGCGTTTAGCGAAAAACTGCGTAAAATGAAAATTCGATTTCAATACAAATCGATTTCAACACAAATCGATTTCAACACAAATTTTAAACTAAAAACTCTTTCAATTTTCAAGCAATCTATTAAAAACATCACTCAATTGTAGCCAACAATAAACTGATTATTTAACAGTTTAACTTGATAATTGAGTCCACCCATATATTGAAAACCCGCGTAAATATTGAAAAATAGTGATTTTCTCCGGATTCTTTCTTATGTCTCGTTGATCTTTCAACAAATTTTCATCAAACTTAACAATTGCTTTATAAATGTATCCTCTTTTACATCCCTGGTAGCACACTGACAAAATGAATTTTAAAAACCTCAAAATAATTGTGGTCTGAAGTGGGTCTTCATGTTTCCTGTTTTACCCCTTCATGTCCTCGGCTAACTTCGATTGAATAAATACAGACTGCTTCTGTTATATCAGTAACTGCATTAATTCAAAAAGTACTTTAAAGTAATTGTAGAAGATAGACTCCGTTATATCTAAACATGATGCTGTTTTTGCTCTATTCTAGTTGAAGGCTTTTTCTGATCGACCACCTGTGTATGACTGCTAGTAATTGATAAAAACTGCGGTAATTATGGCAAGGTCTTCGATACTTATTAAAATCATCCACTGATATGTTTTGAAAATTTCTCAAGCTTTATTATTTTAACAATTGTTTCAAACGAACCATTTTTAAGTACACAGGCGAAAATATATGAATACCTAATTCTTACTTTGATTTTGTTTATTCGACTCGTAGTTATTGCTTGAAATTCCACTGGGAGGGGGGTGACATCTAATATTATTTCTTGTCGCGTGCCTTTGCTCTTCTCGCGTCCTCTTTCTGTGTATCACCATTCTCTCCCTTATCCCCGCTAATATTTGATGCCCGACGTGGCTTTTATCTGAATGCTATACATGCATGGATACGTTTCAACATGGATTAGTTTCGCAAAGAAGCAAGTAATGCAAAACTGTTTTCCTACGCATGTTCTTTTTGTGCTTCTTTTTGTTCTGTCTCTGCACAAAGAATTTCAGTAGATCACAATATTTATGATTTTCCATCCTTGTCTGTTTACATGTTATCCGTTAATTTACCTCCAGCAAACCTCGTTTTCTGCATACACATGCACACGCAGACAAATGAACACCCACCCACACACATACGCAAACACACACATATGTGTATATATATATATATATATATATATATATATATATATATATATATATATATATATATATGTAGGTTCGCTTATTGGGCGGTTTACACACCGTCCCCAATTGTTGAACAGGGGTTTATACCTTATTTCCTTTTTAGGATTCGGTTTCTAATTTCTTCTAAAGTATTCCTATTCTCTTTCACTCCCTTAATAACAGTATCGCCTTGCTTGGTGTGAAATGCTTATATATATATATATATATATATATATATATATATATATATATATATATATATATATATATATATATATGTATGTATATTAAAATACTCCCTCCGTTCCGAAATAGTTGTACCAAAAAATTTTCATGTTGTTCCAAAATAATTGTTCCAGTAGATAAAAAAACAACAAAAAGAACAAAAAATATCATTTATTCCCATACTCAACAGGAAATGAGTAATATTAGTGAATTGTCATATAAATTAGTGTGAAATATATCGAAACTGATATACATAAACAGTTAAATTAATAACAAAAATAATTGGGGAAGGTTTACTTTAACAAAAGCAGTTTTTGTTGCAACTCATCAGAAATAGAAATGGATACTTAAAGTTTTCCTTCTCTTTCAAGCTTCTCTTTAGACATGTGCCGGAGTTTATGGTTATTAAACTAAATAACTTGTTCCATTGCTAACTGCAAACTTAGAAAAGTATTGTTAAGCTTCGACTTTTGAAGTTTATTGAAGCTTTCTTCCCCTGCTTCAATGAGCTGGTTAACATTATTTGGAGCTTGCTGGTGCTGAATTGATTGAATTGCATTAAAATAACCCAGATCAAGGACATTGAGATCAGGACTATTTGGAGGCTGGCAAACTAATTCAATTTGCAAACCCAGACGTTCTGCAGCTACGTTTAATTCATCTGCAACCTGTTTTATTGCACCACGCTTCAGTACACGATCTGTGGATCTTTCTAGCAGTGCTTGCAACACAGCACTACGTTCATTATTTGTCAATTCGTGCTTCTTGCAATTTCGTTTAGCATTTCTGCCAATTGGCTTCTCTTCTCCCATCATAATCTCTTGCCAGCAGGTGGTCTGAAAAAAAAATACAATTTTAATGTGGTGAAAAAGTGATATAATTTGCGCTTCAAATTATTCTACCTGAATAAGCTAATATAAATACTTGAGGAACATCAATGCTAACCTGTTAATGTAAACAGCAAACGATTCGACTAAGAATTAGTATATTCCACATGATATTTCCAGCTATGGAACAACTATTTCGGAACAGATGGAGTAATAAGAAAGAACAGTAAGATTTATAATACGAGCTTCTTAGCAATTATTTTTATTTAAAAGAAATAGTGCTCGATACAAACAATAGAGCATAATATTATAATTATAATATATATATATATATATAATAATAATAATAATTATAATATATATATATATATATATATATACACTAAAGGCAATTTTTAAAAAACACATTATGATGAGAAAAATTATTTTTAAAGTAAATAATAACATATCTTTTACTTAAAGAAATAAATACAAAACATCTCATTGTAGTTTTTTTTTAAAGAAATATATATATATATATATATATATATATATATATATATATAACGGATTAGTTCTAGAATCCCCGACTAACGCCAATTCAGTCGGGTTTCGATCCTAGCTAGATGCAACCGGACGTCTAGCCGCAGTGATGAGCTGTGATACTGCGAAACGGTCTGTCTGTGGATGATAATATATATATATATATATATATATATATATATATATATATATATATATATATATATCACTCGCCTGCAAGATCCAAATATTATTTGTGAATTTACATGTCCCTTAAGAAGTTGCCTTTCTGGTGAAAACAAATTCATTAATAATAATTATATTGGACATACCACAACATGCTTATCAAGAAGACTTACTTTACATCTCTCGGATCATATCTCCGTTAGGAACAATTGAAGCACATACAGAGACCTACCAACCTCTGTTCGCAACATGATTGTGGAAAATATGACCATAATAGATTTATTCATATAAAAAAATTGGTTAAATTAATGAAAGCAATTATAATAAAAAGGAAAAGTCCACTCTCAATAATATCAACTATGAACAAGGCCATAACTTGCTTACCGAATTCAGAAATTAAAAATAAAAAACATTCCCTGCCCTATATATATATATATATATATATATATATATATATATATATATATATATATATATATAATTTTACATAATTCAAAAAACATCCTTGATAATGGTTAATAAATTAGCCGAAAGCGCTCGGCTCAGTACATTTGGAAATATTTTATATAAATATATTTCTATTTATATATATTCTTTATGCCCAGAAAAGAAAATATCTGTACGAATATAAGAAATAATAATGGTAATAGTAGTTTCTTTTCTAGCATTCCTCGCTTCCCTGCCGGCTAGAACATTTAAATGCAACCCCAATCGCCATTTTCTGTCTTCCTGAATTTTGTTCTTTTATTGTCGTTTCTCCTCACTCAAAAGTCTTTTTTCACTCCCTTGCGCCTTAGTGGCATTATTGTCTTGCTTGCGGTGAAATGATTAAAAAAAATCTATGATTAATTTGAAGTAATAAACATCCGTAATAATCAAATATATAATCATTGTAAGAGTGAATATATTTTTAATTCGAATGTTAATTTCTGATTGGCCAGTTTCAAAACGAGACCAACGTTCTCACCTCTCGAATTGCCTTTTACTCAAAAAGTCCTCACTTATATTTTGCTTTTAACAGATAATGACATGCCCGTTTTAACTTATTTATCTAACCTTGATTTATTTTTCATTCTTCTTAGTCTAATTTTTTAATTCTTTACATCCTCAACAATGTTTTATTGATTCCTAGAGTCCATTTTTAATCTAAGAAAAATTGAAAAAAGAAAAAGAAAGGAAATGAAAATCTAAAAAGCGACTTAAAGGAGTTTTCTGTTCCAATCGAAGCAGGAAGCACCTTGTGAAAATAAAGAAATAATTCACTCCGTTAAATTTGATTCATGCCGTGCACAATATATCATTCTGTAATGATCGCAAAATATCAATACTCCAATGCAATAAATAAAATAAAGTGTGGTAAACAAGCGTCAAATTAAAGGAAACAAATAAGAAAACACTTTAAAGTTATTTATCTTATTTTGACGCTAGTGCTTTGTCATCCATTTTTGAATTGTTCTTCTTTTTTTTTTTTCATCGCCTTTCCTCCCTTCTTTCCTTTATTTATTTCCCGCCTTTAAGCGATTTGTCTGGAGAGAGTTAAGTTGATTGACTGTGTTTCTCTGGTTCGATTATTATTTACTTGGAATTTTTTTTTATTTAATTCTTTTTCTGTTCTAATTTTATTTTTATTTTTTTTTAAATCTGTTAGCTGTAAGCAAAGTTTAACAAGCAATCAGTCTTTTGATAATACAAACAAACAAATAAATATAGTAAATTACAGTAAATAAATACAAATTGAACGAACGAGAATTATAAACAATGATATCAATAACGAGAACAAAAAGTGAAAATTGCACTAAAAAACACACACACACAGAAGAGATAAAAGACAAAGACGAAAATGAAGAATAATTTGCCAAGCAATGATAATTTTTCTCAAAAGAGCGAGTTAGTTGGTGAGAAAAGGAAATCAAGGTAATATTTCATTATTAAAGATTTTTTTCAAACGAATTTTATATCATTATGATCATTAATTTCGGTGATAGATCTTAATTAAACCTGGTTGCGCGAATACGTCCAAATCCATTATATAGTGATTTTCCAAGAGGGTAGCACCTAGTGTGGATCGAACTCACTACTCAGTCGTAATTGTTCTAGCGAGACAAGCTCGCTAACCATTGCACCGCCTCAAGTTGCCCAGAATGCTTTTCTAAGCGTAGCTTAGATGCGGCACAAGGCCGAAAGTATGAGGCACCTAGTGTGGATCGAACTCACTATTCAGGCGTAATTGATCTAACGAGACAAGCTTGCTAACCAGTGCATCACGTCGAAGTGCCCTAAATGATTTCCCAAGCAAAGCTTAGATATGGCACAAACCCGAATGTATGGGACACCCAGTGAGGATCGAAGTCACTATTCAGGTGTAATTGATCTAGCCAGACAAGCTTGCTAACCATTACGCCACATCGAAGTGCCAACAAAATCCATTATATATACAGTGCAATGGCCTTGTGGGTAAAAGAGTTTGTAAATGAGGTGATATAGTTCTAATCCCTAGGTCGGGCACTGTCTACTTGTACTCGTTGGAAATGGGCGTGCAATAACTGAATAGTACTAAATAAAAATAAGAACGAGATGATAGTATTCCCAAGTGGTTGTCTGTTTAGGTACCAGGGACGAACTGGCCCACCGGGATACCAGGAAATTTCCCGGTGGGTCCCAAAGTGATGGTCCATCACTTTAGAAATAACCGAAAAAACTAAAAGAAAAAATATTGCGTAGATGTTGGCAAGATTTAAATAAGGCTTCTTTAATGCTATAATATCTTTAAGGAGATAAAAGATATCCTCAGTTCCTTGTTTTGGGTTTTAATGGGTCCCTATAACTGGACCCTTTTACAAGTTTGGAGTTTTAAAGGTTTTATTCTTTGGGTGATTCTGTTCAAACTCCAAATCCGCGTTGAATACTTTCTGTTCCTGAAATAAAAGGTACAAAGGGAAGAAAGAGGCAAAACACTGGAAATGGATTTAGGAACAACGGTCTGTTGAACGGAAATGCCTTCCCGAGCAAAAAAGTGTTTACTCATTGAAAGGCCAGGGGAAAAGAGAACGATTCTTCTTGTTTGTCTCTGGCGCCAGGAACCCCCTCTTTATTCGCGCATGCGCCATTTGTTCTTCCTTTCAGGGAGCATCCTGGGAGATTCTTCTATTTTTACTTTTTTTTTTATCTTATTGTGTTTTGTTTTTCAATTTTTTATTTTATCAATTATACAATCCCCACACATGTTTTCCCGGTAGAAACTCTCGACTCTGTCCGGAACTCCTAGGTACTGACCAGGCTCGAGGTTGGATTAACTTCGGTTATCCTGCGAGAACCGGTGTTTTAACGTGATGTGGTCGTAAGCAAGAAGAAGAAAAAAAAAAGGGAAGAAAAATACGTTTGGTGAAAGTAGTAAATATATCTTACATAAAAGAAACGACAGCATCGATATTTGTATAGTCATAACTGGTTCTAAAATTACTCCAACTGTTCTAGAAAATACCATCGTTGCTAGAAAGAGTCTCGAATGATCTGCTTTTACTCTCGCTAATAACACTTATGCAAGATAGCAATTTACATGAGAGGGAAATCATTATTAGCTTCACGTCGCAAAGACGACTCATCTGGCGGCTAAAAGAGAAACCCTTGTTCACCTTACTCTCTAGTCCCCAGAATATCGCCGACATCGGCTGACACCGTCAGCGCCATCTTGCCCCGGCCTGTTCAGAAAGAGATAAGAGAATTGCTTCTAACATTAGCCATGAGTGGCGCTTCTGTTGATTCTAGACGGTGTCCAGCCAGGTCAAGTATCTCGCTGAATATAAGACCGATAAACCAATTTTCATTCTGTCGGGAGGAATTTAGTTTTTCCTTGTAATCTTACTCTCTTTCTCTGTTTTCCCCCACCTCTTTCTCATTTGCTTTTTCTTTAAAGATAATTTTCAGTTATGAATGGAAGAGGCGAGAGGTATGATGAAGATACGAAAAAATTGTACTTCAGAGAAGACAATTCTAGCGAAGTTTGAAATTTATTTGCAATAATAAAAGACACAGAAAGAAAGAAAGAAAGAAAGAAAGAAAGAAAGAATCAGGATGTTGCAAAAGAACGTATAAATAGAAGTTATATTACTGAATGAAATCAAGAATAAAAGAAAGAAACGGAAAGGAATAAAAAATATAAAAGAAAAAAATAAAGCAAGAAAGAAAGTAGGAACGAAATATAAAAAATGAGAAAGAAAGTTATTAACAAAAGAATAAGAATATAAATGAAAAGTTAAAAGAGAAAAATGTGAAGGAGGAAACAAACAACTAAAAGGAAATGTAAAGGAAGGAATGAAAATGGAAAAATGTAAAGGAAGAAACAAACAAATAAGAAAATAGGAATGAAAAGAAAGGAATGAAAAGGGAAAATGGGAAGAAAGAAACAAAAAGCAACAAAATAAGAATGAAAATGGAAAAATGTGAAGGAAGAAAGAAACAAGCAACAAAATAGGAATGAAAAGGGAAAAAGTCAAGGAAGAAACAAACAAGTAACAAAATAGGAATGAAAAGAGAAAATGTGAAGGAAGAAAGAAACAAGCAACAAAATAGGAATGAAAAGAGAAAATGTGAAGGAAGAAAGAAACAAGCAACAAAATAGGAAGGAAAAGGGAAAAAGTCAAGGAAGAAACAAACAAGTAACAAAATAGGAATGAAAAGAGAAAATGTGAAGGAAGAAAGAAACAAGCAACAAAATAGGAAGGAAAAGAGAAAATGTGAATGAAGAAAGAAACAAGCAACAAAATAGGAAGGAAAAGGGAAAATGTGAAGGAAGAAAGAAACAAGCAACAAAATAGGAATTAAAAGGGAAAATGTGAAGGAAGAAAGAAACAAGCAACAAAATAGGAAGGAAAAGGGAAAATGTGAAGGAAGAAACAAACAAACAACTAAAAGGAAATGTAAAGGAAGGAATGAAAATGGAAAAATGTAAAGGAAGAAACAAACAAACAAGAAAATAGGAATGAAAAGAAAGGAATGAAAAGGGAAAATGTGAAGGAAGAAACAAAAAGCAATAAAATAAGAATGAAAATGGAAAAATGTGAAGGAAGAAAGAAACAAGCAACAAAATAGGAATGAAAAGGGAAAATGTGAAGGAAGAAACAAACAAGCAACAAAATAGGAATGAAAAGGGAAAATGTGAAGGAAGAAACAAACAAGCAACAAAATAGGATTGACAATGAAGGAATGAAAAGGGGAAGATGTAATAAAAAGCAAAAAAGGAATTATAATAAGAAATGTAATAAAAAATGAAGAAAGAAAAAATACATTAGGAATTAAAAAGGTAATAAAAAACAAAAATAAAATTGGAATAATAAAGAAAAATGTAAAAGAAAAGAAAATGCAAGAATATAAGAAGTCGACAAGAATAAAAATGAAAAATAATGAATGATAAAGAAAAATGCACAAGAAAGAAGGAAAACTAAAAGAAAGGAACGAATAAAAACACAAAGTAGAACGAGTAAAAAGAAAGAAAAAGAAAGAGTAGTGAAAAGAAAGCAAATACAGATAACGAGATAGAAGAGAAAAAACTAGATACACGCAGCCTTTCAATAAATAAGAAAGTAAAATGGGCAGAAAGAATGAAGAAATAAAGAAAGAAAGAAAGAAAGAAAGAAAGAAATGCAAGCTTAAGGGAAATATTACTCTTTACCTATTAAATCTAAATATCTATTGTCCTTTAGACTCGATAACAACCAATTCTGAAAGTCTGTAAATAATTCTGATATAACCAGAAGTCAAAATGAACATGTTATTATGACGTTCCTGTTGGACGGCTATTACTCTCTCATTGATCGGGGAAAATGTTTGCAGTCATTTTCCTAATGCCGAATACATTGTATAGCTTAATCTTTCGTCATCCAGACGCAGGGCTATTCCTTTACTCAACATCAGCCTTCGTTTTGCATATGTCGCTGACCGGAGTCACAAATGCAGACTGACGCTGCATTCAATCTCGTTCTGACGAAACCTGTGCCGAGCATTATTGGCCCCTGACGCTCCCTTCAATAATAACAGTATCAGTGATAGGAGAGACGTGCTGTATGGGCAAATCATGTTTAGAATAAAGCCGCTCGGGCCTGCACCCTGGAAAGGACACTCCAGCATCACCCCACAGCAGCGGCAAAACACGAAAATCAATATATACCGGTTATCGATCAGGGTCGTAGGAGCACAACATGCACTGCAACCGTAGTAGAAGTGGTGTTTCTTGGGTAAGATAGCCTGACGGTGCCTAACCCACTCCAGGCTAGTTTTAAAATTCAGGATTATTTTCTCATAGGCCGGTTGCTACCCAAAGCTATAGAACTCAATCATTCTGCTACTTTACTATAGCTGGAGGGAGAAAAGGATTCATACCTTTTCCAAGGGTATTCACGTAAGTGAATGTAATGGATCCGACTGGAATTCGAACTCGGCTCTCCGATTCCTCAGACCGAGTCACATATCCATTACTCCATAGTGCCTTATACCGATTATAAGTCCCCTACCTAAATACTTAATTGAATAATATTCACCAGAAGTACCCGTGAAAATTTCACGGTTTTCCTATTTCAATTTTCTGACGAATCTTAATAAAAAAAAGTTAATGATTGAATAAGGCCATGGCGACTTCTACGGCAATTAAGTATACGTAGAAATTCCCCTATCGCATCGCTAAATATTTGTGCTTAACATCTTTAACAAAATACTGCAGTAACAATCATAAATATGAATGTTGGTCGTTATTTAAAAAAGTAAGGGGGTACAAATGAAGATTCGAAAGTGACAACTTTTTCCATTTCACTGAAACTGGCGTTAAACAATGTTATCACCTCTTCTATTTTCCATTCTTTTTTCCATTCTTTCATTTTCTCACCGAAACCAAGTAGCGTCTCTGATATGTCTTTTCCGTCTTTCCACACGATCAAAACAAAATAGTCCATTATTTATGAGGTACTGACAGGAAGTAACGGTCGTGCTCACTATGTAAGTAAGAGAAGAACAAACAAACTGGCAGTCATTCATGCACATAGCGTAGAAAGACGTTGCCATCATTCAACAAATAAAACTTTGAGTAACAATAAGTATTTATTTTATATATCGATTAACCATAAGCTTAGCAAAGATTCTGTCGTATGAACCTCTTTTTTGGTTTTGTTTGTTCTTTTAGAATTTCCTAATTTGAGAAGTGTTGTAACCTAGGGAAGGTTACCGAATAGAATAATCACACGAAGGTTGGTAATAAACGATAATACTTAGGACAAGAACAACACATATAAGATTTGCCAGCGGCGCGTAGAAGTACTCATCTGCTAGAAGTGAGTCAAGTGAATTCCACAATGAATCTCCAACTGCAGGATAACTACCAACCACTCCACTCGGTCAGATGTAGCACAAGGCCGAGTTCATTGTGGGGTATCCGAGCCCGTAGGCTCGGCCAAAAATTTCCCATAGACCCCGTATAAAACTGGGTCGGGTAGCTGGTTCCCGAGACGAGACTCTGCCCTTCGACATAGCCTCGTCTGGGGATCCTCTCTTCACGGAAAGGGATTGGCGCTCGGCCAAGAGAAGGGGAATGTGTAATTTGGACTCAAAACCGGCACGGAAGAATTATCTATCAAACAAAAAAATTTAATCGAAATCGGATGGAAACTGTGGAAAGGCATAAACATCAACCGAAACAACATCCGATCACACGCACGCACGCACGCACGCACGCACGCACGCACGCACACATTTTGAGAATTATAGATATAGATAATATTATTGTAATAATTTAAAATATTTATTTTTATTAGAGTTTTTATGAAAGATATATATCCAAGAACAGGTAGTAAATAGTAAAACGTTGCTAAGAGTTATAATGAACAAGAAGTACTGGAGAACCATAGTCGCCAACAATTTGGACTCAAAACCGGCACTGAAGATTATCTATCAAACAAAAAATTCATCGAAATCTGCTGAATCTGTGGAAACGCATATTTTGAGAATTATATATATGTGAGTGTGTGTGTGTGTATGTACTAAAGAAAAACAAAAACCGTTGTGTGAACCAACGGACAACTTACCAAAACCTAAAACTCTTAACCAGATACAGTCTCGAATAAAACGACAAAACTGAAAATAAAAAAAAAAAGATAAAAAAGGCCTAAAGGCAAACTTACCTACTCAGTAAAGTTCTCGAAGCCTAGGTTGTCTAGACTGATCAAAAAGCGCTTAGCAACGTTAAATCGACATTAAAGGATGGCTATAGTTATACCCCGGGTCCCACGCTGACGCGATATTCAGACGAAATATACACAGTTTAAAATCTGCTGTATTTATGAAGAAATATATGTATATACGTGTGTGTGTGTGTGTGTGTGTATGCGTGTGCGCGCGCGCACCAGTGTATATGTGTGTGCCTGTACGGACAAAATAATAAGCAAATAAATATGAATAAGCAAGAAAAGTACAATGGAAAGCTGGTTTCCTCTTTCCTTCACTTCCCTTAATCCCTCAGTGACCTATACACAGAGCCTGCTAAAGAAGTGACGCACATAACCTGAAGATCGCGCTGAAACAGATAAACCAAGACCATGCAGTCTTGATTCCTAAGTACCCCCCCTCTCTCTCTCTCTCTCTCTCTCTCTCTCTCTCTCTCCCTCTATCTCTCTATCTATTATAAAGATAACAAGTAAATTTAACAATTTTAATATTATTAATAAATAATATAACATCATTTAGCAACAAAACGAAGATAGTTATGATTAGATGGCGATTTGGTTAGTAAATGAACTTGTTTGTGCAGAATGGTGTATTATTATTAGTTGCTCAAATACTGTGGCCCTGTGCCAGACTAAGATAAACTTGTATGTACGAATTATGTTGAAAACTAGGTGATATTGATGATAAGGTTATTAGGAGTGGCTCCTCTGCAAGTGACGAGGATATAAGGGCAAATGGTGCATGAATAAACGTTAAGCTGAGAGAAAGGTTCGAAAATGTCATAGATAAAGACCTTTCATATCAATACTTATCAATATATGTGTTTGATAAAATATGACATTTAGAGAAAGTATATTGAATACTGATGAGTCAATGGATCTCTTACATATATTTGAAAACACACATGCACACAAATATATATATATACATACATACATATATATATATATATATATATATATATATATATATATATATATATATATATATATATATATATATATATATGCATATATATATATATATATAGAGAGAGAGAGAGGGGGGGAGAGAGATTTCTCGAATATTCAAGCCAGTAGACGAAAATAAATATGCAGTTTAATAAACAGAGCGTTTACTCAAATACGAGTATCCACTAGAAATAACGTTTAAATAATAATAATAATAATAATAATAATAATAATAATAATAATAATAATAATAATAATAATATAGATAGATAGATAGATAGATAGATAAACAGAAAGAGAGGCAATGTTGATTCGTATTTCCTTTCTCTCAGACTGATTCTCCCTTTCTATTTCTCTCTGACTATATATATATATATATATATATATATATAGATAGATAGATAGATAGATAGATAGATAGACTACTTCATATTATAATAACTGGAGTTTGTGGATTGGCCATAACCATGGCCAATCCACAAACTCCAGTTATTATAATATGAAGTAGTCTATCTATCTATCTATCTTTCTCTCTCTCTCTCTCTCTCTCTCTCTCTATATATATATATATATATATATATATATATATATATATATATATATATATATATATAATGTGCGATGTCTAAATTGTCGCCACTTTATATTTTTAATTTAGCGCAAGCGCGTCTTTTCTCCTTTTTAATTTTGGCGACTGCACAGTATAGTAGGGTCAGTTGGGTACCGTCTGTGAGAAAATGAACACCATGAGACAATTCACTCCTCCAGAAATTTGGAAACAGCATGCTGTACTACTTGACATTTGCGGCAGAAGCTTCAATACGAACATTTCAGAATGTTTCGGTGTCAATCTGAGGACAGTACAGAGGATTCGGGAAGAGTTGAATTATAACATAATGGTGTTTGGAGTGATTACTAGGGATGGCAACGTTATACCATCATCCCGCTTCCCGTTGGACCTCAAACTCAACACGGGGGCCTATGGCATGTGCTTTGGGGAAGTACTTCTGCTCTGAGTCAAGACGGTGTTACTGGAAGACCTTATTTCTGGCATCAAGACTTTGCACCATGCCACACATGCACGAAAGTCCAGTTATGGCTGTCAGACAATTTCTGAGACCGCATCACCCCTTATACCTGGCCACCTAAATCCCCAGAGTGCCACACCCTTGATTATTATGTGCGGAAACAAAGAAAGACCAACAAAACTCTTTGTAACACCAAACATGAATTTCAGGCAAGGATTACGGCTGCATTCACCAACTTAAAGACAGTGACTGTCCAGAAGAGTTTCAGGAGTTTCCGAAGTCATCTGGAGGCCATTGTTTCAAGCTAATGGCGATTTTATTGAATAAATTTACTTTTTAGTATTTCAAGATACTTTTGTGTAATTTTGGTAAATATATCTGTTAAAATGAGTCAGCAGTGTTATTTTTTATTTTAGACGACAATTTACCCATCGCGCCTTGTGTGTGTCTGTATATATATATATATATATATATATATATATATATATATATATATATATATATATAGACCGGGTTCTATAGTCTTGGATAGCAACTGCTCTACTGCAGAAAGAAATGGCAACCTACTGAGGGGAAAAATCGTCAGTAATGTATCGAAAGTTACCTGATCGCCTAAGCGTGTATCACGCATGGCACGTGACTAACTGACCACACCTAAGCAAAGCTTAGTAAATCTCTATATCCTGTCTCTGTTTGTTATGCTTTGCCTTTGCAAGAGTCAAATCAGACCTGAAATGGAGTATTGTCGCCATATCAGGCTGGAGCTGTTCAAGCCTCGCTTTCCAGCTTTGATAGAGTTCAAAATCGTTTAGATGATCTTTTGTGGTTGATTCTTTATGCTCAGAAGTCACTTTCCCGCGAAAGGTAACGTCTCAAGCTTGTCACTACTCTAACTCTGTTTCCATGGCAAAATGTTCATTTGAGCTCGATTCTATTCGTTCAGACCTTTTATAGCTCGGACATTCTTTGCTAATTCTACAGAGTTGAACCCCGCTCATTTTCTCCGTATTCACATTGTACGGAGGAAGTTCCTCTCTGATAGCTTTGTTTTCCCCAAAGAACTTCTCGTTTGTGGAACAGATGTCCACGTGTATGCTACCACATCCTCTTACATTGATATCATTCATATTCAGTAACCCTACCTTGAATGGCTCATGAGCCTTGCATCTGGTGTAACTTGAAATAATATATTCCCGATTTTGTCTCTTGCAATATCTTTTCTTATGGGTATAACCCCCTACCTTCTTTTCTTTTACTCCACCCCTCAGTTTTATTTATTTACACGCATATCGTTATCTGCTTTTATTCTACAGTTTATTTCCTTTCATTCTTATGGTTTTACTTTTAAGCGTTTCTTACTAAGCTTCCTCACTGCTTCTAATTTCTTACATTCCTTCCTGGAGTTCAGATTTCTACTAATATCTATTTTCGCTTTCATTCTTACTGATATCTTTCATTCCTTCCTTTCTTGATGTTCGTTCCTTCCTCGATAGCCTTATCATTTTCTTCTCTCTGCTCTTTTCTTTCTTCTCTGGTTTTCTTTTCTCGCTACTAATATCCTTCTTTCAATATTTCCCTTCCTTTTTCTTTGCCATCATTCGTTGCTAACGGACAACCTTTCCATCGTCACATTGTCTTCTTTCCTTGTTTTCATTCTTGTCTTCCTTATTGACTGATAACATTCCGTTCTTAATTTTCTTTCATATCGTATGCATTCCTTTTATAGGGATATCCTTTCTTAAATCAGTTTCTTTCCTTTTTACTTTCATCTTTTCATTACTACCATATCTTCCTATTATTATTCTTTATTTCCTTCTATCCTTTCCTACTTTAGTTTCTCTCTTTTCTTTCTTGTTTCCATTATTTTCTTTCTGATATTGTTTCTTTCCTCGGATTCTTTACGTCGTTCATTTCATTCTCTCCTTACTAATATCCTTCGCATTTCCTCTCTTTTATTTTCCTTCCTTTTCTTTATTTTTTACTCTCATCGTTTCCTGTGGCTTATTCTTTCCTTCCTCGTATTACATCCATCCTTTATAGGTTTTTATCCTTTTCTTTAATTATATATTTTCCTTCTTCAATTTCTGTCCTTCATTCCTCACTTCTATTCTATCTTTATTGATTTCATTTTCTTTTCTATATTCTTTCTTTTGTTCATTGCTTTCATCGTCTCATTACTGATCTCTTTCATTTCTTTTACTCTTTTTAATTCGCCTTCTCATTCAGTTAACAACCCAAATATTCTTTCTTTTCTTATATCCTTTCTTTTTCAGTTTCTTTCTTTTCTTTCCTATTTTCATTATTTTATTTCTGATATATCAGATTCTAGTGTCCTTCATTGCTTTCATTCTTTCCTTACTAATATCTTTCCAACATTCTCTTCTTCATTTTCCTTTCTTTTTCACTTTTTTTCGTTCCCTTACTGATGTTCTTTCCGTCTTTCAATGCTTTCTCAGAGCTTTTATACTTTCTTTTCCTTCCTCGTTTTCTTTCCTTCCTCGTTTTCCTTTCCTTCCTTTCTTTCATTCCTTACTGATCCTTTTTCTTTCATTCGTGTCTCCCAATTATTCATTACGTCTATCGTTTCATTGTTGATATCCTTTCCTAATACAGTTTCCTTTCTTCCTGGTTTTGATTACTCCTTTACTGAGAGCCTTTCTTCAGTTTCCTTACTTTGCTTTCCTTCTTTCCTTACTAACACCCTTTCTTTCCTCATTCCCTTTCTCTCTTGCTTTATTTTAATTCTCTCCTTACTTATCGCTTTTCCTTCCACAATGTCTACTGTTTATTACTTGCGTTTATCCTTTCCTTGTTGATATCCTTTTCTAATACAGTTTCTTTCTTGCTTTGATTCTTTACTGATAGTCATTCCTATTTCAGTTTCTTCTTCTTTGGTTTCATTCTTTCCTTACAGTTATCATTCACGCCTTTCTTTCTTTCTTGCTTTTTTTATTTATTTTGGTTTTGTTGCCTTCCCAGACATTTGTTGGTGATTTCTTTCCAAACCTCTCGTCAGATCTCGAAGTAGCGTTGATCTATGTGACCTAGAGAAAAAATACCTGTGAAAAACCCTTTCTTTCGGTTCTTTTCACGATTTTCTTTTGAGTGGATTGTTATCCGATCATTTTGTCGTTGTTTGTTGTTGATAAGAATACGTAGATTATCGTATGTTTTTTTTTGTTTTTGTTTTTTTTTTCATGGTAGATTTTCTGTTTTATCTATGGAGCGAGAGAAAAAAATCCGATTTCTTAAAAATAGTACAAAATATACAAGGACGTAGTTTTAAGGCAAATAAACAACAACAACAAAAAAAAAAGGAAAACGAAAAAGTTCCTCTGGCAGCATAAAAGAGCGGGAAATACAGAAAAGAGAAAGAGAATATAACATTCGTCGATGTAAGATAGAAAGGCAGAAAACGAAAACGAGGTCGTTCTGAAGCGGGAGTGAAATAATAAAGTAAATGGATTTCATAGAAATACGGAGAAAATAGAAGAAGGTTTGGGAAAAAAAAGGTTATCTAATCATAATCTATAAGAGAGTGGGGTTCACGGGGATTATAATACAGGTGTCTCCACGCGCCTCTCACAGGAAATCTGCACGCATTTTGTTTATTAAATGCAACTCTGGCTATTGCTTGAAAACTTATAAATCGCTCCCGCCAAAACGGATAAATGTTACGATCGATCATACGAAACAAAACGCATTTGGTCTTGATGTTTACATTATCCGTTGTTTTAATTGTTCGAAATATCGTTCTTTCAACAACGCATATTTGTTGCAAATATCAACTAACAAATTAGCTCCAATAGATGTACGGGAAATACATTTGTTATAGATATAATTTTTTTATCATGAAAGGGTTTAATTGATTTTCGATTCAAAGTATAGCTTATATAAATCGAGAGACATTTTCAAATACAAAACATCACATCACGGATGGTAGTATATGTATGTATAGCTGGCCATTCGTATTCGTGGATACCCGTTTACTATGGAGGCTAGCCAATCCCTATTGCAGACGCTGGCTCAGGCGCATTTGTGTTTATTCACATAGCCCGCCTGTGGTTTATACCTTAGTTACAGTGTCTGGGAACGAGCGTGTTGTCTAGCGTGATCAGCAAATTTGCAAGGCCCAAGAGTTCCGTCAACCCAATTACACTCACAACACTTGGGTCAACTTGTGGTATGGTTTTCAAGCACGCTGGGATCCAGTCACCTTGCTGGCAAATCGACCATGGTGAGATTACATCACTTACGTGCTAATACCCTTGGGAAAGGTATGAATCCTCTTCTTCGACCCCACCCCAGCTATGGGTAAATAGCATGACAAAACGGGTTCTGTAGATGGCAATTGTTCTATCGCAGAAAAAAATGGCAGCCTACTGCGGGAAAAATCTGCCTCGTCAGTCATGTATCGACAGAGACATGATCGCCTAAGCGTGTATCACGTATGGCACATAAATGACTGAGGGGTGAATTGGTATATATATATATATATATATAGCATTTTACCCCTCAGTCAGTTATGGAGCCGACAGTAAGAATCGAAATCTCCATGGCAGCAGTGGTTTGCGAATCAATCTTTGAAGGCATTACGTTATTATTGCAAATATCTACTTTTGCTGGTGCGCGCTTATTCTTTT
This sequence comes from Acanthosepion esculentum, assembly GCA_964036315.1. Taxonomy (NCBI): domain Eukaryota; kingdom Metazoa; phylum Mollusca; class Cephalopoda; order Sepiida; family Sepiidae; genus Acanthosepion; species Acanthosepion esculentum. Next base: position 119,185,000 of record OZ038476.1, on the reverse strand, counting down.
TAAGTACAGTCTATTACTGTACGTATCTATTGGGTATCTTTCTTAGAATTGTCTTTAACTGATTCCCGGAAGAAGAACGCAAGCAGTAATCATCATTCATCATCTTTCATCACCGTCATCTTCAGTCCTCAAGAGTGATTGTAGGGTCGTTGCGTAGCTAAAGCACCTGACCAGTTCCCTCCACGTATGTGGCTTGAAAGACAGGAAGGATACCTTCCGATCAGCAAGTAGTATTGACATTGATAAACGCATTGAATCCATCAGTTTTGAAATATTTCGTTAAGTTTATGAAAGACTTCAGAATGAAAATGGAGAAACGATTCGTCTTTTTGCAAATGAACATGAAAAACCGAAGACGCCCGAGTTCAATTAATTGCTGAAACACGAAGACGGGCTGCATGCATTTTAAGGAACACAAAGATTGTCCCCAAAACTTTCTCCTTGCTCAGATGCCCAAGTCTCCTCTTCATCTGAGAGAAGATTTTCCAGCATTCACTAACATAAACGAGGATTGATATTAGTAGTTTATCATTGTTATCATAACATTTTCCTATTTCTTAATACTTTATTTAGCTTTTGGAAGGCATCTTTCGCGATTGCAATAAGCTTTACAACGAAATAGAAAAAAACTCAATGAAGTGAGCTGTTTGTAAGAGGGAGGGGAGATAGAGAAGCAGATAGATAGATAGATAGATAGATAGATAGATAGATAGATAGATAGATAGATAGATAGATAGAGAAGCAGATAGATAGATAGATAGATAGATAGATAGATAGATAGATAGATAGATAGAGGAAACAAGTTAAACTAGATCTTAAAGAAATGGTTTAGCTGAGTGGTTGATTTTGTTTAGCGGCGTATCTATGTCTATGGGTTATTTAATGCCGAAACCTTGAATGAAATTTTGAAGGAATTTGTCTTTCTTTCCAAAGTCACAGTAATGCAGAGATAATAAAGAAAAGGAATGTGTGGAGAGTCATCATCGCATACGTCCTAGAGTGATGTGGCATTAAAAGAATCTGATTGATCACGTAGATTAATAAATGGTTGAATAAGTAACAGAAATACAAAAACCGCCGTAAAGAAAGGAAGACTCTGTAGCTTAAATAGCACTGGGGACTGAATTCTGTAACATTGGCTGGCAGTCTAGGAAAATCACCCTGAATCCTATACCGTGGAGAAAACATGAAGTTATGGCAATTGACACATAACGAAATGCACTGTGTTAACCTACGGTCGCCTACATCCTAAACACAATTCATTGAACACGAGTATATCTTATTGAATTGACAGTCAAATATTTTAATTTGTTAATTTTCTACTTATTATTCGTGTTTTCATTTCTGGGTTATTTAGTAATTATCCCTTAGGACTAAACGTTTGCGAGTCACCTCAAACTTTCGGGACAGAAGTGACAGGCTCACTTCACTGCAGTAGTAGTGTCCTCTCAATTCTGCCTCAGATCTTTAAGACTCTCACAAAGTGGAGGGTAGGTTTACACTCGTATGAATAATAATATCAAAGTTGGTGTAATACGACTGCCACCTTCCTTACTACGCAGCTGTATAAAAAGGTAAGATCCACTGAAGTAGTAACAAAGTTGGACGTGTAATACGAGATTTGGTAACGAGATTATCAATTTATGAGACGAGATCATCTACGAGATTGCTCACCAGACAGATCACCTCAGCAAGACGCATATAAATTTATTGGTTTGGTTATAAGAAATTATACTCATTTATTAGTTTAATATTTACTAAGATTAATTTAGGCTGACACAAAGACACTATAGCAAAGTAATCTGTGCGAGATTAATCATTTAATTAATATTCTACAGTAGGTTAGGGGGCTTACAGGTTCCTTCTGTCTATTTCCAGTTAAATCTCATCGCCATTAAAGACAACTATTCAGGAATTTACATAAATCTGACACTATTTCTCTCTCTCTCTGTCTTTCCCTCGATTTCTACTTTTTTTTTATCCAAAATGAAAAATTATACAAAAGGTATAAAGCAAAAATCCAAATGATCACATATCTCAATTTATTCAACAAAAAATTCTTTTTTTAAAAAGATTCCATGATTTACGTTCTTTAATTTATTTATTTTTTAGGAATTTCGAAAATACATTTACATGAGTTTTAAATCTTAATTAATGGAACCTCTAAAAGAATAAGAATTTAGGGATAATGTATGACTTGATGCTTGTCATTAGCGAATAGTTTAAAATGGTAGGGAATTCAGTTCGCAATGAATGAAACAAAATAAAAAAAATATGTTAGACCAGTTCGATATTTAGAATAGGAAGAGCGATACTTGCATCCATTTCAATTTGTCTCTGGATATTTCCGTTCAATTTCGTATCTATTTATCTATCTATCTATCTATCTATCTATCTTCACTGTGTCAGATTTTATTATGCAAGTCAGTGTATAACCAATAAAATTTGAATTGGCTAACGGCTGTATATTTATACATATATACACCATAAACCGTGTGACATTCAGCTTATAATATCTATCCTTGTCTTAAAAATATGATAATAATTTGTTGTGGGCTGTCATGTGGTTTTATTATGAAACAAGGTGCAACATATTTTATTTATAAATAAATTCAAAAGATAAAAGCTACAGAAAGACGTATTGGATTAACAGGATATCTGAATAAGTAATTTAATTATATTGAAGATCAACGTGGGCTCGTTGATATTCTATAACAGTCATCTGTCTTTAATTGGTGATATTTTTTTAACTTTTCTACTCTTTTCAATTTTGATATTTACTTGTAGCAGTTTTTCATTGTTTCTCAGACACATCAGTTGCTTGAATATTATTTCCCATGCTCATATCTCGAAAGCCTGGCAACCATTTAATACTTTCGATGATTTTTTAATCTTTTTTGCTAAGATGAAAAAGAACAATTATTCTTTAATTCAGAGAGCGACGGTTGAAATTTCTAGGGCACATAATGAGGAGAGAGGGTTTAGAGAATTTGACACTGACAAGATATACTGAAAGCAAGAGAGACAGACAGATTAAAGCAGTGCGTAACCTACATAACGAAGTGGTGTAATTGGTTGGCAGAACGGGGATTAGGAGAGATCGCAAAAAAACAAAATTCTTAGAGACAAAAAGGACAGGATGTTGCGGATGGATAATGTTTAGGAGGTGTACGGCACATAGAAGAAGAAGAAGAAGAAGAAGAAGAAGAAGAAGAAGAAGAAGAAGAAGAAGAAGAAGAAGAAGAAGAAGAAACAATAATTTTCATTGAATGAAATAATCTTTATTGTCGACTAGCAGCATGGCCCAGCATGGTACGACTCATACAGCAATCGCTATCACTTGACTTAAAATATTTTTGCCCTTCCTTCCCTTTAAAGGAGTGCCCCTTGCCGTTCTGATGTTGCTACATGTCTTACTTCTTGCCTATCTCACACTGCGAATTTTTTCTAAGCTCTATACTAAACATTAAATCTGTTACGAAAAAAGAACTAAACAAAATGAACACAAAACGATCAGCTTTAAAAAAGGACTCGTAACTGGAAAAACAGAATGAAAAAAGAATGTTAACAACAAATACTTTTTCACAGCTAACCCAGTTCTGCGGAATCAGAATCAACGTTGAGTTTAAGCAAGCGAATGAGCCAATTGGAGTAAAGTGCCATGCAGATTTAAATTTTTTCCAGTTGTAACGAATGCAGCTATCGATATTTTTTGCATGCTAGCATGCTAGTTAACATTCGTGTCACAGCTGTTGGCTCTCACGCTGGCCAACAGAATCTTCCTGTCTATTCGTGGTAGTCAGCTATATGCTCTCACTCGTTTTTGGGTTTAATGTGGATTTTTAAAAATTATGGAAAATAAAGTATAATATATATTTTTAAAAAAAATACACATTACAAACAAAAACGTTCGCGGTTTCTCTCTTCTTTTTATTATACATACTTTTCTCTCGTTGGAACTACTATATCCTTTTCCCTTCACATATATATATATATATATATATATATATATATATATATATATATATATAATAAAATATAGTTTTAAGCTATGCTATATTTATGGGTTAAAGTGGTCAATATCATGGTCAGAGCGTATGTAAATATAAAAATGGACATTAAAGTCAACACCCAGAGCCGACAGTCTGTTTCACGCTAAACGGAATCGTCTGATTGCGTTTAGCAAGAAACAGACTGTTGCTTCTGGGTATTGACTTTAATATCAACTTATATATATATATATATATATATATATATATATATATATATATATATATATATATATATATAATGTTTATACACTAAAATATACTTATAGCTCTGTTCATAACATTGATCACTGTATTTATAACACCTGAGAAATGAACATACTTACTTACGTACAAGTATTTGTGCATGTATATCCCATTTTATCCTACTAATTCCTATATATATATATATATATATATATATATATATATATATATATATATATATATAAACTGCGTCTAGAGATTATATGCAAGTTATGAATTGGTATAAAGAGTTGCGTCTTTAATGTTAAAAGTCCTATTATGATGTTGTTTAGATTCTACTCAATATTATTAACTTAGATATATAGTGATAGAGAAAACTATTGTTTTTGGTTGGAAAAAATTTTACTAAATTAACAAAACAGACTAATTTGACTGTCAGTAGTTAATTTGCAACTCTTTATTTTGATACTTTTACATTATTATACCTTGTAAAAATAATGTAAAAAAAATAATATGAAAAGATTTTAGAACAAATTCGTCAATTTCTTAAAGGAAAAACATAAAAAAACATTTTATTTTAAAACTAAAAGATATATTAACAAAAAATAATAAGAATCTCCTAAAATTTATTGCACAAATGCTCCTTTCTTTTCAATAACTCTTAGCAGCCTATTGTCAACATCTGATGTTAGATTTGCAATTTTAGTGGCTGGTAAGTTGTTTGCAGCAACTTTAACTGCCTCCCAGAAGTCACACTTGCTGTTGAATTGCCTTCCATTGGAATAAATATATCTCTTTGGGATGCTCCACATGTTCCAAATGGGATTCAAGTCACAGCTATTTGAAGGCCAGTCCATAAGAGAATCTTCAACAAATCCCTTTTCTTTCAACCAGGATTTAGTAAACTTTGATGCATGACTTGGTGCGTTGTCTTGCATAAAGATTATAGATCTACGCTTGGCTAAAGACTGGTTATCAAGCCATTCAAAGAAATATTGCTCTAGAAAATCACAGTAACTTTTGGAATTCATTTTAACCCCATCTTTCAGTTTAAATGGACCCACGAGCTCATTACCAATAATCCCAGCCCATATCATGATCCACCGCCGCCTTGTTGGCGTTTAAAAAATTTTCTTGGGTCATGTTGCTTGCAAACCCATCCTCGAGCCCTTCCATCGGGCCCATCGAGGGTGATCCTTGATTCGTCTGTAAAATGCACTTTACTGAAATCAGTTTTCATGTATGTTTTTGCCCACTGCAATCTTCTTTCCTTATGTTTTTTTGTTAAAATGTGTTTGTTTATTTGATTTTTTACATCAGCAAACTTCCTTAATGCTTTGCACCTTGTTTCCCTTGACACCAGCGGCCTCAAATATGAACGCACTTGACGCATTTGGGTTTCTTATTAATTCTTTTCGGATATGTGACAGATCTCGCTTTGTTAAATTCCTGAATTCAGCCTGAGACTTTTGTTCCTTGGTTGAATTCCCATTTGACATATTTTCTTGATTGTTCGATGATCTCTTTTCAAATCCTTAGAAATTTGAAGCGAAGACTTTCCTTTACTAATTTCTTTGATTATATAGTTCTTTTCATTCATTGTTAGTTTTTTTTTACGAGCCATAATACTAAATTCTAGTTCTTGCAAATAATCTCTTGACACTGCAAATTGCTATAATTACTGAAAAAATACTAAATATCAATCTGAAATTGAAAATTGGGACTTAATTGCTTTCATGCTTACTCGCTATACATAATAGTACAAATTATTTCATTGGATAACACATATCTATGAATTTTACATAAAATATTTGACAATACCTCTTTTGCATATAATCTCTTATATTGCAGTTATATATATATATATATATATATATATATATATATATATATATATATATATATATATATATTCTTTACTGGTAGCACAACTCTGCGTTTCATGCACGATGTAATCGTCAGATGATTAATGAAATTGATTTTGACATATATATATATATATATATATATATATATATATATATATATATATATATATATATATATATATATATATATACATAACTATATACATATATATTCATGGTATTTTTCGCTAGGCTGTTTTATCACTGTCTGTGAAGCAAAAATTGTATGTCTGTTTATGTCACATCAATAATTCATGCAATTGCTAATATTGTAGTTGTAATAACAAGTTTTAAATGAATAAACCCTACGCAAGACGTTAAAGAATTTTTAAGCTTTTATCGGGCTTCACATAAACATTGTTTTTCTATCCTATCTCTGTTGACATAAATTGATTACTTTTTTTTTTAATTTAAAAAGAAAAAGTTCTGCCGGTGTTATACATTGACGCAGTTTTTGTTCATGAAGCATGGTGTCAAGATGATTCCTCAAAACTCAAGAAATTTTCGGAGAAACCTTGCTGAGTAAAAGATGGCGATTTTCTCGAGGTCTATTAACTTGATCTCAATCCAAATTTTCTGTGTGTATATGTGTCTTATATGTATATACGTTTATATAATTATATATGTATGTGTGATGAATTTAGCAATAAAAATGTTCACTGAACGTATTTGAAGCGGGATATTAACAGAATTATAATATTAGAAGAAGAATATTAATTTCATTCAGTTGTTTTCTGGATTCAAGCAACATATCTGTCCTTGTTGGAACGCAAGCTCTTAAAGTTCTATGCCCATGTATAACTTACATAATTGTATATATATATATATATATATATATATATATATATATATATATATATATATATATATATATATGGGTATGTATTTTTTGTTTTAATCATTTCCGTCCAAGCTAAGAGATAATGTCACTAAGACGCAAGGAGCTACTACAAAATGAAAGACAATAAACAGACTTTAGAAGGAACCGGAAACTCAATCCTAAACAAGAAACAAGGGTTAAATCTCTACTAAAAATACCGGGGACGATTGTGAACCGAACAACAGGTGAATCTATACACACACACACACACACACAGAGACACACACACACACACACACACACACACGCACACACACATATATATAGAAATATATAAATATATATATATATATATATATATGTATGTATGTATGTATGTATGTACTCAAGTATAGGATTGGTGTAGACGGAATAAAATTCCAATAACCAAAAACGCTATTCTTAAAAGAATGCGCAATGCAGAATAGAGCAAATGTTATTTATTCAAAAATTATAACATAAACATTATTTAATATCACTACAAAAATAGCCATTTTGTTTTAAAACTTCTAGTGTCTTCTCAAGTGATGGTGTTGAATGTCTAACGGGTATTTTTCTAGGTTTATATTTATGTTATAATTTTTGAATAAACAAATTATATACATATATATATATATATATATATATATATATATATATATATATATATAAACAAGTTAATTCATAAATGTCAACTGATAAGATCTGTTTATTTAATTTCTTATTGTATTTTTCCAATGTCCGAATAAGTTCTTTTACATTGGGATCGACATAGTGTCGACAAACTGCCCGAAATTGATGTTTTCTTCTGTCTTGTTGCTTAAGCACTTTCGATCATTTCAGGCATTTTTACAAACAATGTGTTGTCCATATATATATATATATATATATATATATATATATATATATATATATATATATATATATATATATATATATGTATGTATGTATGTATAGGTAAAAATCTGTTGGTATATAATCCTAGTTAATTCTATTAATATAATTTAAAATATTAAATATTAAAACTGATTCACATATAGAGCTCAATGTTTTACTTAAACAGAGCAATATGTTACAATAGGAATTAAGATTACATATTGATTATGATCATTATCACCTTATAAATGAAGGTAATTTAGAAAGATTTTTCAAACCGGTCAGGATAAAAAAATTAATAAATTATTTTTTTTGAAAAATCCTTATAAATTACCTTCATTTATAATGTGATAATGATAATAATCAATCTGTAATCTTAATTCCTATTGTAATACACACACACACACGTGTGTGTGTGTGTCTGTGTCTGTATATTGATA
>OZ038476.1:119151704-119171704 GCA_964036315.1 Acanthosepion esculentum | reverse complement strand
CAACACACACTTAATACTTTCATCCATATACTTTTAATATTGGAGAGAACTAAATTAAATCACTCACACACACACATATTGTTTAATGTCTTTACATATATATATATATATATATATATATATATATATATATATATATATATATATATATATATATATATATATATATATATATATAATTGGCATTTGTTTACATTCGTAAAAACAATACGGTAGATTTAGCTGCTTCACTCTGTCAAAGCTCAGTGGTAGAAATTCTGACTGACACCAAATCGGTTAGGTTTCAAGCTTGGCTTGAGGCATTCGGATGTCTAGTCGCACTGAGAAGCTGTGATGCAGCGAAACAGTACTGTCTGCGAATGACATATATATATATATGCGTGTGTGTGTGTGTGTTGGTGTGTGTGTGTGAGAGAGAGAGAGAGACAGAGAGAGAGAGAGAGAGAAGAATACTCAGTATCGGAGTTCGTTTCTGCACAAGTCCGAAAATCAGAGAGACTGATCCCTTGAACCTGTGTTACGCGATAGTAGTTACGCATTTTAAATTAGAATAATTAATCTGAACGGTTTGGGAGAGTTAGTAGTCATAAAAAACTTGTACATGTTAAATCGAATGCACTTGTAAAATAGAGAAGGAAGAGTGACTGAGGAACACTTAATAAAAATGACGTATCAATGCTCGGGGAGACTAGACAATAGAAAATCGCATGATGCCCACCAAAAAAGAAAGGATTTTATTTGTATCTCCCATCCTTTCTGTAGAAAATGTTCTCCACACAAACACAAACTAGATAGATAGATAGATAGATAGATAGATAGATAGATAGATAGAAACAGACTGAGATGGAAAGAAACAGACTGAGATAGATAGATAGATAGATAGATAGATAGATAGATAGATAGAAACGCGTCAGAAAATTTTTTTTCCAATTTGTCATACTATTTTTCTAAATAGAAAGAAAGAAGCAAACAAACAAAACAGACTGAGACAGATAGATAGATAGATAGATAGATAGATAGATAGATAGGTAGATAGATAGATAGATAGATAGATAGTCTTTATAAATAAATGACAATAGGAAAACAGTAATTGCTGACGCGTTTCATCCAATGTGGACTTTTTCAAAGCAAAATAAAACGAAATGAATTTAATTAAACAAAGAAAATTAATAAAAACAAAAAACAGAGTGTTCTTATCAACTGGAATGTAGGGAACGCTATTTTCATATTGTTAACTGAAAATAACGTCAGTTAATGCCACGTGTGGAGAATATTATCATTAATCTCTGTTGATGGATTCAACCATTTTCTTTTGATTTTAATATATTTTTGTGTACATTTTTTTTTGTGAGAGCAGAATTTTTGTTAGAAAAGGTGAAATAGGGAAAAAGCCTGGGCGTAGATTAATATTTGGGTATTGTTCTATGGCGGCACTCTCTAGAATTTTCCTTCTGAGTGAGTTATTTTCTTTTTTTATAAGTATAGAATTTTTAAAATCAAAATTATGGTTGAATATATTCCTATATATATAGATAGATATAAAGAAACAGACTGTGATAGATAGCATTATGGGATTCAACACTGCATAGGGAGGAAATGGGAAATCCTTGATCTAGCAATCAATCAATTTACATATAAAGAACGGGGAAAACTATGTCTCTCCAATGTAGGACTTGTTAGCCACAACAAGCGTTATTTTGCTAAGCTTTTGGCAAATTAGGATCAGTACGATGTTGGAAATAACTTAACATGCGTGGTGTGTCAGAAAAGCTTCATAAACATCTCCAGTGTCACCCGTCACATGAAAACCCACGAACAAGCTAAACAGACTTTGCAAGACAGGCCAGGCCCTGTATACAAGGTGTCCCTAATGTCTGGCACAAAGGAAATCTCATTAAATATATATTTTTTTACCCCCACAGATTAAATATGGCTGCTGGCAAAGCGCACAAACCTCTGCATCGCAAATGATGGAAATTGTATTGATGATGTTATTTGTTAATATTCCAATTCAATGAAATGTTGAAAATTTCATTTCTTGAAAATATGCATTTTCGCCTATGTGTCCAGGCTTTAGGGACACGTTGTGGAACAATTTAGCTTGTCACATTTGCAGTAAACTTTGCATGTAACTTGAGCCATTGTCGTTTTTACGAGTGTTGAAAACATTGATCAAACTTGTCAGCGATGGTCATACTTGTCGAAAGAGTGAACAGCCATCATGTATGTAGTGCAGAAAGTAAGTGAAGAAAATTTATAATGTAAACTAAATCATAGATATTCCTCAGCAAGAAATAATATATTTTCTAAAGGTCATTCAGTAAAATTGCATTGAACCATGATGGCGGCCCCGGTGCGGCCTCTGGAGCTACTGCAAACATCGACCAGATTGTTCTAATTCAAATTGGTTATCAAGTCTCCAATGGTGGTTCTCAACGAGTACTTATTATTACCAGAGATCTAGTTGGTGGAGTAATGGATAGCGGCTCGGATTGAGGAATGGGAAAGCCGAGTTCGAATTCCAGTCAAATCCATCACATTCATATTTACGCGCTAATACCCTTGGGAAATGTATGAATCCTCTTCTTCTCCCACAGCTATGGGTAAATAGCAGAATAGACCGAGTTCTATAAACTTGGATGGCAACTGGTCTACTGCAGAAAGAAATGGCAACCTACTGCGGGAAAAAATCTCCCTTGTCAATCATGTATTCAAAGACACATGATCGCCTAAGCGTGTATCACTCATGGCACATAACTGAACTGAACAATCTTGACCTCGTCATCACTGAGGGTAACAGTTATCCTTCCCATATATCCACACCAACTCAACCTTACTTACGCTCATATAGCGCCATAAAGGTATCAATCCTCTTCTTCTACCCACAGCTATGGGTAAATAGCAGAAGAGACCGGATTCTATATCCTGGCATGGCAACAGGTCTACCTCAGAATGAAATGACAACCTACTGCTGAAAAAAAAAACTGCCTCGTCAATCATGTATTGAAATATACATGATCGCCTAAGCATGTATCACGCATGGCACATAACTTATCTAGCTTAACTCCACCTTGACTACACCCCAGACGTAGCCGACCAGGAGATTCAAACCAGGAGATCATGATCGCGAAAATTATCGACATGCAATTCCTGGACTACGAGGGCACTTTCTGGCTCTGTGATAGGCATCAGAATCCTGATAAAGATAGAGTAATCAAACAGGAGCTTGTTCATCGTCCCCGGTACCCTGATATAGACGATGTCAAGACACTGCGTAAAGAAATGGGGCGGCGTGTAATGGTTTTGTGTGTCATAACAAAAAGTGAGTTATTACTATTGTTATGGTCCAGGTTAGGACCAAGGAAGAACAACACGAACACAAGAGTAGAAATAACGAAGATATATTACACGGAATAATAATACAAGATGTGGAAGTTGTTAGTATGACTGTCAGTCTGGTCTGGAGTGAACTACTATCGGCTCGACTCGATTCGTCTCTCTCTCTCTCTCTCTTGAGAGGCGTAGTATACATAGTGTTAGGAAGAGATCATTCTGTAGTTATAGGTAAGGACCCATAACAACTATCATTATGACGTGTCACTTCAAGAAGTGATCTATCAAAGCTCTCCACAACTCCCTATCATTTGTAGCACATGGTAATGTTTATCTGTTCACCATAACTTCGGGTCCTTGTTCTGCCATCTATTTACACAAGCTCGACCCTCTTGTCCCCAATATGTCCTGTGAGTGACAAATTCTCCAAGCCCTCTCTGCTCATTATAATTTCTAGAAATATCAACTGTCTCTTTCTGATTCTAAGTTATTGTTCACGACACTCAAATACACCCAGTTATTGCTGTTCAAATACATACATATAATTTCTCAAAAATGATTTACTGTCTGTTGTTAACTGGGACAAGGAATGTCTTGTTATTTATATACCTATATATATATATATATATATATATATATATATATATATATATATATATATATATATATATATATATATATATATTAAAGAAAGGAGCTTTACCAGAATAAGTGAATACAGATTCAGTCTTGTCTTATAAAGACGTTCTGTGTTTATGCCGACTGGTTATAATTTATTTTTTGAGATGTCAAGGATCTCTACTCAAACACGCTTATCCACTAAAATAACGTTTACAGTAGTGTATGTATATATATATATATATATATATATATATATATATATATATATATATATATATATATATATATATATATATATATATATATATATATATATATATATTGCTTTTATATAATTATATATTTATGTCTGATGCAAAATGTCTAATTTTCTGAACAGAATCAGGCTTTTTCGGACCAAATCAGAACCATTTTGAAGTCAGTCTCCTTTTTGTGAAAACATATACACACCTGCAGTTAATTTTATGTATGTAGGATTTTTTCGTTTTATCTAATTTTCTTTTTCCTTATATCAATAAGAAAACCGACTTATCTATAAAAGGCAAGAAGATGGAGAAAAAAACATGGAAAATAATTCCCTTTTAGAATATTGTCGCAGGTTCGATCTCAGCTTATCTTCGGGAAAAAAAAAGAAGAAACAATGTAAAAAGAAAACATCAAAGCCATTTTTTTCCATGGCGTTACTCTGATTTCACATCTTGCGGGGAGTAAACTGTATTTTAGCGCGAATAATACCGAAGATATATTGACAAAAACAGAACATTGCAAAACAACAATATTTCGTTATCTCTGTTTCCGTATATATCTCACATACGGAAAGGCAAGCAAGAGCTCACACATACATGCTCATATATGGATATATCAATAAGTAAATGTTCCATGTATATATACAAACAATCAAAAATTCACACACGCACATATATATATATATATGTCTGCGTGTGTATGTGTGTATGTGTGTATGTTTATAGACATAAATTTATGCTTATATATATATATTTTTTCTCTCTCTCTTTCTATATATATATATATATATATATATATATATATATATATGCATATATATATATATATGCATATATATATATATAAATATATATATATATCTATATGTATATATATATATATAAATATATATATAATATATATATATATATATATATATATATATATATATATATATATATATATATATATATATATATGGCATCAAATACAGATCAATTATGGATCGTAGTACGACAGAATGAGATAGGATCAAGCACAAATAGAAAACGTTTATAAATCTTACATGTTTTGCTTTTATTAAAGCTGCTTTAAAGAATATGAAAAAAAAGAAATTCTGGTATTTGTATCTTTTTTGTTCTTTGGTTTTTCATTGGTTAAGCAGAATTCATGTGTATTTGACTTGTCACGAAACGTTCGTGTATATAATTTATCTGTATAAGTGTATCCTAATTCTAATTTGCATATAATGGATTTGGATGATAATGTATTTTTACTTTATTCTATTATATTTATATATATATATATATGTGTGTGTGTGTGTATGTGTGTGTGTGTGTGTGTGTGTGCGTGTGTGTGTGTGTGTGTGTGTGTGTGTGTGTAAAAGGCTCAAATACTAATATTCCATGGTTATAATGTATTACTTTGGAACCGTAATCACGATCCAATTCATCAAACCGACTAATTCAATTTTTTTTATGTTATTGATTTTGTAGGTCTGATGAATTGGATCGTGATTACGATTCCAATGTAATACATTATAACCATGGAATATTAGTGTTTCAGCCTTTTATATTTTATTCTTGCTCTGTTCTAGACATTGAGCTCTAACTGGATTTTATCCTCTTGGAAATATTTATATATGTTGACCACTAATATGTATGTATGTATGTATCTATCTATCTATCTATCTATCTATCTATCTATCTATCTATCTATGTGTGTGTGTGTGTGTGCGTGTGTGTGTGTGTGTGTGTAAGTACAGGGTTCGTACAGATGGAATAAAATTCCGATAACCAAAAACACTATTATTAAAAGAGTGCTCAATACCGAGTAGAGAAAATAATATTTATTCAAAATTATAACACGGGGACAACAGGGAAGATAATATTAAAAATGAATATTATTCACTATTGTCCTCTTCTCGGTTTTTGTTATTATAACGCTTCGGCTGTGGTGAGTTCCGGTCTTCATCAGGTGTATGTCGATCCGGGTAACACTTTATTTGATATACTGAGGTAGATTGTTCGCGTTCCACTGCCTGTGTGTGGTATAGTTACAGTTTTTATATATAGAATTTCGACCTGCCTGTGGGTTCTCAAAACAAAAAAAAAAACACTCACACACGTGTGTATGTGTGTGGGTCGGGGGTCTTGACATATGCTGATATTTATTTTAATAAAAAATATAATGTGAATTTTAGCTTTTAATATTAGAATTATTTGTTTTGTGATACGAGATTGTTTTATACAATTTTACACGCACATTATACACACACACACACACACACAAACATATATATATATATGTATATATATATAGTATTATGGTGATTGATATTGAATTTTTATTTCAAGATATATAAATATTTCCATGAGCTGTAAGAAATATTTTAACGCAACGAAAAAAGAAACGAGATATTCTAAAATTATTCAGTGACTGAAATGGAAAATTGGGAGTTGCGACAGGGTTGAAAAGAACAACCAAAAAAAGAAACTGAAAAATATTGTCAAGAACAAAAACAATACTGGCTTTAAGAATGTCACAGAGATTCGGGAAAAATAGAGCAATGAATCTGCCATTCGTCCGTCCATTGAATATTGCTGCTATATTTGGTCTGGTGCTCCGGTTATATATCTCGAGATTCTCGTCAAGGTCCAAAGGAAGGTATGTAATGTTATCGGTTTTGACCTGGCATCTCAACTTCAGACACTTACCCATCGCCGTGACGTGGCTTCCCTCTGTCTTTTCTATAAATATCTTCATGGTAGTTGTCCTAGTGAGCTCTCCTTTTTGGTACCTCGACTCCATGAATTTAATCATCATCTTCATCATGCACTTGACGTTTGTAATCGTGGGTGAGGTTGCGGGGGAGATCTTTATGCAGGAGCCAAAGTGAATCTCCTCCACTACTGTCCATCAACGGCAGCAATCAACAATTCTGGTATAGTTATACTTGTATATTGTTTAACATTGTCCAAACAGTTTTTGCGTTGGCATACTCTCCTACGTCCACCTTCAACGGTGCCTTGCATGGTAGTCTTGCACGGGCTATTGTGCCTTGCAGCATGTCCAGACCACGTCATTTTTCTCCGTTTGACAGTGGTGGGAAGAGGTTCCTGGTGACCCACAAACATTTAAGGAATTTAAACACACACGTATATATATATATATATATATATATATATATATATATATATATATATATATATATATATATATATATATATGGTGGACTCTCCCGTCGTATTCGGCGTATGTGAGTTAAGCAGCTCAGTTCCTAGGAATCGACAGCCCAGACACAAGCAGATGATTTGATTATAGTGGTGAAGGCTTTGTGCAGAACCAACCAACTTTTTGAAGACACGGCGCCGATTGAGGATATTAGCCTTTTTATTCAATCATACACTTCCTTTCCGCTTTTCTCTCTTGCAAGTTCTGCCTTTCCTTCTTTCTTCAATATTTAATCCTTTCTTTCTTTGTTGATTGGTTTATCATCAATATCTTTATTCTGTGTTTTTTTTTAGGCATATTTTTTTTCTTCTTCTCAACCACCTTTCTTCTTTTCGTTTTCTCTTTCATAATTTCAGAAAGGTAATGACTTGTAGGAACATTGTTATTATTATAAATAAAAATAAAATATAAAATATTAATAATGATGAAAATTATAAATAAAATAAAATTTAAACCGCGTTTAAAATAAATCAAATAAATGAATAAAAATAATAAAATTACTCCCAGCATGCAACAGGGATGTTCCTGCCGGAAATACGAACATCCCGCCAAGATACGTGAGATTCAATCTTTTAGCCCATGGACGGTCGGGATGACAACACGTGTGTAAATTCCCTCCGTGATAGCACTTGTGACATTACGGAGTGACTTACTCCCTTTTATAACATGAACATTATCAGAGTTGTAACGTAAAACACACACCAATAAACACAAATACATAAATAAAATTGTATGAAATTACCATACAATTTACCATTTTTTCTTCTTATTGCGTACGCTGGTTTGTAGTGTTTTTCCTCGTTAACACACGTCCAATTCTTATAACAACATGGTGTGAGTAAATATACCTCCACGGGCTTCTCTGAAACTCTTTTATTTTAATGTAATTCTCGTTAAACTAACGGCTCCTACTGCTATCGTCTTTCTATCACATAATCCAACTTTTCGTTTTTATCACTTCTTCTTCTTCTTCTTCTTCTTCTTCTTCTTCTTCTTCTTCTTCTTCTTCTTCTTCTTCTTCTTCTTCTCTATATTTGAGTGAGTGTATGTGTATATTTTAAAAAAATTTCATCTGCTCCAATTCCACTTTTTTGGTTGTCAATTACAGAGAATTTTTTTGTTTCATATTCCAGAAAGAATTCCTCCTAAAATGAAAGTACAAGAAAAAATATAATCCTTGGTTGCTATTTTCACTTTTTCTGTTTTTCCCGTCTATTATTTCTTTTTCCTGTTTCTCTTGACAGAAATTTACTTCATTTCTTTCTTGACAGATCCCTTTTTTAATTTCGTCTTTTCATAAAAATAATTCCTTAACTTCAGCGTAATTTTAAGTACATATTTTATTTCTTTCGATTCTTAAACTTTTCACAAATATGCTGTAGATTTTTTTTGTTGCTATTTTTGAACCTATGTATCTATACTTGACCATGTCAGAGCTGACAATGGGTGTAACAGCTTATTAAAGTTATTACTGACTGCGTGGTAGTTATGGGTGACTAATTTTGTCTAATAAATCATTTTTCTTTCAGTCATTGTGGCATGCGAGAAACAAGAAATGTTTGTCAAGATATATGCCTATGTGACAGGGTGGAGTTAGCCTTTTTTTAATCAATCGTACACTTCCTTTCCGGTTTTCTCTCTTGCAAGTTCTGCCTTTCTTTCTTTCTTTCTTCCAGATTTAATCCTTTCTTTCTGTGTTGCTTGTTTTATCATCAATATCTTTTTTTTCTGTTTTTTTTTCTTCCATTACGCGTATTTCTTTTTTCTTCTCCTCAACTACTTTTTTCTTTTCCTTTTCTCTTTCTTCTTTATCTTTTTTTCTTCTTCTATTTATGACCACATGGTATGAGTAAATATATCTCCACAAACTTCTCTGAAACTTCTTTTAATGTAATTCTCGTTAAACTAACGGCTACTACTGCTATCGTCTTTCGATCCCATAATCCAACTTTTTTGTTTTTATCACTTCTTCTTCTTCTTCTTCTTCTTCTTCTTCTTCTTCTTCTTCTTCTTCTTCTTCTTCTTCTTCTATATTTGATTGAGTGTATGTGTATATTTTTTTTTTAATTTCATCTCCTCCAGTTCTAACTATCACACTTCTTTATAACTTTCACATTTCTTTTATATACCATGTCATTTCAGGACGTGAGTCATCAGGGCTCTCTATAACTTCCTTCTTTTTTTTAAGTATCTTATAACCCTTTACCATACAGTTTTTTTTTATTGGCCATTCTTCAAACAGATGAAGAAAAGGTTTGAAGTGACACAGATGTGGTTCCACGAACGAATACTAAGAATTCTATGGAAAGAACATGTGAGTAATGAGGAAGTTTCAACGAAAATAGATACTACTAACCAGAAGGGGACAGCTGAAATTTCTGGGAAACGTGCTGAGAAAAGAAGGTTTTGAAAATTTAACACTCACAGGCAAGAAAACCAGGGTGAAAATAGCAAGTAAAGTACTTAACGAATTTGAGCGGGTAAATGACGAAACAAGGTCAAAGATGGGTGGTAAATGACGTATAAAAGTAAGTTGTGGAAACTAAGTTGCACTTTAAACCGACACCTGGTTATGTTAGATACATGCCGCTTCTTCGGTTAGCACTCTGACTGGATGCTGAAAAATTGGTGCGATCGAAAATTGACCGCGTTTTCGAAAATCATGGACGACTAAAACGGTTGAAATAAACAGTCTGATTTATTCATGTGCTTCAACAACGACACTGGAAGTTTGCAATTAGACTTTGTAAATAAGGAAAGCGAAGAGTCTAAAATAAGACTCAGCCGTGAGGTTTGATTACCTAAAAAAAACCCCCAAAAAACAGGTTCCTTTTTTATCCTCCTTTTTTCCAGCTTGTTTAGGAAAAATCATAAATCCCAACTCCCAGCCCACACTCGTCCCAGACCAAAACATTTTGATCGAAACTGATTGAACATAGACAAGTGTTTCACCTTCAAGTGTTTTGACATGTTGTACCCAATTAAAGGATTATTCTTCCACTTCCAGCTCCTCTAATGAGCATCATAGTATATCGTTACATGGAGAGCTGGAAAGACTTGATAAGTGCTAAAATAAAAGTTGGGTACTGCAAAAGTCATTGTTCAACCTGTGAAGATCTAAATCCATATAATAACAGTTGTATCCGATTAACTTGCTAACCAGTCCAAGTTCGTCAGAATTTTTCTTCCTATTTTTTATATACTGTTTTGAAAAATCTTACTAGACAAGACAAGAAGGTTTGGTTTGGTTTATTTTGTTTTACGTCATATCAACCTCAGTGGGTTATTTAATGCCGACAACATTTTTAGAATAGATTCGTATGAATAGAATATGTATTTTTTGGTTTAGATTGGTTTGGTTTATTTTGTTTTACGGCATATCAACCTCAATGGGTTATTTAATGCTGACAATTTTTTTTATTGCTGGTAATATTTTGTTTTATCAAAAATCTGTTTCTGGTAATATCTTTCCTTCAAAATTGTATTGCTGGGAATAATTTGTTTAAAAAAAATTATTGCTGATAATAGTTAACTATTTGCCCATAGCTGGGACCCTAACAGATGCTACCACCCCGGGTCAGGGTGGACCTGGGAACACCAGCAATTAAGAGGTGGTTCCACGCTCCTCAAAACCTCCTGATCAGAGGTATTGCTGCTGGACGTAGTTTAACGTCCTACCCACGACGCCGGTGCAGTTTAACGTCTTACCCAGGACGGACAAGACAAGAAGGTCAGAAATGATAATCATAAATAAAGGAAGGAAACCTTGTCAGAGTATCCAGACAGCTGTCAGCACTCCGCGTAGAGAAGATGAAAGAAGTGTAGCTTTTGTCAGATTGTCAGAACCACGACAGGAAAATTAGAAAATTGGGATTAGAATGGAGTTCATAATATTTGGTACACTTGGAGCCTCACCAAAAACACTAGAATCGAAACTGGATATGTTGAAAATTCGAGGCAAAATTAATACTGTCCAGAAACCAGCCGGGCTGGATTCACTTGGGGTACAGGAGAATGGTACTAGAGATTTGTGGATGTCTTCTGACATTCAAACTACTATGATAACCATCTGGTGTTTACGTGATAATACCTAAATAATAATAATAATTGGCAAGATAAACCTCTTCACGGTCAATATTCTGCCCGTACGAAGCAAGCTGATTCAAGACAAACCCTGTACGCAATAGTGGCTACGTAGTGCAGGGTTAAAAGCTGAAATCGAAGGTTTTATATTTGCTGTACAGGATCAATGCTTGCTAACTAGAAATTACCAAGCACGCATACTGAAAAATTGTGTTAGCCCAAAATGCAGATTTTGTTATGCATATCCAGAAATAATGGTTATCTTGTATCAGGTTGCACGGTATTGGCACCCACTGAATATAAAACCCGGCATGAATCCGCATTGGAAAAACTGTAAGTTTTACGGAAATAAACTTAAAGAAATGGGTAAAAAGATCACCTAAACCCGGTTACAGATATAGGAGCTGTGAACATTTTATGGGACCTTACAATACACACATACAGGGCAATCAAAACCAATGGCCCAGACATCGTGCCAGATACCGCAAATATGTGCCTCCTTATTGAAATGGCAGTCCCTGCAGACTGTAATGTATCTTTTAAGATCTTCAAAAAAACCTTCAAAATACAAGGATTTTGAAACAAATCTCAGAAATGTGGCACATAAGCACATCGACAATTCCAGTTGTAGTTGGAGCACTCGGATTGATTGGAAAAGGTTCCGATCGACTCATTGAAGAGATTCCTGGTAACCCAAGACTTAAAGAAATACAAAAAAAAAAGTAATCACAATTACAACCCATAACTTACGAAGATTTTTATCTATGTAAAATGTATGTGTCATCTTCAAAAAATGCTCAGTGGAAAATGTCCTGATGCCATTTCTGAGCTTAGGTTGTGACCCGGAAAGAAATGAGTACACACCAGAAATCAAAGGAAATAAAACAATAATAATAATAATAATAATAATAACAACATAGCTTCCAGGGCCTCTTCTATAAAGTAATTCTTCCAATGAGCTTTCCTCTTTGGAAGCTCGACTTTGCGAATTTAAGCGCATTATTAGATTGGCGACTTTCTTTCTTTCTTTTTATGGGTCATGTCCTTTCAGGCCGTAGGCGATTATGGCTCTCCACCTCTCTCTATCCCTTGCAGCTCTCAACACGTCCCCTCCCTCTGCTTCCTCCCGCAGACCACATTCTGTCATCCACTTGCTTAAGTCCGCCAAGGTATGTCACGCGTTGCTTTCCCTTGTTTGTCTTTCCCTCTATTCGACCCGTAGGTATCAGGTTCTCCAGGCCCTCCTTACTCATTATGTGTCACAGAAACTTCAACTGCCTCTTCTTGATATTAAGTATAAGCCTCCTCCTTGTTTGCATCCTCTCTAAGACCTCATTGTTGCTCACACGCTCAGTCCATGATATCCTTAGCATTCTTCCGTAGAACCACCTCTCTGTCGACTCGAGTCTCTTTTTCATCTTTGAGGAAATCGTCCAACATTCTCTGTTGTAAAGAAGGACAGATGTCACGTAACAGTTCAGTATTCTTTTCTTTGTTACCAAAGATTGAAAAGGTTTCATTATTTTACAGTTGAAATGGCTAAATGTAATCGTGAATTCTTTGCTAACAGTTACTTCTCTCGCAGTTCTTGCTCATAGAACTCCATTCCGATAACTCACTTCCCAGTCAACTTTGATCTTCAAAAATTTAAAAACAATATCAATCGTTATCTCCTGTCTTCTCAATTCCTGTTATTTTTTTTCTCCCCTTAATAATTATCATATAGGAATAAAGTGTTGCTGCCAACACATGGGTTTGAACCCGGATCGCCAGAGAGCAAACATTCCACCTCATCTTGAAATAATTAGATCACGTGACAGGTAAAGGAAATATATTTCTATAGGAATTAGCGGGCGGCATCTGAGCGAGTGTTGTTCGAAGGCGTTACTATTATTGTATCTGTGATTTGCAAAGTCTCTCCTACAAACGGGCATTCCATATATAAAGCTTTCTTTTTTTCTCTTATTCTTTCACACCAATAACCTTACGTTTTAGTTGCTTTATTGCCTTCCTTGGGGTGAAATGATTACAAAAAAAAAAAAAACTCCCATATATTTTTACATAATTCTCGTAAGAGTTTTGTAATTTCTTGATATTTTCTCATTTTTGTCATAATTATTTTTTTTTCTATTACTGAGGCTTACGGGCACATTATGTTGAAATATCGGTTTTCCGTACAATCAGCGAAGTTAAGCGACGTCGACCCTGGTCACGATCCAGATGAGAATACCATGTGCTGTAAGTTTGGTGTGCGGGTGGTGTAATGGATAATGGCTCAGAATTGTTAATCAGAGAGCTGAGTTCCAATTCCAGTTGGGTCCGTTATATTCACATGCGTAAATACCATTGAGGAAGGCATGAATCCACCGCTTCTCCTCCAGTTATGGGTTAATTAGTAAGACTTGTATCACTAAATCATTATTATCTAAAAAAAATTCTTACAACTTAAATATATTTCCTGGGTGTAAATAACCTGCAAAGGGTTGATAATCCGTAAAAAATAAATCAATCAATCAATGATTACTGTAAATTTCAGATATTATTTCAGTTTTACTTTAATTCAATCCGAATCCGACATTAAATGCTATCAATTATTATTATTTTAATTTAACAAACCCAACTATAATCGGGAGTTGTTTTTTTTTTTGTTTTTGTTTTCAAAGAATCGCTCTTTATTCTGCTGAACACCTTCTGATGTGTAACTGTATATTTGTGAATCACGTGAATTCGACGTCTCCTGCCGTAAATGAAACGAAGGAAATGCTGTTCGATGATGTGACTCTTAAAATTTTCCCCTCGACGGGAAATGAACGGCGCATTTACAACCGCATTCATTATTCACGAGGATCGGCAGAAATAAGACGGGCAAAATAGCCACTCTCGTACACTCTCGCTGAGAAGATTCTCTAAGATGCATACTTGACACAGAAACGTTAGCGTGACTTTGTGAGACATAACGAGATTTAATATGGCGCAACAAGCTAGTAAATGTCCTGATATATCCACAGGAATTTGAACTTATTATGATTGAAATCGGAGCGGAAACATGGTAATAATAATAAGGTCTGTATCCATAATATTATATTGATATTAAATACTTTCCATTTAAGATCGTATTAGGTGAGGACAGCTGCGATAATCAGGTCATTTCGGCAAAGTATCCCCTCCTTGGTCATGGACATTATGTTCCAAGAACCTCAGTTAATGTCTGAAACTGTAGATAATATCCAACCCTCTAACTTTTCTCTCTCTCTCACTGATATATATATATATACATACATACACACACACACATATATATATATATATATATATATATATATATATATATATATATATATATATAGATAAGAGAAAGATCAAATGGGGTAAAAATATACAGTTCAATGCATTTACTTTTTAAATAGTGTTCAATACAAAGTTAGAGCAAAATATTATATTTTTTATTATAAGATATTATAATAAAACATTTTTAAATCACTGCACAAAAGCTTCCATGTTACAATACTATGACTGTACAACCTCAGTCGATGGTAGGTAACTGGTTATAAAATGATTTCTTAGGGAAATTTAAAAACATATCGTTACCTCTTTTCCTAAAGTTAAAGGGGAGGGCATGAGGTCAGAAATAAAAAATAAAATAGACTCGTGGAAATGTCTGGATTAACCAATTAAATGTCAGATCTATCTATCTATCTATCTATCTATCTATATATATATATATATATATATATATATATATATATATTGTCATTCATAGACAGACTGTTTCGCTATATCACAGCTCCTCAGTGTGGCTAAATGAGAGAAAGAACAAATGGATTAAAAATCAACAGTTCGAAGCATATACTTGTTTTGTTTTTTTTTAAAAATGCTCAATGTAAAGTAGAGCAAAATATTATTATTATATTTTTATTATAAGAGATTATAATAAAAACATTTTTAAATCGCTACACAAAAACTTTCTTATTTCAATACTATGATTGTACTTCTTCAGGTGATGGTAGCTAACCCTACCATCGACTGAGGAAGTACAATCATAGTATTGAAACATGAAAGCTTTTGCGTAGCAATTTAAAACTGTTTTTCTTATAACCTCTTATAATAAAAATATAACAATATGATATATATGTATATATATATATATATATATATGTGGGGGGGGGTGCGTGGGTGTGTGGGTATCAGTTCAAACATTATTTTTAGTGGTTACGCGTATTTGAGTGGGCGCTTCGTTTATTTATTAAACAGTATATTTATTTATTTTCGCCTTCTGGCTTGAATGTTCAAGAAATCCTATAAAAGAAAAATGTGCGCTCTCCGGCAGGAATCTTGCGCAAAGGCCCTTATATGCCATCAAATATGAGGTTGATTTATAAATAATTATCGTTTTTGTTTATAAACTTTATTCTTAAAAAATAGAGTACAGTTACGTTTTATTCAATTATCTGTTCACCATTATTTGCAGTTGCTTTCCGCCGTTTATCAAAGACAGCTCTTCAGTAGCGTTTGAGTAAAATTCTTCAGAGTTAGACAATCTATTAAAACTGGCTTACATTAGTGAAAGTTTTCCGCGTCAAAGCGTTTTCGCGAAGATCGAAAAGGATAATAATGGTTTGGCACTTGGTCATATGGCGGGTCGGATAGAACAGACCAACCAAGTTCCAAAGGTTTTTCCAGTGTTGTTCTTGTGTGTGCACATGGTCCATGGTTAGAACATTCGTTTCCTGACCATGATTCCCGGTTCGAATCTCACTCGTGGTCAATGTCAAGGGACAGGAGGAGGCGGCACCTTTGGAAAATGCCTAAAAATCACACCAGCTAATTTAAAGCCAAAAGATATTTTTAGATTATAAGATATTTATTTTTTTTTTAGATAATAATGATTAAGTGATACACGTCTCGCTAATAATCCCATAACTGGGCGATAGAAGTGAATTGATACCTTTATCAGGGTTATTGGCGCGTAAGTTAATATAACGACCACAGTTGGAATTGGAACTCGGCTCTCCGATTAACAATTCCGAGCCATTATCCATTGCACCACCCGCGCATCCAAGCTTACAACACCTGATACTTCCAAGCAATCACCCATCTAGGTAGTGACTACGTTGCTTAACTTCGGTGATCGTACGGGCTCGGGTGTTTCAATTTAATATGACCGTAGACTCTGAAAATGGTTCCAAAGGAAAAACGAACTCTAACAGTAATGAATAAATAAATAAAAGTAAAACGCCTTACAAAAAAGTAATAATTCAAAACTGAAAACAAGACAAATTGTGGAAAAGAAAACAAAGAGAATTTTACAGAATATAGTAATTATCCAATATTTTATGTGTGTTTTTTTTTAATTTTTATTTTATTTTAAGCGTAGCAAGGCTGGAGGCCACTATCACGCAAGGGGTTAAAGAAGGGTTGGAGGAAGAGCAGATAGGAGTGGTAAAGGAGAGGATGTGGAGAAAGAGAGAGACAGTGGATCGATCAAGGCAAGGGGGTTACAGAAGATTTGGAGCAAGAGCAGATAGGAATGAAAAATGAAAGGATGTGGAGAAGGGAAGTGGATAGATCAAGGCAACTGGAGATGTCGATTGACGCTATACTTAAACCGTTGGAGATTGTATTTGTCAGGGAAACAGTAATAGGGAAGGGAGTTCCACAGGCGAGATGTGCGAGACATGAAGCTATTGGAGTAGAAGAGACGTCTACAATGTAACGTAACAAAAACGGTACATCTTAGAGAGATTTTTGTTAGGGCAATACTGTTAAAATAAATGTGAATAAAGTAAATTCTAGCCCTGCGTGAAAATTAATACTACTACTAGTACTACTACTATTAATTATAATCGCGTGAGATTATTGAAAATAATGACACGTCTTTTGTATGTTTTTTGTTGATTTGTTTCTTTAACGGCATATCAATTCCTCATGGGTCATTTAATGCCGAAATTTAATTTTCTTGTGAGCTTTGAATCAATAAAATTATGGTGTATGTTATTCTGTTTTCACAGTTGAATACATGGTAAATGATACTCCGCTTTTGGGTATATACATGTTTGTGTGGACATAATTACTTGAGACGGTCATATGTATGTTTTATATTGTAGTTTTGTTGTAGTTATATTTTCGAATACTGTTTTATTTCTTTAGGAAATTGTTGCTTGTTATATTGATGTCATGAAAGAGTTCATTTATGTTGATCGATTAGTTCGTTGATTTCGTTTAGCGGCACATCAACAGCTCTATGGGTTATTTAATGCCGAAATCTAAATAATTCGAACAATTTTATGGATTCAACTAAATATATTTTTATCGCAATTGTATGCCTTCAAGTAGAGATAACATGTATCGTTGCTAATTTTACTATAAATATGTATTGCTGGTCATTTTACTATAAATAGTTATTG
This sequence comes from Acanthosepion esculentum, assembly GCA_964036315.1. Taxonomy (NCBI): domain Eukaryota; kingdom Metazoa; phylum Mollusca; class Cephalopoda; order Sepiida; family Sepiidae; genus Acanthosepion; species Acanthosepion esculentum. Next base: position 119,153,804 of record OZ038476.1, on the reverse strand, counting down.
TTGGTAATTCTTTTGTATAAAAATTTATTGCTGGTATTTTTATTATAAAAATGTATTCTGATACTTTCATAGAGTTTTGTATTTGTTTGATAGTTCACAGTTTGCCCATAGCTGGGACACTAACAGGGGATACCTTCCTGGGTCAGGGTGATCCTGGGAACAACAGCAATTAAGAGATGGTTCCACGCTTCGCAAAACCTCCAATTTCCCGATCAGTAGTCTTGCTGCCGGATGTAGTTTATCGTCATACCCAGGACTAGTATGTTTTTTTTGTTTTGTTTTTTTTTAGTGTGTGTGTTTACTACAATAGCTGAATAGAAAAACGTATCAACACTGGAAAAGAAAAAAAAATGAAAAGGTTACTATTGCTGCATAAAATATTAGTACTCTTGATATAAAAGTACGTTTATTTTGTTATAAAAGAAAAATAATCCATATTTTTACATATAAATATTTTTTAAACTAAATAAAGAGTCCATGATCTTACGTGGAAAATTATTTTGTATAAAAATTATTGATTATTCACTTTATTTTCATATTTAATTGCAAAAATATATTCATGTGAATGAAAATATCCCAATTAAATAAAAGGTATTTATGAAAAATAAACAGGTTATTGCCGCATTTCGTGATGCGTTATTTCACTGCGACACCGGGGATCGATGCATAACAAAAATGTTTGTAAAAAAATAAATAAATAATTAAAATAATCAATTTTCTGGTTTTAATAGATTTCAACATTAAATAACCTTCTTAAACAAACCAACTGGCTTGTCAATCATTCATTACCGCAAATAAGCAACAGTCAAATTAATGACTGTACGTTTTAAAGGATACATAATTAAAAAATAAAACACCATTTAGATCTAACAGTTATCTCCCTTTACTTTTATACGTTTTGATTTTTCCGGAAAAAGGAACCATTTGACACAGGACTGGTGCAAGGGTCAATTCCCCACCACTCAATTTTTGATATGGCCACCAGATGTCAATTTTCATAAGGTTGTATTTATATAAAATACAAATTTTATTGTAACCTAATTATGTACAATAACAGATCATATGCACTATAGGTGAACAATTCAACTAGAAAAATTGAAAATAAATACAATGTATCTAAATACAAATTAGATAAATGTCATAATAGTTTATTCCATCTTAATTAAACCAACAATGTTTTACAGCAATTTTTAACATCAACTTGAGAATTTCCTTGTTAAAAACCTTAAGTCTATTTTCTTTTTCCTGGAGACCTGGGGTAAGGTATGGTTGCAAATATGGACGTTCTGTTTGCACAAATTTTGATGTTAAATGATACTTAATCTGTACAGTGTTTGATTTAACGCTTTCGTTGAAGCCAGTTTTCGGAAAACTTTCAATGTGTGAATGCCCTCCCCCTGGTAAAAATATGCAACAGAATCTTTCTACTCTTTATTTATCCTTCTATCCTAGTAAACTAAAATTCAGAGCATAAAGTAAAAGAAATCGATAATAAAAAAATGATAAAATCCAATGAAAAAGAAAAAAAAACGTGTAGAAAAAAAGACGGAAATTAAAAAATATATATAGATAATCCGAAAATTCCAAAACTTTTACTTACTCTCACATTCCTCCGCTTAACGAGGTCCTTCAATCGTCAAATGTATTCTTTGAATAGACAATGAAAATAATAGAGAAAATAAAGCTTTTCATTCAAATTATAATAGACTTATCCGTGTTTGTATAGCTTTAAAACTGTCTTTATAATAGAATCTTACTCTCTTTCCCTAACACCATCAGCCCGCTGTCTTTGTCGTCTGCAAGTCGTCATTTATTTATTTATTTGTTTTCTTTCGATCGATCGTCTTCCGTCCGCCGCTTTCTTCAATTGACAGTTTAACTGGACATTTTAAAGTGGTTGGCCGTGTTGAGAGTTTGATGAGGAGGCCTGTAACTTGGTACTACGTCAAGAAAGGTGGGAACATTGATCAGCGTAGCTGTCAATAGAGAAAGGACGAGTGGAATGTTTTAGACAAATCGAGAAGTACATAAACAGACCATGATGAATTGGGATGACAAAGGAATGGTTTAGGGAGGCAAAATGAGAGAAAGGGAAAAAGA
>OZ038476.1:119089204-119146704 GCA_964036315.1 Acanthosepion esculentum | reverse complement strand
AATGGTGATCCGTATAATAATAGAGGATAGAATAGAAATAGCGATCCGTATAGTATAAGAAGTCACTGAGAACAAAACTAACACGTTGTGGACTGCAAGTAATTGCACGCAGTTATCGTTGGTGCATTTTTCTTTCATGTAGACACTCGTTTATTCTTACTGTTAAGTTACTTTACTCTTTCGTGAAAACCTGCTGACGCATACGGTTGGTTGATTGCTTGATTTTGTTTGGCGGCATATCAACACATCTATGGGTTATTTAATGCCGAAATCTAAATATTTTGAACGTCATTGTATGCCTTCAACCACAGATAAAATATATTGTTGATAATTTTACTATAAATATGTATTGTTGGCAAGATGTTTTTTAATGTAAAAATGTATTGCTGGTATTTCTACTATAAAAATATTTTTTTATACTTTCGTGGGTTTTTTTGCGGGGGAGGGGGTCACTATTTGTCCATAGATGGGACCCTAACAGACCTGGGAACAACAGCAATTAAGAGGTGCTTCCACGCTCCTCAAAACCTCCCAAACAGAGGACTTGCTACCGTATGGAGTTCTTCATCATACTGAGGACTAATGGTGCATATGGACTGGTTAAACAAAAAATTTACACACATACATACATGGTGTCTGTCGACTCGTTAGAAGGGTAAGACCATTGCTAATATTATAGTAGTATAAGGTTTGCCCAACATCGACTGACACCAACAAGAAGAAGCGAGTATCCGGGTTAGCGGTAGTTACTTCAGGGTTTTACTTATCTTAGACCGGTTGACAACAAAGACTAAAGTTTTCCTTACTATTTAACCCATAGTTGAGATTATGATGCCAGTAATACTCTACTGAGATTATAGTTGTGTACGCCTTACCTAACAATGGTAAGAATCTCAAAGAAAAACAGATGCAAGATATCCAGATTAGATATCCGGGTGTTTCAAAAATTTTCCTTGTCCTGGACCGGAGGCCAACCAAGGCCGAAGTGCCCAGTTTTCCTTACAATTTTGGGGGTGAGGAGAAAAGCGATGGATTTTTTTTTTATGTTGCCCATTATGTTTATGTTTTTTATGTTGAGGCATTTACGCATAAGTGAATATAACAAACTCGACTGGGGCTCGAACTCGGCTCTCTAACTACACTCACAAGTCTGTCTACATACATACATACATACATACTAGCTGCCCACTCGTATTCGAGGATACCCTATTGCAGACGCTTGCTCGCGCACCCACAGAGTGGTTTATACTGCAAGTATGCTGAGCAGACCTTAGTTACAGTTTCTGGGAGAGAGCGTGTTATCTAGCGTGATCAACAATCTGAACAAGACCAGCACCATGACTTTCGGCTTTGTTCCAGAGTTCCGTCTACTCAATTTTACTCAAAAGGCTTGGTTCGCTGATCGATCCATTCCGATAACATCATGACAAATCGACTATGGTGAGATTCGAACCCGGATCTCACGGTCAGGAAGCGAACATTCTACCACGCGTCCATACATACATACATACATACATACATACATACATACATACATACATACATACATAGAGAGAGAGAAAGAGAGAGAGAGAGAGAGAGAGAGAGAGTTATGTATGTTTGTGCACATTCTCAGGTTTCAGTTCAAATACTCACACATACATCGCATGGCGTTGGAACGTGGTTCTCTGTCTATGGTGAAAATACAATCGACATTAATAGTCTTAAGGGAGATTAACATATCCAGCCAGACGGTAGGGTTGTCGATAATAGAGAAGGACCTTTAGTGAAGATGACTGGTCATTGAAGATACCAATATGGAAACGAGGTTAGCTTCCCTCTCTCCCGCTACCCCAACCAGTTTTCATCGCGCTAACACTGCTTCGCCAACACTGCTTCGCCAACGTGAGGAATGTTCCTGTCGTATCGAACGAGATATCTCGTTAGATAAGGATGCCCGGCCCCTGTGTCCGCGCGCCGGTGTTAATAGTCTGTCGGCAATTATCTATCTGACTGACCCGAATGGTGGGTGCAGCGCCTCGCCACCTAGCAGCAGATCTTTTCATATTGGCGCTTGGACTGGCCAAATGTTTACTAGTACTGCAAGTTTTCTTGCTCTATATACGCGCCTTCTTCTGTCGGCAACTCCTGCTGCTTTCTTTCATTCCTTTTGACACATCGTATCTCCTTTGTCCTAAATATTAAGGCCTATCTTTATATCGCTTCTCATCGAATGAAGTTCTTTTTCTGCATCTGTTTTTATTATTACATTTTAAAGCACGCACCTTATTTCAATATAGTTATTTTCGTCGACACAGCTACACAAATAACAAAGGATAAAGCCATATACACGATGAAACACCGGTTCTCATACGATCACCAGAGTTAAGCAACGTGGTCTGTACCCAGATGGGTGACCGCTTGGGAATGCCAAGTCTTGTAAACTTGGGTGCGCGAGTGGTATAATGGATAACGACTCGGATTCGGAAATCCAAGGGCCTAGTTGCAAATCAAGTTGGATTCGTTATATTTACTTACGGGCAAATACCTCTGGTAAAGATATCAATCCACTTCTTCTCCCCCAGCTATGTGTTAATTAGTAGGAATTTGTATCAGTAAATCATTATTATCTCGAAAAAATTCTTATAATCTAGAAATATTTTCTGATTTTAATTAACCTACAAAGGGTTGATAAGCCGTAAAAAATAAATCTGTCAGTCAACCAAGTAACAAGAATTATTACTTCGTTTGTTTCATCTCAAAATCTGATGGATCTTAAGCTCTTCCGTGAATTATCTTTTTTTTTCTCTATATTTTGTTGTTCTTTTTCTATTTGATATATTATAGCTGTATAAGAAAGTTTTCTTATAAAACAGTCCTCCAATATAATAGATTCCTCCAATATAATAGATTCCTCCAATACAACAGATTCCTCCAATATTTAGGCACCTCGAGGCGGTGTAGTGGTTAGCAAGCTTGTCTCGCTAGAACAATTACGACTGAGTTCAATCCTCACTGGGTGCCCCATACATTCGGCCTTGTGCCGCATCTAAGCTACGCTTAGAAAAGCATTTTGGGCACCTCGAGGCGGTGTAATAGTTAGCGAGATTGTCTCGTTAGAACAATTACGACTTCGATCCTCACTGGGTGCCCCCTATTTTCGGCCTTGTGCCACATCTAAGCTACGCTTGGAAAATCATTTAGGGCACTTCGACGTGTGGCAATGGTTAACAAGCTTGTCTCGATCCTCAATGGGTGCCCCATACATTCGGCCTTGTGCTGCATATAAACTGCGTTTAGAAAAACATTTTCGGCACCTCGAGGTGTTGTAATGGTTAGCGAGCTTGTCTCGCTAGAACAGTTAGGACTGAATAGTTAGTTCGATCCTCACTGGGTGCCCCATACCTTCGGTCTTGTGCCACATCTAATCTACGCTTGGAAAATCACTAGATTCCCCCAATATGATTAGTCGTTTCTAGATAAAGATTTGTGGGGCTTATGCTTGAGTCTATAAGTAGACATTAGTTGTGTTTGTACGTAAATAGGTTTATAGTTTATAGGTAAATATTTCTCAGGTTTATACTTGAGTCGGCAAACATCTACCCAGAAGGTGGTCATTTTGTGAGAAGATCTCCTCTTCATAGGTAGTTGGCGTATTCTTGACCTCACAGATAGCGATCAAAGTGCTCGTTCAAAAGGTGTTTGCCCCTTTAGGGCAAGGCGGATGCGTAGTTAAAATACTTCTTCACCCCGATTTAACGATTGTCTGTGCTTCCTCTGCCGGCAAAGCGAATGTTAAATTTGGAGCGTTTTCTTTTCTCTCGGTTTTCGAAAAAGAACAAGCCCATTGGTTATCAGTGAGGTCTGCAGCCAACAACCGAGCAACGGAGGTGTAGGAATTCCGCACTTAGCGAGTTACGTGCAAGCTGGCTATTCTCTACCGTTCTGTGCTCGAAGAAACATTTCGGAAATCGTATGCCAAAGTGTCTTTTCCGAGAATCGCTAATTCTTGTGACTGAGAGCCATCGTAAGTATAGACAATGGCAAGTGTTAGCGACAAGCTGTCCAGTCTTCATCAGAGTAGATTTTTATGATCTCGGAAGATTTTTTTTATCTTAACAATTTCTTCTCTGGAACTTTTCGATTATGGAACTATTCCAGCTTCTTGCTTTCCTTCCAACTAAAATATACAAAAATTTAAATGCAACGCCGATCATCATTTTCTGTCTCTATGAATCTTTTATTCTCTTTATTGTCCTTTCTCCTCGGTAACTTTTTTTTTCTCAGTTTCCTTCATTCACGGTAAATCCTCATGTCTTAGTGTCTTTATCGCCTTTGTTTGGGGTGAAATTATTTTTTAAAAATCTGATCGGATGGAAGTACGACTTTTTAGAAAGGACCTTTCCTCGATGTGCAGTTGAGTGCCGGGTGTCCACTATCTCAGCAATTCTGAGATATCGCTCACCCGTCGATTGCTCCGGATTTCGCTGCCACTTGAACACTGGGGTTATAAAAGCGGGCCTGAATGATTTGCTAGATTCTGATCGCTGCAGCGAAGGACTGGAAGTAAAGGCTGAGAATGCTTTCTTTTACTGCCGTGCAGTCATGTTCTGTTGGCCAAATAACAGCTCGCATTGCCACCAATAAATTACTGCTGTTACGTGTCGCGTGCATGGGCAACAATTTATCTTCCCTGTGGACTGGGGTGACACGAATGCTGTTTTTCAGGCGGTTAAATGTGGCTAGGGTGGAACTCGCATTTGAAAAGAATCCATCTAGAACACTCTTTTTTTTTTCTTATGAAGATCTGATTTCTTACTTTTAAGTGAAAAGAGTAAATCACGGGTTTTCCCTCTATATGGATTAAATAGCGAGCATCGTGTGCAGGAAAAATGCCAGGCTATAATCGTTTGTTTTAGAAGCTATGTGACCTAGCAAGGTGTTGTTTCCTCTGGAACCCACCCAAGATTAGGCTAGAAGACCCCAGATTGTTTTTTTTTTTGTTTTTGTTTTTTTTAGCTATTCACAGATACCCAGATTTTTTTTTATTACGTCCGCTTTTTTAAATGTCTGTTCTGTTCCGAAAACCACTTTATAAAATCTCCTTCCCTATTTCTTTTCTTTACTTCCGTTTGTTCGTTAGAGGTATTGCTTGTTTAGTTCTCTGAAAAAAATAATGGGATAAGCGCAAAAAGTGTCTAGGATCTTGCCTCCCATCAACAAAAAAGCTTTATACTCCTAGGCAGGTGGTAAAGAGAATCCAAGACTAAGCAAAAACTTATATCTTAAGGTTTATCCCCTGCCATCATTATTCATTTTTTTTATTGAAACTGTATATATATTGTTGTCCGCAACCTATAACTAGACTGGGCTCTTGCCTTTTGATGGCAACCAGTATATAATATAAAAAACTCAGAATTACAAACAAGTTGACGAGAAAACCACATAATTTATGCCGAACCATAATCGCTAACGACCTGAAGAGACATGCCATTATATATATATATACTTCGGTAAAATGAATATGAACACTCTGACTGACTGGCGTTTGTTTACATTCGTAAAAACAATACGCTAGAACTAGCAGTCTCTCGTGTGCTGATAACTTATGGGTAGAAAATCCGACTGACACCAAATCGGTCGGGTTTCGATCTTGGCTTTCGGCTTTCGGACGTCTAGTCGGACTGAGGAAACAGTACTGTCTGCTAATACACACACACACACACACACACATACATATATATATATATATATATATATATATATATATATATATATATATAATTATTTACCAAGAGTATTAGCACGTAAGTGAATGTAATGTGCCTCCTAGGGAAAGGGATGAATCTTCTTCTTCTTCCCTCTCCAGGAATTGGCAAATAGCAGAACAGACTGTGTTCTATAGCCTTGGTTGGCAGACGGTCTAGGAGAAGGAAACTCTGAATTCAACATCAGCTTGGAGATCTGGAGTGACACGAATGCTGTTTTTCAGGCGGCTAACTGTGGCTATTTTGCCCAAGAAACACCACTCCTATTGCGGCTGTGGTACCCCTACAACCTTGATGGCTCACGTGATTCGCGATCGCGATATATATATATATATATATATATATATATATATATATATATATATATATATATTCTACTTATACGTTATTTTTATAGATACAAATATTTAAGTAAATGCTCTGTTTAAAATAAACAGTATTAACAACAACAGCCTGAATGTCCAAGAAATCACATGGAAAATATGTCCTCGTACCTGCATCCTACACGGAACTATCATATAACCTGACGTGTTATACTATTTAGTTACAGAAGAAGCGTCTAGTTAGCAAGGTTACATTACTGTCTTTAAACTATAAATAGCCCATGAAGTTCTCTAGAATGCTCATATCTGCTCGAAGCATATCTTAAAGTAAACAAATGGCATAATAAATTATGAAATGAACTAAATCTAACAATTATTTTAATATATTTTCTGTTTATTCGTTATTCTTATAGATACAAATATTTAAGTAAATGCTCTGTTTATAATAAACAGATATGAGAGGGAGAGTGTACGCTGAAATCTGGCCGATTTCTTTCAGTTTATTTTCTTTTTTGTTTTTTTCTCTTTTGAGATTAAATATGTTTAGACTCATTATAGTGAGCAAATTTAATGTGTTGTTTTGTGAAAGATCCCTTTTATGTTCCTATAATCTTTTATTTAAATTCCTTGACGTTTATCCTATGATCTCTTTGTGGCAATTATTACAGGTGATTGAGTAAATCACTAAATTTGTTCTTGATATATAAAAAATGATATATCCTTTCCCCATATATATATATATATATATATATATATATATATATATATATATATATATATCATAAAAAAGATACTTTATGTTCAGAGAGCGACTGTAGTATTATGGGCACTGAGAAAGAATGTTAATTACGAGTGAATATCTTTGGTTAGGAATAATGTTGTATACACGAGTCACGGAAATATTACAAAACCAAACTCTTTTCCAGTTTCTTCATTGCTTTTGTGTTATATTTTGTAAATTTTTACAAATTTTTATTTGGAAAAATTTTGTAAAATACTGACAACTTAGACAATCCACTATCCGTTATATAGCTTAACTAACCAGGCTGAAGCACCTGCAAAACTTTTACCTCCAAATTTAACTCTGACAGGGTCCAGTGACATATTTACATACAACAGTACATCAAGTATTTTCTCTCCCGGTATTCCTCTATAAAATAGTTATGTCTCAAAAAATAGTATCACTTTTAGTCTTCCGTATACTACCTATGAAAAGAAAATCCCTCACTTTGCTGATGCGTCCGCTATTTCCTTATGGCGTCAAATTGAAGCTTTTGACGTCATAATGCAACGAATTTTAAGTCCGTTCAACGCGCAGGCCTATGCGCGCTCTACTGACAGCAAAGTTAGATGAAGGAGAGAAAATTGAAAAGATGCTTTATTAAGGAAAGAGTTTTATCAGCGTTCTTCGAATGCAGATAGGAAAAAGAGACCAATTATTGAATTTTGGAATTATGAGAGGAGATTTTACTGGAAAGTATATGCTTTTGATGAAAAGACTGAAAGCTATCTGTGCTGGGTTTAGCAAGATAAACAGATGGAACAATGAGGAAAAGCAATCGTTATTAACTGCGCGGCGCTAACTCAACGCAGATCAAAGAAATTGATACGCTGAGAGATAAAGTTTGACGCAGTTTCGAATGGGAAGAGAAAAGCAAAGACAAAAAATTTAAAAAAAGGCAAAGGAAGTAATTAAAGAACAATAGTGAAAGGGGGGGAAACAAAACAGAAAATTATCAAAACGGACATGGTAAAATGGTCGGAAACACAAGCGGGCGTATATAATTTTAGAAATTCAAATTTATACCAACAGTATACGAGGAAAGTCCTAACCATTAGACAATCTGAAGACATGCGAGATGAAAAAAAATGTACAAAATTTATATTGTTATAAAAGAGTTGATTCTCTCTACGGTACACAATGTCTGCGTGTGACGAGGTATTCGCATATGTAACATATGTATGCATACAGGGGCTGGTGCAAGGGTATCGTTCCCCCACTACTCGAATCTATGATACGCGCTCTCTACTGTATCTCGAATTTCATAAGGTAGTATTCATATAAAATTTAAATTTTATTGTAACCTAATTATGTACAATAATGGACCATATGCAATATATGCGAACAATTCAACTTGAAAAAGTGAAAATAAATAAAGGGTGTTTCATTAAGACGGATCAAAGTCAGTAGTAAATAAATCAGTGTTATTGGTGAAAATTTATTTATTTCTCTATTGGATCATGTTATTTAAGTCATGGCACTTATGTGTGAAAAACAATATCACCCAAATGTCCACCAAACCTTCAGCGGCATACCTCCAATCGATGGTCAAAATTTTTGATGACGTCTTTGTATAGTAGCTCCTCGATTTCACCAATATGCCTTATTATCTCATCCTTCAACTGTTGAATTGTTGTTGGCTTATTGGCATAGACCTTACTTTTCAGATGACCCCAAAGGAAGAAATCTAAATGCGTCAAGTCGCACGATCGTGGTGACCAATTGACCTCGCTGTTTCGAGAGATGGTGCGACCTGGGAACTTCTCATTGCATTTCTGTTTGATCGTCCCTGTTCGTAATAGAGTTCGATAACTTTAACGCGTTGTTCGATTGTTAATACTTCCATGGTCAAAACTGGCAAAGAAGTAAGTTGTTAAATCTGAAAGAAAAAGGAAAAAAATCACTAGACGCTTAAACTTAATTCACATTTTAAATTGGAACAACCTTTACAGTGTATGTAAATATAAATTAGAGACGTCATTACATCATTACATAAATAATTCAATAATGATTTGCACCAGGTGTTAACATCAAACTTAATTCTTTTCTTTTTTCACACACAGACACACACACACACACACACACACACACACACAGACACACACACATACATACACACACATATACATATACATATATATATATATATACACACACATATATACACACACACACACACACACACATATATATATATATATATATATATATATATATATATATATATATAATAAATCAAGAAAAAACCCTTAAGATCCATTTCGATTATAATTTATTTCGTGAATATTTTTATATTCATCTCTTCAGAACGAAATTTCTTAATAAATGGAGACAATTCTTCCGGACACAGGAGGAGAAGTAAGTGGGAGAGGAAAAAAGAAAAATAACAGATTTTCGAATATATATATATTTTTTAAAAATAATATATATATATATATATATATATATATATATATATATATATATATATATATATATTATTTTAAAAATGACGAAGCGCATTCTTTTTCTTTGAAAGGATCCTTTTTCGTCCAAACAACGAAACATGCAAAATAATAATAATAACTATTGCTCGAAAGCTATGGATAAAAGCATTGACAGACCGAGTTCTATAGCCTTGGATTGCAACTGGTCTACCACAGAAAAAAATGGCAATCTACTGCGGGAAAAATATCTGCCTCGTCAGTCATGTATCGAATTGAAATATATATGATCGCCTAAGCGTGTATCACGCATGGCACATAACTGATACTCAACGTTTGATTTCTTTGGGGGTTGGACGGGTCCAACAAACATCAGTTATCTTTAGTTTGTGTAATTTTGTTATATTTTAGTTTGTTTTTGGTTTCATCACCACTCATTTCTTATCATCAACAGAATTTTATATATAATTTTATACTCAACAGTTTTTATGTCATGGGGTGTTTTGTAGGTTCCCTGCATGTGTGTGGTATTGTGGTATATGTAGGATGGAATGATGATGGACGAGTTCTTGTGGTAGGTGTGCAAATTGTAAAGAATGAATGGATCGTGAATCTGATTAACTAAGTATAAGATAGTGTCGACCAGCCTCAACCCATTCCTCCTTTTAGGCCTTGTGCCACAATTGTTATATGTTTTTATGCACAATAAATCACCCCAACGTTTGATAAAATTATTGTATTTTAATTTAGTCTAATATATAGAAACGGAGAAAAAATGGATATTTAAAAAAATCTAACGATGAAAAATCAGTAACAGATTTGAAATGCCTGATCCAAATACTTAAAAAAAAAAACTGTACAGAAATTCAACTAATAATTGTAATTTAATTCAATCACGTCTTCTCACTTCCGGAATAGACGGACTTGGACGGATATTAATTTTTTCCACCGTACTCGCAGTTCTTCAAGATACCTGTTATGAATAATCACGAGTGATCTCCCTTTGTTTTGTTACTCGCCTCTTTGAGAGAGCTATTTCTTTTTACTGGGACTATAAAAGGACACTATACGCGAACCTTGTATTCTCAGTTGAATAAAGCCTACACCTGCGTACATTTGCCATTACAATACCCTTTTATTTTACTTTTCATTTTTTTGTTCAAGCAGTTTTTTCCAACCTTCTCTCTCACTATATTTTAGTTCAGAAAACAAATTAATTTAATTTTAAATGATTTTTCCAACCTACCATTTTATTACATCATTTTATTTCAACCTACTCTCCTAATTCTGACTTAAGACTATCGCAAATATCGATAACAGCTCCAGTTTGCACTACTTAGCAAACAAAACCTTCAGAACATTGCTTCTTTAGTTTAATCGATCTTCATTAGATGTCGAAAATATATAGCCTTGTACCTGACTAGGTTAAATAACTATAAGTATTGCCTTCGTACTTTCTTTTTCCTTTTTAACATTTACTATTCATAAAAAACAATCTCAGTGCAGTTTTTCCTGACTTGTAATAAGCATTGATTATATTCATATACATTAAAATCAGAAATTTTATTTTATTCTTCATTTTCGAGAATTAATGCTAAAGAGCCTCACCATTTTGGCACCTATGATGGTATTTCTCTTATGTCCCTTGGTCAGTTTATTCACCTCGACCCAAACCCCGGATTCAAGTTATGATTAGCACGAGTTGCCACATTTCACCGCCAGGCGACAAAGAGATGCATAAAACAAGGGCGATAATCAAGGCGATTGCATACTGGGTACAATTGAGGTCGTGACACTTGTGGACAGTGATCGCACACAGAGACGTGAGAACAAACGTTGTGACATCATCTATTAAGTTATGATGGCTTCATAACTGGCAGGGGCCTCTGAAGTGCGTAGACTTCGATTGAGGATGAGATGATATCGCGAGATGTTACGACACGGCGAGAGGCGCTAAGAAGGGAAGTGATGGAACAACAGTTCTTCTATAATGTGCTGTCTGCAGATTTTCATAAAGCAATTTCTTTATTTCGTCCGTCTTACCATCACTTTCTTCTTCCTTTCTCCATGAGTCCTGGGTATGACGATAAACTTCATCCGGTAGTAAGATCTCTGATCGGGAGATTGGAGGTTTTGAGTAGCGTGAAACCAGCTCTTAATTGCTGTTGTTCCCAGGTTCACCTTAACCCTGGGTGGTAACACCTGTTAGGGTCCCAACTATGGGCAAATAGTGAACGCCCAAAGAAAAACAAAACACTATGAAAGTTTATAGTTTATATAGTTTTTAGTTATAGTTTATAGTCAAAAATATCAGCAATACATTTTTATAAAAGATTTTTACCAATGCTACATATTTATAGTAAAATTACCAACAATACATCAATCAACATGAACGAATTCTTTCATGATAGTAATCTATAAAATATCCTACAATTTCGTAAAGAAATCAAACTGTATTCCAAAATATAACTTCAACAACTACCTCTAGTATTTATGTCCATACAAACATGTATGTGCAAAAAAGCTGAGCATTATCTACCATGTATTTCATTGTGAAAGCATAATAACATATACATTTATTACTTCAAAACTTCCAAGAAAATTAAATTTCGGCATTAGATGATCCATAAGGAGTTAGTTGATATGGCGTTAAACAAAGAAACAATAAACAAGTCCTTTCTTCATGTTTGTCTTGATTTTCTTTTCTTTTTTTCTTTCTTCCTTTCTCATTTTCTTTTTTGCCTGGGTTTTCTTATGGCTGAGCCACGTATTTCTTTCCAACGCTTGTAATTCATATTCTGTTTTTTTTTAATTTTTCTTAAACCCTCACTGAAGAGCCACTCAAGTTAGAGACTTACTGAACGAGGTTGTTGTGTTGAGATAAGAGGAGGAAGTAAGTGCAGATTATGCTGATGTGTAGGGTAGATAACAGTTTGTCCAAGACTCTAAGAGATTAAGATTGTAATAATCGAGGGAGTATCCCCTCGGGATTCTGGTCCATTAAGTAGCGTCTCTCAGAAAAAAGCTATCAGCACGGTGAATTTCTCCAGTGTGATTCTACCAATTCATATGCACGTTTAACATTGTCAAGCGGTACCTATAAAAGAAATGAATGAGATGGAATTACTTCCAGCATCCCAATATACTTAGAGATTTATGATACGAAAGAAAAACGAAAACGAAGTGGTTAATGATTCTACGAACGTCAAACCCTGAAGAAGGACACCAAAAAGAAAGGATTATTTTTCTTTCTCTCTCAGCGACAAACACTGGCTTTAAATGAATGCAAGAAATAATTCAGTATATCGCTGACTTGAAGTAAAAGACATATTATGCTTTCTGTGTGCTTAACGTTGGAAAGTTTTTCTTTTGCTTTTTTTCATTGTTTTATATGAAAGCGCTTTTGAACATTAGACCAGACAGTAAGAAGTTGACAAACTATTCAGAGGCTGTGTTGATTTAAATAAAAAGCGACAATAACACTTTGGTCGTCTCATTGCAGCCCTCATTTTAGAATTCAAATAACGTAATATTACTCAGTAATAAACAAGCAATATGGCGTCAAGAATAACAAGGCATAAAGAATGGGATAGATTGACATTAAGCTTATAGTCTTTTTGCTCTGCAATCATTACCCTCTGTTGGCTCTTGATTAAGCATTTTCCACCTGATACGAAATCCTGGGATAAGTGTTCGACTCTCATCAGTTTTGTTTTTTTTCTAATATTTTCGCCCCAAGCAAGGCGGAAAGGCCGCTAGAACGCAAGGGGTTACAGCGACTGAAAGTGAGAGAAAAGTCTGAGTATAAACAATATACACACTCAGATTATAATACATAAGCACCCAGGCATATTTAGATATATACACACACAAATAGGTGACGAGACAGGAGACATCTCCACGGCCCTTCTCGAACAACATAGCCGAACCGAATTAACACGAACGGAATAATTTCTGAGTCCACCGCCATGTTGTATACGTTCGTGTGTTGTGCCGTGATTTTTTTTTCCAATTCTATTGTACTGTAACTTTTTTTTTTCTCTACATTTGCTCCTATTGGAAAAACAGTTTCGGTTTACGAATATTTCGTGTTCCGAACGGCCTTCAGGAACGAATTAAATTCGTGAACCGAGGTTTCACTGAACTTCAAACGTTATTTTTAGTGGATGCCCGTGTTTGATTAGACGCTGCGTTTTCCTTTAAACAGTATTAAACTGTGGACGAAATAAAGGGTTCGATTTGAAATTTTAATCACCGGAAGAAGGCCAGAGCGTACAACAGCCGAAACGTTGTGAATATGGTAATGAAGATGAGGATAGCAGTCCAAATAATGCAATTAATCATAATACCTCATCTCAGAGGTATAGACAGTATTTATTTGTCGATCGCAGTTTTCTTGAGAGTGCAGGCCTGTAGACAGAATAAATATTGTTTAAGATAAAAACGGAGCGTCTACTCAAATACGGGCATCCACTAAAAATAACGTTTGGACTAATAAAAAAAAATTGTTTAATGGACCAAATAAGGACGCTTTTAGAACGGTGTTCGATGTCAAATATATTTACAGAGTCAATATGCATAAGATACGTACAAGTACTTACAGAATCCAGTATCTTGTCTTTCAACCGCCTGAAAATTGTGAGTGCCGTATAACAAACAGAGCACCCACATGAAACTCTAGGTCGCAGGCAAGAAGCAATATTTGATTATCTTTTATTTATGTATTTCTTACGTATATATATATATATATATATATATATATATATATATATATATATATGTGTGTGTGTGTGTGTGTGTGTGTGTGTGTGTGAGTGTGTATTTCTTACGTATATATATATGTATTTCTTACGTATATATATATATATATATATATATATATATTATAATAAAAAGAAAGTATAGTAAGTGTTGAAACTTGACTAATGCATGGAATAATAATGCAAACACAAAATGTAGTTAGAATAAAATGTATTGAAACAAGAAAGTGTACACAATATTTACATATAGTCTTTTGTATATTCCTGGGAAGACCGTTCCTGGAGAATGTGTTGACTAAGTCGCAGTCGGGCAGAGTCTCTAGTTGGATCTCTTGATTTGCCTCCCTGTCTTCCGGTACCAACCATATTTATATCGTCGGTACTCCGCTATGCAAATTAGGTGGATCCTACCACAACAGTAAGATATATAATCCGGTGTTCTTATTTATTTATTTTTATTTTTACAAAACAGTCCTCAACGTAAATTTACAGAGCATAAATATTATATATTAACTGATTTAAAATATGGTTTTTTTCGCTACACAGGAATTACCATGTTTCAAAAACCGAAGCTAAAGACTTCAAATTTAATTATATAATATAAATTAAAAGCATTAGTTCTGTTTCATCTTCAAGCGAATTTTGGAATAACTTATTTTTAAATTTGAACATTTTAGCTTCGGTTTTTGAAACATGGTAAATCCTGTGTAGCGAAGAAACCATATTTTACATCAGTTAATTTATAATATATATATATATATATATATATATATATATATATATATATATAACCCAGATGTGCGAAAACATATTCGCAAATTGCAAGAATATCCTAAAAATTAATATCGCGAAAGTTGGCTAGAGAAAAATAGGGTATTTTTTTTTTTTTGTTTGATTTATCAAATGTTTCACATGATGATGTTAATTTCACACCAATAGATATTTTGTTTAAATGAGATGTGTTGCATTATGGAGTGTTTTTTGCATGTTTGTAATACTGTCTGTTATTGCGCAGAAAAAAATGTTTGGACATGATTTCATATTGTATGCAATTTACAAACCCATAGTTTGTAAATTGTGTTGCAAATAGGATTTATTTTTCTATCATCGCATTATTCACAAGTACACGTTTTCAAAATATTTTACTCAGTATAAAAACCTCTTATTTGAAACAGCAACATTGAAAATACACTCAGTTAACACAATAGATAATAAAACACAAAGTGAGCAGGTGTTGATAACAATTGTTTACAAAAGGTATTTGATATGTCAGCAATAGTTATTTATTGGGAATCAGCGTAACTGATCGTCTTTTGTCTCAAAGAAAGGAAACTCACCGAAATTGATTTAAAAAAAAAAATGAATAAATGTAATACACAAGATCTGTCATGTTTTGACGCCACAACAAAACAGCTTTCCCCGAAAATTCAAAAATAACTTTTGAAACCGAGATTAGAAGAAACGTGCAATGTTTAAATATCGCGTTTATTTCTGTTCTTTAATATCGTTAAAAATTAAAATATTTTAGTGAAAATATATGTACAGCACTGACATTTTAATGGATAATGTGGCTCAACTTTAAAAAAAAAATGTGGTTCTACTACGATCTCGTATTATCCTCCCTATTTTTAACTTAAGAAACACAGTGTCGTAATATACTGAAGTCGTATTATGAGAAAATACGGATTTTTAATTTCGATAACAATTTTGGGGGGATATTTCGTTTACTGGTTGGATCCGCAGCTTAGCAGGTACAGAGTGATTGATTTATATATCATGGACTCTCAAGACTGACTATAACTTTCACAAGGCGTGAGAGTCCGTAATAGGGAGTTACTTTTCAATCACCCTACATATTAGAATACATATATATATATATATATATATATATATATATATATATATATATACACAAAAGTGAACATAGAAGTCAACACTTAGAGGCAACAGTCTGTTTCATGCTAGTGCAATCGTAAGGCAACTCGCGAGTTGCCTGACGATTGCACTAGCATGAAACAGACTGTCGCCTCTAAGTGTTGACTTCTATGTTCACTTTTGTATTTACACACGCTCTATCTCTGATATTGAGCACTTTATCCCATAAATATAGCACACTTTAAGACCATATTTCTTCATATATATATATATATATATATATATATATATATATATATATATATATATATATATATATAGATAGATAGATAGATAGATAGATAGATTTAAACGGATTCGGTTAAATGATTTAGACATATCATGTCGATTAGTTTTCATTGTGATTCCTTTCAATTGCTTTTCCAAAATATTTTACCTATAAAATCAAGCATATAGCAATAGAGACTTTTTTTTAAAAATTTGTACTTTATTTCACAGGTTTTAAAAACCATACATGTATAAAAAAAATCGTGTATTCAGTATTCCCAGAGTATCAAAATGATTTGCTTTCCGGGAATTTGTTACATGTAACCTGAAATCGAGCTGACACGTATCACGTTGAAACTGCGCTCTTGTCGGATCACCTAAGTTAGGCAACCCTGAGCCGGATCAGTACTTGGATGACTGACCGCTTGGGAAAACCAGGTACTGTAATCCCTTATCAACACACACTGCACCAGCTCGGGAGTGTAATTGCTCATGCCCGCCCTTGAAGACTAAAAGGGAAAGATTTGGGGAAGGATTTTTAGAGACTGATTAAGAATAAAATCGGAACTTTAAATAAAAAAGAAATCAGAATCCAATCCCACGTGTTTGAAAGTATCTTTTCAAATACAGGGAAACACGCATAATCCCAAGACGTTTCGAGTTTTTATTCTCCGTGTTTCTCTTCAGCGCCTACATTGCTAAATCCCTACTCGTATAACCTTTTACATATATATATATATATATATATATATATATATATATATATATATATATATATAAAAGTGAACATAGAAGTCAACACTTATAGGCGACAGTCTGTTTCACGCTAGACGCAATCGTCAGGCCACGTGACCTGACGATTGCGTCTAGCATGAATCAGAATGTCGCCTCTAAGTGTTGACTTCTATGTTCACTTTTATATTTACACACGCTCTATCTCTGATATTGAGCACTTTATCCCATAAACATAGCACACCTTAAGACTATATTTCTTCATATGCATATATATATATATATATATTTTTAGAATTGGACATAGCCCGACAATTTATTTAAAGACATTTATATTATGTTTAACGTTCTTTTTATAGATACATGTATTTAAGCAAATGCTCTGTTATAAAACAGAGCATTTGCTTAAATACATGTATCTATAAAAAGAACGTTAAACATAATATAAATGTCTTTAAATATATATATATATATATATATATATATATATATATATATATATATATATATATATATATATTCTTCTACCTATGTACTTGGACTAACTTCCTCACTTCTTTGTACGCGTATTGACAGCTGACAACGGCCCATGTAGGTAAGTTGCTCATGTTTGGTTACTATGCCCGCACGAAAATATCTGTTGGGGTTTCAATGGAATTTGTCAAGCTAGCAAATTTGTACTAACAAAAGTTTTACATTTCCGGTGAGATAGAGAAATGAGAAATTTTAGGAAGAATTAACAATGATTAAAAAGACATTCGCAAACAGTGACACACACACACACACACACACACACACACACACACATATATATATATATATATATATTGCTGAGTTAAGAATGTTTATTAAAAAAACAGTCTTAACTCAGCACCTGATGATTGCGTTGTGCATGCAATTCAGAGTTGTGCTACCTGTGAAGAAAACCTGTAAATTTATTATTTTTATTATATAATTTATAGCTCTGTTATTTTACATCGAGCACTATTTTATTACCACCAGCACTCAAAATGCGATATTACATACATATATATATATATATATATATATATATATATATATATATATATATATATATATATGTAACGTAAATCATTCAAACGAAAAACAAATACTGAAGCTAGTTATATGGCGAGAATCACTCTCACAAACAATATTTAATAATAAATTACAACCAGTACAAGAACGCACATTTTTCAAATTAAAAAAAATTCAACCTCAGCGTTGTGTCTGCAGCGCTCCAAAATTATTCTTACATTTAACAATATTTCATTACTAAAAAAGCACTCTTTCGGACCACAATATCTTTCGATGTCGCATTACTATTCGGAGTTTAACAAAAACACACTAATATGTCTACCTGAAGATGGTCGTTCGAAACGACTGAAAGCCGGCTCGTACAAAAAAATAAGACCAGATAAACCCGGAATTTATGAACAAGGATCACACCATTCATTAACAGATTCGAAGTTGGTTGTAATTTATTATTAAATATTGTTTGTGAGAGTGATTCTCGCCATATAACTAGCTTCAGTATTTGTTTTTCGTTTGAATGATTTACGTTACATAAATTGAATACGCACTACAAAACCGATATATATATATATATATATATATATAGTTATATATATATATATATATATATATATAGTCCTAGTACTCCTTTTCCGAGTACATATGTCTGCTAAGGCGCCTAGCCTGTCCCTGTTACAGAGCTCAGGCTGTAGGTTTTGTTGCATCTATGCTGAACAGACTTTAGTTACAGTTTCTGGGAGAGACCGTTTCACCTGTCATGAATAGCAGTTTAAAGATCGTCAAACAACGCTAAAACCCTCAGCCACGATGACTTGTGGCTTCGTTCTAGTACAATCTTCAACGGCATTCAAACGGTTTCGTATCCCCAGTTTCACTCGCAAGGATTGTAGTCTTTCTACCCTTCTTTATCCCTTTAAAACTTATTCGCAAATTGGAAGGATATGCTAAGAATTAAGCAGTCATACCTTGTTAGTTAACTTTAAGCAAACGTGCTTGACTGAAATCTAGCTGTGTACATATATGTGCGTGTGCGGGCGCGAAAATGCAGGGCGGTAACTGATACAAACATAGTACCTTAATAGTTCGTATTCGACTGCGACGCTCATGAACAGCGTTCATTTTCTTTCAAGATTTTATTTTTCAATTCGCTACCCGAAGTTTATCAGCACTTTCATAAAAACCGATAGTGCTGTGTATCTGAAAAATCTCTTTTATGCTTATGCACTTTTATTGGTCCTGACCTGGCATCTCGGCTTCAGTCAATTTTCTACCGCCGTATCGTAGTTTCCCTGTTCCTTTTCTATAAATATTTTCATGGTAATTTTTTCTGATAATCTTTACTCTTTGGTACCTAAAATGTATGCGTTTAAGCGCAGTACTAGATTGGCGGCAAGGTTTCATCATTTTACAGTTGAAACTGCTAGATGTAACCGTAGGTTCTATGCTAACAGTTTCTTCCCTTGTTTATGGAACTCTCTTCCGGCTTCTTGCTTCCTAGTCATTTTTGATCTTCAAAAATTTAAATGCAATGACCATCGTCATCTTATTGTCTTATTAATTTGTTAGTTGTTTTTTTTTTCGTTTTTTCTTCTTTTTTTTTCATATTCTCTTACACTCAGTAACCCCTTTCGTCTTTGTGGCTTTATTGTCTTGCATGGGGTGAAATGAATAAAAAAAACGTGTACAAATATCAAAAGAAAATGATGCATTGGAATTAGAATTAACGACGAAGAATAAAAGTGCATCTAGAAACGAGACGGCAAAGATGAAAACTCTTTTGTTTTTCGGAAACAATGACAACAACAAAAAAGAGTTAAAATATAACAGATAAAGGAAATCTCGACGAATCAAGAAATACGTAAGCAATTTTCTTCACCTATTAAATGACGAGAACAAGAAGAAGGAAAGAGTGGGAAAAACGTGTGAGACGTTGGAGGACGCGACACTATCAAATCACAAGCCATAGAGAGCATATGAGGAATGTCGATACTAAAATATGAATGAGCTAACGCGTTCGAAATAGTTGAATTCTCTCTTTGTGGCTCTTAAGATGCCATTTTTTTTTCCTCCAGAACTTCCTTGTGTTTTTCTCTTCATTTCTCTTTACATGTGAACCTTTTATTTCTATTTTAGTTTATTTATTATTTTTTAGTTCGACGTTCTAATTATAATTACTGTTTATAAACGAAAAAAAAAAGCCAGAACTTTGGATTGGGAGGGGGTCTCTGCAAAAGAGGAGTTAAAAATGAGATATTTAAATGGGTAAAGAAGAATATACTGGTAGAAGGAGAAAAGAGGAAGATGAGATTGGATTATCTCCCCCTTTTTTGCCGAGGCGAGAAAAGAATAAGCTGTAGGTGTCGCTGATCATCTTCGTCAGCCGTTAAGACAGCAGAGAAAGCAAAACTGTTCTCTTTCACTCAGTAGGGATAAAACAAATAATGGCATACCAGATTTGTGCATTAAACAGTGCTTGAAGACAGCCACTGGAAGCGGTATAGCTATTCCGCATACAAATGTGACAGTAGTAAGATCATGTTGCGCCAGACCTCTAAGTGGGGTATGTGCATATTTAACTTAGAACAGTAGCGACTTTCGTACAGGTGTGCTCCCTAGCTATGGATGGCAAACATTCTTGGATTACTCTGATTAAGTAAAAAAAAAAAAAAAAAAAAAACCCTGGAGAAGGCAACAGGAAACTATCTCACTATACTTCTCAAGAAACCATGACTATTCATTTATATTAACAAAGTACGCACTGGCCGGGCCAGGGATTGAACTCACAGTTATCCTCTCCCTGAACCCACGCATTAATCCACTAGTCTATTTCGAGTTCAATCCCTGGCCGGGTAGTACACACTTTGGTCTCAGTAGAAACGGGGCGAACAATACCTAAGTAGGATTAAATCCGAATTAGAAAGAACGAAAATAATCTATTCCAGTATATTAAATAGAAGGTTCTATGAAGGCTGCCCAGATCAACTAGCACCTGAAGAAGGCTGGGGGGAGGGTGCAATGGCTGAAACCTTGTGATAATAACAACAAAGATGAGGAAAATAGACCGCATGTAAATAAGGTTAATTCATCATCTCAGATATGCAAATAGACAAATTTCGCAGATACATCAATAAGTCTATAACTTAATGATGAAAATTCGCTATGTATATTTTTCCTCATAATCCCCTTCGTTGTCAATGCACTTAATTCATTAATGAATATCAATTTGCTTCTTCTCATCCCCAGTGCTGAGAGTCAGGAATCATGAACAATATAGTTTTGAATTTTGAGTTGTTCTTCTCTGAGAAGCTTCGACTAAAGAGCCCAGCCAGCCTTGTTATTTTACCCATAGCTGAGGGGTGGATAAAAGGTGGATTCATATATTTCCTAAGGGTATTTACCCATAAATGAATGCAATGAACCCGACTGGAATCCGATCTCGGCTCGCTGAGTTTTCATTCCGAGCCGTTATATATTCCACTACCCGCACATCCGAAACCCATGATTCTCACTGGGGAAAAATGACGTCGGTGTGTGTCGAATTCTCTTCCGACTGAATCTCAATGTCATCGGTCGAATATTATAAATGAGAATTTTTATCGGCATTTCGGTTAGTAATCTTTTGTCAGGCTTTGGACTTATTGATCAATGCTCAGATTTATTCAGCAGACAGAAAGATGGTGTTAAACTTGGAAATAATAAATGATAACCCAAATTTTAAAATGAAAATGCATGAAACAATTCTTGATAAAACACAAATAAATAATTAATTAAGAAAATAAAATAAAATAAAATAAATTACTCGAACGGAGAAAGTATTTTTTTTTAATCTTCGTAATTTATCATATTCTCTTTTTCGGCCATTTTCTTTTTCTTTTCGTTATCTTTGTCTACTTTTCCTCATCTTCTTCCTTTTTCAACCCCTCTAACATTTCCTCTACTTCCCCCTTTCTTCGCGCTCTCTTTCTCACTACTCTCCTCCTACATCTCTCTTTCACTTTCTCTCTCTCTCTCTCTCTCTTTCTCTCTCTCACTCCTTTTCCATAAGAATATATTTTCACAGAAATCCTCTTGTGGCATTCAGGAGTGAGTGAGATGGCACCATAAATTGAACAATAGACCTTTCGGTTTCTGGTGCAATGATCTGACAATAAAGTTACTCAGATAAATGTCTTTGCATATATTTTGTTTGTTTTCGCGTGATCGCTTTTAGGTGTGTGTGTGTTTAAGGTATATGTGTGTTTAAGGTATATGTGTGTTTAAGGTATGTGTGTGTTTAAGGTATGTGTGTGTTTAAGGTATATGTGTGTTTAAGGTATGTGTGTGTTCAACGCATATGATTGCCGCCATCGTACGACATCTTTTACATTGAATAAATACGTATCCCCACCCCCGGCAATCAGACTCTGTAGGCTAGCATCTTTTCACCCCAGAAGCCAATTTTTTTTTCTTCGTCCCGCAGTGAAACCATCCATCTTATATAGAAGCCCCTTTTTCAGACCGATCAAGATTTTATGCTGGAATTAGTTTCAGATTTACAAGCAGGGTGCATCCAAAATCCGCAAGAGATTGACGGAAACGAAACGAAAAAGAATATTGGATGAACATGAAGCGAAAAGAAGAGATAGAAAATATGAGGAAACAAGAATTTAAAAAAAAAGGGGGGGACAAGGAAGATGAAGATAAAAATGATTCAGGTTTAGTGAAGATAGATGAAGAAAGTAAAGTGTTATGCCATAAGGAAGATGAAAACAGGAAAGAAAGAGAATGAGTATGCCAGGTAGAGGCGTAGTAGAAAGCGAAAATCAAGATGAGAGAAGAAGAGTGAAAGGAGAGTGAAAAGAAAAGGACAAGAGAGGAGTAAGGGGGGGAGAGAAGAGAAGTGAAAATGACAAAGACGGGGAGAAAAGAAAAGAAGAATTATAAAAGAAAAGGGGAGAAATAGATGAAAAAGACAAGAGAGAAAAGTACGGCAGAGGGTGAAAAAGAGAAATGGATGGGAGAACCGAATGAAGAAAACAGGGAGAGATGAAAAAAAAGAGAAAGGGAGAGAAAAGGTTAAATGGTCAAATAGGAATGGGGGGGGTGAGATGAGTAGAGGTTAAGAGGAAAGAGAGAGCAGACGTGGAGAAAAATAAAGGAAAAAAAAGGAGGTGGAAATGACAAGAAAAAGATGAAGAGGGGGAGGAAAATAATAAGAAATAAAGGAGTCCGAAAAAGACAAAAGGAAAAAGGGGACGAAAAAAAAGAGAAGAATATGATGAAAAAGACAAGAGAATGGAGGAGAGGATGAAAATGGCGAGAGGTAGGAATCAAAGCGGACAGAAGAGAAGAGAAAAGGAGGAGATGATAGAGCTGAAAAAAGATGAAGAGAAATAAAATAATAAAAGCTTTGAAGGAACAGTGTAGAATCAAGGGAATAAGAAAAGAATTTGGAGTAAAATATAGAAAAGAAAAGATGAAAAAAAAAGGTCCAAAGACGAGTTCTTAGCAGGATTCGAATCACTGGAGTGAAGAATTTAATAAATTCATGGAAACAGGAAATAACGCAAATGTAAGAAAGAAAGAAAGAAAGAAAGAAAGAAAGTGCAAATAAGTAATAGAATTTTGGGAAATAGAAGAAAGAAAGAAAGAAAGAAAGAAAGAGCAAATAAATAATAGAATTTTGGGAAATAGAAGAAAGAAAGAAAGAAAGAAAGAAAGAAAGAAAGAAAGAAAGTGCAAATAAGTAATAGAATTTTTGGAAATAGAAGAAAGAAAGAAAGAAAGAAAGAAAGAAAGAAAGAAAGAAAGAAAGTGCAAATAAGTAATAGAATTTTGGGAAATAGAAGAAAGAAAGAAAGAAAGAAAGAAAGAAAGAAAGAAAGAAAGAAAGAAAGTGCAAATAAGTAATAGAATTTTGGGAAATAGAAGAAAGAAAGAAAGAAAGAAAGAAAGAAAGTGCAAATAAGTAATAGAATTTTTGGAAATAGAAGAAAGAAAGAAAGAAAGAAAGAAAGTGCAAATAAGTAATAGAATTTTTGGAAATAGAAGAAAGAAAGAAAGAAAGAAAGAAAGAAAGAGCAAATAAATAATAGAATTTTGGGAAATAGAAGAAAGAAAGAAAGAAAGAAAGAAAGAAAGAAAGAAAGTGCAAATAAGTAATAGAATTTTTGGAAATAGAAGAAAGAAAGAAAGAAAGAAAGAAAGAAAGTGCAAATAAGTAATAGAATTTTGGGAAATAGAAGAAAGAAAGAAAGAAAGAAAGAAAGAAAGAAAGAAAGAAAGTGCAAATAAGTAATAGAATTTTGGGAAATAGAAGAAAGAAAGAAAGAAAGAAAGAAAGTGCAAATAAGTAATAGAATTTTGGGAAATAGAAGAAAGAAAGAAAGAAAGAAAGAAAGTGCAAATAAGTAATAGAATTTTTGGAAATAGAAGAAAGAAAGAAAGAAAGAAAGAAAGAAAGTGCAAATAAGTAATAGAATTTTGGGAAATAGAAGAAAGAAAGAAAGAAAGAAAGAAAGAAAGAAAGAAAGTGCAAATAAGTAATAGAATTTTGGGAAATAGAAGAAAGAAAGAAAGAAAGAAAGAAAGAAAGTGCAAATAAGTAATAGAATTTTGGGAAATAGAAGAAAGAAAGAAAGAAAGAAAGAAAGTGCAAATAAGTAATAGAATTTTTGGAAATAGAAGAAAGAAAGAAAGAAAGAAAGAAAGAAAGAAAGAAAGAAAGAAAGAAAGAAAGAGCAAATAAATAATAGAATTTTGGGAAATAGAAGAAAGAAAGAAAGAAAGAAAGAAAGAAAGAAAGAAAGTGCAAATAAGTAATAGAATTTTTGGAAATAGAAGAAAGAAAGAAAGAAAGAAAGAAAGAAAGTGCAAATAAGTAATAGAATTTTGGGAAATAGAAGAAAGAAAGAAAGAAAGAAAGAAAGAAAGAAAGAAAGAAAGAAAGAAAGTGCAAATAAGTAATAGAATTTTGGGAAATAGAAGAAAGAAAGAAAGAAAGAAAGAAAGAAAGAAAGAAAGAAAGAAAGAAAGTGCAAATAAGTAATAGAATTTTGGGAAATAGAAGAAAGAAAGAAAGAAAGAAAGAAAGTGCAAATAAGTAATAGAATTTTGGGAAATAGAAGAAAGAAAGAAAGAAAGAAAGAAAGTGCAAATAAGTAATAGAATTTTTGGAAATAGAAGAAAGAAAGAAAGAAAGAAAGAAAGAACAAATAAGTAATAGATAGAATTTTGGGAAATAGAAGAAAGAAAGAAAGAAAGAAAGAAAGAAAGAAAGAAAGAAGAAAATAGAATAAATCTAAAAAAAAACAAGATGACGATGTGTTAAAAAAGAAAAAAAAGAAAGAAAAAGGTAAACAAATAAGAAAACAACAAAAAGTGGAACCGTAGAAAAGTAGAAAAAAGGGCGTAAGATTCATTTTAGGAAGAATAAAAATAAATGCATGTAATCTTTTATTTTTAAATCATTTTATTTGATATGAAAGTATATCGATTAGATCAATCAGTCATGTGCCATGCGTGATACACGTTTGGACGATCATGTATCTTTCGATACATCACTGACGAGCCAGATTTTTTTCCCGTAGTAGGTTTCCATTTCTTTCTGCGGTAGACCAGTAAGCCATCCAAGGCTATAGAACCCGATCTGTCCTGCTATTTATCCATAGCTTGGAGGAGAAGAATAGGATTCATACTTTCTCAAGGGTATTAGCGCATAAGTGAATGTAATGGATTCGACTGAAATTCGAACTTGGTTCTCCGATTCCTGAATCCGAGCCTCTATCCATCACTCCACCGCCCCTACTATTTACCCATAGCTGGGGGAGAGAAGAAGAGGATTCATACATTTCCCAAGGGTATTAGCATGTAATAGTGTCCCTAATTATCGAAATACAAATGATAGTAAATATATGAGAAAACAATGGGCTAATCGAGGTGGGGACACGATGTGTGTTCGTTCAATGGATTTGTCCTACAGAATCAGGTTAATTTTTTTCTGGTCGCCATATTCATGTTGTTTTTAACAGTAGGTGGCGCCACTTGCAGGTGGGTCTGCTGTTTAAGGGAAAACTATTGATGATGATTGGTATTGATTTTTAGAGCCTGCTCGATGAATTTGTGCTTAGATTTTTAAAAAAGATAGCTTATCTGTTGTATTGGGGATGAGTCTGCAAATATTGTTTCTATGTTTCCAAAAGTTTTGCTCAACAGCATATTTTCTTTCGTGAGTATTTTCGTTCTAGATTTATGACTATAAATGCTTATATGTCTACGCATGCATTTGAATTTCAATAAGAAGATTATTTTCTGCCAATCTTTCTAGTGAATATAATGTCTGCACGAGCCAGATGCTTGCCACAACTCAAATAATGAACACTGCAGTGAACTTAATCATCTGGCAGACAACAGAATTAAAAACTGCCTTGGTGTGGGGTGAGCAATGTCAACCCGATAAATACCTGTTTGCTATAGAAACCAAAGTAGCAACGGCGACCCTTATGACACTGTTGTCCAATATTCCTTAGGGGAGTCTACTGAACACTAAGAACAACAGCATATATATATATATATATATATATATATATATATATATATATATATATATATAGAGAGAGAGAGAGAGAGAGAGAGAGAGAGAGAGAGATAGGAAAAGAAACTATGAGGAAGTGGAAAACGTTTTCGCAGGAGTTCATCTGACTAAAGTGATGATTACTTTGATGCAACTACACAATCAAATGATGCACGAAGTGCACTGTAACAGTGAAAATTACTTTTATTTCCCAACTGTTACATTTCTTGCATCATTTGATTTTAATACACGGAAAAATATCAGTGAATATGAAAGGATTATGCTAAAAATAAGCAGACATAATGTTTGTAATTTATTTAATCAGACTTGCTTAAAAGAGAATTTTCTTCCTAAATGCACAAATAAAGGGTGTTTCATTAAGACGGATCAAAGCAGTCAATAAATCAGTGTTATTAGTGAAAATCCATTTATTTCTCTATTGGATCATATTATTTAAGTCATGGAAAGTATGTGTGAAAAATAATATCGACCAAATGTCCGCCAAACCTTCGGCGGCACACCTCCACTCGATGGTCAAAATTTTTGATGACGTCTCTGCATAGTTGCTCCTCGATCTCACTAATATGGCTTATTATCACACTCTTCAGCTGTTGAATTGTTGTTGGCTTATTGGCATCAACCTTACTTTTCAGATGACCCCAAAGGAATAAATTTAAATGCGTCAAGTCGCACGATCGTTGTGGCCAATTGACTTCGCTGTTTCGAGAGATGGTGCGACCCGGAACGTTTCATTTAATAAAGCCATTGTTACATTGGCTGTGTGGCATGTGGCGCCGTCCTGTTGGAACCACAAATATTCGACATTCAATTCAGGCCATAAAAAGTCGGTTATGGTACGGTATTGCTCACCTGTCGCCGTAGCAGAATTACCGGCATCATTTTCGAAGAAATACGACCAAATGATTCCGCTAGCAAAATAAAAGAAATGCACACCAGACAGTGACCTTTTGTGGATGCAGTGGCTTTTCAACAATCTTTCTTTGATTTTCATCAGCCCAAATGCGACAATTCCGCTTATTAACGAATCCACTAAGAGGAAAATGGGCTTCATCTCTAAGAGAATTTTTTGCGAAAAATCTTCATCGCCTTGTCTTTGCTCATGCACCTAATTGACGAATGTACGGCGCTCCAAATGGTCAGCAGGTTTCAGTTCTTGTGTCAATTGAATTTTTTGTCAAAATGTGATGTAACGTTGTTGTGGAGAGGCTCAATTCCTGTGCGCGATGACGAATGGAGGTGTCTGGATTTTCGGCCACATTTTCGTGCATTTACAGCTGAACGGCGTAAACGAGCATTTCATGGTGTTTTCACATCTGTCACTGACCCAGTTCGTTTGAATTTACGAATGATTTTTCCATTTGTATTCTCGGTTGGTCGATTATGTTTTCCCCAAAAATAGCGAAAATCTGAAAGAAAAAGAAAAAATCATTAGACGCTTAGACATTGAAATCGGTCTAAGTTATTGGAACATCCTTTATATATATATATATATATATATATATATATATGTATATATATATATATATATATATATATATATATATATATATGTATATATATATATATATATATATATATATATATATATATATATATACATATATATATATATGGAGGTTTCTGTAGCATAGTCTGGCACAAGGTGACAATAGTAATGATATCTTGAAAATCCAAACCAATACACTAGTGCAATGGCCCTCAAGACGATATTTCCATCACGCTTCCGTATTCGCTTTGGTGCGTAGCGGGTGTGGTGGTAGATATGAATAGGTGCGATGTATCGTATTATATTATGTGGCGATGACGGGAAGTAACGGCGGGATGTTTGTAATTAGTTTGTGGGTTTGATGAAGGGTTCTTGTAAAAAGGGGATTGTAGAGTCCTGCGGCCTTTCTGGGTTGGATAAAAACATATCAGGAAACAAAGAAGTTATTGGTATATGCAAAAATGTGAGTTTTTCATCTTGTTCAGTTAAAGAAAGAGAGAGAGCGAGAGAGAGAATAATATCACTTAGAAGATGACGACTTTAATCAGCGTCATCTTTTCTTTTCTTTTTTTTTGTGCTCTATCCCAAATCAATCAAATATCCTTGTCCAAACTTTTACCAGTATTCTAAATACAAGAAACCGTAGAAAGATTGGGATTAGGAATAATAGGAAAACATTCTGTCCCAATTTTTGCTGGCCTTCCCATCCGATTTCTTCAAGTCGATCTTGTCTATACGATGTCCTCTCTCCGTCAGTCTCATCTCTAAGTTTTAATCTCTTGATAATTACCTCCCTTTGTCAGCGAAATGATGACGTTATTCATTAACCTTCGTCAAACCTTTCACAACCAAAAGTTGGTTGGGTTTGTTTAGCAGCATATCAACCCCTATGGTTTATTTAATGCCGAAATCTAAATGTTCCGCGCGCAATTTGATAGCTTCAACTACAGATATTTTGTATATACTTTTATACTCTCAGGCTCAAGGTATATTTTTAGATATATAGTTTGTAGATCATAAAATGTATTGTTGGTAATTTTACTATAAAAATGTATTTCTCAGTGTTGCATCGATTGTCATTTTGCAATAAAAACGTATTGGTTATTTTATTATAAAAATGTACTGTTGATTTTTTTGTCGGGGGTTCGCTATTTGCTCATAGCTGGGACCCTAACAAGTGCTATCACTCCGGGTCAGAAGAAGTGGTTCCATGCTCCTGGAAATCTGCAACCTTCCGATCGGAGGCCTTGCTTCCAGATGTAGCTTGTCCTCATACCCAGGACGCCACAACCAAAGGAAAACAACAATATGACATAATCCATGAATTGAATTTAATTCCTTTGCTATTTTATTTTAACTGTGAGTACTTCGGTGTGGGTCATTGATATTACCCTCAGTCCATCTCTGAGTCTAAATTCTTGACAATTCTGCTATGTGTCGTGTCTTATCTGTGAAGAAATAGTCTGGATTCAATACCATATAAACATTCACTAGCATAGAAGAGGATCGATATTAAATAAAAGTTCAGGACTCATCGAAATTTTCCTGTTTCTTAATACTTTACTTAGTTTTTAGTTGCATCTTTCTTCTACTATTCGCATTTCAGTAGTGTATTTTCTATCCATATTAAATTATTTTCCATATATATATATATATATATATATATATATATATATATATATATATATATAAACAGACCACTCTAAGGTTCCATGTAATAAATTATTTCACCACAGCCCTTTTAAAGGACCGCGGATCATCAGAATTTTTCAACCTTTGGAAGTAAAGTCTGATGATCCGCGGTCCTTTAAAAGGGCTGTGGTGAAATAATTTATTACATGAAAACTTAAAGTGGTCTGTTTTTATTTAAATTATTAGCTCTGATTTACATTGAGCTCTCTGGATTTTATCCTCCTTGGGTTTACCCATACGGATTGCCTAGTTTTTCGTAAACTATATATAAAGAAAAGAAAGAAAGGAAGGCAGGAAGGGAAGGAAGAAAGAAAAAAAGAAAGAAAGAAAGAAAACAAGCACAAAGAAAGAAAGAAAGAAAGAAAGAAAGAAAGAAAGAAAGAAAGAAAGAAAGAAAGAAAGAAAGAAAGAAAGAAAGAATGGGTCGCAGTATACTGTAGAGATAAATAAGGAAATATCGGAAAGAAAGAAAGAAAGAAATGGTGACATGTTGTATGGGTAGAGATATAAACACTTGTCTCTGTTGAGAGCTTCAAGCAAAGCCAAACAGAATCGGGCCATAAAGTAAGCAGTGCCAACAATAGAAAAAGTTTGTTGCCTAAAAAGTATTGATAGTACCTTTCACCTGCGCCATAACACATACGTGAATGTACACACACACTAAAGCACGTTTTTTGTTATGATTATTTATATAAAATAAAGAGGTTAGTCTGGTACAAGATCAGTGCACTGGATGCAAGATGGAACTCGCTAGATTAGCATGCTGCTCTGTAAGGTCTGATTGCTAGTCATCGTCCTAATCTGACGGCCTTTTTTTATTTCTAAGTAAATAATTTATCGCTGTAATATACGTCGAGGCTTTTCTTTTCCTTTTCTTATCTATCCATATCTATCTATCTATCTATCTATCTATCTATCTATCTATCTATCTATCTATCTATCTATGTCACTGTTCTGGTCTATGTATTCCAGTTTGTTCTGATCTATCAGCGTGTCTATCTATCTATGTATCTATCTGCATCTCTCTCAATCTATCTATCTGTTTGCATCTCTCTCTCTCTCTCTCTCTCTCTCTCTATCTATCTAGCTGTATCACTCTCAGTCTCTCTCTGTTTCACTCTATCTATCTATCTATCTATCTATCTATCTATCTATGTCACTGTTCTGGTCTATGTATTCCAGTTTGTTCTGATCTATCAGCGTGTCTATCTATCTATGTATCTATCTGCATCTCTCTCAATCTATCTATCTGTTTGCATCTCTCTCTCTCTCTCTCTCTCTCTCTCTATCTATCTATCTATCTATCTATCTGTATCACTCTCAGTCTCTCTCTGTCTCAATCTATCTATCTATCTATCTATCTATCTATCTATCTATGTCACTGTTCTGGTCTATGTATTCCAGTTTGTTCTGATCTATCAGCGTGTCTATCTATCTATGTATCTATCTGCATCTCTCTCAATCTATCTATCTGTTTGCATCTCTCTCTCTCTCTATCTATCTATCTATCTAGCTGTATCACTCTCAGTCTCTCTGTGTCCCAATCTATCTATCTATCTATCTATCTATCTATCTATCTATATCTATCTATCTCAATCTATTTGTATTTCTCTCTCAATCTTTCGATCTGATTGTATCTCTATCTATCTATCTATCTATCTATCTTCATCTCTCAATCTATCTATCTATCTCAGTTTGTTCATATATATTGATCTGAGTCATTAGCTATCTATGAAGGACAGTTTGTTTATGTCTGTCTATCCATTTTCCATCTGTCTCAGTCTGTTAATATCTATCTATCTATCTATCTATCTATCTATCTATCTATCTATCTATCTATGTTAGTCTCTTCATATCTCTCATCTACCTTTCTATATTAGCCTAAGTATCTATCTGTCTATCTCATTCGAGGTCAGACTGAATTTAATCGCTTTATATAAGTAGCTTCTATATTTATTTCTTCCATTACTCTGGTTTTCTTTCCTGCAATTTTTTTTTACTCTTTTTTTTCCTACCCTTTATTCCCCATGCTCGTCTTTTTCATTCCTTATACATTATTTTCTTTCCTTAATTTCCTTTGTTTCTTCTGTGTTTTTTTTTTCTTTCCCTGAAGCATTTATCAAATTAACAAACCACGCCCTTCTTCCTGTACCAGTTCCTTCAAAACAATAACGGACTTCCTCATTGTACACACACATCAAGCATATTTTGACCTCCAGTCTATTCACACACAAACAGAGACAAAACTATAAACACCTACTTGATAGACTCTGTCTGTCATTTTACTCCAATGGAAAAGACCTGCTTGATTACTAGTAGAATGTTTATTCTCACACGGAAACAGGTCGCCGGGCAACCACATCGTAATAAACTTTCTCAGCAGCTGGTCTTAAATATGCCAACTCTAATGCAACTTAAACATTCTATAAATGTGTCGACCTCATGATTCAGAAGCTATATATATATATATATATATATATATATATATATATATATATATATATATATATATATATATATATATGTTAAATAATTAAATTAAGAAAAAGATAACCTTAAGGTTCCATGACTATAATTTATTTCCCCAGAAAATATATTTTTCCTGGTTCATCAGGTGATATCTCTAGTTACAAAAGGATTTGGTTTCTTTTATTTTTAATACAAGTTTTGAGGGATAGTTTTAGATTGATGTAAGGTGACAGAGGGAACGGTAGGGGCAGGACCATAGAATGAAATAAATTAGGAATGGAAAGTAGGGATAGGGTTGTGCTTATACCCATCTTTAATAATTTACGTAGGATATATATAAAGAACTGATCCGACGTGCAACTTTCGGGATAATAGCTGCGACATGGCTCTATTTATTGAACAATTTAGTTTATGCCACATCGACTGAAAAAAACTACTACAACAAAAGAATTCTCCAATTACCATATTAGTAAAAAAAAAAAAATGTACTCTCTTCAATTTTCAAAAAATTCAACCTTAGCATTGCGATCGCACACTCCAAAATTTCTTACCGTTAACAATAACACATTTAAAAAAAAAAAAGTTCGATTCACATCTAATCTTTCGTGTCCCGTTATTACCTGGATGTACTACAAAAACAAATCAATTTCCATGCCTGATGATGTCTGTATGAACAGATGAAAGTACTAGCAAAAAAAGACCTTATGCAACTTGAATTTATTAAAAACAGGGATCATAACATTCATCTAGAGGTTCGTGGGTTAATGTAATTTTAATAAATTTGTTTGCTAAGATGTATTCTCGCCATTTATATCATTAACTTCACTAATCTGCTTTTTGTATGAATAATTCATGTAATATATATATATATATATATATATATATATATATATATATATCAGATCTTCTCACTCAATAAATGTTTGCTTAAAGAAAACAGTTCTTAAATAATTAGACTTTAAATTACAATAATAGTAGATAGATTCACCAATCGTCCGCTTCACACTCTTTCCCGGTCTTTTGAACAGGAGTAGAGGCCTATCTCTTGCTTCCTGTTTAGGATTGGGTTTCCGGTTACTCCTAAAATCTCCTCATTCTCTTTCCATCCTAGTAGTCACTTGGGCCTTAGTGGCATTATTGCCTTGCTTGGTGTGAATTGATTAAAAAAAAATCAACGAATGAATAAAAAAAAGACTATATAATATAAAAAAGACTATATAATATAAAATATGGAACGCTATTATATAAACAATGCAATGGAATCGAACTTTTCAACATGCGTCATATTATAAATGCGTTAAGAAAAAACATAGACCAACCTTAATTATTACTGTGAGTATCTTGCGTGTGTGGGGGGGATAATGGTCATCGAGATAATCTTGCTGACGTTACTACTGAGCAGTGACTTTGATCCTCACTAGGTGTCCCAATTTAACATTAAACTTCCCAACAATCTTTTTTGTAAAGATCAAGCAAGCTAAAATCGGCATGTTTGACTGATTTGTTTTTTACGGTTTATCAACCCTTTGTAAGTTATTTAAAGCCGAAACATATTTCGGATTATAGGAGGCTACTTCCAGTAGCCGGTTTTCGTAAGTGACCCCACATCTAAGTACTGACCGGGATCGACGGGAACAGGTGTTATAAAACGTGATTTCTTGGCGTAATGTATAGCGAGACTATTCTAGTTATCCAATACTACTAAGTAGTGAGTTTGATCCTCACTAGGTGCCCTATACTTGCAGCTTAGTAAGTAACGCTATAGTAATTACTTTTTTTAGCTATCGGGTAAAGTGCGAAATTAATAACCGGGGTGAAATTAATAATCGGGGTCGAATTACTAATTGGGGTGGAATTAATATTCTCGCATGTTGGTGCCGGAAAACCTCCCCTAAAAAAGAGATGTTCTCCACGTGTATTAAGCATATCCCGTTGAAACACCGGTTCGCGTACGCTCATCGAAGTTAAGCAACGTCGGACCTGGTCAGTACCTAGATGGGTGACCACTTGGGAATACCAGCTGCTGTATGCTTGAATGTGTGGGTGGTGTAATAGATAATAGCTCGCAATTTTTAATCAGAGAGCCGCGTTCCAATTCCAGTTACGACCGTTGGATTCATTTACGCGGAAATAACCTTGGAAAAAGTATGAATCCGCCTTTTCTACTCCAAGCTATGGGTTAATTAGTATGACTTGTAACGCTAAATCGTTATTATCTCCCAAAAAAATTCTTGCAATCTAAAAATATTTTCTGGCTTTAAATAACCTGAAAATGGTTGATAAGCCGTAAGAAACGAACCAATCAATCAATAATGCTCTTAGGGAAAGCATGAATGGACCTCTTCTTCCCCAGCATCTATGGATTAAATAGCAGATTGAATTGGCTTTCTACTCGACTGACAGCCAG
Organism: Acanthosepion esculentum; assembly: GCA_964036315.1. Classification (NCBI taxonomy): domain Eukaryota; kingdom Metazoa; phylum Mollusca; class Cephalopoda; order Sepiida; family Sepiidae; genus Acanthosepion; species Acanthosepion esculentum. The sequence goes on along the minus strand of OZ038476.1, from coordinate 119,112,135 downwards.
TTTAATAGAAGAAATAACTTTTGATTGATAGAATTTTGGGGGAAATAATAATGGTTTAGTGTTACAAGTCCTAGTAATTAACCCTTAGCCGGGGAAGAAGAAGAGGATTCTTATCTTTACCAAGTGTATTTGCGCGTAAGTGAATAACGAAACCAACTGGAATTAGAACTCGGCAGTCCGGTTAACAATTCAGAGTCATTATCTGTTACATCAGCTGAACACCTAAGCTTACAGCACCTGGTATTTCCCAAGCGGTCACCTATCTAGGTACTGACCAGGATCGACGTTTGCTTAACTTCGGTGCTGGTACGGTAACCCATGTTTCAACGTGATGTGGCCGTAATACCAAGTGTAAAGGATATATTGAAGTTGAATATGTATTGGGTAAAATAAAAGTTTTTGTTTTCTCCATTAGGCTACGGACTTATTGATGTATCTACAAATGTGTGTCTGCATAATTACTTAAATGCACATTTGAGAAGGAAAACTTCACGTTTTCAAACGCAAAATAAAACTAAAGTGCGCGCAAACTTATAGGTGAAGGCACGCTTGCATAAGCATACATACAGGCTCAATGCATGCATGTGTGCATACACACAAGTACACACACACAAACACACACACACACACACAGATATATATATATATATATATATATATATATATATATATAATGGTCGGCTATTTATTTTCTGAACACACCCATCTGCAAGTGCGGTTAGCTGGTCCCTGTTGCACATACATACAAAGAGACGTACGCGTATTGATGTGTACACAAACAGAGGTGTGTGTATATATATATATAGAGAGAGAGAGAGAGAGAGAGAGAGAGAGTGAGAGAGAGAGAGAGAGAGAGAGAGAGACACGCGCTCGAGTGCATATAATATACACTGGGTTGAGCAGTACGCGTCCAAAACCTATCATTTCATCAGATGCTTCATTACTATGGCGAGCATTCCAAACTGCCCCACTGGGACTTAACATTTCGAACGAACCGGGGGGACCAATCGAGTATGGAATGAAAAAAAAAATGTATCGAGGGTTGAGAAAAAAAAAATGATAAGAAGAGGAAAGAAAAAGGGTAGGAGAAGGAAGAAGGGGAAGTTGGAGGTTTCGGTTTGAGAGGTAAAGTGAAAGCGATGCTGCTCTCATGGAGACGAGTAAAGTTCAAAATGGAGGAGCCGGTGAAGGCAAAGTGGTGATGACGTTTTGAGCTTTTGGGTGGGTGGGGGACAAGAAGAAAGAAAAACCTATAGAGTCATCATCATCAGCATCACAACTGTCACCGTCAAAACAATTTATCAACGTCATAATAATTAAATTATTATTACTCTAATTTTATTTTTGCTATCGCCATCGATTTTACCTCTGATAAGTTTATCTTATTCAAACGCAAGGAGAAAATAGTGTTCGGAAGAATGTGTTACGCCAATTTTTCAGTGGAAACGCCCTTCCTATTTTTTAAAAACAACCTTTGGAATTAGATTTTTCTTCTTTTAAGGGCTGTGTCCCTACAAGACTTATGTGATCACGGCTCTTTACAGCTTCATATTTGGAGCTTTAAGCTAGGCTTGTCTTCTTACTATGCTTCGAAGAGCCTTGGTTAATTTACTCGATATTTCCCTCTGCCTGTTTTGCCTTCAACATGTCTAGTGAGTGTCATATTCTCCAAGCCATCTTTCCTCATCATGTGCCCTAGAAATTTCAATTGTCCCTTTCCGATCCTCTGGTATGACTAGGGAATACAAAAATTACTCAGATATAGATCATATTTGTACGCTTACTTTAATTCAGAACTAGACCAACACCAAAGAAAATGGAGTAGGAAGATTGTGTTGCGGCAGTCTTCAAAATTTAAAAAAAATATATTATGGAAGTCGCTTATATAATTATTTAAATCGTTTCACCCTAAGCAAGGTGCTTACGACTATATCACGTAGAAATACCAATTCTCGTACGATCGACGCAGTTAAGCAACATCGTTTCTGGTCAGTACCAAGATGGGTGACCGCTTAGGAATACCAGGTGCTGTAAGCTTGGATGTGCGGGTGGTGTAATGGATAATGGCTCAGAAATGGAAATCAGAGAGTCCAATTCCAGCCCGGCTCGCTATATTCACTTACGCGCAAATACCCTTGGCAATCTCTTCCCCCTTCAGTTATGAGTTAATTAGCAAGACTTTTATCAATCAATCATTATTATTCACCAAAAATTCTTACAATCTAAAAATATTTTCTGGCTTTAAATAACTTGCAATAGGTTGATAGGCCGTAAAAAATCAACCAATCAATCACAGGGTCAAGTAACGCTGGGGTTTACACAGTCTAAATTCTCTCCATCCTTTATACTATTATAGTTATAATATAATAAGTGGTTAATGCCCCCTAGTGCCCATTGCATGTACTACAAATGTAAACATCCGGTAACCGGGAAAATTCATACTGTAATGGCCACCTATTTACTTTTTGACTGTAGTATTTTCAGCTTGAGTTAAACAAAGCTTCATTTTAGTAAGTGTACAGTTTAGCGTCACTTTCGTGTATTCGAAAAATAAATATGTTTTATCAAAAAGAACATACGATGTTGTTTTTTTTTGCGTTTCTTCTTCTTCTTCTTCTTCTTCTTCTTCTTCTTCTTCTTCTTCTTCTTCCTTTCTTTTTCTCCTATTATTCCTCCACAATTGTTTTTTGGCTGCCATCTTTCCCCTCGCCACTCATACTTTTCCCGCTTTTTTTTTTTCGAAGATGTGTCAGATACAAGAGGAAAGAAAAAGTTTCGAGAAGAGCCATGAATTTTTCATTCCTTTATTGGTTTTAGTCTTTATTTCTCTCCCATCTTCCTCACTCTTTCTCCCTCTCCCCCTCCCTCCCTTTCCCCTCCCTCCCTCTCTCTCTCTATCTCTCTCTCTTACTCACTCTCTGTGTTATTCTTGTTTTCACTTTCTTTCTTCTATCCCAACTTACCTCGCTTCTGGTGCATTTTTCTTCTACAAGACCGAGGTTTTAAATCTAATTACATTAAAACTAGAAACAAATATGTCGTCAGTTTCTCCAGTAAAACGCAAAATAAAACTGGAAATCACTGAAAAGCGGAATAAATATTAAAACTAGAATTTTAGAATTTGGCGACAACTTCTGTCTTCATTGTTGGGACGCATGGACTTGTTCTGAAGAACCTTGCAAAAAACATGGAAATCGGTGTTAGAATCGAAATTATTCACACAACCAGTATTATTAAATTTGTCAAGAATACTGAGCAAACGTGTTGTCACTTGATTCTGAACGAAAGCCAACAATTATTGATGAGAAAATTTAGAAATACATAAATAGTATCCTCACAAAACATAGACTCTCCTATAATATAAGTATAAGCTAATCTGAAATTCCTCGCTTCCTCGCCCAATTGGGAAGAACAGATGTCAATCTACAGGATGAAGACGAAAAAATAGCCAAAGAGAAAAAAAAAGGCAGAATTTGGAAATTATCCGCACCTTTCTTGGATCTGTGCTAAAAACACAAAATATCGACATTGGTTGAACTGGAAATTCAAGAAGGAATTAAAATAACAAAGCTAAGCAAAGTATTAAGAAACAGGAAAATATTAGAAACAAAGAGAAGAATACTGAACTGTTACGTAATGTCAGTCCTTCTGTATGGCAGTGAATGCTGGACAATTTCCTCGCGGATAAAGAGTAGAGGTGGCGGAAATCGGGAGGTCGTTGAGGATACCATGGACCGGACATGTGAGCAACGACGAAGCGTTAGAGAAAATGGAAACAAGAAGGACACTTATACTTAACATCAGGAAGAGAGAGTTGAAATTTCTAGGGCACATAATGAGGAAAGAAGGCTCGGAAAATCTGGCACTCACAAGACAGATTGAAAGCCAGAGGGACAAATGAAAACAGCGCATGATACACTTGGTGAGCTTGGGTAAATAGATGAGGGAATAGGGTTTAGGAAAAATAACAAAGAGACATTTATTAAAAGCTACAAAGGACAGGAAAGTGTGGAGAGTAATGATCGCCTACGTCATGAAGGGACACGACACAAAGAAGAAGAAGAAGAAGAAGAAGAAGAAGAAGAAGAAGAAGAAGAAGAAGAAACTGTTAGTGTTACGGCCTGCGAGGATACCAAGAAAGGCATTAGGGGTCTGGGTAGACTTGCTGTCAATTGGTCTCCAGCGATAACTACAAGACATCTGGTGAACATGCATATCCACGAATTATTATTATTATTATTATTATTATTGCTACCATTATTATTATTGCTGCCATTATGGTGATCATTTCCTTCTCGTGCCTCCATCTCGCTACGCTATCTCCCGTCCATGTGCTAAGGTGTCAGTATCATCCGTTTTATTGTAACCCGGCTGCGTTCTCTAATCTCCGGTCGGAGTGACAGAGGAGAGGTAAGGGTAGACATTAAGGAAGGTTTCTCTAAGGACTCTAGGGGCGGTCTGTACAATCCTTTCCACTGTACCCTACTCACACTCCCTAATGTTTTTCTTCTTTTTTTTTTAATCATAAGCCCATCCCAAATATATTTTTTTAACTGGTTAACGCCACTGGACGTAGGACAATCACAATACCAGCCTGCTCAGTAAAATGTCATAGAAACCATTATCGTATGGTTTCTGCAATAATATTATATAATGTAAACATAATTGAATGGACCTCAAAAGCAAAGTTTACTTTTTCAAATCAAAATATTACATTTTTTCAACATTCTATCAGCTTTTTTTTTCTTTTGCGGGGGCGGGAGATAAAAGTTCATATGCCAGATTTTCAATTTGCAGATTTTAATGTGAAAAATAAAAATAATGGGAAACTAATTAAATTAATATTATGCGAAAAAAGTTAAAATTAGGCAACAAAAATATTAAATGAATAAAATAAAATAAAACAAACAAGAAAAAGAAGTCGACTTTAGTCGGAATCATCAAGTCAATGCAACGATCCTTTCTTTAGCTCTAGAGTATGTGCTTCGCCAGAGCTACATACAGTTTTGAATTCAGAGTTTTCCTTCTCTTAGACCGATTGCTACCCAAGGCTAGAGAACCCAATCTGTTAAGGAGTTAACCGGAGTCGGGATCATCAACTCAATGCAACGATCCTTTCCTTAACTGCATAACATGTGCATCGTCAGGGCTAAACAGAGTTTCGGATTCAGAGACTTTCATCTCCTAGACCGGTTGCCACCAAAAGCTGTAGAACCCAGTCATTAAAAACAAAGAGAAGAGTACTGAACTGTTACGTAATGTCAGTCCTTCTCTGTGGCAGTGAATGCTGGACAATTTCCTCGCGGATGAAGAGGAGACTTGAGGTGGCGGAAATGTGGTTCTACGGGAGGTCACTGAGGATACCATGGACCGGACATGGGAGCAACGACGAAGCTTTAGAGAAAATGAAAATTACAGCTGGGGGTGAGGGAGAAAAGAGTTGGGTTCATACCAAGGGTATTAGCACGTAAGTGAATTTAATGAACTCGATTGGAATTCGATCTCCGATTCCGCAACCCGAGCCTCCTAAAAATAATAAATAAACAAACTATAGAATAGGAGTAGATAGATTTTCTATCGTCCGTGTCACACACTTCTCTGGTTTTCTGAACAGGAGTAATGGTTTATCCCTTGTTTCTTGCTTAGCATTGTGTTTCTGATTCTTTCTAAGTCTACATCAACTCTAACAATACTTCTAACGTCTCCGCTTAAACGCTGAAATTTTATTTACTATTTATTCTTTTATTTTTCCTGAATAGGAGTAGATAGGTTCGCCTATCGCCCGTTTTATTTTTTTGTAGAGTTTTATCCTTTGTTTCCGGTTTTTAAGGTTGGTTTTCCGGTTCCTTTTAATGTCTACTTCAGCTCTATACTTCTAACGTCTCCGCCTAAACTCTGAAATTGTATTTGCTATTTATTTATTTTTCCTCAATAGTAGTAGATAGAGTTCACCTATGAAATTTATACTATTATTCGTTTCAATCCGAGCCGCAATTACTCTACCGTGTCTCCTAGAAAAAAAAAGCTATATAATAGGAGTAGATAGATTTTCTTATCGCCCGTTTCACACTCCTCCTCGGTTTTTTGAACAGGAGTAGAGGTTTATCCCTCGATTTCTGATTAGGTTTCTGGTTCCTTCTAAAGTTTTTTTTTATTCTCTTTCGCTCCCAGTAGCCTCATGCGTCTTAGTGGCATTATCGTCTTGTTTGGGATGAAATGATTAATATAAATATATATCAAAAGGCGATCATGTATCTTTCGTCACATGACTGACGAGGCGGATTTTTTCCCCGCACCAGGTTCCCATTTCTTTCTGCGGTACAAAACTGGGTCTGTCCTGCTATCTAACCATAGCTAGGGAGAGAAGAAAAGGAGGATTCATGCCTTTCCCAAGGGTATCAGCACGTAAGTGAATGAAATGGATTCGACTGGAATTCGAACTCGGCTCACCGATTCTTCAATCCGAGCCGCTATCCACCGTGCCTCCTCCTACTATTAATATTCGACGATGCTCCTTGAAAGCTTTGTCGAACATTAATGATCGTAGGCATCAGGTTATCTCGCTGGATAAAGGCAGCACCCTGTCTGGTCAAAATTCAGTCCTTTGCTGGTGAAACTGGAATGACCACTCCAAGGCGCAGGTCTGGGCAATGGCATATGGAGACTACATACCCCGCTCTCTCGTCCGTACTTAAAATATCCAGAGGAATACAGGGCGTTACATTTGAGGACGGCCCGGCTACAGGAGTTGCCGGAAAGTCGTCCGTATTGACAGCAAACCGCCTTTGGGGTTCCACCCCGGGTTTTCTGTCTGGATTTACTTCCATAGCTTTTTTCCGTACTTGGATATGATCACAATACAGCGTAGGTTTATAATCAGTGTTTTTGATTCCTCTAAATGGACTGTCTTACTGGACTGTCGAGCTCCATTTGCCCGAAGCAGCTGGTTATGAGGCACCAGTTTTCCGCCTTCGCCTATTTTCCGGCTTGGGGTTGAATTAGTAGTCAGTAGATATCTGAGACGCCTACCACGGCAGCATTTTATAGACAGTGGGTGTTTGTCCCCACTATTACCCCCGGTTATAGCAATCTTTGGCACATAATATGTACGTATATAAACATTATATATATTAAATACAGTGTAGCTATTTCCTTAGTTTAGTGTAGTTTGGATGCAAGATCGTGATTTTGAGACACAGAGTAAGGTTAAAATTTAACAATCAGTAATAATAATCACCGAGACAAGTTTGATAAATTACACGATGGTTAAGCCTTGACTCGAGCCGTACATTTTCCAGCAGGAATCTGCTCTCAGGTGTAGTGGCCGAGAATTCTGACCAGCGCCCTTGATTAGAAGTGTCTTTGATAATTACGTCTAGAAATGTTTTTGTAGTGCCTCTCAAAGAGTCTTTGGAGACCGCCATTGAGGACGTGAGGATCAACATGCACCGAGTAAACAGTTCTTTCCGATGTTACAGCGTAAATATCTCAGCTAATATATTAATGCTAATGTAAGATATAAAATTAATATAACATATTTCATACAGATATGAAAGCTTAATGAGGCAACCATTAGGAGCGAACTAATGGCAATTGAGTATTGGTCTACGAGACAGTGTCATTGCAGGAGACCTCCTCATTTGTTATAAATACAAACCGGTACACCATTACCGATTTGTTCTACATTGTTATTTTAAATGTGACTTCTCAACTTCATAGCAACTGTCTTGAAAAAAAAATCTGGAATCATATGGCATTAGTTTTACGAAAAAGCAACTGTTAGGTCTTAAATCAATAGAACAGAACATGCACTACCACTACAAATATACAGTGTAACCCGGATATAAGAGACCCGGATATAAGAGACCCGGATATAAGACAAACCCGGATATAAGACAAACCCGGATATATAAGAGAGATTTTCTCTGGTCCCAAATTAGAGCCTGTGTTAATGTATATATAATAGACCAAACCCGGATATAAGAGAAACCCGGATATAAGAGACTTCTTCTCCGGTCCCGACAACTCTCTTATATCCGGGTTACACTGTATATTAATATATCATTATTGTTATGGGTCCTTACCTATAACTACAGAATGAACTCTTCCTAGCACTATGTATACTACGCCTCTCAAGAGAGAGAGAGAGAGACGAATCGAGTCGAGCCGATAGTAGTTCACTCCAAACCAGACTGACAGTCATACTAACAACTTCCACATCTTGTATTATTATTCCGTGTAATATATCTTCGTTATTTCTACTCTTGTGTTCGTGTTGTTCTTCCTTGGTCCTAACCTGGACCATAACAATTATTTTATTACGAGCTTTATTTTATTACGAGTTGTAGTTTGGACACCTCGAGGTGGTGTAATAAGCTAGCAAGCTTGTCTCGCTAGAACAATTACGATTGAGTAGTGAGTTCGATCCTCACTGGGGGCCCCATACTTTCGACCTTGTGCCACATCTCGACGTGGTATAATGGTTAGAAAGCTTGTCTTGTTAGAACAATTGCGACTGAGTAGTGAGTTCGATCCTCACTAGGTGCCCCATACTTTCGGCCTTGTGCCACATATGAGCTACGCTTGGAAAATCACTATATAGACAAACTGACGATCGCAAGAGCGTGAAACCCACGGTTACAAACTCACATCGATACAACTGCGTATGTTAGCTCTATCACTGATATTGAGCGCTTTCCAATAAGTACTGTATATATATATATATATATATATATATATATATATATATATATATATATATATATATATATATGAGTATGATAAAAAAACATACGTATACGCAGATATAATTACACGTACATGTGTATATTTTTCTAAGGTGTTATAAAAAAAGTGCTCAGTGTTATATAACAGAGCTATTAAATATATAATAGTGAATATGCATAATATCTCACGTCGATAGCACGACTCGGAGTTTCATGCAAACATGCAATCTTCAGGTGCAAAATACTCAGTGCCTGTTAAGCGTAATGAAACTCACGTTCTCGTGGTGTTGAAGTAAAATTGGGTATTAAGACTTGTTTATCTTAATGTTGAAGACATTACGATTAATTATTTATAATTTATATCGTTCGAATTCTTAAGTTCGAAAGACAAAAATTTTAAACAAAATATTTTAAATAATTTTTAAAAAATTTCATTTCTGTAAACATGCTATATATCAAAGGGGGATAACTCTCTTTTTTTGCTCCGTTTTTAACCGTCGAATAAACTTAGCACTCCCGATGTTAAACATAATTATAATTTAAGACTATATATCTAATGCATTTGGAACCTAGCCTTATACTTACAAAGGTGAAATTACATCCACACACGTCGTAAATTAATCGAGTGCGACCTATAATATGGAATTATATATGCGTATGGGTATACAAAAAATGCTATTAATAATGAGTTCTATGAATATTAATAGGTGTTACACGTATTAATAATAATAATAATAATAATAATAATAATAATAATAATTGTAAAATCTATTTTTTAATCTATTTTAATCGGGGTCAATTTTTAATTTTTAGTCTTTCGAACATAAAAATAAATTAATAATGAATAAATTATAAATAATAAAGTTATAAATAAAAAATTATAAATTATAAATAATAAATTATGTGATGAACATAATATATTTTGACAAAAGAAATCTTCTTGAAGTTAAAAATATGGCAAATTTTCTAATCATAAATTTAATAGCTCTTCCATTGGATCTTAGCACTGAAGCGATCCAGTTCGAATGTGGCTAAGAAACCATAACACAGATAATGACACTAGAGTAAAAGAATATCATACTTCTGAACAGAATTTCAATCTGGAAATATCTTAATAAATAGATGTTTTCTATTGAATTAATAAAATGGTTTAATTATTTGTATACTATAAAGTGATTTGTTTCCATTCTCTGATTGAAAAGAAAATAAGCAGAATAGATGCCTAAAGATTACATACCTTTATAGAATCGGTTATTAGAAGTTTTGGATGCCATTATCGATTATAGTGTATACTGGCTAATGTCTACCTTTTTCACACTAATATAAACTGGATCTGTGTTTATTTGATTAGTATAGTGTATAGCGGACCCATTTCTAACTTTTGCCTTAAACAGGGCCTATGTCTTACTTTCTGTTCAATCTTTTGTAATTTCTGTTCTGTGAGTCTTAATTCTATGTTAAATAGTCGAACAAGTGCTGCTATATCTTTGGTTTGGTTTGGTTTGGTTTGGTTTGGTTTGGTTTGGTTTGGCTATACGGCATATCAACCTCAATGGGTTATTTAATGCCGACAGGATATTTATTGCTGGTAATTTTTTCCCTTTAAAAATGTATTGCTGCTAATATTTTTTTTCAAAAATCTATTCAAAAATGTATAGCTTGTTTGGTTTGGTTTGTTTTGTCTTACGGTATATCATCCTCAATGGGTTATTTAATGCCGATGATGTTTATTGCTGGTAATTTCTTTTTCCAAAATGTATTGCTGGTAATAATAATTTTTTACAAAATAGTATTTCTGGTACTAAAATTTATTTTTACACTTTCCTAGTGTTTTGACCCAAGTTTGGATGTTAAATATTTGTCCATAGCTGGGACCCTAACTGGTGCTACCACTCCGGGTCAGGGTGAACCTGGGAACACCAGCAATTAAGAGGTGGTCCTATGCTCCTCAAAACCTCCTGAACAGAGTCGTTGCTGTTGGACGTAGTTCATCGTCATACCCAGGACGCGGATGTAGTTTATCGTCATACCCAGGACGCGGATGTATTAGGTCATCCCATAAGTTCTGTTCGAATTTTAACTTTTTGTTAAAATGAATGAAATTTAAAGAGTATTTTATAATGTCTAATAGAGCTGAACATTATTTTTATGTTTAGATGCATTTAAATTGATCAAATTTTATTTCAGAGAACAATAAAATTAAATTTTGTTTGATTAAAACCCTGCTAACATGGAAGTACCCAAGAATCATTTGAGGCACATAATGCTTTATGAGTTCAAGAAAGGAAACTCAGCAGCCGAAGCAGCTAGAAACATTCACTCAGTTTATGGAGAGGAATGTGTGAATAAAAGAACTTGCAGAAGATGGTTTGCAAAATTCAGAGGTGGAGATTTCACCCTTGAAGATGAAGATCGAACCGGACGTTCAGTTGAGTTTGATGAAAAGCTTCTTGAAGCAGCCCTTGAAGAAAATCCTGCTTTATCAGTTGAGGAATTGGCAGTGGTTCTCAGTTCAAACCATACAACTGTTCATCGTCATCTTCAACAACTTGTTAAAGTTCCTAAACTTGGAAAATGGGTGCCTCATGAATTGTCTGAAAACAACCTCAAATCCTGAGTTGACATCTGCTCTTCTCTCCATTCTCGCCAACTTGTTTCACCTTTTTTTGGATAGACTTGTGACTGGCGACGAAAAATGGATCTTTTATCGAAATGTTAAACGTCGTAGACAGTGGCTTGGTAAAGGGGAAGGACCCCAGCCACAGCCGAGAAGGGAAATTCATGGGCAAAAGGTTCTTCTTTCAATCTGGTGGGATTGCCAAGGAATAATCCACTTTGAATTCCTACCACCTAATGCAACAATTAATGCTCAAATATACTGTCAGCAATTAGAGCGTTTGAACCAAGCTTTGAGGAAAAAAATACCTGCTCTAGTGAATCGAAAACGGGTGATGTTTCATCAGGACTATGCGCGACCACACACAGCAAAAATCACGTCACAAAAGATCGAAGAACTTGGTTGGGAGAAAATTCCTCATTCACCTTATTCTCCCGACCTTGCTCCTTCAGACTACCATTTGTTTCGTAGCTTACAGAATCATTTGGAAGAAACAGCTTTTGTAAAACAGGAAGAGGTTAAAACTGACATTTGTGAGTTCTTCGAATAAAAACCAAAAGAATTTTACAGTAATGGAATTAGTAAGCTTGTTAATAGATGGAAGGAAGTCATAGATAATCAGGGAAAATACATTGTTGATTGAATCTGTAATTAAATGTAACATTTGGACACTTGTTTCAAAATTCAAAATTCGGACAGAACTTATGGGATGACCTGATAGTTTATCGTCTTACCCAGCACGCGGATGTAATTTTTCGTCATACCCAGGATGCGCTATGTGGTTAAATTAACCAGCCTAAACTAAAGATGGTTCTAAGCGGTCCCTTTCAGTTGAAACATTGACGCAAAACAATTGAATTTTGTTTCACTTTACCTTGAGCTACTCGGGGCCCGGCTGAGTGAATACCGAATGCTATAAGACAATATTTAGCAAACAATTCTCGCAAATCTTTGCTGGCAATGTTGTTCTTCTTCAACGAGTGTTCTACTAGAACTGCCTTGTGGCAGACTAGGTTCAGATCTACGAAACACGTGCACACGCCCTAAGTACTATAGATACTGATATAACTTACACACGCCCATCGAGCCAAAAACTGATTATCAGTCCTATAAAATCGTATTTTTGTACATCTTCTAAATGTATTATTATGCTAAGAGAAAGATGCACCTCCGCATACACACACACACACACACATACACATATACACACACACAAATTGATATATATATATATATATATATATATATATATATATATGTATGTATGTATGTATGTATGTATATGTATATATGTATACGGATAGAATGGAGAGGGGGTAAGCAAAAAAAGATAAACCAATTCAAGTTGTGCTGGCGGGAAAACAATCAATAGAAGAAAGAAATAAACATTAGCTTTATTGGAGGCTGTCCATTTCCGGTTTGAGAGCAGCTGGTCCGTTGTCAGAACTCGCTTACATTGCCACGGCTTCTTTCGCTTTTCTCGTTTTCAGTCTTATTGCTTTTCCATCTAATTCTTTGTTTCTTTCTTTCTTTTTACCTTCTTTCTTTCTTTCTTTTTGCCTTCTTTCTTTCGTTTAATTATTCTTATTTGTTTGTTCTTTTTCGGTGTTCGTACTTTTTTTTGTGTTATCTTTCATCATCCCCCCCCGCCCTCAGAGCTCGTTTCCATTGCTGTAACTTCATCACATCTTTATTTCGATCTTATTCTTTTTCTGTTTTTAATCCAATTTTTCTTTCTTTCTTTTTTATTTCTTTAATTAGTTAATTACTTTTTTTCTTTATTTTTCTCGCTTTTTCTATATTTTTCTTATTTGCTAGCAATTTATTTTTTTTTTATATCTGGATTTCTGCCCATCCAGATTCCATTTCTTTTTTCTTTTTTATTTCTTTCATTCATTTATACTTTTTTTTATTCATTCATTTCCCTTTTTCCTTTTCCTCATTTATTGTTCTTTCTTTCTTCCTTCCTTTCTTTCTGTTTCCTTCACTTACTGATTATTTACTTTTATTCATAATTTTCCCCCGTTTTCATTCATTCATTCCTTCTTTTATATTTTTCATTTTGCTATATATTATTATTATCATTTTTTGTTTTTCGTTCGTTCTTTTTTTTCCTTCATTCATCCACTTATTGTTCGTGCTTCCGTTTTGTTTTCCTTTTATTCTTTCTTTCTTTCTTTCTTTTTTCTTTCTCTTTGAATCCAATTATTTATACTTTCTTTCTTTCTTCACTTTATTGTTTTCTTCTTTTATCATCATCATCATCATCATCATAATGTTCCTTTCATTTTCCTCTCTATCTCACAACCATAATGATTTTCCTTTATCTCTCTCTTCTTTTGATACACCATTACGACTATCATTATCATCGTCACTGTCATTTCATTATTAATATTGTTGTTGCTGCTGCTGTTGCTGTTTCATTATTTGCTGTTTGATACAATTCATTCATTATCAAGTTTTTTTTTTAAATGAGACCGGATGTAAAGGAAAGGTTTCTTTTTTCCTTCTTTTTACCTTAGCATAATGCATTGGATTTTTTTTTCTTTTCTGAATATGTGAGCGATGCACATGAACACAATGTCTTGTGTCTCATATAGTGTAAGGTTTCCTGGATGTTTCTGGGCGTTTATATCATTATTCTTTTTAAAAACATTCATAGTGCTCCTATTATTACTGGAATAGTGGTCGTATTTAAATGCCATATTTTTGCAATTTCTAAACTAACTCCTTATATTTTGAAAGTTTGTTTATTATTATTATTATTATTATTATTATTATTATTATTATTATTATTATTGAACAAATCTTTTACCTGAGGTCAGGGAAGATTTATTTCTTAGAAAGTTATTGATCATGTTACATTGAGACAATTTTTTCCGAATATGTGAGCATTTGTATCTCAGACAGTTAAGTGTTTCCTGAGATTTTCTTAATGCATGTATCAGAATTCCTTTTAACCAGTATTAGTGGAATAGTGGTTGTGTTTGAATGCTATATTCTTGCAATTTATAATTCCTGTTTGAAAGTTATACTATTATTATTTTTTTTTTTTTTCCTTTGATATCTGGCGTTTACACATTTCTTTCCGGGTCCCGCCCAGGGACCTAAGGTCAGAACTGGCATCATGACACTTTCCACTGCAAAAAAATAAAAAAATAATAAATAAAATAATAATTACATAGATAAAGCCCTTCGTAAAGTGTGGGCTGTACTTGTCAGAACAATTTTTTGTATCTCTTTGAGGCATGGACTTCCAGGGATCCCTTCAATCAGCCTACTGGAATCTTTTGCAACCAGTCCAAGGGCTCCAACTACAGCAGGAATTGTTGATGTTCCCATGTGCCACATTTTTGAGATTTCTATTTCAAGGTCCTTGTATTTTGACAGTTTTTCGAATATCTTCAAAGATACATTGCAGTCTACAGGAATTGCCATATCAATAAGGAGGCACTTATTTTGTTTGTGGTCTTTAATAACAATGTCTGGGCGGTTGGCTTTATTATTATTATTAGTATTATTATTATTATTAGTATTATTATTATTATTAATTTTGACAGTTTCATAATATTCTCCGCAGATTTTATCGTTATTATTATTATTATTATCATTTACGTATGTTATGTTTCCAGCTTTGTATCCTGTAGATCCGGGTCCTAACTATGGTCCTAAGGCCCTATAGGATAACAGTAATTTAATTGATAGCACTATTCTGAATATATGGGATGTTCCTAGTAGGGCGATTTTCTGGGTAACTTGTATGTTGATGTTACCTAGGACACTGTTAATAAAATTGCCCATTCCTTTTCTCACGAGGCCCACAGCTTCAATTACTATTGATACAGTCTCAGTCTTCATTCCCCACATCCTGTTAATCCCGATCTCCAGGTCTTTGTATTTGGACAAATGTCTCGATAATTTTCATGGAGGTGTGTCTCTTAGATTATTATTATTATTATTTCTGTTCTATACTCATTTCCTTCCCGGTCCCAACCAGAGACCTAAGCTCAGAAATGGCATCATGACATTTTCCACTGATCGCTTTTGTAAAAAATATAAAATAAAAACAACCTAAGATCAATCACCTTTTACATGGATAAATGTATGGTGTGAGCTGTGCTTGTGAGAACAATTATTTTACCTTTGCTTTGTGTGGTACGTGTTGCCTCCCCTCCCAAGAGACTTCAAGAGACAACAAGTTTGTGCATTTGGTATAGGGCTACCAGGAATTTGATCAATATATTTGTTTACATCGTTCGGACTGTTGTCCTCGTCTTTATTGCCATATTCACGACGTTTCGGCCGTTGTACGCTCCAGCCTTCTTCGGGATATATACCGTGGAATTTCGATCGAACCCTTTATTTAGTCCGCGGGGATATATTGTTCTAAGTTCACATGCCATGCCTTTTCTGGATATATCAGTTTAAGTAAATTCCCTTTAATCAACTCAACTCCAAGTCTTTGTTCATTTCTGCCGTGGCGAGATATTGAACTCACTATTATTTGGGTCAAGTCACTTTTGGGATTACGTCAAACAACGCTTTTACCCCCTGTAAATAGTGAAAATAGTTACAATGCCCCATTTCAGAAATATAGACAGATGATCAATATATTTGTATCCTCCTTTTGATTTAATTCCCAAAGCCTCAGTAACAACAGGTAATTTTGTAGTCTCGATATCCTTGTTGTTACTGAATTTCTCAAACGTTTTTAAAGATGGGATTTGTATGTATTTTAATGTGCTATTATTATTATTATTATTATTATTATTATTATTATTATTATTATTGAGGGGTCTCCCCTTTTTACATAAATGGACTCACCCAGAGTATACATATACTACTACCAGTGAATACCCGAGTGAGTAATAGTACGTTAAGTTCAAGTCGGACAGTAGTAGCAGTAGAACGTAGAGTCGGTCGGTAGAATAACGTAGCGGCAAGAGTCACAGTCACAAGCACGTAGACTCAGTAAGAAGTCATACAGCGATACGTCGATACCAAAGACTATATATATATATATTTTGCTACTAACCCGCATTCCTGGAACTACTAACCTGTATTACCAGTTTGTATTATTACGTTAATACATTTATTTCCTATATTCATTCTTGGCGTTTGTTATTATTTCATCCCGGATTTCATACCGGATTTCATCCCGGAATCCACAACAATTATTATTATTACTACTACTACTGCTACTACTAATAATAATAATTCTATTTCCTTTGATTTCTGTTGTATACTAATTTCCTTCCGGGTCATATCCAGAGGCCTAAGTTTGGAAATGGCATCATGATATTTTCCACTAAAGATCTCTCACCTTTTACATAGATAAAGCCCTTCGTCAGATATAAGCAGTACTTGTGAGGATAAATTTTGGTATTTCTTTAATATATGGGCTACCAGGAATCTCGTCAATGAGTCCATCAGAAACTTTTCAATCAAACCAAGGACTCTAATCACAGCTAGAATTATCAATGTCTTCGTGTACCACATTTTTTAGATTTCTACTTTAAGATCCTTGCATTTTGATAGCTTTTGAAGATCTTCAAAGATACATTTCAGTCCGCAGGGAAAAAATGTCAATAAGAAAGCACATTCTATTTGTGTGGTCTTTGATCATGATGTCTGGGCGATTAGCTTTGATTGTTCTGTCTGCGTGTATTGTAAAGTCCCATAAAATTGTCACAGGTTCTGTGGCTGCAACCGGGTCTGGGTGGTGTTCATACCAAAATTTCTTGCTTCTTCCTTCCCGTAAAAGTTGCAGATTTTCCAGTGCTGATATTGGGCCACCATGTCTCATGCTGCGTTCTATATTTGGTGCAACCTGATACAACATGGCCAGTTGTTACTGGATATTCATCAGAGTATCTGCATTTCGGGTTAACACAATTTTCTGTAGTTATTATTATTATTATTATTATTATTATTATTATTATTACATTCATCCCACAGCTGCATATAACGCCTCCTAAATTTTATTTTTCCCTCATCTTCATGCTTCTTCCTGTTTGGTTTTCCAGCAATCTTAAATCTTCGTGCCCTCCAAAAAACAGTGTGTCAAAAGGACGATTTTCCCTTGACACCACTATTATTTTAACCGCATTCATTCCTAGGCAATCTTTATTGTTTTAAAAAGCGACGATTAGAATTGTAATAAAACATAATTCAATTACATTTCAAACCATCGCTTGTAAAAACAATAAGCATTGCCGAGGAGTGAAAGTAGTTAAAATAATAGCGGTGTCAAGGGAAAAACGTCCTTTTGATACAACATTTTTGGGGCAAGAATGTATAAGATCTTTTTTTTTTTTTCGAATTCACCTTGGAGAAATTCTGATTCACCACTCTCAGTTTCATCGTGCATCCAATGAACTTCCTTCAGCCAAACAACCAACCAGCCAACCGACAGACAGACAGACAGACAGACAGAACAAGCAGTTTACTTATAAATACAAACCCTAGTATTTGCCAGGCTGAATAGTAAAACATTCAAAGATGGTGACAGATTATAAAAAGACGACTTTTGACGCACGATTCTCAAAATAGCTACAGAGTTCACTATTTACATTATTCGGACTATTGTCTTCATCTTTGTCGCCATATTATTACAACGTTTCGGTCATCGTACGCTCCGGCCTTCAGATGGTTGGAATGTCGAACTGAACCCTTTATTTTGCTCACTGGAGTAGACTGTTCTTGTTCCACTTGCCATGTCTAATGCATGTCAATTATCGGTTATCTCCTGTTAATTCCCTGTTAATTATTCTGTCATCGCCTGTTAATTCTTAATTCCACTTCTCCAAGTTCTGCACCGTCTTAACTAACACTCTTTGAACTAACACTCGTTTAGGTCCTGTCACTGGATCTAACTAACGCCTTTATCAACTGTGCCATGTATCCCTGGAGACATACGTGTATGAATTTCTGGGTATTATAAACGTAATGTCTTCAGCAATCGTTTTTTTTACCAGTTCTCATATTGCAATTTTGCTTTTATCAAAACCAGTTTTTTTCCAGAGCTCATATTGTAATTTTTGTTCTTATTATCTTTTCTCTTCTCTGGCACTCCTTATTACTGGTTCCCATATTGTATTCATTTCTGTGCTTGGTCGGCTCAGGAGATTTTTTGTGGCCGAAACGTTGTACCAAATATGGCGACAAAGATGAGGACAATAGTCCGGATAATGTAAATAGTGTACATAATACCTCATCTCAGAAATATAGACAGCTACAGAGTTACCTGTCATTTCTCACCCAACATTTAGCCGCTTCCAACTGAGTTTGTCATGTGGAATTTAATCCCGACGACATTTTCCACTCCTCGTTGCCTCTTATTCCGTTGGCAGTTACAATTTAGTTTCACTCTTGTATTTCTTTTCTTATTTTTTCTCATCCCTCCTTGACATAAAATACAGGCCAGTATTTAATAAACTCTCGCAATGGTAAATTTGAATACTGCAATTCGTTTTCTTTCCAAACGCCTTGCATTTTTCTCTTTGTGTAGACAAAAGAAACATTTTGCACGTATTTTTCGCTTGATGACATCACATATGTTTCGCGCGTGCGCACGCACTAGATAGGGAGAAAGACTCATGAGTCCATGTGTGCATCACTTCTCGTAGGTCTTAGATAATGTCAGGCTGCTGATTTAATGGTCAGCATCGGATGAAGTGTTAATACTGCACTGATGTCGCCAACATAGTTCATATCTTTAGCTGCGAAATAGTGAAAAGGACAGAAAATAATAAACATAGAGATTTTACTTTTCAAGATAAGTGTTGAATAATCCGACTCACCGAGTTTGTTTTCATCTATCTATCTATCTATCTATCTATCTATCTATCTATCTATCTATCTAAGCCTTTTCATCTATCTATCTATCTATCTATCTAAGCCTTTTCATCTATCTATCTATCTATCTATCTAAGCCTTTTCATCTATCTATCTATCTATCTATCTATCTATCTATCTATCTATCTATCTATCTATCCCAGTCTGTTTATATCTATCTATCTATCTATCTATCTATCTATCTATCTATCTATCTATCTATCCCAGTCTGTTCATATCTATCTATCTATCTATCTATCTATCTATCTATCTATCTATCTATCTTAGTCTGTTTCATTAGCTTTCTTTTTATGTGGCCACTTTTTATCTATCTACCTATCTCTGTTCTTAACTATCTATTTTTCTATCTCTGTTCGTATCTATCTTAATCTGTTTCATTTTTTTTCCTGCCGGAGGACACATATTTTACTAAGAAGACTTCTCGAATATTCAAACCGATAGATGTAAATAAATAAATATACTGTTTAATAAATAAATAAAAACAGAGCATCTCCCCAAATATGAGTATCCATTTTAATATAAAAATAACGTTTAAACAAATTAAAAATCTATCTATTTGAATCGGTTTCATTTTCGTTCTTTCGTAGACACTTTTTATTTATCTCTGTTCTTATCTACCTTAGTCTGTTTCATTTTCTTTCTTTCGAAGTCGCTTTTTCTATCTATCTTAATTTACATATAGCTGCCTATATAGTGATTTTCCAAGCGTAGCTTAGATGTGGCACAAGTCCGAAAGTATGGAGCACCCAGTGAGGATCGAACTCACTACTCAGTCATAATTGTTCTAGCGAGACAAGCTTGCTAACCACCTCGAGGTGCCCATACAGCTGCTTATATATATTGATACGTATGCATCTCTCCGATTTACTTCATAATTGAATGATTGAGCCAAGGTAAAAACCAATATTTCAATAGCCGATTTTCAAATCACCCACACAACCATCCCCGTCCCAGACATTCACATAGTGCCTGCCAAAATACATACTATCTATCTAATTATAGATAAAGACATGTTTGTACTTGAAATATGTGATCAAAAATACGGGTCAAAAGATAAATACTGCTAAAGGCTACAAAGAATAGGAAGTTGTGGAGAGCCTTGATCACCAACGTCCTGAAGAGGTGCGGACATTAGAAGAAGAAGAAACGTTTCTATACATTTGTACAAGCATTAACACTGTTGCAGAACAACATTTAGAAAATTTGTCTGTTCGTAATGTCGCTCGTCACCAGAAGCCCTGTGCCAGACTAGACTAAACCATATCACTCTCATGAACGAAGTATTTTTGAAGATCATTCATTCGTTCGTGTAGCGAGTTCAGTGCAATGTTAGCCCTGTTCTGCATTAAGCTGAACAGTGAGAATATGTGTTCCAACCGCGGAGTCCTACTCATTTGATATTGGCTAATCCATCACTTTAGCCTTGTACCAGGCGAACTTGCTTGGTTTTACCACACGTCAACCCTTGTTACGGTATTAATGTTGACTTCGTGTGGGGTACCCAGTGAGAAACGAACTCACTAGTCAAACTAGCCTCTCTAATCATTAACTAACGACGAAGCGCCTGTTACGAATCATAAACAAATACTTATAGGTACCTCCACGAGGTCGCTGAAAAAAGAGCATAGCATGATGAAAAAGACGCCAAACCTGACGAAAACAAAATTTTATCGTCAAAATTTTTATGTTATTATTAAGAGGAAAGATCAAAGTTTATTTTAATTATTTTTTAAAATATTTCCTTCTTTTTAGAACAATCGGAATTTTCATTTTAAAATCCTTGTTTCTTTTTGTATCACTAGTAAACTACTAAAATAACATACAATTTTTAGCACTTTTTTTTGTATGACACACATTAATTTGGAAAATCTTTATTATAAATATGTTTTCTTTTCTTAAAGTCATCGCAGAAATATTTTCTTTATATTTATTAATAACTAATTTTACGAAAACGCTAGAAATTCCACCGCGTCAGGTTTACTGATTACAATAGTTAAAAGCACAAGGCTTTGAGGAATGCAAATCATGTTTTGCTTTATTTTTAATTGGACCCTCCTACATGAAAATCAGCTCTGAATTGTAACATACAAAATTCAATAAAACAAATATATTATTTAATTTCAAATGCTTTTATTTGCTTTTAGTTGTTTTTATGAAAATGGACAATATTTTCTGAAAGCAAAAAAATTTTTAGCTGAAAAATGAATTTTTAATACAATTATTTGTTATTTTTTAATTATAATAGATTTTTACACTTAAGTTGTTAAAATATAAAATTAGTTAAAAGCTGCATCAGGTTTCGTAAGTGTCCATTATGAGATAGATCTTTTTTTAGTGCGTTGTAAATTGTATCGTTTTGACTAATCAGAAGATCCGCAGTAATTAAGAAATATAATTTTGTGTTTATAATCGGGCTCTAATTGTAAAGTACGGAAGACCAACCAGAATACAATTAAGTTGCGTTATTTGAGTTAAGCATTGTTCTCCGCTGTTAAGGCATTTACTTTTGCGAAACACATGTGGAGAAGTTTATTTGATTTTTCATTTTCAACTGAGAAGGGTACTTAAAAGTATCAGTATCATCTTATGAAATTTATATTATCTTATTTTTATATTAATCTCAGTTATGGCATTTTTCCATAAATGAAATATCAAGACTAATAATAAAATGAATGGAAATACAAATAACACAGTAAAATGTAGTAAATGTATATAAAATTATCGTATTTTATGTACACTTCTGATAAAATTTCCTAAAAAAGGTACCTATAAATTAATTAGATATCTTTCTTATGAAATTAAATCTCATTAGTAACAGTCTTATTTTAATTTCTTTATAATATATTTTCCATAAAGCATCGTAAACGTAATGGTGAAAGCTAAGTACAAAAAACAAAAAAAATTAGAGCGCTGAAAGTTTTCCTTAAAAATAACGAGGTAAATAATTTGTTCACTTAAATGTAAAATATTTCACTTTTCTCCTTCCGTAGAACAAATTATCCTCACGGAATCCGTCAATATGTCATTCATCACCTGTCAAGTGACGCGAAAGTTTATGACCTGCTTTGTTTTATTTTCAAATTACATCTTTTCGGCGCAGAAGCTAAGTTAAGCTTGGTTCAAAATATTTTAAATAAACATTATATTTTCTGATTTTCTTAAAATAAGTTTTAAAAAAATGATAATTGATATTTTCATTGATTTTATAAAATGGAAAAAAATAGTTGCCATCTGTCAATTTTACTGAATAAAAAAAAAGAAGATTTTTAACTAAATTTTCGGACGTGTTAGGAACGATTAAAAAATGTAAAAAAATATCGCCCAAATACTTTCATCTTTCCTCTTAATAATAATATAAACATTTAGACGATAAAATTTTGTTTGCGTCAAGTTTGGCGTCTTTTTCATCATTCTATGCTCTTTTTTTAGCGATCTCGTAGAGGTACCTAACAAATACATGTATGTGTATGACTGTGTAATGCAAACACGTGTACACGTGTGTTGTGCGTTATTTTAAATGAACAAAACTAAGTGTTCCTTTATAACTGGCACACACTTTGGTCTAGTAACGGGATTTAATCCGCTTTCTTTCTTATAACTGGAAAACCTAGTGTCAGCAGCGTGGATGGAAAGTGTTCTTTAACGACTTAGTTCGGATTTAACTTTCGCTATACAAATGCAAAACACTGTATAAGAGTCGACTCTCTGGTAAGATCCAAAACGGAAATCAT
>OZ038476.1:119076704-119084204 GCA_964036315.1 Acanthosepion esculentum | reverse complement strand
TGTGTGTGTGTGTTAGTGTGTGTGTGTGTGTGTGTGTGTGTGTGTATAACGAATGCACGGCCGCAATTTTCGACGGATTTGCACCAAAATTTACATGCACATGCTCCAAATTAGTACTAAGGCCAAGACCGACTTTGCATTTCCCAACTCCCATCGATAGTGGAAATAATCGATTTTGTCATGCTTCTACGGCAGTTTTTATGTAGTTTGCGGGTATTTTCTACTGGCCAGAGTGAAAGCCTATAGCTGTCTGCCACGAATAGGCAGGAAGATTATATTGACCAGGGTGAGAGCCAACAGCTGACTGACACGAATGTTAACTAGCATGCTAGCATGCAAAAAAAAATCGATAGCTGCATTCGTCACAAGTGGGAAAAATTTAAATCTGCATGGCACTTTACTCCAATTGGCTCATTCGCTTGCTTAAACTCAACGTTGATTCTGATTCCGTAGAACTGGGTTGGGTGTGAAAAAGTATTTGCTGTTAACATTCTTTTTTCATTCGATTTTTCCAGATACGAGTCCTTTTCTAAAGCTGATCGTTTTGTGTTAATTTTGTTTAGTTCTTTTGTCGTAACAAATTTAATGTTTAGTATAGAGCTTAGAAAAAATTCGCTGTGTGAGGCATGTAGCAACATCAGCACGGCAAAGGGCACTCCTTTAAAGGCAAGGAAGGGCAAAATATTTTAAGTCAAGTGATAGCGATTGCTGTATGAGTCGTACGATTTTTGAATCAAGGCCGTGCCATGCTGCTAGTATATATATATATATATATATATATATATATATATATATATATATATGTAATTAAAACGAAAAATGGTCAACGTGACTTCTTATAATATGTAGATTTAATAGGCCGGTTAATGAAATTTGAGGAATAAAATGACAAAAAATAAGTGATAACGATATTGGCAAAAAGATAGATTTATTATATAAATAGATTTATTATATATTAGCCTTTTGACTAAATTAAACCAGGAAGAGAAAGATTTTAAAGTCGGAATTTTCGGACACGCCTGTGTCCTTTTTCAACGAGAATTAAACAAAACAAAAATATATATATACATTCGTGTGTGTATGTGTAAAACATGTACATATCAGTGCACCCATCTATCCACTGGTTATGCATAGTGATTGAAATAATAGCGTAATTTATACTGCTAAATTTGCTTGATTTTCGAAACTGGATAACGGTCAAGTCTCTTAATAATACTCTTCGAAAATTGGACATGTCAGACAGTCTCTGCTCAATTGGAAGGACAGTGCAACGCAGTCTTTTATCTATCCTGAGTAAAGCATTTATTCCACACAACGAATATTTTTCCACATAAGCTCTTTCCTCTTATTGTGCACTTAATTCACTGGTGAATATTAATCACGTCGATCGAACATTATACAATGAAAATTTAAAACCCTAATTCCTATTCTATTGGCTTAGTTTAGAATACAAATGGATACTTACAGATTTGTGTTTAAGCTCGACTAATGTTTACCTGTTTGACTCTAGTGAAGACTCAGCCTATATCTGCTTTTTTAACTCTAGTGTAAATCGGATCTGTGTCTACATTTCTATTTTTTTTAATCTATTGTAACCCGCACTAATGTCTACCTTTTTTACTCAAGTGCAGGCTGGAGCTATATATCTGCCTTTGTGACTCTAGTGTAAACCGGACCTACACTTACTTTTTTTTTTTAATGTGTGCAAACCTGACGTCTGTCTAACTTATAGGCTTTCGTGTAAACCAGACATGTTTCTAACTTTTTCACTCTAGTGCAAATTCTGATTATGTCTACACTTTTTAACTCTCATTCAAACCAGACATTTGTCTACCTTTTTGACTCTGGTGCAGACCAGACTTCGGGGACTTGTTTTTATTCTCGTGTTAACCAAACCTATGCTAACATTTCCTTGCCTACCATTAATTGTGATTTTTCTCCCGCGAGAAATATATTCGAGAGTAAATAGTTGAAATGTCGTTAAACCCATTCAGTTAGTTATGTGTCATGCGTGATACACGTGTAGGCAATACATGACTGACGAGGCAGATTTTTTTCCAGCAGTAGGTTACCATTTCTTTCTGCAGTAGGCCAGTTGCCATTCAATGCTATAGAAACCGGTCTATCCTGCTATTTTCCCATAGCTGGTGAGTGAGTAGAAGAGGATTCATATCTTTTCCAAGAGTATTAGCACGTAAGTGAATGTAATGGATACGACTGGAATTCGAACTCGGCTCTCCGATTCCTCAATCTCCGCTGCTATCCATTACTTCACCTAACTTAAACAGATCAAAATCCTGCTGCGAACTGTGTGTCAGGTTACGAATATACTGATTCAGTCTTGTTCATATCGACTTCGCTCACCGATCCTAATAATACTGTATTCTGATTTGGCACGATGTCTTGAATCATATTTGTGTTTTTAATTTCAATGAAAACCAAATACTTTCTTAAACTGGCCAAAATAAACGTAGCAAACACAACATTATTCGGACAATGGGACCATATTTTATGTCAATACTCTTGTTAACATAGATTTGCGGCCTTTCTATTCTATATCCTTCGTCGGGTATATTTTGTGAGAAAAAAAGGTAACTTATTTTTTCCTGACAATATCTATCTACACACACACACACACACACACACACACATACACACACACACACACACACACACACACACATATATATATATATATATATATATATATTGGGGATGTATATGACAAAGGGTAAAAGTTTCTTGTGACCCGTTTCGTTCTTTAGGATTTCATCGAACTAAATTTGTTATGTTGGTGCGACTACGCATGCGCACGAATGAGGGATACTGGGAAACTTAATTTTTTTTTATAATCGAGACGAAATCGGCTACATTTTTTTTTTTAATCTAAATGAAATCGGTTAGATTAAAAAAAGAAAAATTAAATCATAAAAAGCCCACCATCCCCGGTTCGTGCGCATGTGTAAGTCAAACCAACATAACAAATTTAGTCCGATGAAGTCCTTACGGACGAAACGCGTGCACCAATGAACAGTTGATTCCAAATCATACCCGTGGTACCCAACATCCACTTTGCTTAGCAAAGAAAGGAATAGCATTGAAATCCATACAAGCTCGACTTAAACACTTGTCCAATTGACACATAGCTTCACATAGCTATTGATAACCTTAAGGCGAGAAATACAAAGCTAGGTATGAATAAAACTGGAGTTTGGAAAACACATTCAAAACTAATCTGGACATGACTACCTTTTACCGGGCACACGATCCTGAACGACTTGAATAAAACAGTTGACTAAAAGAAATTGATAAACACGCATACAGCACTGATAAGTATGGTGGCCGAGAATGTGTTAAAAAAAGCTAAGAATAACAACTAATAATTTATCCAAGATAACCTGGCCTCTTAATGCACTAGATACGCCTTCAATAAACAATTATATTCAACAATTACCATTAACGGTAGATAAAATAGCAAGAATAATTCGATAATCCACAATGAGGCCAGAGGTATACTTTTCAAAATATCGTGATGAGATTGCATCACTATAGTTCCAATGTCGTCCTGCTCATACTCCTCCCCAAACAGGAGCAGATGTTTGTTCCTTCTTTTCTGTTTAAGATTGGGTATTCGCTTCCTTCTAAATTCTACTTACACCGTCTCCTCCCATACTTTGAAGTTTTTACTATTTTTTTATACAATAGGAGTAGATAGGTACACCTATCGTCGCGTTCACGCTCCTCCCTGGTTTTTGAACAGAATATGAGGTTTGTCCCTTGTTTCCTGTTTAGGATTGCGTTTCTGGTTCCGTCTAAATTCTACTTCTAACGTCTCCTCCTAAATCTGAAATTTATACTATCATTACGCTTCCGGTTCCTTCTAAAGTCTACTTCTCTTTCACTTCCGGTAGTCCCTTGCGTTATAGTGTCATTATCACCTTGCTTGAGGTGAATTGATTTAAAAAAAAAAAAAGAAGCTTATTCTATTTGGTCAACTGTGGACCCGTTAAAGCTTTAATTTTTTTTATTCCCCGTAAATATGTAAATATCCCAAAAGCGATACAGTCTACTTTATCTATCTATAATTATATATCCGATGATGGCCAAAGATTATCTTCTTTTTTTTCTTTTTTTTTTGTTGCTTATTCTCTTGAATGCGTGTGTTTCTTGTATGCGTGTGTGCTCCCGACGCTAAGCGATGATGTTGGCCGCGTTTGTTTGTAGTTGTAATTCAATTCCCACTTGCCAAACAAAACTTGTTTTCCTCCGCTTCCCGCCACATCGTGTACTTAAGTGTGCGGTTTTTCTATGCACACACGTGCTCCATTGTGGCCGGGACACACTGTCTGTCATCATTTGGCATTATCGGACGTTGTGTGCGCCCTTCTCATGTCCCTCGTCGCTTCTTGCCTTGCTGTCTAACCCTAATGTATAGATCCTTCCTGTGGGGTTAGGCTGTCGGGAAGAGAGAGAGAGAGAAAGAGAGAGAGAGAGAGGATGGTGGGGGCGGTAAAAAAAGAGTCAAAAGCAGCGTCAGAAAAAGAGAAAGGGGAAAGTAATAATGATAAAAAATGATGAATGGAAATCAATTTAAGCTGAGATGGTGATAGAAAATGGGGTAAAAAAAAGAAAAGAGAATGAAGGAAGAAGTGAGTATATATATATATATATATATATATATATATATATATATATATATGTATGTATTAATGCGGATAAATCGAATAACTAGATTTTAGCAACCGTATATACGTGCGTTAGCGTGCTTACACAGGTAAGCGAATAAATATTTACTCAATTTTATAAGGTGTAAATAAGAGTGCTCAATATGATTAGACAGAGCTAAGAAGTATATATGAATAAATATACATATACGTACGTTGGAAATGCAACTTAAAGTTTCGTCGTTCTACCAACTTTTTTAAAAAGTACTGGGTCTCTATATTCTTTATATTTTTTAAAATCAAAAGTAATAATTCGTGTCTGATGAGTTGGTAGAACAACGAAGCTTAAGTTGCACTTCAAACGTACGTACATGTATATTTATTAATATATTGTGTGTATTTAGGCAGCATTTTTTCATTGATGCATGTTTCATTAAATAATATAGACAAGTGTTGTCTATTTATTTTATTTAAATTCTTTTCATATCGTCTGATAAACTTAATAACATTATCATTAAACGAAGAAAGAAAAATCACAGTATTGATACATTTTTTTAATCCTATCTAAGCATTCGGCTTACATAAGCCATTATCAAAGATGACAATTACATTACAATATATTAAGCAATACACGGACAAAACAGTGATGATAGTATGTTTCTGTTTACATGGAAAATTTCCAAGCAACAACAAACTCGTGCATATAATGACGCTGGAAGCGAAAATCGCATCGCAGCTCGTGACATCACACATGACCACGCGTGAGTGAAAACTTGAAGTATGGGAAACCGTTGGTATAAATATATTAATGATATTATTAATATATATATATATATATATATATATATATATATATATATATATATATATATATATATATATATAATCAAATAATTTAGACAAGTTTTGTCTACTTATTTTTAATAGGATCTCCTCGTAATTACGGACAAGTTTCTTAGTATCCTTATTAAGATTCAATCTATTTATGTTAGTTTGCGTTTGATCATATTTTTGAGGGGAGGGGAGGAAGATCCTTCTCTGTATGTATGTCTGCGTGTTATCCCAAAACAAACAAAAGGGAGAATTTTTTCTCCCCTCCCCAGCACCACCAAACATAATCATACACAAACTAACATGAATAGATTCAATTTTAAAAAAATGAATCAATTTGACTGATGATCGCAAAAGCGTGAAACCCAGGGTTACAAACTCATATCCATACAACTGAATATATATATATATATATATATATATATATATATATATATATATATATATATATATGCATGTATGTATCGATCGTGCGCTAATCCCATGACCCATCAGGGTCGTACATGCACCACATGTACTGCAGCCGCAGTAGAAGTGGTGGTTCTTGGGCAAGGTAGCCTTACAGAACACAACCCCTTCCAGGCCTGTTTGAATTCAGAGTTTCCTTCTAGACTGGTTGCCACCGAAGACGTCAGAAACCGTCATTTTACCTGACGTAGTGTACTATTCAGCTACAGAGAATATTTCCGGAAAGGAATACGTTTGATACCTGTTGGCGGACGCATATTTTCTACGAAATTTCTCGAACATTCAGGCCGGTAAATGTAATTAATACTGTTTATTTGAAAAAAAACAGACCATTTACTTAAATAAATTGTATGTATAACAACAACGTATAAGCAGAAAATATATTAAATAATTGTTGGACTAAATCCATTTCATTATATGTTGTCATTGTTTACGTTAAGATACGTTTCGTGAGCAGATATGATCGATCGAGAAAAATTGTCGAAGATTGTGTTTATAAACAGTAATTCGGAATTTGCTGATCAGACGCGTCTCCGTAGCTGAATGGAACAGCACGTCAGATCAAATGACGGTTTCCGTACAGAATATATTGAGCACTGTTGAGTGATAAGCTAATTCTATAAACAACAGCCACCTGCATTAATGCAAAGCTCTTCAGTAAAATGGATGGAACACTTTGGCTGATTGGCATTTGTTTACATTTGTAAAAACAATCCGCTAGATTTAGTTGTGTAACTCTACCGAGTGAAGATAGCTCTGGCTGACACCAAATTAGTTGTGTTTCAATCCTGGCTTGAGGCATTCGGAAGTCTAGTCGCACTGAGGAGATGTGATACAGCGAAACAGTACTGTCTGTGAATGACATAATATATATATATATATATATATATATATATATATATATATATATATATATAAGTAGTAAAAAAGTTAAATAAGTAAAAACGAGAATTTTTACGGCTTATCAGCCCTTTGAAGTTTATTTAAAACAGAAAAATCTTTTGGATTGAAGAATAATTCTCTTTTTTGCTAGTGAATATTAAATGAAAACTTTTCTTTTAGAATAATAGTGATTTATCCAGATACAAGTCCTACTATTTAACCCATACTAGGGGGAGGAGATTAGTTCATACATTTCCAAGCGGTATTTGCGCGTAAGCGTAGGCAACAAACCCGATTGGATTTCGACCTTAACTGTCTGATTTCTCATTCTAAGCCGCTATCAATCACACCACCCGCAAATCCATAATAGAGTGAGAATAATCGAATAAATATCTATATGTAAATATAGAACATAATTTATTGGTCACCGAGCCTGATTTTTTAAGAGAAAAAGAAAGAGTAGATAGTAATGTGGAAGAGAAAGAGAGAAAGTAAACAAAACAAAGAAGAAAACAGAAAGAGTGAAACAATGCTCGCGGAATAAATAAACATTGCATGCACAAATCAATAAATCCGTAGCCCATGAAATATATATTTATTTTATCCAATAAATACTTATTTTTTTCAACATATTACCATTCATGGTTCGTGTAGA
>OZ038476.1:119054204-119071704 GCA_964036315.1 Acanthosepion esculentum | reverse complement strand
GGAATTGAAAGAAAGAAAGAAAGAAAGAAAGAAAGAAAGAAAGAAAGAAAGAAAGAAAGAAAGAACCTGTCATTAGAAAAAGATAAGCGTGAATGTAAAACAGAGAGAAATAATATTTGGAAAGAAATCCCAGAAGAAAGAGAAAACGAAAGAAAAGAATATGAAAGACGATCTAGAGAAAGTAGGAAAAAAGCTGAAAGAAATAAAGACCAAAATAGAGAAGAAAGAAAGAAACAATAAAAGCGAGAAAGAAGAGGAAAAGAAAAAGCGAGAAAGCGCAATGATTGATAATGTAACAAAGAATTTCTCCGAAAGCAAAATGACTTGCCACAAAAACTGTAAAATTTCACGTGAACATTATTCATTTGCATTTAAGATAATTTCTTGATTGTCCCCGTGTATAATTTCGAGAGTACCAATTAAAAAGAAAACACAAATAGTATCTGCTGGTGTATCCCGATGGGTCAGTCAGTTATGTGCCATGCGAAGCAGTTTTTTTTCCCCACGAAGTAGGTTGCCATTTCTTTCTACAGTAGACCAGTCGCCATCCAAGATTTGTCCTGCTATTAACCCATAGCAGGGGGAGAAGAAGATGATTTATACCTTTCCCAAGGATATTAGCACGTAGGTGAATGTAATGGATTCGACTGGAATTCGAACTCCGCTTTCGCAATCCGCGCCGCCATCCATTACTCCACCGGCTAGAGATGTATAAAATTCGACGAATTGTTACCCTTGCTGCGACTTATTTCTGTTAGATTTTTTTTAAAAAATGCAACCTATTTAAAAGTGAGTGCAGGAACGTTCTATATAAATTTAAAACGAATGTTCTGGATTGAAATATTTTCATTGAGTGAATTATTCCGACGATTAAAAATGCTATCCTTATTTTCGATTACTTATCAGTCCAAAAGATATTCAGAACATTAAACTTATTCTTTTCGATGCCCATATTGGTACCGGGTGTGTAGATGACATAATAGAATCGGCAGGACGACTTCAAATGCTAGCCGAGGCTGTTTCGTTTGCTTTGCTCCATGGTCATAATAATTTTATAAATCCTTCTCTTCTCTCCACAGATCTAGTTAAATAGTAAGGCAGACTGAGCTCTCTAGTTTTGGGAGGGTAAAAAGCCGTTGAAATGGACAGATCTAGACTAAAACATAAACTATGTAGAGGCTTATCTATTGTTTCCTGTTTAAGTTTTTTTTTTTTAAATCGAATTCACCCCATACAAGTCAGTAAAGCCTCTAAGATACAAGGGATTACTAGGTATGAAAGAATAAATAAAATAAGAACCAATTTTTAAGGAGCGAGAACAGTAGAAGAGTAATCAAAACGATAGTAGATAACGATTGACATTGCATTTAAATTTTTGAATATCAAAGTTAGCTGGAAAGCAAAAAAAAAAAACCGGAAGAGAGTTCCACAGGTCAGATTAAACTCATAATTACAATACTGCTGTATTATGATTATTTTCATTATTTACACCTGGACTAAACTTCACGTTTTAGCCATCACACGTCCTTCAGAGAATTTCGAACTGGAGCCTTTATTTAATCTTTTCTTTAATCATTTCACCCCAAGCAAGGCAGTAAAGCCACTAAGACACAAGGGATTACTGGGTGTGAAAGGATTAGAAAACAGAAACATTATTAATGAGCGAGAACAATAGAAGAGTAATCAAAAAGACAGTAGATAACGATTGACATTGCTTTTAAATTTTTGAATATCAAAGTTGGCTGAAAAGCATGAAGCCGGAAGAGTGTTCCACAAACGAGAAGTGCGAGAAAAAGAAACTGTTAGCATAGAACTTATGGTTATATGTAACCAGTTCCACTGTAAAATGATGAGGCCTTGTTGTCATTCTAGTACTATGCTTAAGAGTTCCTTCTAAAGTTT
Organism: Acanthosepion esculentum; assembly: GCA_964036315.1. NCBI lineage: Eukaryota > Metazoa > Mollusca > Cephalopoda > Sepiida > Sepiidae > Acanthosepion > Acanthosepion esculentum. Next base: position 119,069,802 of record OZ038476.1, on the reverse strand, counting down.
TTTCCATCTCTTTCACTTCTACTAGACCCTTGCGTCTTAGTGGCATTATCGCCTTGCTTGGTGTGAATTTGTTTAAAAAAAGAGACGGGGGCAGGAAACTACCTTACTTCAAGAATAATCGTTCCAAGATATTAAAGAAAAAAGGAATAAATTCTCTTCTTGAGTATACAATCAGTAAGAAAAAAGAGACGAAATTTTCAATATGTGAGGACAAATTGTTCCAAGGAGTGATGATAAGATTTTTGTTATGGCTTTTGCCGATCTCTGTGGTGCGCTCCCAATTCCTGCTCTGATGGGCCGCATTGGAATATCTGGTTTGTGTGTTGTAAGTAGACCATAAAGTCTATGGATGAAATAGTAGGGCAGCTTGGTCTCTCTATTCTCTGTTGAGGACCAGTCCCGTTGGGCGAAGATCTGGAAACGCCATCACTTTAAACGCCTACTTGTAACGGGGACCACGGCTTTAGCACCTAGTGTAGCGATAGTGCGGTCCGAAACTTCACATAGAATGAGAAGAACTCGACTCTCTCTCTCTCTCTCTCTCTCTCTCTCTCTCTCTCTTTCTCTCGAGAGAAAAGAGAGAAAAAGAGAGAAAGAAAGAGAAAGAAAGAAAGAAAATGAGATATATATTAGGAGAGAAAAATGTCTACGTAGGTAAATCAGTAAGTCTGTAATCTAATAAAGAAAGCACTATTTATTTATTTATTAATCTATTTACTTATATATTTATTTATTAACATGATTTCCTTCCCAGTCCATGCATTTAATTTACTGTTGAATATTAATCACATAGATAAGATATTATACAATGAAAATTTCAGATCAAAATTCAGCTAACAACTTGCTACGCTATGGTGTTATTGACGCACTCTTACAAATTCCAAAACACGAATAAAGATATATTTAATAAAAACGCGCCCCCAACCCATGAAAGAAATCGTTTGATTCTCTTTCTAAAATTAAAAGAAAGAAAAATAACAATATTGTGTCGATTGCTCAGGTTAAAGGTCGAATATGAACTTAAAATAGAAGCACACCCTCCCTCTTCTAGGATTTCCGCTATACAATCTATCTGATTCTATTTCTCTTTATGTTTTTCTCGGGCAGTACTAATTTCAGCTAAAGAAATATTGTCATCATGGCGTGAATCCTGGTTAAAATAATAATATGATTAATACCTGTGGTAGTCGTCTGAAATCGAGCCCGTGTAAAAGAAAAAGAACTTTTTTTAAAATATATTAATGTTCACTCTGTATAAGGCTCAAGAGCCATTCGTGATAGACGGTTACAGACAAAGAGGCACAGTTTATGGGAATATGTGGGAAATATAACTGATTGAACAGGTTAAGATTATAGTAACTGGGGAAGCATCCTCTTGGGAGTCGGTTTCACAGAGCAGCTCTTCATAGGAAAAAGCTGCTCCCCAATGGAAATCTGAAGGAATGAAGGTGGTTCGCTACAAAGGGTGTGGCATGCCGGGTTTTAGACACGAAGGTTAGAACTGGTGGAACAAAAGAATGTAGTGCGTCTGAACGCTTTCCATGGAAATAATGGTAGAGCAGCGAGAGGTTTGCGGCCTTTCGTCTGCAAGAAAGGGGTCGCAGGATGGAAATCTCGACAAAATTAGGAAGTTTGGCGTAAGACAATCTTCCTTCCACCATTTGGCTAACCTGAGTAAATATATAATCAAATAAAGCGCCGCTTTGAAGTCCAGATTCGATATTTTTCGCTAAAGCGTGATATCGGATAAACCCATACACGCATTGTTACAGTATCTGGCAAAACACGCCCTTCACCTCATATCACTCAACAATGGCAGCTTGTAAAATCAATATCCTATTTTTGACTTTCAACGCTTTCTACGCGCAATAATTCCATGGGTAATAGACTTCAAATTCCATTTTAGTCGAATCACTAATTTGAAGATGGCTATTTTGTTAAAGACTTGCAGTTCCTGAAGCGATCATAAGAGACCAGGCGTTTGCGCATGCGTAGATGTGTGTGTGTTTTCATAACTTTATCGAGTGTATACGTTCGTCTGAAACGGTCAGCATGACATCAAATTTACCGCTTATTATTGACGTTCTGTTAAATTAATATATCAGTTACATTAAAAACGTAGCCATTTTTATTACAGACAACACTTCAGCGTGCCTTGAATGGCCATATATCAAAAATATTATCTCACACATCATATATATATATATATATATATATATCTGTGTGTGTGTGTATGTGTGTGTGTGTGTGTGTGTGTAACGAGTTGAAGATGTATTGAATATTGACTACTGGGTAATAACTCACGAAGTACTTTATTAGAAGACAAGAAAAATGAAATAATATATCTTGTGTGAAATTTGAACCCACGAACTTTGCACACAGAAATATGCAAACTGCAAATGTTGTGTCTCAAAGAGTAACGCCCAGTGGCGTGTACGATTTGTTTGAATAAGTGCGTAAGAAGGCACGGTAGAGTAATGGATAGAGCCTCGGAATCGGAGAGCCGAGTTCGAATTCCCGTCGGATCCATTACATTCACTTACATGGTAATAACATTGGGAAAGGTATGAATCCGCTTCATTATCCCCCAGCTATGGGTAAAATAGCAGGACAGACTTGATTCTATAGCCTTGGGGAACTCTGAATTCAAAAGTAGCATAGCACATACTATAAAGAAAGGATCGTTCACATCGGTTTGATGATCCCGACTACGGTCGAATAATGATGACGATGATGTTGATAAGTGCTACTCATAATAAAGTCAATTTTTTTCCAGTTTCATTATACCTTTAATAACAGTGTTCTTTCAGTAACGCTTGCATTAATTCATTATTTAGTAGGTTATGACCGATTCTTCCATTGGAATAGAATATGACACAAAACTTATACGTGAGACTAGAAAATGAAAATGCCTCAGCTATTTCGACACGATCTATGTATCTATCAAATAAAAAAAAGAAAAAATGAAGCTGTGTCATATGAATGAAATTGTATTTTGTATGTTTTTCAACCGCTAAAAGTCGACGATCTCTCATTTATAACTTTGTAAATACTCACAATTGCATATAAACTTTTTTAATATCGGGATATTTAATGTTACAGACTTATGAAAAAAGAATTTATTGACTGGAAACGTTGATAGTTATATAACACTATGTTGTATCCAAGAAATCAAAATTAAAGAAAGACTTGATATTTATATCTGGATTAGACAGCGCAAGTTAACAGGTTTGGAAACTGGCAGTGGGTATTATGGAAATGGTTTAGTCATCAATACCAAAATGGAAGAATAACATTCATAGACACTGGACGGACAATCATAGTATACACACTGAAGATCATTAAAAGAGATATCAATAAAATTCCATCATTCCTCATATAAAAAAAAACTTCGATAAAAAAAGACCTGCAGCAGTTTCGTTTGTTAGCACAAAATAGGGAGGTTTGGACAGGGCTGATAAGTTACTGAAGATGACAAACACGAATGATTGACAGTCAAAGCAGCTCTTATGATGATGATGAAGTTAACGTTATTGTTTGTCCACGTTATTCTGTCTTTAAATAAATGTTATTAAATAAAAAAAATTCTTCTCTCTCTCTCTCTCTCACTCTCACTCTCTCTCTCTCTCTCTCTCTCTCTCTCTCATATATATATCGGGTGTAACAGCAAAATTGTCCAAATTGTGTAACAGCAAAATTGTCCAAATCGTGTAACAGCAAAATTGTCCAATTGTTAGATTAAGCTTTGACCCGTTGTATCTTAGAAATGATTAATGATATCTTGCTGGAATTTTCCGAGTTTTTATAACACTATTGGACACTATTTTGAACAAAAAGATTTATCTTTAAGTTGAAATGATGATCCCTCTTCCTCGTGTGACCTCCTGATCCAGTTTTCCACTCTACAGTTCCCTGTTTTTTAAAATTTATTCGCCGTTCTCTTCGAAGATGGAAGTCAGAGGAGGAATGTTGGTAGCATTACCGAAGGTCTGAATGATCTTTTCCCTCTCACCATTGCTCATTTGCGAAGACAGTGAGGCTGACACAAAACGATTTTAACTTGTTCTCTTTATAGCTGAATAACTCAAAGGGTTTTTCAGTGATTCTTACGACAAATGGTATCAAGACGACTAAAACGTCTTATCGGAAAATCAGGAAAAAAAGAAACTCAATTTGTTTAGTGTTCTTTTGAGATGTTAAATATTTTGTGGGATGGACAATTATGCTGTAAAATGATTTGGACAATTTTGCTGTTACATCTGGTATATATATATATATATATATATATATATATATATATATATATATATATATATATATATGTGCTCTATCTCTGATATTGATCACTTTTACCCATAAATATTGAATACCTTAAAACAATATTTTTATCATATATATATATATATATATATATATATATATATATATATATATATATGTAGTGAGTATTTATAAATACATAAGATATAAGAATGAATATTACACATACATTATGTAATAGTCATTCTTATGTCTTGTTTATTTAGAAATACTCACTATTTCTATAGTGAGTATTCATTTTTATGTCGTATGTATTTAGAAATACTCACTATATATATATAGTGAATATATATGTCTTATGCATTTATAAATGCATAAGACATAAACATATCTTATGCATTTATAAATACATAAGACATGTCTTATGTATTTATAAATACTCACTATATATATATATATAGTGAGTTGGGCACCCCGACATAGTGTAATGGTTAGAAAGCTTGTCTTGTTAGATCAATTACGACTGAGTAGTGAGTTCGATCCTCACTGGGTGCCCCATACTTTCGGCCTTGTGCCACATCTAAGCCGGCCTTAGAAAATCACTATATATATAGTGAGTATTTATAAATACATAAGACATAAGAATGAATGTTACATATACACTATGACGGATGATATGTAAGTCAATGCTTTCACAATGAAATAAATGTGTGCCTTCGAGATTAAACCGTTCTGATGATGTTTGAGCTTTCGAGATTATTAGGCCCTATCGATTTGTAAGATGGCTGTAATATTTTCTCCAGTCTATCCTAGTGTCATACTAATTTAGGCTTAGTAAAGCTAGACATATACAGAAAAATGTTTGTCCAAATGCGAACGTGTGTTGCATTTTTATTCACGGTTACTATCGCAAACATCACCATGTTAGGCATTGCTATTGTGCTTTCCGTGTGAAATAATTTTTTAGGAGTTGTAATTTCTCGTCTCACACCTATCGTGTTTTCGGATTCAGAGATTTCCTTCTCCTAGGCTAGTTGCCAACCAAACCTTTAGAGCTCAGTCTGTCCTACTATTAACCTCTAGCTGGCGGCTGGGGTATATATATTTCCAAGTATATTTGTGCAAAAGCGAACACAACGAGCTTAGCTGGAATTTGAACTCGACACGCCAGTCACTCCGCGCTGATAACCGCTACGCTACTCGCACATCCTCAAACTCCTGGGCGGTTTTTTTTTTTTTTTTTTTTTTTTATCTATGGTCGCTAGTAGACTAAGCGTATTCTTAAAAAAAAAAAAGATCAATTTTTCTCTCCAGAATCTGATACATATCTATGTCTATCCTTCATCCATGCTTAGAACATTTCTGTCCCATATGCGTTCGGTGCTCGTGCTGTTTACCCTGAGCTCCTTGACAAAATCCAAAGAAGAATCAGCAATATTATCGGTCCTGATCTGACGTCTCGGCTTCAGTCCTTTTCCCACCGCCGTAAAGTTGCCTACCTGTGTTTTTTTCTGTAAATACTTTCATGGCAATTGTTCAGATGAGCTCGTCGCTATGGTATCGAGACATTTTGAATTTAACCACAGTACTAAACTGGCGACATGATTTCATCAATTTATCCTTGAGTTGGCGAGTTGTAATCATAACTTCTATGCTAAGAGTTTCTTTCCTCGCATTTCTCGAGACTTGACCTTCGATGCTTAGAAGCTTCCAATAATAACACACGCAGAAAACAGACAGACTGACAAATAGATGCACACACAAACACACGTACGTACACACGCGTACACACGCATGCATACTCACTCACAGAGGTAGAATTTAAACATAAATTCTCCTGTCGTCTAAACGCTTTCAGCTTTCGTAAGTCATTATCAAAGCGTTTTATTTTTGTGTTGATCGGCTTGTTGTATCTATTCATCGTATTTATTTCTTGTTTTTTTTAGTGGTGAGTCTTCACACGTTAAGTGTAGTGTTTTTTGTTTCGTTTCGTTTCGTTTTTTTTATTATTATTTTCAAGTATCCCGTTATTCGTTATCGAAAATATTTAGTATGTCTTTCCTAATATGAATTACAATTTGATTAATGTCGGGTTGTTTTCTACAGTTAAACTTTTCTATTATTTGTAGTCGCTTTTTACAGTTTAGGTGATATAGTATTTTTCCTTATCTATAATAGTCGGATTTCTTGTTTTGTTTTGGTTAGTGATAAGCGATTTCTTCTTCTTCTCCTACTTCTTCTTCTTCTTCTTCTTCTTCTTCTTCTTCTTCTTCTTCTTCTTATTATTATTATTATTATTATTATTATTATTATTATTATTATTATTTTTCTCCTCCTCCTCCTCCTTCTCCTCCTCCTCCTTCTCCTGCTGCTCCTCCTCCTCCTTCTTCTTCTTCTTCTTCTTCTTCTTCTTCTTCTTCTTCTTCTTCTTCTTCTTCTTCTTCTTCTCATTATTATTATTATTATTATTTCTTTTGATTTCTGTTGTATACTCATTTCTTTCCGGGTCCCAACCAGGGACCTTAGGTCAGAAGTGGCATCATGACATTTTCCACTAAATATTTTTATAAATAATATAAAGATAAAACAACAGTCCTTCGTAAGGTTTGATCTGTACTTGTGAGAACTATTTTTTAAGGCACGACAAAATCCAGAGATATGCAATGTGATTGGCCCTGATCTGGCATCTCGTCTACAGTCGCTCTCTCACAGACGCACCGTCGCCTCCCTCTGTCTTTTCTACAAATAATTTCACGGTAACTGCTCCGACGAGTTACTTTCGCTAGTTTCCAGACTGCATGAATTTAAACGTGCCACTAGGTTGGCATCACGGTCCCACCCTTTCACTATCGAAACGGTTAAATGTGGCCGTCTCTTCTACTCCAACAGCTTCATGCCTCGCATCTCCCGTCAATGGAATTCCCTTCCTATTACTTGTTTCCCTGATAGCTATAATCTCCAACTATTCAAATGTAATGTCAATCGACATCTCCAGATGCTCTGACCTATTCCCTGTCCTTCTCTTCATCCTTTCCTCTATCACGCCTCTTTATTCTTTCTCCCACTCTCTGTAACCCCTTACGTGCTAGTGGCATCCCGCTTGGGGTAAAATGCTTTTTAAAAACGGGCTACCGTTCAATAAAGTCTATCGGAACCTTTTCAATCAAATCGAAGACTCCAGCCACAAGTGGAATTATTGATAGCCACATTTTTTAGATTTCCACTTCAAGATCCTTGTATTCTGACAGATTTTTTTTTTAGCATCTTCAAAAATGCATTTCAGCCTGCAGGAACTGCTAGGTCAATAAGAAAACACGTTCTATTATTGTGGTCTTTGATCACGATGTCTGGGTGATTAACTTTGATTGTTCTGTCTGTGAGTATTGGAAAAATCCTATATCTGTATTCTGTGTGGTATTCAAACCAATTTCTTGCGTTTTCCATTCCGTAACATTTGCAGATTTTCCAGTGCAGATATTTGATCACCCTCTCATGTGGAGTTTTATATTCGGTGGATGATAACACCGTGCAATCTGATAAAAGATGGTCAACTGTTTCTGAACATCCGTCACAGAATCTGCATTTTCGGCTAAGCATCACTTTTCAGTATATTTGCTAAGTAATTTCTAGTTAACAAGCATTGGACTTGTGCAGCCAGAATAAACCCTTCGGTTTCAGCTTTTAATCCTGCACTACGTAACCACTGATGAGTACGGGGTTTGTCTACATGACTTTGTTTCGCACGGGCAGAGTATTGACCATGAAGAGGATTATCTTATCAGCGTTTCTGCATTTGGTCTGTTACATTTGCTTTTGCCGTCTTTTTTATTTATTTATTTGCCACTGCAGTAGGTATATTATGGTTTACTTGCTCTTCACCGATTCGTAATTCACTTTTGAATCTGTTATTATTATTATTATTATTGTTGTTGTTGTTGTTGTTACAGTTATTATAATTTCATACATCTGCGTATCCACACCAGATACATGGTCGTCAGCAAGTTTCCTCGCATTTCCTGCACCCTTCTTAGTATCCTCGAAGACCCCAGCAACACTGTGGGTTGTACAGTCTCAGCCCTACCCTCGTATTTACAACATCCAATCTCGATTTTCGTACGGGTTCCAAGTGCGCATACTACTATGGACACGACTGTATCCGTCATTTATTATTATTATTATTATTATTATTATTATTATTATTATTATTATTATTATTAAACGCGGTTTATTTACTTGTGTAAATGAATGGAAACGATGTTCAAAAGATTGTGTGAGGCACCAATCTCCCAAGCGTGAAGGGTCTTGAAAAATCAACATTTGGGCTTCTTTTACCTGAACTCGAACACCGATCATTGATGTCGAGAAAGGAAATATACAACTATGAAACCCAGTAAATGGGACTACTCTTCCTACTCCTCCTCCTTCTTCTTCTTCTTCTTCTTCTTCTTCTTCTTCTTCTTCTTCTTCTTCTTCTTCTTATTATTATTATTATTATTATTATTATTATTATTATTATTATTATAAGGTAGTAATTGTGGTAGTGGAAGATGACGGCTGTTTGCGACTGCTTCTTTGAGATGGTGCGAGATTGCCAATCCCAAGAGACAGTTCCAGAGTGAAGCAAGTCTCGGCTCTGTGACAGGAGGAAAGACAGCCGAGATCTAATTCAGGGCGACAACCCCCCGACTTGCTCCAACCTCTGCCTTTTCAGCATTCACCCTTTTCCCACCCCAACATCTATTAAACAATCACTTACACATTCAACTACCAAGTGTCACTCTTTCACTTACTCATATTTTCTTTTTCTCACGCTGACATTCATCAACCAACGCGCACACATTTACACACGCACGCGCACACACACACACACAATCACATTAACACATACTCACGCAACCATTTTTCTTATTTTTTTAAATTTCAATTTTCTTCCTGTTTTAATCCATTCTTTCGATTCTGTTCTTTTTTATGAGTTTTTTTCCTTCTTTCTTTCTTTTTCTTCTTTCTTTCTTTCTTTCTTTCTTCGCTTATTCTCGCCTGCTTCTTAAATTTTCTTTTATTTAAACTTTCCTTTATTTTATATTTTGCTTCATTTCTTTTTTTTACTTTCTCCTTCTTTTCATTTTTTCTTCTACTTTTTTTCTTTTCTTCTTGTATTTTCTCCCCTTTCTCCTATACCATTCTCTCTCTTTCTTATTAGTAGTTTCATTATAATTCTTGTTGCAAGTCCAACTGCCTTTTGTCTATATAGCTATTTTCTTTCTTTCTTTCTTTCTTTTTTTATCTATCTATTTCTTTCCTTTTATTTACTTTCCTTCTCGTCATTGTTCTCGCCTTCATTTCTTTCCTTGTTCAGTTATACCATTCTTCTTCTTTAGCTGTTCTTTTTTTTTCTTTCTCGTTCCTTGGTTTCTTTTTTCCTTGAATAGATTTCTTTCTTTTTTTTTTCATTCGTGCTTCTTCTTTCTTACTTTTCTTTCTTTATTCATTCTTTTATCGTTTCTTTTCTTCATTTCTTTCTTTCTTTTTACCATCTTTGTTCATTCATTCTTTCTTTCCTTCATCTGCGCGCAAACGCTCGCGCTTGTAGAACATATTGAATTTCTCCGGATTACCCTACAGCCAACAAGAAGAAGCTTAATCCTTGTCCTCCCCATAACCCTGTCCTACGTCGACAGTCCGTGTACGTATATACACTTCAACTGCATGTAAACACATACGCACACACTTACGGGTTTGCGCGAAAGTAAGGGGTTAGCACCAGAATAGGTTAGCTGAAACTCAAGAGATAATTAGACCGTAAGTAGTGTCAAAACTTAGCAACCGGTCAGTCCATTCGCCGTATCTCATCCGACTCATCGTAAGCATGTCAGTATCGGCTGCGATAGCCCGTACCTTGCATACGGCTTTCGTTTCCATCACGACTCGAAACCTTGCACCAGCACCCGCCCCGCTAACCTACCATCGTCTACCTTTTCTTTTTCTTTCTTTTTTTTTTCCTAGCCAAACTACCGCCGCCGACTCCGACGCTTTCAGACGCTAATGCGCCTCCTCTCCTGTCAGTCATTCTTCTCCTTCTACAACCACTCTCCACCGCTTTCGCCTCCCTGTTATTATTCTCCCATCTCTTAATCACCCCCCCACACACACACCTATGTCTTTCCCCGTTTCCAACCATCGACCCCTCTTTCCCCGCCAAAAGAAAATGGCATTAGTTATAAAAGGTGTAGAATTGCAAAGATACATATTGTCAATGCGAGGGGGAGAATGCGAATGGGGGGAGGTGAGAGGAAGTTTGGAGTAAAAGGGGAGACGGTGGCGGATTTGTTGGTGGTGTTGGTAAGCAGCTGGGAGGGTGGGACTGATAGACGAGATGCAAGAGGATGAAGAATAAGGAAAAGGAGCTGACATTTTCGTCAACACGACCTCCTACGGCGCTAGTTGTGTATTAGAGGCTAGAGGGGATGTGCAGAAGAAAGAAAGAAAGAAAGAAAGAAAGAAAGAAAGAAAGAAAGAAAGAAAGAAAGAAAGAAAGAAAGAAAGAAAGAAAGAAAGAAAGAAAGGTGGGAAAGAAAGGTGGGAAAGAAAGAAAGAAAGAAAGAAAGGTGGGAAAGAAAGAAATGTGAGAAAGAAAGAAAGAAAGAAAGAAAGAAAGAAAAAGAAAGAATGAATGAATGAATGAATGAAACGCGAGAAAGAAAGAAATCTAACTCTACAAGAAAAAAGAGAGATGTAAATAGAGTAGAGCTGAAAAATAAAAAGAAATATTAAGAAAAAAGGTAAAAAGCATGGGAAATAGAGAGGGGTAAAAAATAGATAGATAGATAGATAGATAGATAGATAGATAGATAGATAGATAGATAGATAGAGATAGAAGGGGAAAATAGAAAGAAAGAAGGGGAAAAGAACGGTAGAAAAAGAAAAAGAACGAAAATAAAAAAAAATGTAGAGAAAAAGACAAAATAGAAAAAGAAAAATCAGGAAAATATCTGAATGAGCTTTTTGAATGAAATTATTCCATAACCGACTGCTTCAAGCTAATAAACGAGAATTTAAAGTTTGGTTGCTTAATTTCCAAAACTGTTTGCACACATAATTCAAGGCTATTCTTGTATTTTTGATGGAGAGAATTTTAATTCTCAACACAAAGAAACAAACAAACGGATTGAACCGAAGAAGCTTTGTGGAATACTCAGTACTTTCGCAAAATTTAACACCTTTTGATATTTTCTTGTGGCTAAAGACGAAAAGACTAATACATTAATACAAATAAAAGCTAACAAATAAAACAGTAGCTCATTACAGTACTCCTGGGAGAATGTATGGTCGTTAACAAAAGGGACATCCAATGATTCAAGCTACAAATTGGGGACGTCCGAATCAAGCAGTACATAAATCTAACTATCTGGGAAGTGTTATGAGACGACAGAAAACGTAACACAAAAATCCAATTAGCGAATGAGGTCTTCGAAAAGCTAATGTAGGTATTTTAGAAACAGTAAAATTCCGTTAGAAACACAGAAAAATGGCTGAACTGCTGTATAACATATACCATTCTATATGGCAGTGAAGTGCCTCAAAGATGAGAATATTTGAAGCAACAAAAATGTGGTTTTAAAGATGGCTGCTGAGAATACCATGAACAGAATATGTGTGTAACGAGGAAGTTTCAGGGAAAATGGACACTTGCACTTAAAATCAGAAAGAGAGAGTTAAAATTTATGGGACACATAATGAGGAAAGAGTGCTTGGAGAATTGGACCTTCACATGGCATATTAACAAAGAGTGACCTACCTAAAGTCTGTGTAAATGGATGTCGAGGCATGGCCTGGGTGAGATAGATAAAAACAAAAAAAAAACATTGCTTCGTGTTACAAAGGAAATTGTGGAGAGACAAGATCGCCCACGTGCTGAAGGGATGCAGCACATAAAACAAGAACAAATATCTTTTAGTTATGGCTGGGATATTCAGAGAAACAGTGAAGGGTTGGAGAGAATTGGTTTAACTTTTGTTAAAATCGCGTGTAAAGTGAATCTTTTGCTACTAACAATGAAGCACGTATGACAGGTAAATAGATTTGGGCTGAGTTAAGGAAGTAATATATAAAATAATGAATTATCGAAATTTTGATCGAAACAGGTACAATATGAAATGATCTTTTTTTTCTTCTCTAAATATTTGTTCAATTAGAATTGTCATGTGTTCCATACTTAGAAAATACGTCAATATATATATATATATATATATATATTACTCATAATCATCAGATTCTTTTAAACTATTCGTAGTATCTCAACTAAACTGTTCATATATGATAACAAAGAATGATAGGCTTCCAATAAAATTAAAATTGGTTCGGAAAGTTCTGGTTTTATTTGGTGTCGCTAACCAGCAACCTGGGAGAATTCCGAAATGATTGAATATTTATTATTAAACATAGGATAAGAGCCCGGTCACATTTATCGTTCGATCTTTTAGGATATTCTAATCCTAATGATTGATAACTGATTCCAGCATTGGCTTGGGTGAAAAGAAAAGATATAGCCCTACAAAACGATTTATTTTTAAGAATCGTTTACATTTGAAACGGAAACACAGGAACTCAAATACTGCAATTAATTGAGAACACGTTCCATACAAATGATTCCCAATACCATGACAACGATTATGCTTACGTATTTCGTGAGCAGCTCCCAGAGTAGAGGTTCGAATCCAGCTCAAAGAAAGTATTTTAATGTATGCATTTTTTTTTCGTTCTGTTTTTTTGTCCTAACCGTTGGGATTTTATTTGAAAGATTGACGCTACACGATCTACACTTTTTCCTCATACGTTCCATTTCTAATGATTCTTGTTTAGTGACTACGGTAGTTAGGCTTTTCCTATAAGCTCCAGTAGTTGAGGATCGAATCCTAGTGAAAATTACCGTTAGGCCCTTATTTAGAAGATTGACACACGACTATTTTTTGCACATTTATCCTTGTTCTCGACTAAACTAGACTTAATATTTGACATACCAGTTATAGATTGAGCAAGCACATAAAAATATTCCAAGTGAGCTTGCTCCACAATTGCTGCCTTAAGCCATACAAATCTTAACTGAATTATAAATACAAAGTACCCCTCCAACCAAATTGTCATCATAACCAATTCTTGCTCAAATAATCTCAAATTTTAACTAAATGTGTGAAACTAAATTGACTGTGTGGGCTTGTCTTTTCTACCAGGAAGATGAATCGGGCGTCCCAGTGATAATAAGAATGTGCTGGTGACCTGACTTGTTACCTTGTGATTTTTTTTCTATAGATTTGGGGGAGGCGTTAGGGTTATGTTTTGGTATGCAACGGAACAGCAACCCGAAAATGCTTGTGAATCACTGGCCTTGGGTATTGCCATTAACTTCCTGGTCTGTCGATCCACTGAGAAAGAAACCAGAAAATTTTCCTCCTTTTTATTAACATTTTTACAGATTTATTCCTGGGGTGAGCAGTCTTCCTTATTTATATTAGTTAAATGCGGACCTTTGTCAATCTCTTTGTTCTTTTCTTACATCGTTTTCGGCCGTTGTTTTCTCCGGCCTTCTTCAGTGGTCTATCGATCTAGGTAAGTTTCAGGGAATTTCCAACTGAACCCTTTATTTAATCTACGGGGATGAATTGTTCGCATCGGGGGATATTTCAACCTGCTCTTGTTTATTACTGCTCACTTACTGCTCACCCTGTGTCTAAGTCTGTATGACCCGGCCAGGGATTGAACTCACAATTACTATGACACCAAGTTCACGAATAAACGTATTAATTCACTCGCGTTGTTAGACGCTTAACGAAGGCCGAAGAGCAAAACCGCTGAAATGATAAAGACAAGAAAAATGAGGATATTAGTCCGAATGTAATTAATTTTACAGATTAATTTAGTTTCTAATATCTTGCTTGTTCTTCAGACATACACCTTTCTCATTTTAACTCCTTCTATTTTATCGAAACAGTAGTGTTATTGTAACAAGGATGATTAGGTGAAAACAGCTATTTATTATTATTATTATTATTATTATTATTATTATTATTATTATTATTATTATCAATTGAAAAGATTACTGTTCCAATTTTGACTGCGGGTCATGTTTTACTAATCTTCTTATCCCCTTTCGCAATCTCAATTTAAGATGTCGGCTGATTTCCTGTAATGTATGTGTTTCAAATTGTAGGAGTCAGAGACTGCAATAAGAAAATGATATACATAAATGCATTTGCTTTGATTCGTATGAATTATTGAAGTTGAAATGCGCCAAGCCTCGCAGATAACCAGACATTCTACCGCATCTGAAGACACACTACAATTCTTCTGCAATATTATGCACGTTTCGTTACTTTCCCTTTCTATTAACTTTCTCACTCTCTCTTTCTACCCCCCTCTCTCTCTCTCTCTCTCTTTGCCTACTCATTTTGGGCTATCTTTTTCTTGATATATATATATATATATATATATATATATATATATATATATATATATATATATGTGTGTGTGTGTGTGTGTGTGTGTACAGAGAGTAAGAATAAAAGCTTAAGTTTAAAATAAGTTGAAAGCTTAAAATCTAAAATAAATTGAGGGCTCAATGCCAAATTCGACAGAGACTAAATATAATATATTAATATTATCAATACCAACATTTATATTTTCGAAAAAGGAACTTTTGGGGCAATTGTTTAATCCACTCTTCAGGAGGTTTCAGCAATTCAAATTAGTATCCTCGGTTATTTCTGTATTATATTGTCTGTGCTATTTACTTTTTTCTGACTTTTCTGTGTTATTGTGTGTTTTAAACTTCCTTTCTATTCTATAAGTAGTTATGCTTTGCTGGTTTCGGTAAGTTTAGTAATTCGGTACACACACAAACAGGTGCACGCCCGCGAACGCACATCCGCACAGATGGGCGCATGGATGCACGCACGTAAACGCACACATGAAAACAAATAATACGACACAAAAAAAAAAAACTTACACCAATTGCTGACATTCTCTAAAGAGTAGACGGACAGTTCCGTTTAAGAAATTCTATGGTCGGGATACTGAACGTAACATCAATCAGCTACGTGACAAACTTTTACTTTCATTAATTATATATATATATATATATATATATATATATATATATATATATATATATATATATATTTATATATATATATATATAAAGTATATTTAGACAGCAAGTATCCATCCAAACAAGATTTGTCTGCTTAATTTTGGATTCTATTTTTCCAAATTCTTTCCTCTCTTGGTCAGCTACCTACATAAAAGTTTGTAGTTGATAAATATGCCCCTTTTAGAAACTGCTAAA
>OZ038476.1:119044204-119049204 GCA_964036315.1 Acanthosepion esculentum | reverse complement strand
GTTATTTCCCTGTAACCAAATTACATTTGTATTTTAAATTGTTTACCGAGTATTGTTGGTATGAAGATTTGTTAGCTGTACATTGAAATGTTAAATTTATTAAAACCTTCGTTTTCAATGCTATTTTAAACAGACTGCGAATGCATTTCTATAAACGATGTTAGATTTTATTGTACATAATACTGTTTTCGTATGTTTTTGCATTAATTTCTCAATGTATCGAAGATGCACAATTCATGCTGCAATCACTCGATCAAGCAACGAAGCAGGTAGGTCTCTATTGCAACGCGAGTAAGACAGAATCTATCACAACCTTTCATGAACCATCCGAGTTGAAGTTACTCAATAATAAATCCATCAAAAGAGTTGCGGACTGCAAATATTTTTGGATCTCATATAATAGATCCTCAAAAAGTCTTCAACATCCGCAAAGCTCTCGCATGGGATGCGTGTAACAAACTTCACAAAATTTAGCGCTCGAACCGTCCATCCTCTTTAAAAGTTCAAACATTTAGAACATCGATTGACTGTATGGACCAGAAACTTGGACATTATCCGTTCGTCTTGAAAGACGACTGGATGGAACATATACAAATCTGCTTAGAAAAATCCAGAACATCAGTTGGAGATCCTATTCAACGCTTAACACAATTTACGAAAAATTGAGACCAATCTCTCTTAAGCTCAAACAAAACCGATTACAGTTTGATGGCCGCTGCCACTGAACGTATAGGTAAAGCGTCTCATCCTTACTTCCATGGCTTCCTCCTGGAGGTGTCTTCTCGCGAAAGCTGACTCAAAAATACCATGGCTCGGGTTGGACGTTGGGGATCTTGGGACGGTCATTTAGGACCGAGCAGTGTGGAAATGGATTGTCAATGGTGTTCCGACCAAACAAAGCTCGATTGATGAAAATGATGTTGTTTTAATCAACCGATATTGGTAAAATTTTCGGAATATGCGTATATTTCTATGTGTATAGGAATTTATGTTTAGAATCTCTATTCTCATTCAAATATTTATAATAACTTATTCTGGGTGGTTGTGTGTCAATGCAATGTCAATCGCTATCTTCTGCCTTCATAATCGTTCATCATTGTTGTGGTAGGATCCACCTAATTTGCATAGTGGAGTACCGACGATATAAATATGGTTGGTACCGGGAAGACAGGAGAGGCGAATCAAGAGATTCAACTAAAGACTCTGCCCGACTGCAACTTAGTCAACACATTCTCCAGGAACGGTCTTCCCAGGAATATACAAAAGACTATATGTAAATATTGGGTACACTTTCTTGTTTCAATACATTTTGTTCTAAGTACATTTTGTGTTGCATTATTATTCCATGCATTAGTCAAGTTTCAACAATGATCTCATCTTCGTCGCCATTGTTGAAACTTGACTAATGCATGGACTAATAATGCAACACAAAATGTACTTAGAACAAAATGTATTGAAACAAGAAAGTGTACACAATATTTACATATAGTCTTTTGTATATTCCTGGGAAGACCGTTCCTGGAGAATGTGTTGACTAAGTCGCAGTCGGGCAGAGTCTCTAGTTGAATCTCTTGATTCGCCTCCCTGTCTTCCCGGTACCAACCATATTTATATCGTCGGTACTCCACTATGCAAATTAGGTGGATCCTACCACAACAATCATGATAGACGAATATTCAGACGCTAATTCTGTGTATTTATTTAGACGCCATCAGGAACTTGTAAGTTATATCCTGCAGTGGTATCCCAAAAAATTACTTAGTTTTCCTTTTATTCTCTTCTAAGTTGCCTTACTTGACTATCTCCATTAAAGCATTCTGTAGGTGACTATTTTCGCCAAGCAAAATATTATTCCTGTCAATGCAAGTTGAATTTGAATTTCTTGGTTGTGTACTCTTATCCTACTATGGCAACACCTAAAACAATCTTGACTGAAATTGGGAGCCGGACTACTGTAATTTCAAATATATAGAACTAATATATTAAATACTATATCTTGAGAGGATTCCATATACAGTAAAAAGGGAAGTAATATTTATAAATGATGCAGAGTCCTAAATGATAAGAGCCCAGTACCATCTCCAAAACAAACTTGTAATCTATCATTAAAAGTTATGTATATGGAAAGGAAATCAATATCAAATAAAGATCTCTGGTAAGCAATAAAATATGTTTCTCTAATAATAATAATTCAAAGAACATATCTATTGGTTACCCAACCACTATTTTCTCTCGTCGATTAACATGCCATTTATCTTATAATAGCTCAATTAAATCGCATTTCACCAACCAACTTAACTCATATTAAATTCAAAACATTGGAAAAGTTATAAACGAATAAAATGTTTGGGAGGAGTCCCAATGATAGTTCGATATTGCATCCAAACTTCATTGAAGACACATGTGCCAAACAGTATTGGTCTCTGGCTTTACTTCAGAAAGTATCTGTGGCATGAAAAGGAGGAGACGTTCTGCATGGGCAAATATCGATCTTCCGTAAAAAAAAAATAGTGCCAAGGTCTTCGCCTACAAGAGGGACATTATCACCTCACATTTGCTTTAAAAAAAAAAAAAAAAAATCCAGATGCCGTCTGTCACCACCAGTTGATTTTTGTCAGTTTCCGATTCGTGGTTTTTCAAATCATATGCTTCGTCAAGCAATAAAAAAGGAATTATGATAGGATTTTTGAATTACCAAGAGAGAACGTTTCCTTGCGATGTTTATTGTTTTAAAAAATTGATGTATATGATCTTTTATCGGCAGCTTGGTTAACATACTTAAACCCTTACCTCTCTGAGTTCAAGTAGACTTAATTAGTAATCTATGCCTTTTCTTATGTTTTACCAATTCCTTTCTTTCTTTGTAGTTTTTCATTCTAATGTGTTCCTTCATTTTTTTTCTCATGATTCTTATTTTAATTCGTTCAGGTTTCTTATTCTTAGTCACTTTATCCATTAGATATTCGTTTTCTATATTTCTTCGCTGTCTCTTCTATTCTCTTCTCTTTCTCTCCTA
This sequence comes from Acanthosepion esculentum, assembly GCA_964036315.1. Classification (NCBI taxonomy): domain Eukaryota; kingdom Metazoa; phylum Mollusca; class Cephalopoda; order Sepiida; family Sepiidae; genus Acanthosepion; species Acanthosepion esculentum. Next base: position 119,046,188 of record OZ038476.1, on the reverse strand, counting down.
TGGCCTCACTATGCCGATACGAGGAATCTCATTCCCCCCTCCCTCTCTCTCTCCCTCTCTCCATCTCTCTCTCCCTCTCTCCCTCCATCTCTCTCTCCCTCTCTCCATCTCTCTCCATCTCTCTCCCTCTCTCTCTCTCTCTCTCCCTCTCTCCAACTCTCTCCAACTCTCTCTCCATCTCTCTCTCTCCCTCTCTCTCCCTCTCTCGCCATCTCTCCCTCTCTCTCCATCTCTCTCTCACTCTCTCTCCCCTCCCCTCTCTCCCCCTCTCTCCCCCTCTCTCCCCTCCCCCTCTCTCTCTTTATTCCTTTCGTCACCCTTCAATTTCCCGTCTTTTGTTTTCCGCTCCATCCCTTTGCATATATATATTCTTTTTGCGAGATACGAAGATGCGATTTACCATTTTTTTTTTCTTTTTTCTTTTTTTTTAAAGGAGTGGGGTACAAGCGAATTCGTTTGCTTCTTTTTCTTTCTCGTGCTCAAAAGGATGTAAGATGAAAAATGTCTGCTTTCCACAGCGTGCATCCCAATCGTTTATCGCTTTGACACGACAATCTAGGTGCCGGGGGCCGAATGCAACCCGACACTCTTAAACGTCGAAGGACGAATCCCCGTCTAATTCTCTGGCACTTTGCTTTTTTGGGTATTTTTTTTTTATTAAGAATTAAAACAAAGGATTTTTAGGAATTTTCCAGATAATTCTAAGTCTGGTTTTGATATTTAATCTCCATGAATTTAACCTGTTGACCTCGCCTTAAGCTTTCAACGAATTATATTTTTTTTTACATAGGCGTCTCTTATATTGTTTTAAAACATGTACTATATTTTTTAAGGGATATCATCAATAATACCAATTATATTTAAAGGAAATGCCATCCTTTTTGTAGGTGTCGATTCCCTCAAGGCAAAAAGCAAAATAAATGTGTTTTTGTTTTTTTTGTTGTTGTCTTTTTCTGGTTAATATATGGTAATATATAAGGAAACATTCGGTATTCATTGACGGAGCAACCAGTGCTCCCATCGGTTGAAATTTTTCACATTGTATCGTTGGGGGAAGCGGAAGTATGTCCCGCAAAACAACGGTTCGTGTGAAACAAACATAGAACGGGATTTTCTGGTTAAAATTGGAATACGGGACGGAGTTAGGGTGACTTTACTTTCTGGACGCAAGATGGTGGGCCTTTGAAGTAAAAGTCTGAATTGGTGGAACTAAGGAATGAGAATCGACCAAACAACTGCCATGAAAATAGAGATAGATTAGGGACAGTCTTGCGACGTTGCGTCTGTAGGGGGCTGCAGGGTAGAAGATAGCTCATCCCACACAGAGAAGGAGAGAAACTAAGAAAAGCTGAGTGTATGCACTGAAGGGTCCCCGTATTTTCTTTTTTCTTGTGGGGTGGGGGTACGGGGCATTCAGTTTCAGCGACAGTTGAGAGTCTCCGGACACATAGATACACTGAACGGAAAAGTGAGAAAGTGCGGAATGAAGTAAGTTGTTAAAGACTATCGAAAGGCCGAAAGGGGTTTTTGAGGTGCGGTGAGAAGTCGTAATGAGTTGGAAGAAAATTAGACGTCGGTAAGTAAAAGTCGCAATCTAATAAGGGCGACTTTGACATATTGTGTGGTTGGAGAAGTGACGGCAGCAGCCACCACGCACGCCACCTCCAATAGACGCCGGCGGCCTTCATGAAGCGACCTTATTAGAACTGACCACCTACCCTGCTTTACTACGCTTTCGCTTTCTTCTCAGTTTAAGTATCTATCTATCTATCTATCTATCGATCGATCTATCTATCTATCTATCTATCTATCTATCTATCTATCTATCTATCTATCTCATTCTGTTCATATCTATCTCAATCTGTACATATCTATCTCATTCTGTTCATATCTATCTATCTATCTATCTATTCTTCAGCCACACTGACATCCATTTCTATTGCTTCATATCAATTTCTTCCTCTTTTCTCTATATATGAACAAT